>OZ014524.1:499980411-501184645 GCA_963966055.1 Lathyrus aphaca | reverse complement strand
ATGATCCACAAGGAAATTGAATGTTATGTGGATGACATGATTGCCAAGTCCCTCACAGAAGAAGACCACCTGGTGAATCTGTTGAAGCTATTCAAGCGTCTGAGGAAGTACCAATTGAAGTTAAACCCCAACAAATGCACATTCGGGGTGCGATCCGGTAAGCTGCTGGGATTTATTGTAAGTGAGAAAGGGATTGAAGTTGACCCTGATAAAGTCAAAGCCATTCAAGAAATGCCTGCATCTAAGACTGAAAAATAAGTTCGGGGGTTCTTAGGCAGATTGAACTACATTTCACAGTTCAAATCTCACCTTACTGCAACCTGTGAGCCTTTGTTCAAGCTGTTAAGAAAAGAACAAACGGTCAGATGGAATGAAGACTGCCAGAAGGCTTTTGACAAAGTCAAGGAATACTTACAAGAGCCTCCAATCCTTATGCCTCCAGTTGAAGGAATACCTCTGATCATGTACTTGACAGTACTAGAAGAGTCAATGGGGTGTGTGTTGGGCCAGCATGACGAGTCTGGTCGAAAAGAGTATGCAATAAACTACCTAAACAAAAAGTTTACCGACTGTGAACAACGTTATTCACTGCTCGAGAAAACTTGATGTGCTTTAGCGTGGGATGCTCGCCGACTAAGGCAGTATATGTTGACCCACACCACTTTGTTGATATCAAAGATGGACCCAGTCAAGTACATTTTTGAGAAGCCAGCACTTACCGGACGGGTTGCAAGATGGCAAATGATCCTCACAGAATATGATATTCAGTACACATCTCAAAAAGCCATCAAGGGCAGTGTATTATCTGATTATCTCGCTGAGCAACCCATTGATGATTACCAACCCATGATATTTGACTTCCCTGATGAAGACATCATGTTCATAAAAGCAAAAGAACATGAAGAGCCTATTCAAACTGAAGGGCCTGACCCGGAAGAATAATGGATGATGATGTTTGATGGGGCTGTTAATATGAATGGTCGTGGTGTTGGTGCAGCACTCATTACACCTAAGGGAGTTCACATGCCTTTCTCGGCAAAACTCACCTTTAACTGTACTAACAACGAAGCTGAATACGAAGCTTGTATTATGGGTCTCGAGGAAGCCATTGACCTCCGGATCAAGACTTTGACTGTGTTCAGAGATTCAGCTCTGGTAATCAATCAAACCAACGGCTAATGGTACACCCACCAAGATCATCTGATACCTTACCGGGATTATACAAGAAGTTTATTGACTTTCTTCAAAACGGTCAAGCTTGATTATATCCCACGAGACGAAAATTAGTTTGCAGATGCTCTAGCTACCATTTCATCCATGATCAAAGTTCAAGCTGCCAACTTTGTGCCTCGGATTTCAGTGTCCAGACTTGACAGACCAGCATACGTGTTCTTAGCAGATGTTGTTAAAGATAATAAGCCTTGGTTCCATGACATTAAGTGCTTCATGGAGGATCAGACATACCCACCTGGGGCATCTTCCAATGATAAGAATACATTAAGAAGGCTAGCCGGTAGTTTCTTCCTGAATACTGACGGTTCCCTTTACAAGAGAAACTTTGATATGGTACTCCTCAGATGCGTTGATAGGACAGAAGCAGACTTGTTGATGCACGAGGTGCAGGAAGGATCCTTTGGTACCCATGCAGGAGGGCATGCAATGGCTAAGAAATTGTTGAGATTAGGCTACTACTGGATTACAATGGATGCAGACTGTTGTGCTTATGCCAAGAAATGCCATAAATGCCATATTTATGCGGATAAAGTGCATATGCCTCCCAATCCTTTGAATGTGATGTCTTCACCTTGGCCCTTTTCCATATGGGGCATTGATATGATTGGCAAGATTGAACCGACTGCTTCAAATGGCCACAGATTCATCCTGGTAGCCATTGACTATTTTACCAAGTGGGTTGAAGCAGCTTCCTATGCAAATGTCACCAAGCAAGTGGTAGCCCGATTTCTGAAAAGATACATCATTTGTCGGTATGGAGTTCCCGAGCGAATCATTACTGATAATGGTTCTAACTTGAACAACAAAATGATGGCAGAACTGTGCCGCGACTTCAAGATCCAACACCACAATTCTTCTCCTTATACGCCAAAGATGAATGGCGTTGTTGAGGCAGCTAATAAGAATATCAAGAAGATTGTACAAAAGATGGTGGTTACCTACAAAGACTGGCATGAAATGCTACCATTTGCTTTGCATGGGTACCGAACGTCAATCTGAACATCCACTAGGGCAACACCGTATCAGCTTGTGTATGGTATGGAAGCAGTCCTACCTGTTGAAGTTGAATTACCCTCCTTGCGGGTACTAATGGATGTTAAGCTAAATGAAGTAGAGTGGGTCCGATCCCGATACGAACAACTGAATCGGATTGAAGAGAAGAGATTGGCTGCAATTTGTCATGGGAAGTTATATCAGAAAAGAATGAAGAAAGCATTCGATCAGAAAGTCAGGCTCCGAGAGTACCAAGTAGGAGATCTTGTGCTGAAAAGACTCCTCCCTCCTCATACAGACCACAGGGGCAAGTGGACTCCGAACTACGATGGTCCATTCATAGTGAAGAATGTTTTCTCAGGTGGAGCTCTGATGCTCAGTACTATGGATAGTGAAGACTTCTTGTCCCCTGTGAATTCAGATGCAGTTAAAAAATACTTCGCATAAAAAGACCCGCTGGACATAAAAACAGAATGTAAGTCCAGGCAAGAATAGGGCATCCCGGCGAGTCAAAAAAAACAGAATAAGAGACTCGGGCAAAAGTAAGGGAAACTAAAATAAAAAAAATGTGTAAACCCGCTGAGTCGAAAAGCCGCATTGGATGACTCAGGAAAAAATGGGTATCCCGGTGGATTGAAAACCCGAAAGGGCGGTCCATGCAAAATAAGGGAATAAGCGAACAACTGCATCCTGAATTCGTCTGTATCACTTATAACATGGCAAGCTTTGAAAGGTTCGAGCATTGGTCAAAATCAGCCTTCTTCAGAAAGTAAGATGAGAAGAACGTCGATGTCATACAAGTCATAGCAAAGGGAAAGTTCCTTGAAGCGTCATCAACATTGCCACTGTCTTTTTGTTTCTCAATTTGTAACGATTTCCTTATTTCAGGGGATCTGTTTCTTTGACTGTATCTTGCCAATTCAGGGCACACAAATTAATAAAATCAGATTTTCAGTCATATCTTGTCTCGTAGATTTTATTTTTCATTTGCAAAATGTCCGATGTCCTTCAGGTATTGATTGCATAAATACAGATGCTTCCCTTCTAAAAATACGTGCTTACAGGAAATATATTTGCTCCCGGGAGTGTCTAAACTCATATGACGAAATCTAGTAAGGGATACCTCGGGAAACTTGTGTAAACACCCCAAATTTGCCCTCACCCATTCACACCATGGCTTGTGATCTCTTCATATGCATAAGTTCAATCATAGCATCTCATATTGCATTTTTGATTCACTGCATTGATTCTAAGTCATCTGCATCTAGGGTTTGTGATCTGAGCAATCCAGGAGCCACTTGAGCCACTCCAAAGGTCATCAATCATTTCAAAGGGGTCCATGTATGTTCAAGCATCATATTATATCCTCTCAAAGTCAAGAATTTCAAAAATCACAAGAACTGAGATTGGAATGGAAGCAGAGCCAGGTTTAACTACACAGATGACCTAGAATTAGGGTTTTGGTTTCAAAGGCCATAACTCCAATTTTTTTGGTCATTCTTGTTTCTATTGGTCTCTATATGTTACAAGGATCATACATATAAATTTTCATGAAGAAATCCAATGGGGAAGGCATCTGATCAAGAGTTGACTTTTTGAGCAAGTCAGTGCAAAATCAGGGCATCTGAGGCCCCCAATGACCCAAACAAAGGGTGTTCTTCATCATTTTGATCATGTATGATCTTTATTTGATCATAGAAGATGTTATAAGTTCACAAAATTGAAGAATTTCAAGTCATTTGCAAAGTTGACTTTTTGTGAAAATGACTTGTAATTGAAAATTGCCATTTTGGGAAACTTTTTCAACCTTTGCTTTTTGATTCAAAAATGCTTCAAATAGAAAAACTTTGGTCATGAAAGTTGTAGAATGGATCATTCCCTTTTCAAAAAGTACAAGAACTTGACCTAATTCATTTTGGATCAAGAGTTATGGTTTGTCAAAGTTGGCTAAAATCACATAATTTGAAGTTTTCCACCAAAGAGGCATTTTGCAAAATGGTATGATCAAGTGTTCTAAAGGCTTCAAATGTGTACAAACTCTTCACAACATGATCACATGACCTCTAAAGATCAGAATTGGCCCAAGAATATTGCATTTTGATGCCTTGAATCTCATGAATTTCCAAAGGGGGCCAAACTTTGTGAAAATTGCAAAACATCTCATAAGCTTTGATCCACTTGCTGATTTATCTCATAAACAATTCCATGGTTCTCCCTAAACTCAGCTGAGCCAAGACAAGCAAAAAGGCTAGTTATACCATTGCCCATACCTCAAGTACAAGTCAAGTTGACATTTTGGCAACTTGCCCATACCAATCACAACAGGCCACCAACAACTCTCTGCCCAATCCAGACTTTACAAACACATCCCAAGGCTTCATTTTCATAAGACACACAAGCCTGAAAGCTACAAGAACAAAGCCTTCTCATTTTCCACCCCATATGCAAAACCATTCGAAACTCATCACACAAGCTTCAAACACACAAACAAACTTCACCATTGATCTCAACATGACTCACTGACCACAAACCAACCATTGAAACAGCCTGAAAGTCACTGAAATCAAAACACGATCATCACCCCTCATTGAACAGAACTTCTGCAATCTCCCAAATCAGCCATCAACAAAAGCTTTGAAGCATTCCATTGAGCTCAGGGGGACCAGAGGAGTCAATTTTCATAAGAGAAAGGCTCAGAAAGCTCCAGTTCGAAGGACTTCAGTTCAGGTATCCATCAAGAACAAATTTTCCAGAACTTCATTTACTTGTTATAAATTGATTCTACATGTTATCCTGATCATCATGATGTGTTTAAAAATGAAAATGGTGGAGTATTGAGTATGTATGAGTTGTCTGAAACTTTCTGCCCTAAATTTGTTTTTCTTCGATTTGCATGATTAATGAATGAAAAATGGTTTTTGTTTGGGGGTTTTGATTCAGTGATGAGTGGGGTTTGATTCTGGGCAGAGGGATTTCATTTTTATGGAGTTTTGAGAGAGTTAGGTCAGAGGTCTCGCCGGAGAAGACGACCGAAAGTCTTCTCCGGCCACCTGAAGTCAATTAGGGTTAATCTGTGTCATTAATGTGAGTTTGAATGTGGAGCGTTGGATGGCTTGACCAGGGTTGACCCGCGCGTGTTTGAATGGACAGGATGCATCTTTAGAAACCCTAATCCTCATTAACCTAATTTAATTCAGTTTAATTAATTTAAAATGGAAATTAGCTCAGTTTGAATCCTAGCCACAGGATCTGGCGCGCAGTCTTTCCCTCCCTCCTGAGTTTGAATGCTGGCCCTTGATTACGCATACTTTCATTTAGTTCTCTTTTTATTTCATTTTATTTCATTTTATTTTCTTCATTTAATTTAAAATAGTAAAAAATGTTTAAAAATTCTAAAAAATTTTATCAAACCTTTTATTAATTTTCAGAACACAAAAATATTTTTATTTTTATTTTTTACATAAAAATTTATTTTTAAATCATTTAAAAGTTTATTTTCAATTAATTAATGAAAATTAATTAATTAAAAATACTTTTAGGTATTTAAAAATCACAAAAAAATTCATGTAACATTTAAAAACATTTAGAAACATTTTCCAACTCTCAAACCAAATTTATTTTTTGTTCTTGATGCCTTTTGATCATTTTCAATGGAATTAATTTCATTTCAAGGAATTATTTTGATTCAAACTTCAAAAATTCATTTCTGCCTAACCATTGAGAGTTGGACAATGATTCTTTTTGCATTGCATCTTGCATAACATGTAGTTTATAGGATTAGACTGGCATGAATTGATCTTGCATTTCCTATTTGTTTGGCATTTTTCTTGATAAGGTACCTTAAAACCCTAGCAATCTTAGAAAATTCATAACTCTCACTAGGTTAAGAGTTGGATCCCCTCCTTTGGGCAGTGAGTTTGTATAGGTCTTGGGTATATTTGATTGTATTTTAAAATTTTTATCATGTCATTTGCTTCTGGTTTTGGATTTTTGCTTTGTATGTTGCATATAACCTTAATTCATGCCTTCCTTTGCATCCATCTTCCATTTGCTTGCATACCATGACTTGCCATGACATTTTGTGTATCCATTTGATTCATAATACATCTTAGGACACATTGAAATCATGTTTGATCATTGCATCTTTCATTTGCCATGTTGTATGTCATTTGCATTTCATAACTTTTCATGAATATTCATGGTTCTAAACATGCTTCTCTTGCATCCATATGTTTGTATAATCATTCTCATGCCTTGTCTCATGTTTGCATCATCTCTTAGCATCATTTACATCATACTCATGCTTCTGGTTTTGGTTTGCATCTTTGCATTGCATCTCATTTGCATTGCATCTCATATCTTGTACTAACTTTTCAGGTTAATGGTAAGTTTGTTTGGGAGGTGAAATTGCCTTCGCCTCCTACCTCTTCTCATCTTGTCATTTTACATCCTTTCTGCATTTTTACTTGTCTTTGAGTGAGCTTGCTCACTTGTGCTTCTCTCCCCTCTTTTCTCTTCTCATCTCATCCCTTTTCTATCTTGCTTCTCCTTGGTGGCTTCCTTGAAGATTTCACCTCTTAAGCCTCACAAACCCTAGGACCTCCAAGCATGATAACTTTTTAGGATTGTTTAGTCCCCCACTTAGCTTTTACCTTTGTGTCTCCTTGAGTCTTCTCTTCTCATCTCATAATCAGGGACTAAACCCTAAAGGCTTTAAGGCTTTGTGATTAAGCTTATGCATGCATCCTTCTATTAGGATGGAGTGTATAACTTTAATCCTAAGTGTTAAACCCTTAATGTGTTTAAATTCTTCAATCAATTCACTTAATAATCATCAAGACATCAAGCTTGTAACTTGGGCCTTGCATTAGGGTTCTAATTCTTCCTTAATTGGTTAAGAAGGACTAACCCTAGTGTTAATGGACAAGTCCCCCTCAAGTTGTCTTACAAACCATAAAACTCACTTCTTCATCTTATCATTAACTAAAATCCATCTAATAAAGGCTTTGTTTTGTCATGAGGTTAATCCCTAATCATGGATTAAGTTGAGGAGCTTTCCTCAGCTTAAACATTCTCATCTATTATCCTTCTATTAGGATGGTGTAATGAGTCTGTTTAATCCCTGATTATGGCTTAATCTCGTTACTCAACACTAAACAAAAACAACAAAAAACATCTAAATAAATGCAGTAGGTTAATGATCCTAATCCTACACCATTGTGATTAAGTGTGAGATGCTGACTTCACACTTAAGGTATCCTCATTACCCCTAATCAGAGGGAGGATGTGATGAGTTTACTAACCCATTGGTTTAGGCTTAAGCTCATCAACTTATGACAAACTTCAAAAAGCAATAAAAGACTGAAAACTCAAAAACAAACAATAATCGTCTCCTTCAGGATTCTTTTCTCACCATCTTCACTCATAAACGAGAACTCGCTTCTTCCGTCTAATGCAAGACAGTTTGCACCTGATCCAGACAGGTCATACACTTGAGCATAGACAAGCAAGCAGTTCATTAGTCAACTCATCTTTCAGTCTCATTGGGTCGAACTACGGTGTTCTGACTTCCTCATTGCACGAGAGGATACGTAGGCATAACTTAACAGTTATCGAACAAAAGTCTCTGTATATTCCCCCTCTTTCCAGCTTTATTCTTTTAGCCTCATGATCTTAAGCATTTCATTCTTGTTCTTACACTGACACTTCACTTATACACTTCACTTCTCTTACATTGACACCTGTACATCCTTTTCCAGCTCTTTTATACACAGATTGCACTAACACTACCCCTTTAAAACACAAATCTTTTAAGCATGGATCCCGTCGAGTACGGCGGACATTCTGGGTGCTAATACCTTCCCAGGTTGTAACCAACCCCCTTTCTCAGTCTCTCTGGTTCGCAACCGTCTTATCCATATCTTTCTAGGTCTATGCAGCATTACCTTTCCTCTGGGATAAAAATGCCTAGCTGGCGACTCTTTTCTTCTCTTGAGTTCACTTCTGTGTGTTCTCATTCCTCCTTTCGCCGACCGTTCGCGTCTGTACCCCTCTTGGCCATGTGTCATCAGGTGGGAGCGACAGCTTGGCGACTCTGCTGGGGAAGCTTATAATGTAACCAGGGCTTCTGGTTCTTTTTGTGGGTTCCTCCTAGCGCTTTTTTGATTTGTGTTTACTGGGGTGTTATGTGCTGATTGTGTTTGTATATTTGTATTTATTTTTGCTTTATGTACAGTTATTTATTGCTTTCTTTACAGCTTTATATATCATACTGTCATATTGTCATCTGGCTGGATCTGGTTTTGCTTTGGTGGGTGGGGTTCTACTGAGAGTTTAAGGTCCTATACCTGGGACCTGAGTGACACCTAGGCTAGAGTGGTTCATGTTCTTTCCCATTCCATTTCGGTCTGGTGCGAGAATATGAAACACGGTTCAGATGTGGGTTTCTTCTTGAGAACTCTGTGCTACAGATTTCCTGTAGTGATAGGGCTATCTGGGAAGCCTGCTAAGTCTGGATGACCTTTATTATTGACCTTCAGAAACTGAGGTGAATTAGAGGAGGATATTTTATGGTTATTGTAAACACTGTACCTCCGGGTTAGAAGTGTTTACACTTCTCATAACTGATCCAAGTCTGAGGATCCTTGTTTTAGAACACCACCTGTGAGGGGGTTGGGCTGTTTACAGGTTTGCAGGAACCCTTGGCCACATCATACCCTGATACTTATTGTGTTTAAGAATGCTTCACTTTGGACAGTTCTTGTGATTTAACCCTGGACATGTGACTCTTTATTTGAGTCCCCCACCTTGGTTACTGGACTTCTGAACCTCCATCTGGACTTCTTGAACATACATGGGCCTTTTATATCAAGACAGATAATCAGATCCAGCTTGATCACAAACCCTTGCATATCATTTGCATACATCATCATTGCATCATTTAACATTTGTTTATTTGTTTTTCAGGGTATCCATATTCCATTTGGCTTGGTTTTGACCCCTTCATCTACATAGACCCATGTTCACCAGTTATCTGCTTCAGCTCTCTTCATCAGTTGCCTGCTTCAGTTACCTCTATCATCATCCTCAGCCTATCAGTGGCTCATCTCCAGTATCAGTCTTCATCATCAGCATCTGTTCTCAGCTCTTCATCAGCAGTCATGGCACCTAAGAAGAGCAACATTTCATACCACTTCTTTGAGCCTGTGCTGGCTGGCATCAGGCAGGTCCAGGCACTTATCACTCCAGACCATATCCCACTATTCAGAGAACATTATAGAGGCATCCTTGATATGGTTATGGACTTGGACCCTTCTTAGAGGAGTTTGATCCACACGTGCCTACAGTTCTATGATCCTCCTTTGAGGTGCTTCACTTTCCAGAATTTTCAGTTGGGACCTCTGTTGGAGGAGTTTTCATCACTGATTGGAGTACTTGTCAGGGGTGGTATCCCCTTCAACCCAGAGATGGCTTCTCCCAGCAATGAAGAAGTGGCAAAGGCACTGTATTTGGAACCTATTTTGATTGAGCAGAACATGTCAACAAAGGCTGGAATTCCTGGCCTACACTTAGATTTTCTGACTTCTCAGGCCATCCTGAAGGCCTCCTTAGGATAATGGAAGGCAGTTTGTGCATTGTTAGCCCTCAGTATATATGGGGTTATACTTTTTGCAGATAAGCCCAAGTTTATCAGCAAGAATGCTATTCATCTCTTCCTTTTGAGGAACCCAGTGCCCACCTTGCTGGGAGATTTCTATTATTCTGTTCACCAAAGGAATGAGAAGCAGAGAGGGAGGTTAGTGAGGTGCTGTGCTCCCCTATTTCATACCTGGCTGCTTAAACATCTACCCAAGACTGATGCTTTCTTGAACCCTCACCAACAGAAGAATTGGGCTAGGAGACTTATTGCTCTAACTTCAGATGATATCAGATGGTGCACCCAGAGCACCAAAGGAAGAGACATAATTACTAGCTGTGGGCAGTACCCCAATGTACCCTTAGTAGGAGTGAAGGGTTGCATCTTTCTCCCCATCAGAGTTGCCAGGCATCACTTCTCCAACATTTCCTTCAGAGCATGTACGAGAAGTTGCTCATATCCCCAGCTGAGTTGTCAAGTATCATCCTCAACGAGATCCCCACAGAAATCTCTAGGAGGATCTTTTCAGTGATCTTTCTTCTTCCCCAGCCGAATGCTAGACAGGGAATCAACCCCGCAGAGTTTCAACTTATATCCAGAAGAGCAATGCCCGAAGATCTCACGACAGAGTGACGAAAGCTTCTACAGACCCCAGTTGGGTCCCTCATTACCAAGATAGGTTTATCAATGACCTACTTCCCCATGCAGAGTCATATATGTCAGAACTACCAATGATCTCACCCCCAGCTGGGATATCCACTTCAAGCAGATCAGCCAGAGATCTCCACAACATCGGGATCCGGACCCCAGATCGGTATCTTTGCGTAATCATAGCATCTGCATCATATTTTTCCCACAGAGCATAGCATTCCGTCTAATACGGAGCATTATGGCAAAAATCAAACATATTGCATAAATCATAAGCCATGTGTCGAACTGAACACTTGCAAATAATGACAATCCATCAGCAATATACAAAATATTTCCCAATTCCTCACCAGAGAGCCAAAGCATCTCCTTTACACTCACAGATACAGATACATGCTCCTTTCGGCACTCGTCCGTGTCATCATTCCCCTATAAATTGCCCGATCAAACAGGTACTCCTTGACACTAGTCTGTGACATATCTCCAGCAGGAAGCCAAAGCGTCCCCTTTGCACTCACAACACATGTTTACACATATCTATACACATCTCTGGCACCCGTCCGTGTCATCTCCCCCAGCATTGTTACCTAAATACTTTGTAAATCAAATACTTGTTTATAATACACTTTTTCCGACACCCGTCCGTGTCACACTCTCCCCAGCAAGTTGAGCCCTCATCTGTGTCTCATTCATACTTTTTACTCATACAGATACTCGTCTGTATCTTATATATACCACTTAAATCCCCTCAGAATCAACACTCGTCCGTGTTCCTTGTTAACTAGTTGATACACGTCCGTATCATCATCTCTGAACATGCGTCAAGCGTTTGTTTCTACTGATACTCGTCCGTATCATAGTCTTAAGGATGCTCGTCCGCATCTTTAATCTATACACCGTGTCAAACACTTATGTCTTCTTGAATTTAGCCACTCGTTCGTGTCTACTATTCCCCAGAAAAGTCCCAGCGAATCCCAGTGAATTATTTCCTTTCTATCTGACATTCGTCCATGTCATGATACCTTTCGGCAGCCGTACCCTGCCAGGTGATCGTCCTTCACCTTTTTGATGATCGTCCTTCATCACCCCCAGTGGAGTCTCTATTCATTAGAACCCCTTCCTATCCGACATTCGTCCTATGTCGTGATATTTTCAGCAGCCGTCCCCTGTTAGGTGATCGTCCGTCACCCCTTTGATGATCGTCCTTCATCATTTTTATCTGATGGTCGTCCCCATCGTTGATTTTGTTATTTGACATTCTGCCCATGTCATGATAAACCCCGAGAGCAGCCGTACCCTGTTAGGTGATCGTCCTTCACCTCTTGATGATTGTCCTTCATCGTGCTTATCCGATGGCCGTCCCCATCGTCGACTTTTTTATCCGGCATTCGTCCTATGTCGCGATACTTTCGGCAACTATACCTTGCCAGGTGATCGTCCTTCACCAATAGATGACCGTCCCTCATCTTATCCCCAACACAGCAGTCGTCCCCCGTCTAGGTGATCGTCCTTCACCTCTGATGACCGTACCTCATCATTTATCTCATTCATACCTTGAACTTAATGGTCGTCCCCATATTTCACTTTACCTTTAACCCCCAGAAAGTCTTGTTTCCTTACTTGATGGCCGTCCCCATCATAATCTCCTGCATCCCCAGCTTGTCGGCCGTCCCCGTCATTGCTTTACTTCCTGAATTTTCCCCAGCCTGTCGGTCGGTGAAAGAAGAGAGTACACACAGGGGTGAACTCAGAAAAGAAAGAGTCGCCAGCTAGGCATTTTTATCCCGGAAGAAAGGTAATGCTGCATAAACCTGAGAAAAGATATGGACAAGACGGTTGCGAACCAGAGAGACTGAGAAAGGGGGTTGGTTACAACCTGGGAAGGTATTAGCACCCAGATTGTCCGCCGTACTCGGCGGGATCCACGCTTAAAAGATTTGTGCTTTTAAAGGGGTAGTGTCAGTGCTATCTGTGTATCAAAGCTGGAAAGAATGCAAGTGTCAGTGTAAAAGAAAAGTGAAGTGTATAAGTAAAGTGTCAGTGTAAGGAAATAGTGAAATGCTCATGACTACGAGGCTAAAATAATAATGCTGGAAAAAGAGGGAATATACAGAGACTTTTGTTCGATAACTGTTAAGTTATGCCTACGTATCCTCTCGTGCAATGAGGAAGTCAGAACACCGTAGTTCGACCCAAAGAGACTGAAAGATAAATTGACTTGTGAACTGCTTGCTTGTCTATGCTCAAGTGTATGACCTGTCTGGCTCAGGCGCAAACTGTCTTGCATTAGACGGAAGAAGCAAGTTCTCGTTTATGAGTGAATGAGATGAGAAAAGAATCCCGGAGGAGACGATTATTGTTTGTTTTTGTATTTTCAGTCTTTTATTTCTTTTTGAAGTTTGTCATAAGTTAATGAGGTTAAGCCTAAACCAATGGGTTAGTAAACTCATCACATCCTCCCTCTGATTAGGGGTAATGAGAATACCTTAAGTGTGAAGTCAGCATCTCACACTTGATCACCATGATGTAGGATTAAGATCATTAACCTACTTGTGATTATTTAGATGTTTTTGTTGTTTTTGTTTAGTGTTAAGTAATGAGTTTAAGCCATAATCAGGGATTAAACAAACTCATTACACCATCCCAATAGAAGGATAATAGATGAGAATGTTTAAGCTGGGGAAGACTCCTCAACTTAATCCATGATTAGGGATTAACCTCATGACAAAACAAAGACTTTATTAGATGGATTTTAGTTAATGATAAGATGAATAAGTGAGTTTTATGGTTTGTAAGACAACTTGAGGGGGACTTGTCCATTAACACTAGGGTTAGTCCTTCTTAGCCAATTAAGGAAGAATTAGAACCCTAATGCAAGGCCCAAGTTACAAGCTTGATATCTTGATGATTATTAAGTGAATTGATTAAAGTATTTAAACACATTAAGGGTTTAACACTTAGGATTAAAGTTATACACTCCATCCTAATAGAAGGATACAGGCATAACCTTAATCACAAAGCCTTAAAGCCTTTAGGGTTTAGTCCTTGATTAAGGGATGAGAAGAGAAGACTCAAAGATGACACAAAGGAAAAACTAAATAGGGGACTAATCAAACCCTAATTGTTATCATGCTTGGTCATTCCTAGGGTTAATGAGGCTTAAGAGAGAAAGAATCTTCAAAGAGCCACCAAGGAGAGAAGCAGATGAAAGGATCCAGAAACAAAGAGAAGCAAAACAACTTGCTTCACTCAAGAAGTCAAGTTGCTTGAAGAAAGAAGGTAAGATGGACAAGAATGAGCAAGCTCAATCTAAAGAACAAGATAAAATGCAGCAATGATGCATAAGAGAGATGAAAAGAGATTGTGAGAAGTGAAGGCAAATCCACTTCTCAAAACAACTTACCACCTGAAAAGTTAGCAAAAGAAATGAAATGTAATGCAAATGAGATGAAATGTGATGATGAAAACCAAAACCAGAAGCATGAGTATGATTTTAATGATTCTAAGAGATGATGCAAACATGAGGCAAGGCATTAGAATGATCATACAAACATATGGATGCAAGAGAAGCATTCTTTGAACCATGAATGTTCATGAAAAGTTATGGAACACAAAAGACATATAACATGGCAAATGAAAGATGAAATGATCAAACATGATTCTAATATATCCTAAGAGGTATTATGAATCAAATGGATGCACAAAATGTCATGGCAAGTCATGGTATGCAAGCAAATGGAAGATGGATGAAAGGAAGGCATAAATTAGGGTTTATGATCAACATCCAAAGCAAAATCCAAAACCAGAAGCAAATGACATGATAAAAATTTTAAAATTCAATCAAAGAAACCCTATACCTATACAAACTCACTTCCCAAAGGAGGGGATCTAACTCTTAACCTATTTAAGGTTATGAATTTCCTAAGATTTCTAGGGTTTCAAGGTACCTTGCCAAGAAAAATGCAAAACAAATTGAAAATGCAAGATCAATTCATGACAATTTTATCCTATAAACTACATGTTATGCAAGATGCAATGCAAAAAGAATCATTGTCCAACTCTCAAAGGTTAGACATAAATGAATTTTCAAAGTTTGGACCAAAATATTACCTCAAAATGAATTTAATTCCAAAGAAAATAACCAAAAGGCATCAAGAACAAAAAATAAAAATAATTAAAATTCATCAATTAATTAAAAATAAACTTTTAAATGATTTAAAAATAATTTTTAATGCAAAAAATAAAAGTAAAAATATTTTTGTGTTCTAAAATTTAATGAAAACCTTGACAAAAATTTTCATAATTTTTAAACATTTTTTGCTATTTTAAAATAAATGAGAAAGAAAATGCAAGAAAAATGAAATTAAAATGAAAATAAATGAAAGTCAACAGATCCAGTGGCTGAGGTTTGAACCTAGGGCGCGGGAATTGACTGGCGCCAGATCTAAGGGTTGAAATTCAAACTGGCAGGATTAATTTATAAACTTAATTAAATGGATTAATGAGGTGGATTAGGGTTTAATGAAAGCATCCTGACCATTGGAACGCGTGGGAGATTGACTTAGTCAACCAGATCAAGGGTCCATATTCAAACCTGGCTAACCCTAATTAATTAGCCCTAATTATTTTCAGGTCACCGGAGACGAGCTCCAGTCGTCTTCTCCGGTGACCTCCCTCCCTGAAAATCTCAAAAACACTCCCTAGGTCAAATCAAACCCCCCTAATCTCCAGAAATGATCCCCAAGCCCCCTAGAACAAGAATCCAGCATCACATTTCATTTATTCATCATCAACAACAAGATTCGAACAAAAACTTAAAACTGAACAAAATTTCAGAACATCCATACAACCTCAAAACTCAATCATTTTCAAAAATAAAAGGTTCAGTGTGATCAGGAGAGCATGCTTTATCATTTAGAAACAAGAAAAGAGAGTTCTGGAAAAATGAATTTCCATGGCAACCTGAATCGAAGCTTTCAACCCAAGAGCTTCTGGACCAGTTTCTTGCTTCCAATCAACTCTACTGACCTCCCTCAAGTGTTTGCAAAGCTTATCTGGAGTTTATTTGGGCTAGTTTGAGAGATTGCTTGAGTTCTGTTCAAAGAGGGGAAGAAATCGTATTTGGTTTATGTGAGGTTTCAGGCTGTTTCAATGGTTGGTTTATGGTCAGTGGAACATTTTGAGATCAATGGTGAAGTTTGTTTTTGTGTTTGAAGGCTGTGTTGTGTGATTCGAAGCAAAATGCATAAAAGGTGAGTTTCTTGAACTATGGCTTGGGGAGAGCTTCAGCATGAATTGTGTGGTGTGTTGTGATTCATTTGGTCCACTTATCAATCTTGGGTAGGTCAGAAGAGTGGTTGTGCCCTATTGTGATTGGTATGGGTCTTTTGCAAAAAAGTCAAGCTTTGTGTAAGAGAGGTATGGGCTCATGGCTAGCCAAGGACAAGAGGGGTGTCCTGCGCAGCAAGAAGTGAGGAGGACCATAGGATCAATTTTGAAGTCATCCAACACGTGGATTAAGGTTTGAGTGAGGTTTTGCAACTTTGATCAACTTTGGCCCTTTTGAAGTTTCTTGATCCACAAGTCATGAAAATGAGTAAACTTTTGATGCAATCTGATCCTTAGTGTTAGAACAATTATGGTTCTGAACCTCCAAGTGTTTTGATGATAACGAAGTTTATTGTAGAATAGAAGTTCTAATAAATATCTGTATTCTTGTGTAGAAGATCAATTCATTTGGGTAAACCATACGCGCATAGAAGATTCATTCAGTCACATACAGAAGATACTCTCATAGGGGAATCCATATTTTAATTACATATTTATTGGCTGCGCATCTTATATTTATTACCTCTGATCTCCGCTTAGAAGATGTTGGTATCCTTAATGAAGACATTAATTAAAGAATATTTTAATTAATGAACAAGACAAGTATCTCTGTTTATGGAAGGAATTTATGGTATTAAATTATATCCTAAATTTAATTCAAGATGTCTCCAACGGCTACATTCTTCAAGTACTATATAAAGGATTTCATTTGAAGAATTCAGTGACACACTTCAATACATTCACGCAAATAGATTGAATCAACTTGTGCTTATTATTGTAACTTTCACTTGGTGATCCTTGCTTATCAAGAAGCATTCTTAGTTACTTCTTTATTATATTTGTAATAGTTATTTTATTCCTTGAGTGACTAAGTTTAGTCAGAAGACTCAAGAGGACATTGACTATAGGTCTTTGTGTGTATTCATATTGAATAGTGGATTAAGACCTCAGTAGAGGCAAAATCACCTTGGAGGGTGGAATGGACGTAGTTTGAGTTCAAACGAACCGGGATAAATTAAACGTGTCATTAGAAGTTAATTTTAATTGTTAAAGAAAACCCAATTCCAACCCCCCTTCCTTGTGTTTTGCGCACCTTCAATTGGCATCAGAGCGCTAGGTTCTGAGAAATACACTTAACCGTGTCAGTAAAAGATCCAGAAATTAAACACATGGCAGAAACTGGAATTAACAACAATGACTATCAGAATGACAAGATCAATGCTAAACCTCCAATATTCAATGGTGACAATTTTGACTACTAGAAGGATGTTCTGGAGAGTTTCTTTCTAGCCCTAGATGGAGATCTCTGGGACATGGTGACAGATGGATACATTCATCCTGTTGGAGCAGATGGTCAGAAGATTGAAAGAAAAAATATGACAGCTCAACATAAGAAGGAATTCAGAAATCATCACAAAGCTAGGACCATACTTCTAAGTGTCATCTCATACACAGAATATGAGAAGATCACAAACAGGGATTCAGTTAAACACATGTTTGATTCTCTGAGGATGACACATGAAGGCAACTCTCAAGTCAAGGAGACCAAAGCTCTAGCTCTCATCCAGAAGTATGAAGCTTTCAAGATGGAAGAAGATGAGACCTTTGAAAAAATGTTCTCAAGGTTCCAAATCCTGGTAGCTGGACTAAAAGTTCTGGACAAAGGCTACTCAACAGCAGATCATGTGAAGAAAATCATCAGAAGTTTACCAAAAGCTTGGAGGCCCATGGTCACTGCTTTAAAGCTATCAAAAAAGCTGAATGAAATTTCCTTAGAAGAACTGATCAGCTCCTTGAGAAGTCATGAGATTGAATTAGAAGAAGATGAACCCCAGAAGAAAGGTAAGTCTGTAGCTCTTAAATCTAACAAACATGTTTCTAAAGCTTTACAGGAAGAAGAAGAAGAAAGCTCTGGATGCTCATCAGAAGAAGATGAATTATCTCTCCTATCCAGAAGAGTTCAACAACTCTGGAAGCATCGTCAGAAGAAGTTCAGAAATACCAGAAGAACAAACAATTATTCTGAATCAACATCTGGTCATAAGAAACCCAAAAGCAAAGAAGTTGTGTGCTACGAATGCAAAGAACCAGGACACTATAAAAGTGAATGTCCAAAACTTCAGAAAGAAAAACCCATAAACAAATTCAGCAGAGAAAAGAAAAAGAGTCTCATGGCAACATGGGATGATTCTGAATCATCTGAAGCAGAGTCAGATTCTGAAGATGAACAAGCTAATATTGCATTAATGGCAAACATACCAGAAGATGATCACTCATCATAATCAGAATTAGAATCAGATTCAGAAGAGGTATTCTCTAAATTTTCTAGATCTCAATTAGAAGCTAGCCTCTCAGAAATTCTTGAAAAATATCAGAAGCTTCAACTCAAATACAAAGACATTAAACAAAGTCTAGTATCTGAATTAGAAGAAGTTAGAAAACTAAAAACAGAAAACTCTGAGCTGAAAGAAAACTTCTTTGAATGTAAAAACTCTTTTGAGAAACTTAAAGCTCAGAAGGAATCTGAATTAGAAGATCTAATCAATTCTGATAGTATCATAAAACAATATTACTATAGCTTTCAACAATTTCTTACTAAAAGCTTAGATAGAAGCAAGATTGCATCTATGATCTATGGTGTTAGCAGAAATGAAAGAAGAGGCATAGGCTATGTGAGAACTAAAGAAACTCTGCAGCTTAAAAAAATTGATGACATTGTCATAAATACAAATACTCCTCTAAGTTCTCATTTCACCTATGGTCATAATCATGATCTTATATACACTAGTGAGTCATCTTGTTCTACAAGTTCTGATTTGAAACCTAAAATGAATCAGAAGTTTGTAAAAACTAACAAACAAGGACCCAGAAGAATATGGGTACCCAAGGATAAAATTGTGTATGTTGCAGATGTCTTTAACAGCAAAACTGAAACACCAATCATGGTACCTGGACTCTGGATGCTCACGACACATGACGGGAAGAAAGCATATGTTCCAAAGTCTTGAATTAAAAGATGGAGGCCACGTAGGTTTTGGAGGCAATCAAAAAGGAAGAATAATTGGCTCTGGAACTATTGGTAATGGAAATCTTCCCTCTATCTCTAATGTTCTACTTGTAGAAGGATTAATGCATAACTTATTATCCATAAGTCAATTAAGTGATAATGGCTATGACATAATCTTTAATCAAAAGTTCTGTAAAGCTGTTAGTCAGAAAGATGGAACAATCCTCTTTAGTGGAAAGAGAAAGAACAACATTTATAAAATAAAGCTTTCAGAATTAAAAATTCAAAATGTAAAATGTCTAATGTCTG
The DNA here is from genome assembly GCA_963966055.1 of Lathyrus aphaca. Classification (NCBI taxonomy): domain Eukaryota; kingdom Viridiplantae; phylum Streptophyta; class Magnoliopsida; order Fabales; family Fabaceae; genus Lathyrus; species Lathyrus aphaca. The sequence goes on along the minus strand of OZ014524.1, from coordinate 501,165,491 downwards.
TGGAAACTGAGCAATGGGTCTGGCACAGAAGATTGGGACATGTTAATATGAGAAGATTATCTCAACTTAACAAACTCAATCTAGTCAGAGGACTTCCAAATTTGAAGTTCAACTCAGAAGCTCTGTGTGAAGCATGTCAGAAAGGCAAAATTTCAAAAACTGGTTTTAAAGCTAAAAATGTTGTATCTTCCTCTAGACCATTAGAACTTCTGCACATTGACTTGTTTGGACCAGTGAAAACTGCTTCTGTCAGTGGCAAAAAGTATGGATTAGTGATCGTAGATGACTTCAACAGATGGACATGGGTAAAGTTTCTTAGACACAAGGATGAGTCAATTGCTGTATTTTCTAACTTCTGCAAACAAGTTCAAAATGAAAAAGAATCTAAAATCATTAAAGTCAGAAGTGATCATGGTGGAGAATTTGAAAATAAACAATTAGAATCATTTTTTAATGAAAATGGCATCTCTCATGATTTTTCCTGTCCTAGAACTCCACAACAAAATGGGGTTGTAGAACGTAAAAATAGAACATTACAAGAGATGGCCAGAACCATGATAAATGAGACTAATATGGCTAAACATTTTTGAGCAGAAGCAGTAAATACAGCATGCTATATTCAGAATAGAATCTCTATAAGACCTATTCTTGAAAAGACTCCTTATGAATTGTGGAAGAACAGAAAGCCCAACATTTCATATTTTCATCCTTTTGGATGTATTTGTTTTATCTTAAATATCCTTGATACTCTGAATAAATTTGATTCTAAGGCACAAAAGTGTTATATGTTAGGATACTCTGAACGTTCTAAGGGATACAGAGTATACAATACAGAAACACGCATTGTGATAGAATCTATTCATGTCAGATTTGATGATAAGCTTGGTTCTGAAAAACCAAAGCAGAATGAATTTTCTGCAGCTATAGAAGTAGAAATCTCTACAAACAGAACTTCTAAAGATCAATCAACTAAAGATCAAGATAATACAATTTCTCCAACAACATCTGAAGAACCCATCCAGAAGAAACTATCCAGAAGCAATATTAATCACCTAGAAGATAAAATCTTGGGAAAGAAAGATGAACCAATCAGAACAAGATCATCATTCAAAAACTCTGAAGAGACCTTAATGGGACTTGTTTCTCTGATTGAACCAACTTCTGTAGAAGAAGCTCTCTCATAAAATGATTGGATTCTGGCTATGCAAGAAGAACTAAATCAATTCACCAGAAATGATGTGTGGGATCTAGTTCCTAGGCCCAGAGGATTCAACATCATTGGCACCAAGTGGGTATTCAGAAACAAGCTAAATGAGCAAGGAGAAGTTGTCCGAAACAAAGCAAGACTGGTTGCACAAGGTTATAGTCAACAAGAAGGAATTGACTATACAGAAACCTATGCACCAGTCGCCAGGTTAGAATCAATTAGACTTCTAATATCATTTGCTGTAAATCATAATATTATTTTATATCAAATGGATGTCAAAAGTGCATTTTTAAATGGTTATATTGATGAAGAAGTGTATGTACACCAACCCCCTGGTTTTGAAAATACAAAATTTCCAGAACATGTTTTCAAACTCAAAAAATCATTATATGGTTTAAAACAAGCTCCCAGAGCTTGGTATGAAAGACTAAGTAATTTTCTTCTTGAAAATAAGTTCATCAGAGGGAAAGTGGATACAACTCTTTTCAGTAAAAACATTAAAAATGATCTTCTGATATGTCAAATTTATGTAGATGATATAATTTTTGGTTCTACTAAAAGTGCCTTGGGAAAGGAATTTGCTAAATCTATGCAGGCAGAATTTGAAATGAGCATGATGGGAGAACTGAAGTTCTTTCTGGGAATTCAAATAAATCAAACATCAGAAGGAACATATATCCATCAAAGCAAATATGTAAAAGAACTTCTGAAGAAATTTGATTTATCAGAAAGCATTATATCTAAAACTCTTATGCATCCTACATGTATTCTGGAGAAAGAAGAGGTAAGTAAGAAAGTAGACCAGAAGCTCTACAGAGGTATGATTGGATCTCTTCTCTATCTAACTGCTTCTAGACCAGATATTCTATACAGTGTATGTTTATGTGCTAGATTCCAATCAGATCCTAGAGAAACTCACTTAACATCAGTTAAGAGAATCTTTAGATATCTGAAAGGTACTACTAATCTTGGTCTGTACTACAGAAGATCAGAAGAGTATAAACTTGTAGGATATTGTGATGCTGATTTTGCTAGAGACAGAACAGAAAGAAAAAGTACCTCTGGAAGTTGTCAATTTCTAGGAGACAATCTAATCTCTTGGTCTAGCAAAAGACAGTCAACCATAGCATTATCAACTGCAGAAGCTGAATACATTGCAGCAGCTGGATGCAGTACTCAGATGCTCTGGATGAAAAATCAGCTTGAGGATTTCAATATCTATGAGAGTAACATTCCCATCCTCTGTGACAATACTTCTGCTATTTGTCTCTCTAAAAATCCAATTTTACATTCTAGAGCTAAACACATAGAAGTTAAACATCACTTCATTAGGGACTATACTCAGAAGGGAATTTTAATGTTAAAATTCATAGATACAAATCACCAATGGGTTGATATCTTTACAAAACCCCTTCCTGAAGATAGATTTAATTTCATACTAACTAACCTTAGCATGAAATTATGTCCAGAATGAAAATGCTTTACACCAAAAGGACATCTGTTGATATTTTGGGAAACTGATACGGCTAAACTTGACACCAAAAAGGCAAAAATCTCTTGGGTAACTGTTCCAGAATCTTTTACGCCTTACCCTATGTCAGCGCATTTAATGCATTTAATCATTATGTTTTTAAACTTAATTTTTCCCACTAATTTCTTAGTTAATTAAATGCTTTATTTCCCTATATATGTAATGTGTCTCTCTCACTTTCATCTTTTACCCGTATTGCATTCTTACTGAATTTTTTTACCCTCACTCTTGTGTTTTCTTTGACTCTTTCAAAAACCCTAAACCCTCAAATCTCATCTTAGTAACTAATGGCTTCCTCTTCTCATCAACGCAAAGACTTTTCTGATGTGTTATATGTTGAACCCACGAAGACTCTCTCAACTCCTGCTGACAAACTGGAAGTCTTGTGTGAATTATTTGTGGATTTCAACAGTTTGAAGGAAAATGGTTTTGATCTCATCCCGTACGTTCATGCTCAGGGCTGGGAAAAGTATTTTGACCGATTGATGGGTCCAGTCTTCCTAAAACTGGTTAAAGAATTCTGGGCTTATGCAACAGCAACCAACGCACATGTTACATCATACGTGCTTGGTAAAAGGGTGGTTATTTCTGAAGACCATCTTGCTAAACTTATTGAAGCTGATGGAAATGGCATCAAGTGCAGTGACATGGACAAAGTGTCTGATACTACTGTGATAGCAAAGGAGATATTTACCTCTGGCAAACCCTCAAACAAAATCAAAGATTTGAAGACCCCTCTCCGTATTTGGGCCAAAATCATTCTTGGGACAATCTGTCACAGGAAGCCTACCAACTCTCCAGATTACATCAACCTGGACCAACAATTTCTTCTCTACTTCATTGCCAAAAAGAGAAAGATCAACCTTGCACACACTCTATTCCAGAATCTGAGAGCCAGTGTGAAGGAAACCAGAGATGGTGAAAAGACCAAGAGGGATTGGATTCCTTTTGGACGTATTATATCTGACATCCTCTGCCAAAACAAGCTGGTAGACTTTCTAGCAGAATTGAAGCAAAACCAACTTCTAGAAACAGATGTTGGAAAACCTCTGAATGCAAAGAACTTGAAAAAGATGAAGTTCATTACTTCTATTCAGCAAGAACCTGTTATTCATTCTAGAGAAGTAATCATCACCAGAAGGATCCCATTGGAGAACTTCCCTCTCTTCTCTTCTGACACACCTCCAGAAGTTGTAGTAAACTACCTGGATATTTGCAAGCAACATGGTGTGGACCCTCAGTTCAAGCCTACTGAACTCAAACAGAAAGCTCCAGACGCTGCCTCTGTAAGACTCAAGAAGAGAAAGACTGCTGAAGGACCTTCTCAGAAGATTCCAAAATCATCTAAAACATCAGGTAAAACTTCTGCCTCTAACTCTGAATTCATTTCTGTAGTAGAAGCAGTTAATGTAGAAGTGTCTGAATTACATTCTAGCCCTTTACCTTTTAGCCAACCATCCTCTGTTGATATTCCTTCTGCACAAATCCCTTCCTCTAAACCACCTCAATCTGTTAATCCTATTCAAACTGAAATACCTGCAACTGCTGCTGTCGCATCCATCCTCTCATCACTATATCCACCAGAAACTGAAACCCATCAACCTCAAACAATCTCTGATTTTGACATACCAATTGATAATACCCCTCTATCTGACATTGATCGCTCTCCAACAACTGAAACACAAACTGCTCTGCAACATGCCCAATCAGATCTTGAACATTTTAAAGACTCAGAATCTGTCCAACTTCCATCTCCTGAACATGCACCTAGACTATCCCCCATAAGAGAAAGTTCACTATCCTCTTATGTATCTACACCACCAAACTCACCTACATTCATAAACATCCCTGACACTCTAGAAGAAACTGAATATGATAATCCTCTCAGAACATCTGTTGATTTTGAAGCCCTACAAAAACTGTCCTTAGTATCAAACAAAACAGCAATACCAATACCAAAACCAAAACCATCTAGAACAGACATTTCTACTTTACTTCTTGCTTTTGAAACAGACTTGAAATCAAAGTTAGAGGATCTGAAGTCTGCATGCTCAGAGCTTACAGATCCAGCTGCTTCTGATTTTCTGTGGGCTACCCTCAGAAAGTGGTTTAATGCTGAGTCCAAAAGACTTAAGGACATCTGCTATGATGTTACTCACCAGAACTTCTGTGAGTACCTTCAAGCAGTTGTTTCTAATGTTGAACAGTCTAAACCTCTTCTGCTGGACAACAAGCCTTGGACAGAGTCAGAACCTCTGGACGAACTCTCTGCACTTCAAATGGTCTTGGTATCTTCTGAAGAAGAGCATGTTGATGAACCTGAGACTCAAGCTTCCCAAGAAGTTGAAGAACCTCTGACTTCAGACTTTGTTCTGCAAACTTTACAAGAGCTGAAGAAGGAGAATCAGCTGGTGAAACAACGTCTAGATAATGAGGGACCCAACTGGGGTTTGTGGAAGCTTCCTTCACTCTGTTGTGAGATCTTCAGGTATTGCTCTTCTGGATTAGGAGTTGAAACTTTGTGGGGAGATGGTTCCCTGGCTTTTGCACTTGGCTGAGGAGGAAAAATAAATGGCAACTCAGCTGGGGAGAAAGCACCTCCGGTGTTCACACTGAGTAGACAATGATTTGTCAGCTTGTTAGGGTGAAGCTTTCATGCCCCATGCTGTGCTTTGAATACCTGCAATCCTGAAAAGTCAGAGAAACGCACAAGTAATCATGAGGTATCCTTTACCAGATTCCATCATAAGAGTTTTGGCACTCCTGGGAGTGAGTATATTTCCTGCAAGCACGTATTTTTAGAAGAAAAGCATCTGTATTTATGCAATCAGTATTTTAAAGACATCGGACATTCTTGCAAATGAAAACAAAATGTACGAGACAAAACATGACTGAAAAATCGGATTTTATTAATTCATGTGCCCTGAATCGGCAAATACAGTCAAAGAAACAAATCCCCTAACATGAAGAGATTGTTACAAATTGAGAAATAAAAGGTATTGGTAATGTTGATGACGCTTCAGGGAGCTTCCCTTTGCTATGACTCGTATGACATTTGACGTTCTTCTCATCTTGCTTTCTGAAGAAGGCTGATTCTGAAAGAAGCCTGATCCTTTCGAAGCTTACCAAGTTGTGAGTGATACAGACGAATTCAGAATGCAGTTGTTCGCTTATTCCCTTATTTTGCATGGATCGCCCTTTAGGGTTTTCAATCCATCGGGATACCCATTTTTGCCTGAGTTGTCCAATGCGGCTTTTCAACTCAGCGGGTGTACATTTTTTGTTTTTTTTCCCTTATTTTTTCCCGAGTCTTTTATTCTGTTTTTGACTCGCCGGGATGCCCTATTTTTGCCTGGACTTACATTCTGTTTTTATGTCCAGAGGGTCATTTTATGCGAAGTATTTTTTAACTGCATCTGAATTCACAGGGGACGGGAAGTCTTCACCATCCATAGTACTGAGCATCAGTGCTCCGCCAGAGAAAACTTTCTTTACTACGAATGGACCTTCATAATTTGGAGTCCACTTGCCCCTATGGTCTGTATGAGGAGGGATGAGTCTTTTCAGCACAAGATCTCCTACTTGGTATTCACGGATCCTGACTTTCTGATCGAAGGCTTTCTTCATTCTTTTCTGATACAGCTGCCTATGACAGATTGCAGCCAATCTCTTTTCTTCAATCAGACTCAGTTGTTCATATCGGGATCGGACCCATTCTGCTTCACTCAGTTTAACATCCATTAATACCCGTAGGGAGGGTAGTTCAACTTCAACAGGTAGGACTGCCTCCATACCATAAACAAGCTGATACGGTGTTGCCCCAGTGGATGTTATGACTGACGTACGGTACCCATGCAAAGCAAATGGTAACATCTCATGCCAGTCTTTGTAGGTGACTACCATCTTTTGCACAATCTTCTTGATATTCTTATTAGCTGCCTCAACAGCGCCATTCATCTTTGGCCTGTAAGGAGAAGAATTGTGGTGTTGGATCTTGAAGTCCCGGCACAGCTCTGCCATCATTTTATTGTTTAAGTTGGAACCATTGTCAGTAATGATTCGCTCGGGCACTCCATACCGACAGATGATATCCCTCTTCAGAAATCGGGCTACCACTTGCCTTGTAACATTTGCATAAGAAGCCGCTTCAACCCACTTGGTAAAATAGTCAATAGCAACCAGGATGAATCTGTGGCCGTTTGAAGCGGTCGGTTCGATCTTGCCAATCATATCAATGCCCCACATAGCAAAAGGCCAAGGTGAAGACATCACATTCAGAGGATTTGGAGGCACATGCACTTTATCCGCATAAATCTGGCATTTATGACATTTTCTGGCATAGGCACAACAGTCGGCATCCATTGTGATCCAGTAGTAGCCTGATCTTAGCAACTTTTTAGCCATTGCATGCCCTCCAGCATGGGTACCAAAGGATCCTTCGTGCACCTCGTGCATTAACAGGTTTGCTTCTGTCTTATCAACACACCTGAGAAGCACCATATCAAAATTTCTCTTGTACAGGGAACCGTCAGTATTCAGGAAGAAACTACCAGCTAGTCTTCTTAATGTCTTCTTATCATTGGAAGATGCCCCAGGTGGGTATGTTTGATCCTCCAAGAAGCACTTGATGTCGTGGAACCAAGGCTTATTGTCTTTGACAATATCTGCTGCAAATACATATGCTGGTCTTTCAAGTCTGGACACTGGAATCCGAGGCACAAAGTTGGTAGCTTGAACTTTGATCATGGATGAAATGGTGGCCAGAGCATCTGCAAACTGATTCTCGTCTCGAGGGATATACTCAAGCTTGACTGTTGTGAAGAAAGTCAATAACCTTCTTGTATAATCCCTATAAGGTATCAGATGATCTTGGTGAGTGTACCATTTGCCGTTGGTTTGATTGATTACCAGAGCTGAATCTCCGAACACAGTCAAAGTCTTGATCCTGAGGTCAATGGCCTCCTCAAGACCCATAATGCAAGCTTCGTATTCAGCTTCGTTGTTAGTGCAGTTGAAGGTGAGCTTTGCCGAGAAAGGCATGTGAACCCCCTTAGGTGTAATGAGTACTGCACCAACACCACGACCATTCATGTTAACAGCCCCATCAAACATCATAGTCCATTCTTCTTCTAGGTCAGGCCCTTCGGTGTGAACAGGCTCTTCATGATCTTTTGCTTTTATGAGCATGATGTCTTCATCAGGGAAGTCAAATTTCATAGGCTGGTAATCATCAATGGGTTGCTCAGCAAGATAATCAGACAATACACTGCCCTTGATGGCTTTATGAGATGTGTACTGAATGTCATATTCTGTGAGAATCATTTGCCATCTTGCAACCCGTCCGGTAAGCGCTGGCTTCTCAAAAATGTACTTAGATGGGTCCATCTTTGAGATCAATAAGGTAGTGTTGGTCAACATATACTGCATTAGTCGGCGAGGAGCCCACGCTAAAGCACAACAAGTTTTCTCGAGCAGTGAATAACGTTGTTCACAGTCGGTAAACTTTTTAATTAGGTAGTATATTGCATACTCTTTTCGACCAGACTCGTCATGCTGGCCCAGCACACATCCCATTGACTCTTCTAATATTGTCAAGTACATGTTTAGAGGTCTTCCTTCCACTGGAGGCATAAGGATTGGAGGTTCTTGCAAGTACTCCTTGATTTTGTCAAAAGCCCTCTGGCAGTCTTCATTCCACCTGACCGTTTGTTCTTTTCTTAACAGTTTGAACAAAGGTTCACAGGTTACTGTAAGGTTAGATATGAACCGCGAAATGTAGTTCAATCTACCTAAGAACCCCCGAACTTCTTTTTCTGACTTTGGTGCAGGCATTTCTTGAATGGCTTTAACTTTATCAGGGTCAACCTCAATCCCTTTCTCACTTACAATAAATCCCAGCAGCTTACCGGAACGCACCCCGAATGTGCATTTGTTGGGGTTTAACTATTGGTACTTCCTCAGACGCTTGAATAACTTCAACAGATTTACCAGGTGGTCTTCTTCTGTGAGGGACTTGGCAATCATGTCATCCACATAACATTCAATTTCTTTGTGGATCATGTCATGGAATAATTTTACCATATCCCGTTGATAAGTTGCACCAGCATTCTTCAGTCCGAATGGCATCACCTTGTAACAGAACGTCCCCCAGGGTGTGATGAAAGTTGTCTTCTCCATGTCTTCAGGTGACATCTTAATCTGATTGTATCCTGAAAATCCGTCCATGAAGGAGAACACCGAGAACTGAGCCGTATTATCCACCAATACATCAATGTGAGGTAAAGGGAAGTCATCTTTTGGGTTGGCTCTATTCAGATCCCGGTAATCCACACACATTCTCACCTTGCCATCTTTCTTAGGCACAGGTACAATATTAGCAACCCACGACGGGTAACTAGTTACAGCAAGGAAACCGGCGTTCCACTGCTTTTGTACCTCTTCCTTAATCTTCATTTCCATATCTGGGCGAGTACGGCGCAGTTTCTGTTTAACCGGCGGGCAGTTTTGTTTTAAAGGCAGCTTGTGCATGACAATATCGGTGTCCAACCCTGGCATATCCTGATAAGACCAAGCAAACACATCCACATATTCCCGAAGCATGTCAATCAATTGTCCCTTCACTGAGTCTTGTAAGCAGGCTCCGATCTTAACCTCTTTCACATCTTCATCCGTACCAAGATTAATCGTTTCGACCTCCTCCTGATGAGGAGTGATCACCTTCCCCTCTTGCCTTAACAACCTGGCTAGCTCTTCAGGAAGCTCATAATCTTCTTCAACCCCTTCATCAGCTTGATTGATTGGATTGTCAAAGTCATACGAAGCCATAGCTGTGCTGTTGTCGGTGCTGTCTGCAAGGAACTCTCTGCAAGGGTGTAGATTGTTCATTTTAGTGATCGATTTTAATCTTGTTTAGAAAAAGTGAAGTAAAGTTATCATTTTGAAAACATTGCCATTTTTATTTTTGTACAAAAAGAAAAATGAAAAACAGTGAGCGGAAAAGAGAAAGACTCATTTGCAAAAGATGTTTGATATTCATTGATTGATCTGTTTGCACAAAATTACAAGATGGCCCGATTACAAAATGAGTCTTGTCATCTTGGGCAAGATGCAAGACTTGATGCATGCTTAAAAATACAGGAAATAATAATTACTCTGCAGGAGTAACCCTTATAATTTCCTGGGAAGACCAGTTTGAGATACGGCTCCCCGGGATCCTTGGACGTATCCAGCTCTCCAGGTTGCGCTCATCTTCCGACTCATCTTCCAAGTTGTTCACTGCATCCGGGGTGAGCATTCCCCCGCTGACAAAATTGGGCTTCTTAGCAGCCTCTGATTGATCTTGTTGAGTTGGTTTGTAACCCAACCCAAATCTGTCCTCCTTCTTCTCCACAGGTAGCAGCTTGCCCCAGCCTTGGGCAGTACCCTCTTCAACAACCTTCCTGGCTTACTGATAAGACGTCATGGAGGTTCCCAGTACAGCAGATGCTTCATTAATGTTCAGGGCCTCAAACCCCTGGCTCATGGTTTCATGGATTTCTCCATCCATTTCAATGTATTTATACGTAGCCAGTTGGCTAACAAAGATGTCCTCTTCACCACAGATGGTGATGATTTGGCCTTCCCACTCGAATTTCAGCTTCTGGTGAAGGGTAGACGTAACAGCGCCAGCGGCATGGATCCAAGGTCTACCCAACAAACAGCTGTAGGCCGGCTGAATGTCCATCACATAGAAGGTAATCTTAAAAGTCTGCGGGCCAATCATCACAGGCAGATCAATCTCCCCTAGCACTGATCTTTTGGAGCCATCAAATGCTCTCACCACTAAATTACTTGGACGCAGGGCCAAGCCATCATACTCCAGCTTCACTAAGGCTTTCTTTGGTAGAACATTGAGTGAAGACCCAGTGTCCACCAGTACATGAGATAGAACAGCACCCTTGCATTCCAAGGTGATATGTAAAGCCTTGTTGTGTTTACGTCCCTCAGTTATTAAGTCAGCATTGGTAAAGCCCAGTCCATGACTGGTATTGACATTTGCCACCACAGTTTCTAGCTGATTAATAGTGATCTCCTCTGGCACGTATGCTGCGTGCAAGACTTTCAGTAATGCATTCTTGTGAGCTTCAGAACACATCAACAGGGATAGTATGGAGATCTTTGAGGGAGTTTGGTGGAGCTGATCCACCACCTCGTAGTCACTTCTCTTTATGATTCTCATAAACTCGTCTACATCTTGTTCAAAAGATGTCTTCTGAGTTTCTTTGACAGCCGACTCTTCAAATACCACACTCTTTCCTTTTGCTTTGGCAGCAGCTTCTGCTTCGGCATTAGGTCTTTGCACTTATGAGGCAAAAAGGCGTCCGCTTCGGGTGAAGCCTCCGCCTCCCCCAACATTATCAATCTGTGGAGAAGAGGTTGAAGAATCCAAAGTGATTTTCTCTCCGTTGCAGTAGAGGTCAGAGCCATAATTCCATGGGATGGCATTACTGCTTTCATATGGAACGGGTCCAGGTACCGTGATAGTAACTGGACTGACTGCAGCAGAGGATGGTACTGAAATGGTGTGCGGATCGTAGTAGATGGTGACCGGTGATCTGGCAGGAGATGCCACTGCTTGTTGTTGAAAGTTGTTGTTTGGAGGAACATTTGACGGGTCATAGTAAATGGTGACTGCTGAGATATCTTCATTAATTTCTGTTGGCATTGTAGAAGATTCTGCTGAATAAATGGGTGCTGATGTTGTAGAAGAAATGGTTGTTGACATCTGATTTGTTGAAGTGATGGTCGGAGCCATTGTTGAGGATATTGATGAATTGGTTGGAATGATTGTTGTTGCAGTTGTAGAAGAGTCAGGAATTATTGTCAAAGGGATTGCTGGATTTGTAGGAGCCGTTGTTGTGATCTGGAGTATACCACTTTTGATAAGACCATCTATGCCGCTTCTTAAATTATCACACCCGTTGACCGAAATGTTGCAATAACCACAACCGAGCTCACACCCGGGGAACATCTGGCATTCTAGGAGCTGAGCTTTAATTTCTACCAGAGGTGTTCGAATCTGTCCAACACTGGTTATCAAGAAAGATGGCTTGTCTTCCTCAATGGCATTAATTCTTGGCCCTCCATGATTGGGCATGGGATTCTTGTTGACATTTGGAGGGGGTGCAAAGTTGAGGGCTTTAGAATCCACCAGATCTTGTACTTTCATTTGTAAAGCCCTGCATTTCTCAGTATTGTGGCCAGGTGCATTGGAGTGGAAAGCACACCTGGCGTTGACATCATAATTTCTTGGAAGATTGGAAGGATCTGGTGGTGCCAATGTCCTTAATTCAACCAAGTTGAGTTTCAGGAGTTGTGGCAATAAGGCAGCATAAGGCATAGGGATAGGGTCAATCACCCTATTTTCCTGTGATGGTCTTTGCTGAAAAGGTCTTTGTTGTTGATTACTGTTGTTGTTGTTGTAGGTTCTTTGTGGCGGATACTGAACTTGTTGTTGATAATGTGGTTGTTGTTGTGGTTGATATGTTGGTTGTTGAGGAATCGGAGCTGGAATAATGACATCTGCTACTGATCTGTGAACATACTGAGGTCTGCCCCTGCTGGCATGAACGGCATTTGTCTCACCAGTCCTTCGAGGTCCCACAAAAGGCTTCCTGGGATTACTGGACGAACTTGCACCATTATCAGAAATTTTGCCCATTTTTAGCAGACTCTCAATTCTTTCACTGGCTATAACTACGTCTGCGAAGCTGGTGGAAGAAAAGGCAGCCAATCTATCAATGTATGTTCCTTGCAGAGTATTCATAAACATGTCGGCCATTTCTCTTTCCGACATGGGTGGCTGGACAGCAGCAGCAAGCTGTCTCCACCTCTGGGCATATTCCCTGAAGCTTTCTCTGGAGGATTGAGACATTCCCATTAGGAGGGTCCTGTTAGGAGCCATGTCCAGATTGTATTGGTATTTCTTGATGAAGGCCTCAGCCAAGTCCTTCCAGCATCTGATAGTAGCTCTGGTCAAGTGTGAATACCACTCCCTTGAAGCCCCAGTCAAACTGTCTTCAAAATAGAACATCCACAGCTTTTCATCCATGGTATATGCTTTAAGTCTCCCCAGAAAAGACTGCAAGTGAGTTCGTGGACAGGAAGTTCCATTGTACTTCTCGAAGCACGGGGGTTTAAACTTGTGGGGAATCCTTACTCCATCCACTAACCCCATATCCATAACATCGAAGCCTAAGGAATTTTGAGACTCCAGAGATCTCAACTTCTCAGCAATTTCATCAAACCTCCTATCATAAACTTCATCTCCAGCTCCCATTACAATAAACTGCTCCTCTTGAGGATCTTCTTGCAAGATCCTGCCTGCAGCAGTATTGCCTTGTACATTCCTCGAGATATTGGCCTCTGGATCTAGATGAGGTCCAAATACTGGTGGGTTAACATGAGGCTGACCTCCCTCATTATTACTAGTTCCTCCAGTCCCAGGATGAGGTTCCTCGGGGGTTTGTCTTTCTACCAATGCCCTTAGCCTCTCTTGACATTGAGCCAGGTTAGTCATCACAGTCATGAACTGGGCCATTTGGAGGGGGTGCAAAGTTGAGGGCTTTAGAATCCACCAAATCTTGTACCTTCCTTTGTAAAGCCCTTCATTTCTCTGTATTGTGGCCAGGTGCATTGGAGTGAAAAGCACATCTGGCGTTGACATCATAGTTTCTTGGAAGATTGGAAGGATCTGGTGGTGCCAATGTCCTTAGTTCAACCAAGTTGAGCTTCAGGAGTTGTGGCAATAAAGCGGCATAAGGCATAGGGATAGGGTCAATCACCCTATTTGCCTGTGATGGTCTTTGCTGAAAGGGTCTTTGCTGTTGATTGATGTTGTTGTTGTTGTAGGCTCTCTGTGGCGGATACTGAACTTGTTGTTGATAATGTGGTTGTTGTGGTGGTTGATATGCTGGTTGCTGAGGAATCGGAACTGGAATAGTGACAGCTGCTACTATTCTGTGGACATACTTAGGTCTGCCCCTGCCGGCATGAATGGCATTTGTCTCACCGGTTCTTCTAGGTCCCACAAAAGGCTTCCTGGGATTACTTGACGAACTTGCACCATTATCAGAAATTTTACCCATCTTCAGAAGGCTTTCAATTCTTTCTCCAGCTATGACTACGTCAGCGAAGCTGGTGGAAGAAAAGGCAGCTAGCTTGTCAATATATGTTCCTTGTAGAGTGTTCATGAACATGTCGGCCATTTCTCATTCCGACATGGGTGGCTGGACAGTAGCAGCAAGCTGTCTCCATCTCTGGGCATACTCCCTGAAGCTTTCTCTGGAGGATTGAGACATTCCCATAAGAAGGGTTCTGTTAGGAGCCATGTCCAGATTGTATTGGTACTGCCTGATGAAAGCTTCAGCTAGGTCCTTCCAGCACCTGATAGTAGCTCTGGTCAAGTGAGAGTACCACTCCCTTGAAGCCCCAGTCAAATTATCTTCAAAGTAAAACATCCATAGTTTTTCATCCATGGTGTATGCCTTAAGTCTCCCTAGAAAAGACTGCAAGTGAGTTCGTGGACAGGAAGTTCCATTGTATTTCTCGAAACACGGGGGTTTAAACTTGTGGGGAATCCTTACCCTATCCACTAACCCCATATCCATAACATCAAAACCTAGGGAATTTTGAGACTCCAGAGATCTCAACTTCTCAGCAATTTCATCAAACCTCCTATCATAAACTTCATCCCCAGCTCCCATCACAGTAAACTGCTCTTCTTGGGGGTCTTCTTGTAAGACTCTTCCTCCAGTAGTATTTCCTTGCACATTACCCGGGATGTTAACTTCCGGATGTAGATGACACCCATATACTGGTGGGTTAATATGAGGCTGACCCCTTTCATTGTTACTTGTTCCTCCAGTTCCTAGAGGAGGCTCTTCCGGGGTTTGTCTTTCTACCAATGCCCTCAATCTTTCTTGGCTTTGATCCAAGCCATTCATTACTTCCATGAACTGGGTCATTTGGTTTCTCATCTCCAGCCTTTCATTAGCCATCTGAGTCCTGACCTCTGTCAGATCTTGTTGTACTTGATCCATTTGGATACCAGGAAGATTGTTGCGAGTAGGATACCGGTGCGGATGGTTGAGAGGGAACACCCGACGGCGAGAAATAATTCCAGAACCACAACAGAGTTAGAAACAAAATAAAGTAATGACAAAACCTACAAAACAAAACAAAAGTCAGTATGCAATGCAGTATGCTTATTTGCTTTCCAAGGTATCCGGCTTGGCTCTTGGTTTTGACCTTTCCAGACCCTGAGGAAGATGTTTTGATGTTGCTTGAGAGAAAGAAAACTCAGTGAAACAAACTGACAAATACATTACAAATAGTGCTTCATACATAGTTTGTTTTTTACAACATATGCCCTTGAAGGGTCAAAATACAACATAAAAGAAAAGTACATCAAATGGAAATAACAACAAGCAAAGTAGTCAAACATCTAAGCCAAACTCATCCTCCTTAACCTCCTTCAAAAGTGCTTCAGTTACAGGACCAACCGGATGCTCTGTGATGTTCCTGATAAGAAGGTTTCTGGTGGCAATAGCAGTGGTCAGCTTCTTGTGTCTGTCTTGGTCCTTTGACCTCTTCAAACCAGCCCTAAGCTTCAATTCTGAAATTTCCTTCTGGGCTACCAGCAAAGCCTCCTGTTGCTTCTTCTCATTGGCCTCTAACTTCTCAATCCTGGCTTGAGTTCTCTTATCTTCCTGAGTGCGAGCTTTAGTGATCCTGACCCACCTAGATTGACTTTCCTCTAGATAGAGATCAATCCTAGCCTTCTGAAACTGGGCCTCTTTACAGGCATTCTTCAATATTTGCTCTCCAGTTCTTGATTTCTTGATGTAGTCCTCTGCTTTCTCAATCTTGGCCAGATGTTCCACTTTAAGCTTCTCCAACCTCTCAATGTCTAGACGACCATCACTCCTCTCCCAGAGGGTCTTCTTCAGAGCTTGAGACAGATTCTCATTCCTCTCCTTCAGCTTCTCAAATTCTTCCAGGCTGACAGTGGCTGGAGGTGGTACTGTGGATGGTCCAGGTGCATCCTCAATGGTGAAGGGCATCCCAGAAATCTGAGCCCTAGCATGAGACCATTCATAATACTGAGCTGAAGCCACATTATTGCATCTCCCAAGATTGGCCATCCCTTTGGTCTGGATGTTGTCCCAAGCCCAGGATGCTGGTCTGACAATAGCTAGATTAGGCTTTATCTCACAATACAGGGTTTCAGCCAAGTCTTGCACTCTAGGAGGGTGAACCAAAGCATAGCCCAGTTGTCTCTTAAACAACAAAGGATTGTAGTTGATGCAACCCTTCACTCCTACTAAAGGTACATTGGGGTACTGCCCACAGCTAGTGATTATGTCTCTGCCCTTGGTGCTCTTGGTGCACCATCTGATGTCATCTGAAGTCAAAGCAATAAGTCTCTTAGCCCAATTCTTCTGTTGGTGAGGGTTCAGGAAGGCATCAGTCTTAGGTAAGTGTTTAAGCAGCCAAGTGTGAAATAGAGGAGCACAACATCTCACCAACTTTCCTCTTTGTTTCTCATTCCTCTGATGAATGGAGTAATAGAAGTCTCCCAGCAATGTGGGTACTGGGTTCCTCAGGAGGAAAAGATGAATGGCATTATTGCTGATAAATTTGGGCTCATCTGCAAATAGTATAACCCCATATATACTGAGGGCTAACAATGCACAAACTGCCCTCCATTCTCCCAAGGAGGCCTTCAGGATGGCCTGAGAAGTCAGAAAGTCTAAGTGCAAACCAGGGATTCCAACCTTTGTGGTCATGTTCTGCTCAATCAAAATAGGCTCCAAGT
Organism: Lathyrus aphaca; assembly: GCA_963966055.1. Lineage (NCBI taxonomy): Eukaryota > Viridiplantae > Streptophyta > Magnoliopsida > Fabales > Fabaceae > Lathyrus > Lathyrus aphaca. The sequence continues at coordinate 501,148,895 of OZ014524.1, read as the reverse complement.
GCAGTGCTTTTGCCACTTCTCCATTGCTGGGAGAAGTCATCTCTGGGTTGAAGGGGATCCCACCCCTAACAGGCACTCCAATAAGTGATGAAAACTCCTCCAGCAGAGGTCCTAACTGAAAGTTCTGGAAAGTGAAGCATCTCAAAGGAGGGTCATAAAACTGTAGGCAGGTGTGGATCAAACTCCTCTGAGAAGGTTCTAGGTCCATAACCATATCAAGGATGCCTCCATAATGCTCTCTGAATAATGGGATGTGGTCTGGAGTGATAAGTGCTTGGACCTGCCTGATGCTAGTCAGCACAGGCTCAAAGAAATGATATGAAATGTTGCTCTTCTTGGGTGCCATGACTACTGATGAAGAGCTGAAAACAAATGCTGATGATGAAGACTGATACTGGAGATGAGCCACTGATAGGCTGAGGTTGGTGATAAAAGTAGCTGAAGCAGGCAACTGATGAAGATAGCTGAAGCAGATAACTGATGAACATGGGTCTATGCAGATGAAGGGGTCAAAACCAAGCCAGATACAATATGGATACCCTGAAAAACAAATAAAAAAATGTTAAATGATGCAATGATGAGTATGCAAATGATATGCAAGGGTTTGTGATCAAGCTGGATCTGATTAATTTTCTTGATATAAAGTCCATGTATGTTCAAGAAGTCCAGATGGAGGTTCAGAAATCCAGTAACCAAGGTGGGGGACTCAAATAAAGAGTCACATGTCCAGGGTTAAATCACAAGAACTGTCCAAAGTGAGGTACTCTTAATCAAAACAAGTATCAGGGTATGATGGGGCCAATGGTACCTGCAAACCTGTAAACAGCCCAACCCCCTCACAGGTGGTGTTCTAAAACAAGGATCCTTAGACTTGGATCAATTATGAGAAGTGTAAACACTTCTAACCCGGAGGTACAGTGTTTACAATAACCATAAAAGATCCTCCTATAATTCACCTCAGTTTCTGAAGGTCATAATACAGGAAATCTGTAGCACAGAGTTAGCAGGCTTCCCAGATAGCCCTAGTACTACAGGAAATCTGTAGCACAGAGTTCTCAAGAAGAAACTCACATCTGAACCGTGTTTCATATTCCCGCACCAGACCGAAATGGAATGGGAAAGAACATGAACCACTCTAGCCTAGGTATCACTCAGGTCCCAGGTATAGGACCTAAAAATCTCAATGAACCCCACCCACCAAAACAATAAACCAGATCCAGCCAGATGACAATATGACAGTATGATATATATAAAGCTGTAAAGAAAGCAATAAATAACTGTACATAAAGCAATAAATAAAGCAACTATATAAACACAATTAGCACATAACACCCCAGTAAACACAAATCAAACAAGCGCTAGGAGGAACCCACAAAAAGAACCAGAAGCCCTGGTTACAGTATAAGGGTCCCCAACAGGGTCGCCAAGCTGTCGCTCCCACCAAATGACACCTCCAAGGTCAGAAGGGGTACATACGCGAATGGTCGGCGAAAGAAGAGAGTACACACAGGGGTGAACTCAGAAAAGAAAGCGTCGCCAGCTAGGCATTTTTATCCCAGAGGAAAGGTAATGTTGCATAAACCTGAGAAAAGATATGGACAAGACGGTTGCGAACCAGAGAGACTGAGAAAGGGGGTTGGTTACAACCTGGGAAGGTATTAGCACCCAGATTGTCCGCCGTACTCGACGGGATCCACGCTTAAAAGATTTGTGCTTTTAAAGGGGTAGTGTCAGTGCTATCTGTGTATCAAAGCTGGAAAGAATGCAAGTGTCAGTGTAAAAGAAAAGTGAAGTGTATAAGTAAAGTGTCAGTGTAAGGAAAAAGTGAAATGCTCATGACTACGAGGCTAAAAGAATAATGTTGGAAAAAGAGGGAATATACAGAGACTTTTGTTCGATAACTGTTAAGTTATGCCTACGTATCCTCTCGTGCAATGAGGAAGTCAGAACACCGTAGTTCGACCCAAAGAGACTGAAAGATAAATTGACTTGTGAACTGCTTGCTTGTCTATGCTCAAGTGTATGACCTGTCTGGCTCAGGCGCAAACTGTCTTGCATTATACGGAAGAAGCAAGTTCTCGTTTATGAGTGAATGAGATGAGAAAAGAATCCCGGAGGAGACGATTATTGTTTGTTTTTGTATTTTCAGTCTTTTATTGCTTTTTGAAGTTTGTCATAAGTTAATGAGCTTAAGCCTAAACCAATGGGTTAGTAAACTCATCACATCCTCCCTCTGATTAGGGGTAATGAGAATACCTTAAGTGTGAAGTCAGCATCTCACACTTGATCACCATGATGTAGGATTAAGATCATTAACCTACTTGTGATTATTTAGATGTTTTTGTTGTTTTTGTTTAGTGTTAAGTAATGAGTTTAAGTCATAATCAGGGATTAAACAGACTCATTACACCATCCTAATAGAAGGATAATAGATGAGAATGTTTAAGCTGATGAAGACTCCTCAACTTAATCCATGATTAGGGATTAACCTCATGACAAAACAAAGCCTTTATTAGATGGATTTTAGTTAATGATAAGATGAAGAAGTTAGTTTTATGGTTTGTAAGACAACTTGAGGGGGACTTGTCCATTAACACTAGGGTTAGTCCTTCTTAGCCAATTAAGGAAGAATTAGAACCCTAATGCAAGGCCCAAGTTACAAGCTTGATGTCTTGTTGATTATTAAGTGAATTGATTAAAGGATTTAAACACATTAAGGGTTTAACACTTAGGATTAAAGTTATACACTCCATCCTAATAGAAGGATACATGCATAACCTTAATCACAAAGCCTTAAAGCCTTTAGGGTTTAGTCCTTGATTAAGGGATGAGAAGAGAAGACTCAAAGATGACACAAAGGCAAAACTAAATAGGGGACTAATCAAACCCTAATTGTTATCATTCTTGGTCATTCCTAGGGTTAATGAGGCTTAATATAGAAATAATCTTCAAAGAGCTACCAAGGAGAGAAGCAGATGAAAGGATCCAGAAACAAAGAGAAGCAAAACAACTTGCTTCACTCAAGAAGTCGAGTTGCTTGAAGAAAGAAGGTAATATGGACAAGAATGAGCAAGCTCAATCCAAAGCACAAGATAAAATGCAGCAATGATGCATAAGAGAGATGAAAAGAGATTGTGAGAAGTGAAGGCAAATCCACTTCTCAAAATAACTTACCACCTGAAAAGTTAGCCAAAGAAATGAAATGTAATGCAAATGAGATGAAATGTGATGATGCAAACCAAAACCAGAAGCATGAGTATGATGTTAATGATGCTAAGAGATGATGCAAACATGAGGCAAGGCATTAGAATGATCATACAAACATATGGATGCAAGAGAAGCATGCTTTGAACCATGAATGCTCATGAAAAGTTATGGAACACAAAAGACATATAACATGGCAAATGAAAGATGAAATGATCAAACATGATTCTAATATATCCTAAGAGGTATTATGAATCAAATGGATGCACAAAATGTCATGGCAAGACATGGTATGCAAGCAAATGGAAGATGGATGCAAAGGAAGGCATAAATTAGGGTTTATGATCAACATCCAAAGCAAAATCCAAAACCAGAAGCAAATGACATGATAAAAATTTGAAAATGCAATCAAAGAAACCCAAGACCTATACAAACTCACTGCCCAAAGGAGGGGATCTAACTCTTAACCTATTGAAAGTTATGAATTTCCTAAGATTTCTAGGGTTTTAAGGTACCTTGCCAAGAAAAATGCAAAACAAATTGAAAATGCAAGATCAATTCATGCCAATTTTATCCTATAAACTACATGTTATGCAAGATGCAATGCAAAAAGAATCATTGTCCAACTCTCAAAGGTTAGACAGAAATGAATTTTCAAAGTTTGGACCAAAATATTACCTCAAAATGAATTTAATTCCAAAGAAAATAACCAAAAGGCATCAAGAACAAAAAATAAATTTGGTTTGAGAGTTGGACAATGTTTCTAAATGTTCCTAAATGCAACATGAATTTTTTTGTGATTTTTAAATACCTAAAAGTATTTTTAATTAATTAACATTCATCAATTAATTAAAAATAAACTTTTAAATGATTTAAAAATAATTTTTAATGCAAAAAATAAAAGTAAAAATATTTTTGTGTTCTAAAAATTAATGAAAACCTTGACAAAAATTTTCATAATTTTTAAACATTTTTTGCTATTTTAAAATAAATGAGAAAGAAAATGCAAGAAAAATGAAATTAAAATGAAAATAAATGAAAGTCAACAGATCCAGTGGCTGAGGTTTGAACCTAGGGCGCGGGAATTGACTGCTTCCATGCCATTCCCAGTTCTTGTGATTCTTTGACTTCTTTGACTTTATGAGGATACAATATGATGCTTGGACACACATGGACCTATTTTAGATGATTGATGACCTTTCTAATGGTTCAAGTGGCTCTTGGATTGCTCAGATCACAAACCCTAGATGCAGATGACCTTGAATCAATGTAGTGAAGCAACTATGCAATATGATATGCTATGATTGAATTTGTGCATATGAAAAGATCACAAGACATGGTGTGAATGGGTGAGGGCAAATTTGGGGTGTGAACACCAGTGTAAACACCCCAAATTTGCCCTCACCCTTTCACACCATGGCTTGTGACCTTTTCATTTGCATAAGTTCAATCATGGCATCTCATATTGCATTCTTGTTTCATTGGATTGGTTCTAAGTAATCTGCATCTAGGGTTTGTGATCTGAGCCATCCCTGAGCCATTTGAGCCACTCCAAAGGTCATTAATCACTTCAAAGGGGTCCATGTATGTTCAAGCATCATATTATATCCTCACAAGGTCAAGAAAGTCAAAGAATCACAAGAACTGAGAAGAGCATGGAAGCAGAGCCAAGTTTAACTACACAGATGACCTAGAATTAGGGTTTTGGTTTCAGGGGCCATAACTCCAAATTTTTTGGTCATTCTTGTTTCTATTGGTCTCTATATGTTATAAGGATCATGCATATCAATTTCCATGAAGAATTTCAATGGGGAAGGCATTTGATCAAGAGATGACTTCTTGAGCAAGTCAGTGCAAAATCAGGGCATCTGAGGCCCCCAATGACCCAACCAAAGGGTATTCCCCATCATTTTGAATGTGTATGTTCTTTATTTGATCATAGAAGATGGTAGAAGTCCACAAAATTGGAAAATTTCAAGTCATTTGCAAAGTTGCCTTTTTGGGAAAGTGACTTGTAATGTAAACTTGCCATTTTGGGAAAGTTTTTCAACCTCCTCTTTTTGATTCAAAAATGCTTCAAATGAGAAAACTTTGGTCATGAAAGTTGTAGAATGGATCGTCCCATTTTCAAAAAGTACAAGAACTCTTTCTAATTCATTTTGGATCAAAAGTTATGGCTTGTCAAAGTTGGACAAAATCATGAAATTTCACTTAGGCACCAAAAGAGGGAAACTTGCAAATGCACATGCCAAGCCTTTATGTGACCTCTAATTTACTTCTATGCATTACACAAAAATAAACCATGGCCTAAAATTCAGAATGCACCAAAGAATCTCCAAGTTTCATGAATTATGCTTCAAGAAATCACAAAAGGGCCAAAGTGTAAACACCCCAAATTTGCCCTCACTCATTCACACCATGGCTTGTGATCATTTCATATGCATAAACACAATCATATCACCTCATATTACATTTTTGACTCACTACATAGTTTCTAAGTCATCTGCACCTAGGGTTTGTGATCTGAGCAATCCAAGAGCTTCTTGAGCCACTCCAAAGGTCCACAATCACTTCAAAGGGATCCATGTATGTTCTTATATCATATTACATCCTCTCAAAGTCAAGAATGCCAAAGAATCACAAGAACTGGGATTCGTGTGGAGGCAGAGCCAAGTTTGACTGCACAGTTGACCTAAAATTAGGGTTTTGGTTTCAGAGGCCATAACTCCAAATTTTTTGGTCATTCTTGTTTCCATTGGTCTCTATAGGGTATAGGGAGTATGCATATCAATTTTCATGAAGAAATTCCATGGGGAAGTCATCTGATCAAGAGTTGACTTTTCAGACAAGTCAGTGCAAAATCAGGGCATCTGAGGCCCCCAATGACCCAACCAAGGGGTGATCTTCATCATTTTGAGTGTATATGATCTTTATTTGATCATGGAAGAAGGTTGAAGTTCACAAAATTCAAGAATTACAAGTTTTTGCAAAGTTGACTTTTTAGGGCATGGTTGACTTTTGAAGAATATGTCATTTTATGCCACTTTTCAAGCCTTACTTTTTGATCCAAAAATGCTTCAAATGGAAAAACTTTGGTCATGAAAGTTGTAGAATACATTTTTCCCTTTTCAAAAAGTACAAGAACATGATCTAATTCATTTTGGATCAAAAGTTATGGTGTGTTAAAGTTGGCAAAAATCACTAATTTTCAAGTCATGCACCAAAAGGCAAAGTTGCAAATTCTCCTTTCAAGGCCAATTCAGTCATCATATGGGCTTCTAATGCACTCAACATGATCACACAACTTCTAAAGTTCAGATTGGACCAAGAATTTCTCATGTTCATGACTTGTATAGCAAGATCTTTCCATATGAACCAAAAGATAACCAAGTTGCAAAACCATCATGATACTTCCTACCACTTGCTGCATTGGCCATTGAACCACCCTAGCCTCACTCACATACCATGCTGCGCCAGCCCCATGCTTGTACTAGCCTAGAACCAAGCCCATGCTTTCCTTACACCAAAGTGGACTTTTTGCAAAAGTGAACATCCCAATCACAGCAGGCCAGGTCACATCATCTGACCAATGGGATTATTTTATGCAAGCCAAATGCTAGCCATTTCACATAGAGAGCAAGGCTGAAACACACAAGAACCACACATTCACAAACTCACTCCCTCAAGCATTTCTCTTCGAATCTCTCTGCACAAGCCACAAACATTCAAACAAGTTTCACTAATCATATCACCATGCTTTATTGAGCCAAAACCAGCAAGACTTAGGCCTGAATCAAACAAGAACACCATTTCTCCATTTTCACTCTAACCTGCACTTTCCTTCGAAACATCTTCCACAGGCCATAAACACTCAAACAAACTCCACAAACCTTCTCAAAACATCACCCTGAACACAAAGAACCCTTCATCTTTGCCTGAAACAGCCTGAATCACAAACACCATTCTCACCTGAGCTTGAACAGAACTTGTTCATTCTCCCCAACCAGCCAACTTAAACTCCTTCTAAGCATTCAAGCATCATCAGGGGATCAAGTGGAGTGGATAACATCAAGAGGGGAGGTCAGAAAGTTGCAGGATTGAAAGCTTCGAAACTCAGGTAGCTCAAGAACTTTTTTTCCAGAAATCATTTTTTAAGTTCTTAAGTTGTTGTTCATGCTTCCCTGATCATGTATATGTCCTTAGTTTCTAAAATGGTGGAGAGATGAGAGTGTAATCAGTCTCTGAAACTTTTTGCCCTAGATTTTGTTTGTTTCGATTCAGTTATTTCTGGAATGATAAACATGTTTTGATTGGGGGTTTTGGTTCGTGAGTGAGTGGGGATCATTCCTGTGTTTTTAGAATTCATTTTAGATGCGTATGGAGTGAGATTAGGTTTTGAGGTGAACGGAGAAGATGACCGGAACACTGTTCCGGTCATCTGAAAGTGATTAACGGCAGGATTAGGGCATAAGCATTAATTAGCCAGGTTTGAATGCTGGCCCTTGGATTTGGCGCCAGGTCAATGCGCGCGTGTTTTTGTTTGAATCTCCACCATCAGATTGCATGACTTTTCCATTTTCAGCTTTTATTTCATTTAATTTTCATATTATTTCATTTGTTTTGCATAATTTATTTAAAATAGCAAAAATGTTTTAAAAATTATGAAACTTTTTTTCAAGAGTTTCATTAATTTTTAAAACCCAAAAATATTTTTATTTTCATTTTTAGCATTAAAAAGTATTTTAAAATATTTAAAAGTTTATTTTTAATAGATTAATGGAAATTAATTTATTAAAAATACTTTTAGGTATTTAAAAATCACCAAAAAATTCATGAAATGTTCTAAGACATTTAGAAACATTGTCCAACCTTCAAACCAAATTTATTTTTTGATCTTGATGCATTTTGAGAATTTTCCATTGAATTAAAATCATTTTTATGCATTAATTTGATCCAAAGTTCTAAAAATCATTTCTGCCTATTCATGAGGAGTTGGACATTGATTCTTTTTGCATTGCATTGTGTTTAGCATGTAGTTTGTGAGATTAAATGGCCATGATTTGATCTTTCATTTTTCATTTGTTTGGTAATTTTCTTGTTTAGGAACCCTAAAACCCTAGAAATCTTAAGAAAACCATAACTTGAAATTGGTTAAGAGTTGAGACCTCTCCTTTGGGCATTGGTTTAGTATAGGGTTAGGGGTCCTTTGAGTGCATTTTCAATTTTTTATAATGTTGTTTGCTTCTGATTTTGATTTTTGTTTTGATGTATTGTTCATAAACCCTAATTTGAGCTTTCATATGCATCCATCTTGCATCTTCTTGCATAACATGGCTTGCCATGACATTTCAAGCATCCATTTGATTCATTTGACATCATAAGACATATTGAAAGCATGTTTGATCATTGCATCATGTATTTGCCATGTTGTATGTCATGTGCACTTCATAACTTTTCATGTATGTTCATGGTTCATAACTTGCCTCATTTGCATTCATGAACTTGTATGATCATTTCCATGTGCTGCCTCATGTTTGTAGCATCTCATAGCATCATTAGCATCATGTATGTGCTTCTGGTTTTGTTTCTCATCATGTCATCTCATCCCATTTTGCATTGCATTGCATTTCTTTCCTAACCTTTCAGGTGGTAAGTGACTGTGAGAAGTGAATTTGCCTTCACTTCTCATAACTTCTCTTCATCTCTCTCTTGCATCCATTGCTGCATTTTTATATGTGTTTGAGTTTGAGCTTGCTCATTTTTCTCCCTCCCACTTTCTTTCTTCAAGTGACTTGTCTTCTTGAATGAAGCAAGTTGCTTTGCTTCTCTTGATCCTTTCATCTGCTTCCTGGTGATTCCATTGAAGACTTCTCTTGAAAACCTCACAAACCTTAGGAACAACCAAGCATGACAATGATTAGGGTTTGATTAGTCTCCCCTCTTAGTTTTACCTTTGTGTCTTCTTTGAGTCTTCTCTTCTCACCTCATAATCAGGGACTAAACCCTAAAGGCTTTAAGGCTTTGTGATTAAGCTTATGCCTGCATCCTTCTCTTAGGATGGAGTGTATAACTTTAATCCTAAGTGTTAAACCCTTAATGTGTTTAAATCTCTTAATCAATCCACTTAATAATCATCAAGACATCACACTTGTAACTTGGGCCTTGCATTAGGGTTCTAATTCTTCCTTAATTGGTTAAGAAGGACTAACCCTAGTGTTAATGGACAAGTCCCCCTCAAGTTGTCTTACAAATCATAAAATTCACTTCTTCATCTCACCATTTAAGAAAATCCACTTAATAAAGGCTTTGTTTTTGTCATGAGTTTAATCCCTAATCATGGAAGATGTGATGAGTTTACTAAATCCATTGGTTTAGACTTAAGCTCATTAACTTATGACAAACTTTCAAAAGCAATAAAAGACTGAAAATGCAAAAACAAACAATAATCGTCTCCTTCGGGATTCTTTCCTCATCTCACTCACTCATAAACGAGAACTTGCTTCTTCCGTCTAATGCAAGACAGTTTGCACCTGAGCCAGACAGGTCATACACTTGAGCATAGACAAGCAAGCAGTTCACAAGTCAATTCATCTTTCAGTCTCTTTGGGTCGAACTACGGTGTTCTGACTTCCTCATTGCACGAGAGGATACGTAGGCATAACTTAACAGTTATCGAACAAAAGTCTCTGTATATTCCCCCTCTTTCCAGCTATATTCTTTAAGCCTCATTATCATGAGCACTTCACTCCTGTTCTTACACTGACACTTTCATACTTCATATCACTTATACACTATACACTGACACCTGTACATCTCTTTCCAGCTTTTACACACAAATTGCACTGACACTACCCCTTTAAAACACAAATCTTTCAAGCGTGGATCCCGTCGAGTACGACGGACAATCTGGGTGCTAATACCTTCCCAGGTTGTAACCAACCCCCTTTCTCAGTCTCTCTGGTTCGCAACCGTCTTATCCATCTCTTTCTAGGCCTATGCAGCATTGCCTTTCCTCCGGGATAAAAATGCCTAGCTGGCGACTCTTTTCATCTCCAGTGAGTTCACGGCTGTGTGTTCTCATTGTCCCTCTCGCCGACCGTTCGCGTCTGTACCTTTATTTGGGCCTGGTCCCACTTATCGGGAGCGACAGCTTGGCGACTCTGCTGGGGAACCTTATACTGCAACCAGGGCTTCTGGTTCTTTTTGTGGGTTCCTCCTAGCGCTTGATTGATTTGTGTTTATTGGGGTGTTATGTGCTTATTTGTGTTTGTATATGTTTTATTTTTGCTTTATGTACAGTTTGTTTTATTACTTTCTTTACTGCTTTACATATATCATACTGTCATGCTGTCTGGCTGGATCTGGTTTTGCTTTGGTGGGTGGGGTTTTACTGAGAGTTAAGATCCTATACCTGGGATCTGAGTGACACCTAGGATAGAGTGGTTCATATTCTTTCCCATTCCATCTCGGTCTGGTGCGGGAATATGAAACACAGTTCAGATATGGGTTTCTCCTTGAGAACTCTGTGTTGCAGATTTCCTGCAATGCTAGGGCTATCTGGGAAGCCTGCTAAGTCTGGATGACCTTTTAGTATTGACCTTCAGAAACTGAGGTGAATTAGAGGAGGAACTTTTATGGTTATTGTAAACACTGTACCTCCGGGTTAGAAGTGTTTACACTTCTCATAACTGATCCAAGTCTGAGGATCCTTGTTTTAGAGCACCACCTGTGAGGGGGTTGGGCTGTTTACAGGTTTGCAGGTACCTTGGCCTCAGAATACCCTTTTACTTTGTTTGTTTAAGAATACTCCATGTTGGAACAGTTCTTGTGATTCTAAACCCTGGACAAGTGGCTCTTTATTTGAGCCCCCCACCTTGGTTACTGGATTTATAGACCTCCATCTGGAATTCTTGAACATACTTGGACCTATATCAGGGCATTTGATCAGATCCAGCTCAGTCACAAACCCTTGCATATCATTTGCATACATACTCATTGCATCATATTGACATTTGCTTATTTGTGTTTCAGGGTATCCACCTTCATTTTTGGTTTGGTTTTGACCCTATCTTCAGTATTGACCTATCTTCATCAGCATTTGCTATCAGCTATCTACTTCAGCCAATCAGTGGCCCATTCTTCAGTATCATCATCAACACTTGTCTCTACTCAGTCTCAACAACATGGCACCTAAAAAGAGCAACATCACCTACCATTTCTTCCAGCCAGAGCTATCTGACATCAGGAGGATTCAGACCCTGATCACCCCAGACCATATACCATTGTTCAGGGAACACTATAGAGATATACTTGATATGGTTATGGATCTGGACCCTTCACAGAGGAGCCTGATCCACACTTGCCTTCAATTTTATGATCCCCCATTGAAATGTTTCACTTTTCAAGACTTTCAGCTGGGCCCTTTATTGGAAGAATACTCATCATTGGTTGGTATACCTATCAGGGGTGGAGTCCCTTTCAACCCTGAGATGGTCTTTCCTGGTAATGGAGAAGTAGCCAAGGCTTTGCATCTGGAACCTGTTCTGATTGAGCAGCATATGACTTCTAAAGCTGGAATCCCTGGCTTCCATCTGGATTTCTTGATCTCTCAAGCTACCCTGAAAGCTTCTTTAGGAGAGTGGAAAGCTGTCTGTGCTTTATTGGCCCTGAGCATATATGGAATTGTATTGTTTGCAGACGAACCTCGATTCATTAGCAAGAATGCAATCCATCTTTTCATCCTGGAGAACCCAGTGCCCACTTTATTGGGGGATCTCTATTACTCAGTGCATCAGAGGAATGAAAAGCAGAGGGGAAGATTAGTGAGGTGCTGTGCTCCATTGTTCCACACTTGGCTTCTCAGGCATCTACCCAGGACAGATGCATTTTTGAATCCTCATCAGCAGGGAAACTGGGCTAAGAGACTCACTGCTCTAACTTCAGCCAGTATCAGATGGTGCACTCAAAGCACCAAAGGCAGGGATATCATCACCAGCTGTGGGCATTTTCCCAATGTTCCCCTAATAGGAGTTAAGGGTAGTGTTAATTACAATCCTCTGCTATTCAAAAGACAACTGGGCTATGCACTGGTCCACACTCCTAAGGCACAGGACTTGGTTGAGACTCTTTATTGTGAGAACAAGCCTAATCTGGCTATTGTTAGACAGGCTGCTTGGGCCTGGGATAATGTTCAAACCAAGGGAGTAACCATTCTGGGGAAGTGCAACAATGTGGCATCAGCACAATATTATGAGTGGTCCCATGCCAGGGCCCAATTCTCTGGAATGCCCTTTACCATGGAGGATATGCCTGGATCATCCTCAGCACCACCCTCTGCCACTATCAGTTTAGAGGAGTTTGAGAGCTTGAAAGAAAGAAATGAGAAGTTGACTCAGGCTTTGCAGAAGACCCTCCGGGAGAGGAGTGATGGCAGGTTGGATATTGAGAGGTTGGAGAAGTTGAGAGTGGAGCATCTGGCTAAGATTGAAAAGTCTGAGGATTATATCAAGAAGTCTAGGGCTGGGGAACAAATTCTGAAGAATGCTTGCAAGGAGGCCCAGTTCCAGAGAGCAAGGACAGACTTGTATCTGAAGGAGAGTCAGGCTAGGTGGGTCAGGATCACCGAGGCTCGTACTCTGGAGGACAAGAGGGTCCAAGACAAGATAGAGCAGATGGAAGCTAGTGCCAAAGAGCAGCAAGAAGCCCTGGCAGCAGCCCAGAGGGAAATATCAGAGCTAAAGATCAGAGCTGGAGTGAAGAGGTCCAAGGACCAAAGTCAGCATAAGAAGCTAACTGCAGCTGTTACCACCCGGAATCTCCTCATCAGGAATCTCACGGAGCGTCCAGCTGATCCTGTGACCGAAGCACTTCTCAAGGAAGTTCGGGAGGATGAGTTTGGTCTTGGTGTTTGACCATTTGCTTGTTGTTGCTTTCATTCCATGTACTTTTATTTTCTTGTAATGTATTTTGACCCCTCAGAGGGCTTGTTTTGTAAACAAACTATGTACCATTTTTGCCTTTTGTAATATATGTATTAGTTCGTTCCATCCGAGTTTACTTCGAAAGCAACATCAACAGCATCTTCAAGGGTATGGAAGGGTCAAAACTGAATGCCAAGCCGGATACCTTAAAAACAAATAAGCATACTGCATTGCATGCTAACCCTTTGTTTGTTTTGTAGGTATTTGTTTTATTGTTGCTAACTCTGTTGTGATGTTCAGGAACTATAGCTCGACGCCGGGTATTTCCCCTCAACCGTCCGCACCGTTATCCAACCCGTAACAACCTTCCGGGCATACAAATGGATCAGATGCAGCAGGACCTTACAGAGGTCAGGAACCAAATGACCAACGAGAGGTTGGAAATGAGGAACCAAATGACACAGTTTATGGAGGTAATGAACAACATGGCTCAAAGCCAGGAGAGGCTCAGAGCACTGGTGGAAGGGAGAAATCAAGAGGATCCACATATAGGGACTGCCGGCACCAGCAACAATGAAAGGGTTCAACCCCATGTCAATCCCCCAGTATTTGGCCCCCATCTTCATCCAGAGATCAATATTCCTGCAAATGTTCAAGGGACTGCCACTGCAGGCAGGGTACTGCAAGAAAACCCTCAAGAGGATTAGTTCACGGTAATGGGTGCCGGGGAAGAAGCTTATGATAGAAGGTTGGATGAGATAGCTGAGAAATTAAGATCCTTAGAGTCTCAAAACTCTTTGGGTTTTGATGTTATGGATATGGGCTTGGTAGACGGGGTCAGGATTCCCCATAAGTTCAAGCCTCCTTGTTTTGAAAAATACAACGGGACTTCATGCCCCCGGACTCATTTACAATCATTTCTGGGAAGGCTGAAGGCCTATACTATGGATGAGAAGCTCTGGATGTTCTATTTCGAAGACAACTTGACAGGAGCTTCAAGAGAATGGTACTCCCATCTGACAAGAGCAACTATTAGATGCTGGAAGGACCTGGCAGAGGCCTTCATCAGACAGTATCAGTACAACTTAGACATGGCACCCAACAGGACCCTCCTAATGGGAATGTCACAGTCTTCAAGAGAAAGTTTCCGAGAATATGCCCAGAGATGGAGGCAATTGGCTGCTGCTGTTCAGCCACCTATGTCTGAGAGGGAAATGGCAGATATGTTTATGAACACCCTCCAGGGAACATATATTGACAGGCTGGCTGCTTTCTCTTCCACTAGCTTTGCAGATGTTGTCATAGCCGGGGAGAGAATTGAAAGCCTATTGAAGATGGGAAAGATCTCAGACAACGGTGCAAGCTCGTCCAGCAATACAAGGAAGCCTTTTGCAGGCCCAAGAAGAACTGGCGAGACCAATACCATCCACACCAACAGGGGCAGACCTCCATATGTTCACAGGTCTGTAGCAGCAGTCACCATCCCCGCTCCATCTCATCCTCAACCAGCCTATCAACCTCCGCAGCAAAACTATCAGCAACAACCTCAGTACCATCAACAGAATCAGTATCCTCCGAGAAATTACAACAACAACAACACCAATAACAATAACCAGCAAAGGCCATTCCAACAGAGGCCTTCTCAAGCCAACAGGGTGATCGATCCGATCCCTATGCCATATGCAACACTACTGCCACAACTCCTGAAACTCAACCTGGTTGAGCTAAGGACATTGGCACCTCCAGATCCCAACAGTCTACCCAGGAATTATGACTCCAACGCCAGATGTGCTTTTCATTCAAATGCACCTGGCCACAGTACAGAAAAGTGCAGAGCCTTGCACATGAAGGTACAAGTGTAACACCCCAAATTTGCCCTCTTCTTGTTTAGCATCGTTATCATATCATAATCATCATGAGCATACCATATCCTTATCATTTAGTATAGAAAAATGAGGCATAACACTCGCATGTTCCAGCATAAGGCATATGATCGGTCATCTGGGAAAATTCGAACCTGCAAGTCAAAATCAAGAGCATGGTGATCTGGCAAGAATCTCACAGGATCATTTTGCACAAACCTGGTATCATGTTCAGAGCCCTAGAAAGAGAAGATGGATCAAGATTTGTTTGAAACGGTTGGTGCAGGTCTATTTTTGAAGGTTCCCACCAAAGGGAGGGAAATTCAAATTTTCCATGCGTTAACCGGTTAACGCATATGGTTAACCGGTTAACAGCTGCGAAATTTGAATTTCCAGCAGCAATTTCAGCATGTGTGTTTTGGTTCCATTTTCCAATTTTCTGATTTTTATTCATTTGAATTAAATTTGAATTTGAGAGAAGGATCTAGAGCATTTATCCAAGCCTCATTCCAACCCTAAATCCAAATCACTTTCTAAGCTAATCCCAAACCATAATTTTGGATCCCAAACCAAAATTTTGGGCCCCAAACCCAAATCATATTTATTCCATTTCCTTCCAAACCAAAGGGGCTCTCACTCATTTTTCACTCTCATTTCTGAATTTTCATTCCTCTCACTCACAATTCTCTCACTTTTCTCTCCCAATTTTCCAAATCACTCAAAGTTCCTCTTTGAAGATCACACAACCTTGCCTTGAGGTGTGTAGATCTTGGAACTAAACCTCCATTCATAGCTTCTTTGCATCTCTTTGCTGGTTTTATTGGAGATTCAGATCTGGTTTGAGATCTAGAAGTGCTTTTGGATCCAAAATTCTGCATCAAGAGCTTGTTCTTGCATTTATTTTGCATGGAGTGTGGAGCTTAGCATCGGATCTTTAAAGTTTTACGCGAGATCTACCGTTTTCAGCTCAATCAACAATTACCAAAGCATATCTCAGCTTTGTAGGTTGGTTAATTTCAGATCTAGCTCTGTTTTTAGCTTATTTGCATGCTTGTGCTTTAGATCCACCATGTGTTTGTGTATTTGATTGTGTTGCATGAATTGATTGTTCGATTTGTATCCGGATCCGAATGTTATTTGTTCATGAGCTTAATGATATGGATTAATGTGAATTGATCTATTTTTTCCATGTGTAATTGATTGCTGGTCTGGTGCAAGCTTATTTGAATAAGCTGTTTTGAGATGCTGTTTTCTGCAGGATTTGCTGCTGTTTTATCAGTGTTAACCGGTTAACGTATATGGTTAACCGGTTAACGCACCTGTTTCATGTGTATTTTGTGCAGGTTTGAGCTGGTTAACCGGTTAACACATATGGTTAACCGGTTAACACTGAATCAGAATGGCTTTTTAGTGTTGTTTTGAGCTTGTTTGATCCCTTTGCTTGTTCTAATTGCCATGGATCATTGCATGATCATTAAACATAAGATTTTAGGGTGATTTGCTTGCTGGTTGATGTATGCTTTCATGTTTTCGACGCGTAAGTCGTGTACTTGCAATGCTTGGCATGTTGTTTGTTTCTTGTTTACAAGAACCTTTGAGCATGACTAATTCCATGTTTGTGTTGGTCACTTTGCTGGATTTTTGCTAACATTGCAGGGGCGATGGTAAGTGAGAGATGTGGGAATTGAGTTCCACATCTCCAATTCTCATCTTCCTCTTATGTTTATGTTACTAACCCTTTGTTGTTGGGCTTAGGCCTTTCTCATCTCTCCTTCTATCTTCTTCTTCTCCATTAGGATAGAAACCTCACTAACCTTTAGGACTTCCATGCATGTGAATACTTAGGATTATTTTAGTCCCCCTTTAGAATTTTTCCTTTGAGATCTTTTGGTTCTTCTTCTCTTCTCATCTCATAACTCTTAAAAAGAAAACACTTTAATAAATGTGAAGTGATGCATTGATCCATAGCCTTATTCCATGAGGTATGCTTGTAGTCTTCCCATCTTGGGATAGTACATGTTTACCTTGTGATGCACAAGTCTGATCAAGGTATCTTCTTCATAAAGAAAGGCATAAAAAACACTTCTTCATGTAAATAACCAAAAAAACACTTAATAATTAAGCAAGTTAGTGAGCCTAAGCCCTAATCTTTGGGTTCAAGTTTTGGGGATCTTCTCCTTACTTGAGTGTGCTTGTTCTATTATTCCATCTTGGAATGTAGTGACAAGTGCACATTCCATTGGTGAGAGTTTGAGTTCACTTCCTTGTGACACACTCATAAAAACTTCTAAAAAACACAAAACAAACATTAAACGTCTTTCCTTCGGGAATTCTTTTCTCATCTCCTTCGCTCCGTACGCGAACTTGCTCCTACTTGTCATTTTGCAAGACGGTTACGCACTCGTCGTCCGAGCCTGCAACACCTGAGCAATGGCATAGGCAGTTCAAGCCTTAATTCACAAGCAATTTCCTTTTAGTACCCCTAGTTAGGGGAACTACGGTGTCTCTGATCCTCATTATCCTGATGAGGTACGTAGGCAGCGGGGTAGGGCCCGTTCGAGCACAATCTTTATTTTCCCTACATTTTTCCTTTTGCTTTCTTATTCAGTTCTTTTCCAGTTCCAGTTTCTTTTCATATTCATTTCTTTGCTGCATTTTTCATACCCTCACCCTTTGAAACAGTTTCTTTTGCAAGCGTGGATCCCGTCGGGTACGGCGGACGATCTGGGTGCTAATACCTTCCCAGGTCGTAACCGACTCCCGAGCCCAGTCTCTTTGGTTCGTAGGACCTGTGTCCTTCCTCTTTTTTTTTTCTTCTGGTTTGTGCAGCATTACCATTCCCTCTATTCGGGATAAAAATGCATGGCTGGCGACTCTACCTTTTTTCCGCGCCACTTTCGCGTTTGTACCAGGATGGAAATCCCGGGAGCGACAGCTTGGCGACTCTGCTGGGGACCGAACCCAGAATCTCTGGTTCCCCTGCGAGTCTCTCCTAGCGCTTGTGTGTTTCTGTTTCATCGGGTGATGTTTGTTTGCTGTGGCTTGTTGTATTTTATTGTTGTTTATTTACAGTTTTATTTATGGCTTTATTTACAGTTTTCAGTCGTTATTTTATGCATCATGTATCATACTGGACTGTCTGGACTGGTTTCCTTTGGTGGGATGGGAGTTACTGGTTCTTGAGAGATATGAGCCAAGTGCCCGGCTCGAGTGCACCATAGGACTTAGAGTGGTTCCACTTTGGCCTCATGAGATCTTGTCATGGGGGTAGTAGTGAGTTCCACACCCAGGTTGCGATTGTCTTGGAAATGTCTTGATTTGGGGATCTTCCTCTCTCATTACATAACCTTGACAGTTATGTGCAGCTGGGGACCGATCATTGAGAACCTTTGTGGAAACAACCCTCTCCAGTGGTGACAGTGGCAGACCACATTTTGTGGCAAACCCATTCGCACCCGAGGGTCCACTGGGAACTCGCATAGGATGGCCTGGTTCTCTTATAGGAACTCAGTTAAAGCATCTGGTCATATGACATTAGTACTGTATCCTACGGGCTGAATGTACTATTGTTTCTTGATTTCAGCGCTTGAAGCTAGGGACTTATAAGGGATGCTTGTTTTTCCCGGACTCAGTTGAGGCCTCCCTGCATAGTACATAATGCCTAACCGATTCCCTGATTTGGTCATGAGCCATTTCTCGGAGATGGTGACAGTATTATTGCTATGTGGCTTTGAGAGTCCGTGATGTCTGACCCGGAGCCTTTTACCCGTGAGATTGGGGGGTGTGTACAGGTGTGCAGGAACCCATGACCTCAACATACACTCATCTGTTCAGTTATGATCTTTGGTCTTGTGAATATGACCGGTGGTTCTATTGATTCTATGGTTCCGAGGTTATGATCCTGGAATTCTGGATTTTTTGATACTGTGGGTCTGAGATCTTCTATCAGAGGGTTGTGATTACCAGAGGGGGTGACTCAGTGAACTGTTGAGTTTGCCAGTTGTTCCGAGGGGCCCTTGTCAGTGTGCCGGTTCAGATGGTCCCCGTTGGTCATATGCTTGCATTGCATTGCATTTGCATCATTCTTTGCATTAACTGTTTATGTTTCCCATTTTTCAGGTCATTACTCACATCTGTTCCCGGTTCTGGTATTCTTATCTCTATGGCAGAAATTAAAAGCGATCCGAGAAAAAAGAATGTGCACTACACCTTTCTTCAGCCGGAAGTCAAAAGTGTTCAGAGGTTAGCAGATCTGATGAATGATCAAGTCTTAGGAAATTTCAGGAAAAGATATGGCCAGATACTGAAGTTTGTGGACAAGCCTACTACAGACCAAAAGGACAGCCTGCATACCTTGTTGCAATTTTATGATCCCCTGTTGCGTTGTTTTATTCTTCCAGGTTACATCTTAGCTCCGACATTAGAAGAGATCTCCAGCATGCTGAGTGTTCCGATCAGAGAGACATTGCCGTTCTACGGGTCAGAGGTTGTGCTCAGAGATGAAGATATAGCCAAGGTTTGTAGGTTGTCAGTTGCTTCAGTCAGAAAGGCTTTGCAAGAGAGTAAAGGCAGAGGTCTACCATGGAGTGTGCTTATCCCAGAAGCTGAGAAGTATGCTACAGAAGCTAAGTGGAATGACTTTGGAGCTTTGCTTGCATTGATGGTATATGGGTCTAGCTTGTTTCCCGGAGAGAAAGAGTTTGTCAGCTTAGAAGTGATCTCAATCTTCGCAAAAGGCAATCCGGTGCCTACGTTATTGGGTGACTTTTATTTTAGTGTCCATTACAGAAACGAGAAAGGCAGAGGTGGTCCAGTGGCCTGCTGTGCTCCTTTGTTTGCTGAATGGTTCGCTAGACAGTTGCCTAAATCAGGTGCCTTCAAGGATATACGAGACGAATGGAGATGGTCCAGAAGACTGATGGGATTGACTGAAGAAGACATTGCTTGGGGTTATGACAGGGATTTGCTAGGAAAAGAGGTGATGGTTAGTTGCGGAAGGTTTGCCGGAGTACCTTTGCTGGGAAGGAAAGGTGTCATCAGTTACTACCCGACATTAGCCAGAAGGCAGTTTGGCTACCCTTTGAAGGATCCTCCTCAGATGGAAATGTTTGCTGAATCTTTGTATTTTCCTGTTGATGGAAACAGAGAGCTAGTCCAACAAGCAGTTCAATCCTGGGATCACAGGAAAAGGAAAGGGAAGAAGGACTTCGGCCGAGTTGATCCCAAAGCATATCCACCATACGTTGAATGGTTGCAAAGGCATATCGAGTCGGTTCTCATGCCTTTTTCAGTCGAAGCTCCACTTTATCCTCGAGAGGTACCAGGTCCGAGCAGTACGGTTTCCTTGGAGGAGTACAAGAAGCTAGAAGCTCAGCTGCATGCGGTCAGAGTAGAGAATGTTGAGATGGTAAGCTTATACCACCAGGCCAACGGAGCCAAGAAGGAAGCTGAAGATAAACTGCAAAAGCTCCAGTCCTCCTTGGAAAACAAAGAGAAGGATTTTGCCGGAAGAGAAGCCCATTTCCACCGATTGGGTATGATGGAAGCGCAAAGAGAAGCCAAGCACAAGGAGACTTTAAAGACTCTCAGGAGTGCTCGACAGTCCATTGTTTGGCTGAAAGGCCAAAGGGAGGAAGAGCAAAAGAAATTCAAAGAGAAGGAAGAGTTCTTTGAAGTTCAGATGGCTTTTAAGAAGGAGGAAGTGGAACAAGCCCACGCCATCTGGAGGGAGAAGACCCAACAGCTAGTCCAAAGCCAATTAGCTCTGGAGGAAGCCAGGAAAGAGATTGAAGAGCTCAAGCTGAGAGCAGGCGTCAAGAAGAGCAGGGCAGAGGTGGCAGAGCCAGGGTCTTTAGTTTAGTTTATTTTTCAGACTACCTACAGGCTTGTTGTAGGAGTCTTGCTTTTTTCTTTTGTCTTTATGTACTGATTTGTAACCCTTCGGGGAATATTCTTGGATGTACTCTGACTTTTAGCCTATAGTGGTTTGTCCATATTCAGTATTAATGTGCAAGTTATCGTTTTGAATGTGCAAGACTCGTTTGTCTGGATACTACTAACGTCTGAACACTTATCAAAGAGAAAGTTTGAAAGCTAAACACTGAAAGTGATTGCCGAGATAGATACCAGAACTGGGGCATGCCAAATGCTTAAAATTGGGAACATGAACAGTTACATTGCATTGCATATAACCTGTTTGTCTGTTTTGCAGGTGTTGCATCAATTACTAACGGGTTTTGTGTTTCAGGCACTATAGCTCCTCGAAAGGTTCGAGAACAACCAGCAGTGCACAGATACCCAACCAAGATTAACAGAGAGCGGGCCATGGATCAAATGCAGGCAGATTTGGCAGACCTAAGGCAGAGAATGGATAACTTCATGACGTTAATGACCGGCATGGGGCAGAATCAAGAACGGTTGCGAGAGTTGGTGGAGAATCAGAACAGAAACGCTGCTGCTGCTGCTAATGCTGATAATCATACCGGTGCGGGCGCACGTCAGGGTGGACCTCATGTTATACAACCAGGGGCGACCGTAGTCAATGACGGGATGCATAACATTCATGTGGATCACCAGGAGGACCAGTTCACTTTACTTGATGAGACCGAGGGTCAAGGGGTCGAAATGAACAAGAGATTCGAAGAGATGGCCGAGCAAATCAAGGCTATTCAGTCCCAGAGTTCTTTGGGATTCGATATAACAGACTTGGGTTTGGTTCCGGGAGTCAGAATCCCGTACAAATTCAAGGTCCCTACTTTCGAGAAGTATAACGGCACTGCTTGCCCAAAAACTCATCTGCAATCATATGTGGGGAGAATCGCCGCTCATACAGACGATGAAAAACTGTGGATGTATTACTTTCAGGACAGCTTAGTGGGAGCTTCCCTTGAGTGGTACATGAAGCTCAGCAGGGTCAATGTTAAGAGCTGGAAAGATCTTGCTGAAGCCTTTGTGAGGCAGTACCCGTACAACATGGATATGGCTCCGAATCGCACCCAGTTGCAACATATGGCTCAGACAGCAAAAGAAGGCTTTAAAGAATACGCCCAAAGGTGGCGTCAGCTAGCTGCTAGGGTGCAGCCACCCTTGTTAGAGAATGAGATGGCCGATATGTTTATGGGCACCCTCCAGGGGGTATTTCTTGAGAGATTGGCATCAAGTTCTGCTACAAAGTTCAACGATATTGTCATTGCGGGAGAAAGGGTCGAAACGCTGTTGAAAATGGGGAAGATACAAGACCCCGGTGCTAGTGGTTCAAATGGAGCGAGGAAAGCTTTTAGCGGACCTCCAAGAAGGAGAGAAGGCGAGACCAATGCTGTATTCGGCCGAAGCCAGGGCCGTGGTTACAGAAGACCTTATGAACATGTGGCTGCTGTCACTATTCCTGCAGCTCCCGTACAACAGATGTTACCTCCACCACAACATCATCAGCAACAACAACAACCTAGAGCCAACTACCAGCAAAGGCCTTATCAGCCAAGGCAGGCTCGTCCTGCTAACAGGGTGATTGAAGCTATTCCGATGACATATGCTGCCTTGTTGCCGAGACTACTAGACTTGAACCTTATTCAATTAAGGACTTTGGCACCACCACCTCCTGGAGAGCTTCCAGCTGGTTACGACGTCAACGCGCGATGCGCTTTTCATTCAGGGGCACCCGGGCACTCAACCGAGAAGTGCAGGGCGCTACATCACAAAGTTCAAGATCTCGTGGATTCAAAGGCAATCAACTTTGCACCACCACCGAATATCAACTCGAACCCTATACCTAATCATGGAGGGGCAAGAGTTAACGCTGTTGAGAGTGATGACAAGTTGAGTTTGGTACTGAGAATTGATGAAGTCAAGACGCCGTTGAAGGTGGTGAAAGAGAGACTGTTGAAAGGTCAAGTGTTTCCTGGTTGTTCTCTCGATTGTGAAGACTGTATAAGTGCTGTGAATGGCTGCGAGAAATTGAAGACGGGTTTGCAAGAGTTGATTGATGTTGGGTCTCTACAATTTAGCAAGATTAGTAATGAAAAGGCTGATGATGTGTCAACCATTACTATCTTCTACAATGAAGCTGACATGCCCGTCAGACAAGAGCCAGTTACCATTTACACTCCTCAGATTAGTCCTGTGACTATAACTGTACCTGGGCCAGTGCCGTACACCGATGATAGAGCCATTCCGTGGCATTATGGTTCTGATGTCTATGTGGCGGGACAGAAGATGGAGAGTAGACCTGTTGCTGACCTGACTAATGAAAATGTGGGAGGTGTTGGAGGTTTTACTCGAAGTGGCCGTTTATTTGCTCCCCCTGCACTGAGAAAGGATTTTGAGGCCGAAGCTTCGTCCAAAGACAAAGGAAAGCAGACTGCGAATGATGAGTCAGATACTCCTGTGGCTGGGCAGGGGACATTTGAAAAGGAGGTAGAGGAGTTCATGAAGATCATCAAAAGGAGTGACTATAAGGTGGTTGATCAACTGAACCAGACGCCTTCAAAGATTTCTATCTTGTCACTGTTGATGTGCTCTCCCGCGCATAGAGAAGCTTTACTGAAAGTACTTCAAATGGCCTATGTTCCTCAAGAAATCACTGTTAATCAACTCGAAGCTGTTGTTGGAAGTGTCAATGCTAGCCATGGCTTGGGCTTCACTGACCGAGACCTTACTTCGGAGGGAAGGAATCACAATAAAGCACTGCATATCACGATGGAATGCAAGGGCGCTGTGTTGTCTCATGTCCTTGTAGACACAGGCTCTTCCTTGAATGTGCTCCCGAAGAAGGCGCTGATGAAGCTTAACATTGATGGGGTTATCCTGACGCCGAGTGATCTGGTGGTTAAAGCTTTCGATGGTTCAAGAAGATCGGTTTTCGGAGAGGTTGAGTTGCCTGTCAAGATAGGCTCTCAAGTCTTCAAGAGTGTCTTCTATGTCATGGACATCCAGCCTGCGTATAGTTGCTTGTTGGGCAGACCGTGGATACACGCAGCTGGAGCTGTCACTTCAACCTTGCACCAGAAGCTTAAATATGTGGTGGATGGCCAGGTCATCACAGTTTGCGGGGAAGAAGATATTTTCGTCAGCCATTTGTCGACATTTAAATATGTAGAAATGGACGGAGAAATTCACGAGACTTTGTGCCAAGCTTTTGAGGCAGATGTCAGTATCCTGACTCCGGTGAAGAAAAATAACGAAGGCACGTCAATTCATTCCTACCGGGAAGCAAGAGAAGCTGTCCAATCAGGCAATGCCCAGGGCTGGGGCAAGCTGTTGGAGATGGAAAAGAAGGATGATAAATTCGGCTTAGGGTATCAGCCTGGGGGGTCTATTCAGAGTGGTAAAGCTATCTCATTCACAAGTGCTGGGTCGCTCGACCGCGATCAAATCTGTATGGCGAGCCAAGACGGGGATAGTGACAGAGACTGGGACAACAATTGGATCCGCCCGTGTGCACCCGGCGAGGAGCTAGGAAATTGGTCTGCTGAGGACATTGTTCAAGTCACCTGGCTCTCAAAGTAATTGTTTTGTTTCCTTTTTTTAGCATACTGCATTGTCAAATCCAGCATTCTGCCCAAGATGTTTGGATCCATTGTACTGGGCCACCATGTTTTGTATTGCATCAAAAGGACATTTTTAGACAAATTGTGCTCTCTTTCTTTGTTTTTAAAATTTTTTCACAAAAAACAATATAAAAATGGCAATATGTTTTTCATTTTTTGTTTTGTGTTAGCGTCTCTTTTCAAAATAAGCAGATTCTGAATAAGCACATCATTTGTGCAGTATTGATCATCCGGATTCCACGGATAACGTTCCTGCTATGACTATGCATGACTTTGATAATCCAGTCTACCAAGCTGAATAAGGGGTTGAGGAAGATTGTGACCTACCTGAAGAGTTGGTCAGATTGTTAAAACAAGAGGAACGAGTTATTCAGCCTCATCAAGAAGAGATTGAGACCATCAACATTGGCAGTGAAGATGCAAAGAAAGAAATCAAGATAGGAGCCAATCTGCAGGCCGACGTCAAACAAGAGCTGATCAGTATGCTGATAGAGTATGTAGATATCTTTGCTTGGTCATATCGAGATATGCCAGGGTTGGATACCGACATCGTGATGCATAAGCTACCCCTGAGAGAAGACTGTCCTCCTGTAAAGCAAAAGTTGAGAAGAACTCGCCCGGATATGGCGATGAAGATTAAAGAGGAGGTGCAGAAACAGTGGGATGCCGGGTTTCTTGCCGTGACTAGTTACCCACCTTGGGTAGCTAACATTGTACCAGTGCCTAAGAAGGACGGCAAGGTCCGGATGTGCGTTGACTATAGAGATTTGAACAGAGCAAGTCCGAAGGATGATTTTCCGTTGCCACACATCGACGTGTTGGTCGACAATACTGCTCAATTCTCAGTGTTCTCCTTCATGGATGGATTCTCCGGTTATAATCAGATAAAAATGGCGCCGGAAGACATGGAGAAGACAACGTTCATTACCCCGTGGGGAACATTCTGCTACAAGGTCATGCCCTTCGGTTTGAAGAACGCTGGGGCAACTTATCAGCGGGCGATGGTCACGTTGTTCCATGACATGATCCACAAGGAGATCGAATGTTATGTGGATGATATGATTGCAAAGTCCAAAGACGAAGAGGAGCATTTGGTTAACCTAAAGAAGTTGTTTGACAGATTGATCAAGTATAAATTGAGGTTGAATCCGAACAAGTGCACTTTCGGAGTGCGTTCTGGAAAGTTGCTGGGTTTCATTGTAAGTCAAAGAGGAATTGAGGTAGATCCTGCTAAAGTGAAAGCTATTCAAGATATGCCTGCACCAAAGACAGAAAAAGAAGTGCGCGGGTTCTTAGGTAGATTGAACTATATTTCTCGGTTCATATCTCACCTAACTGCCACGTGCGAACCGATATTCAAACTGCTAAGAAAAGAGCAAACGGTCAGGTGGAATGATGATTGCCAAAGAGCTTTCGACAAAATAAAGGAATACTTACAGGAGCCTCCAATTCTGATGCCTCCAGAGGAAGGAAGACCGTTAATCATGTACTTGACCGTGCTTGAAGGGTCGATGGGGTGTGTGCTCGGCCAACATGACGCGTCTGGTCGAAAAGAGTACGCCATTTATTACCTTAGCAAAAAGTTTACCGACTGTGAATCCCGATACTCACTGCTCGAGAAAACTTGCTGCGCTTTGGTATGGGCTGCTCGCCGACTGAGGCAGTACATGTTGACCCATACTACACTTCTCATTTCCAAGATGGATCCTGTCAAGTACATCTTTGAGAAACCAGCATTGACCGGAAGGGTTGCTAGATGGCAGATGATTTTAACTGAATACGACATCCAGTACACTTCTCAGAAAGCCATCAAAGGAAGTGTATTGTCGGAATACCTTGCTCAGCAACCTCTTGAGGATGACTATCAGCCGATGAGATTTGATTTCCCTGATGAGGACATCATGTACCTCAGAACAAGCGATTATGAGGAACCACTTCCGGAGGAGGGGCCTGACCCTGGATCCAAATGGAAGTTGATGTTCGATGGGGCTGTCAATATCAATGGTCGTGGAGTTGGTGCCGTACTCATTACTCCTGAAGGTGTTCATGTACCCTTCGCTGCCAAAATTACTTTTGGCTGCACCAACAATGAAGCGGAATACGAGGCGTGTATAATGGGAATAGAGGAGGCAATTGATCTTCGGATCAAGAACCTCGATATATTCGGAGATTCAGCCCTCGTCATTAACCAGATTACCGGCAAGTGGTATACACATCAAGAGCATCTAGTTCCGTACAGGGATTATGCTAGAAGACTGTTGACATTCTTCACGACATTTGAGCTCAAATACATACCACGTGACGAAAATCAATTTGCCGATGCTTTGGCCACTCTCTCTTCGTCAATTAAAGTCCTATGTTGGAACTTTGTGCCCAGAATTGACATCTCCAGGCTTGACTCTCCGGCTTATGCTTTCTCTGTAGACGCCGTGTCTGACGAGAAACCTTGGTATTTTGATATCAAGCTGTTCCTGGAGAAGCAAGAATACCCAACAGGGGCATCTTCCAAAGACAAGAAGACCTTGAGACGACTTGCTGCTAGTTTCTTCTTGAACACAGACGGGGTTTTGTACAAGAGGAACTTCGACATGGTCTTGCTCAGATGCGTGGATAGACACGAAGCAAGCCTGTTGATGCAGGAAGTCCATGAAGGATCTTTTGGTACCCATGCAGGAGGGCATGCTATGGCAAAGAAACTGCTGAGATCAGGGTATTACTGGATGACAATGGATGCAGACTGTTGTTCATTCACTCGTAAATGCCACAAGTGCCAAATATATGCAGATAAAGTGCATGTTCCTCCTAACCCGCTCAACGTCATGTCATCTCCTTGGCCTTTCTCTATGTGGGGCATTGACATGATCGGGAAGATTGAACCGACTGCTTCGAACGGTCATCGCTTCATTCTGGTCGCGATTGATTACTTTACCAAGTGGGTAGAAGCAGCGTCTTATGCCAATGTCACTCGTCAAGTGGTGGCAAGATTTCTGAAAAGAGATATCATATGCAGATATGGAGTACCCGAAAGGATCATTACTGATAATGGTTCTAATCTCAACAACAAGATGATGGCAGACTTATGTCGGGACTTCAAAATACAGCATCACAATTCTTCTCCTTACCGACCAAAGATGAATGGTGCGGTAGAGGCAGCTAACAAGAATATCAAGAAGATTGTGCAGAAAATGGTTGTCACCTACAAGGATTGGCATGAGATGTTACCATTTGCTTTGCATGGGTACCGAACGTCGGTCAGGACATCAACAGGGGCAACTCCCTTCTCTCTAGTGTATGGCATGGAAGCAGTCCTGCCTGTTGAAGTAGAGATTCCTTCACTGCGTGTGATGATGGACGTCAAACTGGATGAGGCTGAATGGGTGCGTGCTCGTTACAACCAGCTATGTCTAATTGAGGAAAAGAGATTAGCGGCTATCTGTCATGGTCAGCTTTATCAGAGGAGAATGAAGCGGGCATTCGACCAACGAGTACGTACTCGAGAGTATCAAGTGGGAGAGCTTGTATTGAAGAGGATCGTTCCTCCAGGTTCAGATAACAGGGGCAAGTGGACCCCAAACTACGAAGGACCATTCGTAGTGAAGAAAGTATTCTCAGGAGGGGCACTGATGCTCACCACTATGGATGGAGAAGACTTCCCATCCCCTGTTAACTCGGACGCAGTTAAAAAATACTTCGCATAAAGAGACCCGCTGGACACAAAAACAGAATGTAAGTCCAGGCAAGAAAAGGGCATCCCGGCGAGCTAAAAACAGAATAAAAAGCTCGGGCAAAAATTAGGGAAAATAAACAAAAAAAAAATGTACACCCGCTGAGTTGAAAAGCCACATTGGACAGCTCAGGCAAAAAAGGGTATCCCGGTGGATTGAAAACCCGAGAGGGCGATCCACGCAAAATAAGGGAATAAGCGAACAACTGTGATCCAAGTTATCTGAACCACGTCATCGTTTCGTACGGTTTGACAATATCGGAAAGATAGGAAACAGTCCCCTTGTTTTCTCAGAAAGCCAAAGCAGAATGGAGAGTCTTGAAGACATGCAGGTCATAGCAGAAATGGAACTCCTTGGAATGCCATGTACATTGCCATTAGGATAGTTTCTTTTCTCAATTTTTATAGTGGCTACCTCTTTCCAGGTGGTTGCTTCCTGATGTAAATCTTTGCCTATTTAGAGGCCATTCAATAAAAATAATATTCAGTCAAAAAGCTGTGTGTGTTTATTTTTGTCTGCAAAATGTCCTGAATTTTTGACAAAAATAGCATTGCATCTAAACATGGTGATAATCTTGAAAAGAAAACTGACATGCAGGGAAACTGTAACCCTCTTTGAGTGACGGGTGATAATGGATGAACAGATCACGCCATGCAAATCCCCGGGACACACGTGTGTTTCTGTTGTTGCAGGTTGCAGGATGGCGTCACATTCTCTCAAGCAAGGTACTCTTCCCCAGTAGAGTATTTCCCCCAAGCAGAGATTTTTCTTCTCCAGCAGGTAGCTGAAAGCATGACTTGTCTAAATAGATATTTTCCTCCAACTAAGTCTTGGCAGCAGCCCAAGCAGGTTCTTCTTCCCAAGTGGAGTAGTATTCCGTTCTTCCCCAGCGGAGTGTGCCTAGCAAATACCTGAGAGCATGTCATCATCAGAGGTGGAATTAACAGTATTTTATCATCAGCAAGAGTCCTTCCCAGTAGGCGTGATTGAGGGCCTGATATCCCCTCAGAGTCTTGAATCATCGGATGCTCTCCCCAGCCAGAGTATTCGCCCAGGAAGCTTCTCCAGCTAAGTCTGAAGATGATCTGTCCCCCCACAGAGTTCATATTTGATTTTCACCTCCGTCCGTGAAATATTCCCCAGCAGATTTGCCCTATTGTTGGTTTATTTGATGATGCAGCCAGGTATTCATCACCTCAGTCGGAGTGGGTATCCAGACCTCTTGACTTTTTCTCCCCTGCAGAGTTGTATCTCTTGTTGCCGATCAGGCATTCGTTTATTGCTCGTCTGCAATCTTCAACACTCGTATGTGTTATCCCTAAGCAAGTTTCCCCAGCGAGGACATATCACTGCTGTATTGTTGCTCGTCTGCATCTTTCAACACTCGTCTGTGTTAGCTCTAGCCGTTGTTGCTCGTCTGCAACTCCTCAACACTCGTCTGTGTTCCGAGATGATATTTGCTGTTGCTCGTCTGCAACCTTCCAACACTCGTTTGTGTTTTGGATCCTTCGCTGCACTCGTCTGTGCCTTGATATGTATTCTCTGTTGTTGCTCGTCTGCAACTGTCCAGCACTCGTCTGTGTGTGTTTGAAGCTCGTCTGCTTTTATCCCCCAGAAGTCGTTTGTGTTCTGAAGCTCGTCTGCTTTGCCTGGATACTCGTCTTTATCATCCTCAGCACTCGTCTGTGCTAGCTTGCACTTGAATGTGAAGATTTGCCGTTCATCCTGATATTGCTGTTGCTACTCCAAATGCTCGTCTGTGTTTGAACTTCTGGTATTCGTCTATACCAGTGGCTGATACTCGTCTGTATCATCGCCTGAAGCACTCGTCTGTGTTTCTCAGATCATCGTCCGATACTCGTCTGTATCTTTGACTATTGGCACTCGTCTGTGTTCTCTTGATGATCATCCAATACTCGTCTGTATTGAAGAGGTTTAAAATCCTGACAGTAGGAATTAAATGTCGAAATGGTTACCGGGCCTGGCGTAACAGGTAAATCCGAGGGAGGCTCGTCCGTCTCAAGCACCAATTATTATGGTTGCTGCGCCTGGCGTAACAGGTTTGCTCAGAAGACTCGTCTGTCTTATGCCATATATCCGCGGATAATATATGAAGAAGGTTCGTCTACCTTGATTGCATGTCTATCCCAAGACTTATATGCATTCCCGGAGCCTGCGTAAGGGTTATCCGAAGAAGACTCGTCCGTCTTATTCCACTTATCTGCGTAAGGATTAGTGAAGGAGATTCGTCCATCTCAGGTTACTTTGAAGATCCTTAAGGGCTCGTCCGCTCTCTGTACCTGGCGTCACAGGTCATGCGAAGACTCGTCTGTCAGCATGATAGTATTTCAGATATCAGTTTCAACTTGGAAGAAGCTCGTCTGCTTTTCCTCTCCTTCTTATCCCCAGAGCGTCATCTGGTTGGGTTTATTTCCCAGTGTTGCATTCTTCGTCAGAGTGCAAATTTCAGGTCTTCTTGGTATTCAATCACAGTTTATCTCGAATGTCTGATAGCCGTTGCTCTCATCCTTTTCAGATTAACAGTTGATTGAATAGGGGCAGCTGTAACACCCCAAATTTGCCCTCTTCTTGTTTAGCATCGTTATCATATCATAATCATCATGAGCATACCATATCCTTATCATTTAGTATAGAAAAATGAGGCATAACACTCGCATGTTCCAGCATAAGGCATATGATCGGTCATCTGGGAAAATCCGAACCTGCAAGTCAAAATCAAGAGCATGGTGATCTGGCAAGAATCTCACAGGATCATTTTGCACAAACCTGGTATCATGTTCAGAGCCCTAGAAAGAGAAGATGGATCAAGATTTGTTTGAAACGGTTGGTGCAGGTCTATTTTTGAAGGTTCCCACCAAAGGGAGGGAAATTCAAATTTTCCATGCGTTAACCGGTTAACGCATATGGTTAACCGGTTAACAGCTGCGAAATTTGAATTTCCAGCAGCAATTTCAGCATGTGTGTTTTGGTTCCATTTTCCAATTTTCTGATTTTTATTCATTTGAATTAAATTTGAATTTGAGAGAAGGATCTAGAGCATTTATCCAAGCCTCATTCCAACCCTAAATCCAAATCACTTTCTAAGCTAATCCCAAACCATAATTTTGGATCCCAAACCAAAATTTTGGGCCCCAAACCCAAATCATATTTATTCCATTTCCTTCCAAACCAAAGGGGCTCTCACTCATTTTTCACTCTCATTTCTGAATTTTCATTCCTCTCACTCACAATTCTCTCACTTTTCTCTCCCAATTTTCCAAATCACTCAAAGTTCCTCTTTGAAGATCACACAACCTTGCCTTGAGGTGTGTAGATCTTGGAACTAAACCTCCATTCATAGCTTCTTTGCATCTCTTTGCTGGTTTTATTGGAGATTCAGATCTGGTTTGAGATCTAGAAGTGCTTTTGGATCCAAAATTCTGCATCAAGAGCTTGTTCTTGCATTTATTTTGCATGGAGTGTGGAGCTTAGCATCGGATCTTTAAAGTTTTGCGCGAGATCTACCGTTTTCAGCTCAATCAACAATTACCAAAGCATATCTCAGCTTTGTAGGTTGGTTAATTTCAGATCTAGCTCTGTTTTTAGCTTATTTGCATGCTTGTGCTTTAGATCCACCATGTGTTTGTGTATTTGATTGTGTTGCATGAATTGATTGTTCGATTTGTATCCGGATCCGAATGTTATTTGTTCATGAGCTTAATGATATGGATTAATGTGAATTGATCTATTTTTTCCATGTGTAATTGATTGCTGGTCTGGTGCAAGCTTATTTGAATAAGCTGTTTTGAGATGCTGTTTTCTGCAGGATTTGCTGCTGTTTTATCAGTGTTAACCGGTTAACGTATATGGTTAACCGGTTAACGCACCTGTTTCATGTGTATTTTGTGCAGGTTTGAGCTGGTTAACCGGTTAACACATATGGTTAACCGGTTAACACTGAATCAGAATGGCTTTTTAGTGTTGTTTTGAGCTTGTTTGATCCCTTTGCTTGTTCTAATTGCCATGGATCATTGCATGATCATTAAACATAAGATTTTAGGGTGATTTGCTTGCTGGTTGATGTATGCTTTCATGTTTTCGACGCGTAAGTCGTGTACTTGCAATGCTTGGCATGTTGTTTGTTTCTTGTTTACAAGAACCTTTGAGCATGACTAATTCCATGTTTGTGTTGGTCACTTTGCTGGATTTTTGCTAACATTGCAGGGGCGATGGTAAGTGAGAGATGTGGGAATTGAGTTCCACATCTCCAATTCTCATCTTCCTCTTATGTTTATGTTACTAACCCTTTGTTGTTGGGCTTAGGCCTTTCTCATCTCTCCTTCTATCTTCTTCTTCTCCATTAGGATAGAAACCTCACTAACCTTTAGGACTTCCATGCATGTGAATACTTAGGATTATTTTAGTCCCCCTTTAGAATTTTTCCTTTGAGATCTTTTGGTTCTTCTTCTCTTCTCATCTCATAACTCTTAAAAAGAAAACACTTTAATAAATGTGAAGTGATGCATTGATCCATAGCCTTATTCCATGAGGTATGCTTGTAGTCTTCCCATCTTGGGATAGTACATGTTTACCTTGTGATGCACAAGTCTGATCAAGGTATCTTCTTCATAAAGAAAGGCATAAAAAACACTTCTTCATGTAAATAACCAAAAAAACACTTAATAATTAAGCAAGTTAGTGAGCCTAAGCCCTAATCTTTGGGTTCAAGTTTTGGGGATCTTCTCCTTACTTGAGTGTGCTTGTTCTATTATTCCATCTTGGAATGTAGTGACAAGTGCACATTCCATTGGTGAGAGTTTGAGTTCACTTCCTTGTGACACACTCATAAAAACTTCTAAAAAACACAAAACAAACATTAAACGTCTTTCCTTCGGGAATTCTTTTCTCATCTCCTTCGCTCCGTACGCGAACTTGCTCCTACTTGTCATTTTGCAAGACGGTTACGCACTCGTCGTCCGAGCCTGCAACACCTGAGCAATGGCATAGGCAGTTCAAGCCTTAATTCACAAGCAATTTCCTTTTAGTACCCCTAGTTAGGGGAACTACGGTGTCTCTGATCCTCATTATCCTGATGAGGTACGTAGGCAGCGGGGTAGGGCCCGTTCGAGCACAATCTTTATTTTCCCTACATTTTTCCTTTTGCTTTCTTATTCAGTTCTTTTCCAGTTCCAGTTTCTTTTCATATTCATTTCTTTGCTGCATTTTTCATACCCTCACCCTTTGAAACAGTTTCTTTTGCAAGCGTGGATCCCGTCGGGTACGGCGGACGATCTGGGTGCTAATACCTTCCCAGGTCGTAACCGACTCCCGAGCCCAGTCTCTTTGGTTCGTAGGACCTGTGTCCTTCCTCTTTTTTTTTTCTTCTGGTTTGTGCAGCATTACCATTCCCTCTATTCGGGATAAAAATGCATGGCTGGCGACTCTACCTTTTTTCCGCGCCACTTTCGCGTTTGTACCAGGATGGAAATCCCGGGAGCGACAACAAGACCTAGTAGACTCAAAAGCTCTGAACTTCGCATGCCACCCAATGTCAACAAAAATCCTATGCCACATCACGGAGGTCCCAGAATTAACGCTATTGAAGAAGACAAGCCATCTTATTTAATAACCAGTGTGGGTCAGATCCGGACACCGTTGGTAGAAATCAAGGCTCAACTCCTCGAATGTCAAATGTTCCCGGGGTGTGAGTTAGGGTGTGCTTACTGCAATATCTCAGTAAATGGGTGCGATAACCTGAGGAATGGCATAGATGGTCTTATTCAAAGTGGCCAACTTCAAATCACCACATCATTTCACACAAATCCAACAATCTCACCAGCAACAGTTCCAGCAACTCCTACAACTGCAACAACCATTGTTCCCGGCATTTCTTCGGCTTCATCAACAAGTACTTCATCTGTCATCTCAACTGACCAGATATCAACAAATGTTCCTTCTACAACTCCAGCACCACTCCATTTTGAAACTCCTACAACAACAACGTCCATCCTTCCGACAATATCTCCTACAACATCAGCAACAAATCATGAAGACGTCTCGACTGTCACAATATTTTATGATCCTGAAAACAACTCTACCTACAACTCAGAAGGTGCTGCTCCCATCAGAGCACCAGTCACAATTTATTACGACCCGCAGACTATCACAATTCCTTCCGCAGCTGCAATCAGTCCAGTCACTATCACGGTGCCTGGGCCAGTACCTTATGAAAGTAGTAATGCCATCCCGTGGCATTACGAATCTGACCTGTACTGCGAAGGACAAAAAATCACTTTTGAATCATCAACCCCTGCACCACAAATAGACAATGTGGGAGGAGGCGGAGGCTTCACTCGAAGCGGACGTCTTTTTGCTCCACAAATTCAAAGACCCACTGCCGAAGCAGAAGCTGCTGCCAAGGAAAAAGGAAAAAGCCTGGTGCAGGAAGGCCAGACTGTTAAAGAAGCTTTGAAAACACCCTTCGATCAAGAGGTTGATGAGTTCATGCGAATCATCAAGAAGAGTGATTATAAAGTAGTGGATCAGCTTCATCAGACGCCTTCCAAGATCTCAATCCTATCATTGCTTATGTGCTCCGAAGCCCATCGGAATGCACTACTCAAAGTCTTGCACGCAGCTTACGTGCCTGAAGAGATCACTGTCAATCAGCTGGAAGCTGTAGTTGGAAATGTTAATGCTAGTCATGGACTAGGGTTCACCAACACTGACTTAACTACGGAAGGCCGCAACCACAACAAGGCATTGCACATAACCATGGAGTGTAAAGGGGCAGTCCTTTCCCATGTGCTGGTGGACACGGGGTCATCCCTCAATGTCTTGCCTAAAAAAAGCCCTTGTGAAGCTAGAATATGACGGATTGGCGTTAAGACCCAGCAACCTGGTGGTGAGAGCTTTTGATGGCTCAAAGAGATCGGTTCTGGGAGAGATCGAATTGCCCATAACGATTGGCCCACAGACTTTCAAAACGACCTTCTATGTGATGGATATACAGCCTGCCTACAGCTGTCTATTGGGTAGGCCATGGATTCACGCCGCCGGCGCCGTGACCTCTACCCTTCATCAGAAGTTAAAATATGAGTGGGAGGGTCAAATAGTTACAATCTGTGGAGAGGAGGATATTTTTGTCAGCCACCTGGCTACCTATAAGTATATTGAGATGGATGGGGAGATCCATGAAACAATGAGCCAAGGTTTTGAAGCCTTGAATGTCAATGAAACATCTGCTGTGCCTGGTACTTCAATATCATCATACCAACAAGCCCGGAAGGTTGTTGAGGGAGGAAACGCCCAAGGCTGGGGCAAACTGTTATCGGTGGAGAAGAAAGAGGATAGATTTGGGTTGGGTTACAAACCAACTCAACAAGATCAAGCAGAGGCTGCGAAAGAGCCCAACTTTGTTAGTGGGGAGATGCTCACCCCTGATGCTGTCAACTGTTTGGAAGACGAGCTGGAAGAAGAACGCAACCTGGAAAGCTGGATTCGTCCAAAGATCCCGGGGAGCAGTATCTCAAACTGGTCTTCCCAGGAAATTATAAGAGTTACTCATGCAGAGTAATTATTATTTCCTGTATTTTTATAGCATGCATCAAAGTCTTGCATCTTGCCCAAGATGACGAGACTCATTTTGTAATCGGGCCATCTGTA
Source organism: Lathyrus aphaca (assembly GCA_963966055.1). Classification (NCBI taxonomy): domain Eukaryota; kingdom Viridiplantae; phylum Streptophyta; class Magnoliopsida; order Fabales; family Fabaceae; genus Lathyrus; species Lathyrus aphaca. Next base: position 501,112,974 of record OZ014524.1, on the reverse strand, counting down.
CTTTTTGTGCAACAAGATTAATCAATGAAATATCAGACATCTTTTTGCAAACGAGTCTTTTTCTTTTCGCTCACTGTTTTTCCATTTTTCTTTTTGTACAAAAAAAATAAATGGCGGTGTTTTCAAAATGACAACTTTATTTCACTTTTTTTAACAAGATTAAAATCAAATCACTAAAATGAACAAGCTAAACCCTTGCAGAGTGTGCCTTCCAGACAGCACCGACAACATCACGGCTATGACTTCGTATGACTTTGACAATCCAATCAATCAAGCTGATGAAGGGGTTGAAGAAGAATATGAGCTTCCTGAAGAGCTAGCCAGGTTGTTAAGACAAGAGGAAAAGGTTATTATTCCTCACCGGGAGGAGGTTGAAGTGATCAATCTTGGTACAGATGAAGACGTGAAAGAAGTTAAAATCGGGGCTTGCCTGCAAGACTCAGTGAAGAGACAACTGATTGACCTGCTGCAAGAGTACGTGGACGTGTTTGCTTGGTCTTATCAAGATATGCTAGGGTTGGACACCGACATTGTTGTGCACAAGCTGCCTTTAAGAGAAGAATGCCCACCGGTTAAACAGAAACTGCGCCGTACTCGTCCGGACATGGCAATGAAAATCAAAGAAGAGGTACAAAAGCAATGGGACGCCGGGTTCCTTGCTGTGACTAGCTATCCGCCGTGGGTTGCTAACATAGTACCTGTGCCTAAGAAAGACGGAAAAGTAAGGATGTGTGTTGACTACCGGGATCTGAATAGAGCTAGCCCGAAAGATGACTTCCCTTTACCTCACATTGACGTATTGGTGGATAACACGCCTCAGTTCTCGGTATTCTCCTTCATGGACGGATTTTCAGGATACAACCAGATTAAGATGTCACCTGAAGACATGGAGAAGACAACCTTCATCACACCCTGGGGCACGTTCTGCTACAAGGTAATGCCATTTGGGCTCAAGAATGCTGGTGCAACATATCAACGGGCTATGGTAACATTATTCCACGATATGATTCATAAAGAGATAGAATGTTATGTGGATGACATGATTGCCAAGTCCCTTACTGAGGAAGACCACCTGGTGAATCTGCTAAAACTGTTCAAGCGTCTGAGGAGGTACCAACTGAAGTTGAACCCCAACAAATGCACATTCGGGGTGCGATCCGGTAAGCTACTGGGTTTTATTGTAAGCGAGAAAGGGATTGAAGTTGACCCTGATAAAGTCAAAGCTATTCAAGAGATGCCTGCACCGAAGACAGAGAAGGAAGTTCGAGGGTTCTTAGGTCGATTGAACTACATCTCAAGGTTCATATCCCACCTTACAGCAACCTGTGAACCCTTGTTCAAATTGTTGAGAAAAGAACAGATGGTCAGGTGGAATGAAGACTGCCAGAAGGCTTTTGACAAAATCAAGGAGTACTTACAAGAGCCTCCAATCCTTATGCCACCAGTTGAAGGAAGACCTCTAATCATGTACTTGACAGTATTAGAAGAGTCAATGGGGTGTGTGCTGGGCCAGCATGACGAGTCTGGTCGAAAAGAGTATGCAATATACTACCTAAGCAAAAAGTTTACCGACTGTGAACAACGTTATTCACTGCTCGAGAAAACTTGTTGCGCTTTAGCGTGGGCTGCTCGCCGACTGAGACAGTATATGTTGACCCACACTACCTTGTTGATCTCAAAGATGGACCCAGTCAAATACATATTCGAGAAGCCAGCTCTTACCGGACGGGTTGCAAGATGGCAAATGACCCTCACAGAATATGACATCCAATACACATCTCAGAAAGCCATCAAGGGCAGTGTATTGTCTGAATATCTTGCTGAGCAACCTATTGATGATTACCAGCCTATGAGATTTGACTTCCCTGATGAAGACATCATGTTCGTAAAAGCAAAAGATCATGAAGAGCCTGTTCACACTGAAGGGCCCAACCCAGAAGAAGAATGGACTATGATGTTTGATGGGGCTGTTAACATGAATGGTCGTGGTGTTGGCGCAGTACTCATTACACCTAAGGGAGTCCACATGCCTTTCTCGGCAAAGTTCACTTTCAACTGCACTAACAACGAGGCTGAATACGAAGCTTGCATTATGGGTCTTGAGGAAGCCATTGACCTCAGGATCAAGACATTGACCGTGTTCGGAGATTCAGCTCTGGTAATCAATCAGACCAACGGCAAATGGTACACCCACCAAGACCATCTGATACCTTACAGGGACTATACAAGGAGGTTATTGACTTTCTTTACAACAGTCAAGCTTGAGTATATCCCTCGGGACGAGAATCAGTTTGCAGATGCCCTGGCTACCATTTCGTCCATGATCAATGTTCAGGCTGCCAACTTTGTACCTCAGATTTCAGTGTCCAGACTTGACAGACCAACATATGTATTCACAGCAGATGTTGTTAAAGATGATAAGCCTTGGTTCCATGACATTAAGTGCTTCTTGGAGGATCAAACATACCCACCTGGGGCATCTTCCAATGATAAGAAGACTTTGAGAAGGCTTGCTGGTAGTTTCTTCTTGAACACTGATGGGTCTTTATACAAAAGGAACTTTGATATGGTACTCCTCAGATGTGTTGATAAGACAGAAGCAAACTTGTTGATGCATGAAGTGCACGAAGGATCCTTTGGTACCCATGCAGGAGGGCATGCCATGGCTAAGAAATTGTTAAGATCAGGTTATTACTGGATCACAATGGATGCAGACTGTTGTGCTTATGCCAGAAGGTGCCATAAATGCCAGATTTATGCAGACAAGGTGCATGTGCCTCCCAATCCTTTGAATGTGATGTCTTCACCCTGGCCCTTTGCTATGTGGGGCATCGACATGATTGGCAAGATTGAGCCGGCTGCTTCGAATGGCCACAGATTCATCTTGGTCGCCATTGACTATTTCACCAAATGGGTTGAAGCAGCATCATATGCAAATGTTACAAGACAAGTGGTAGCCAGGTTTCTGAAACGAGACATCATCTGTCGGTATGGAGTGCCCGAGCGAATCATTACTGATAATGGTTCCAACTTAAACAACAAAATGATGGCAGAACTGTGCCGGGACTTCAAGATCCAACACCACAATTCTTCTCCTTACAGGCCAAAAATGAATGGCGTTGTTGAGGCAGCAAATAAGAATATCAAGAAGATTGTGCAGAAGATGGTAGTCACCTACAAAGACTGGCACGAAATGCTACCATTTGCCTTGCATGGGTACCGCACGTCAATCAGAACGTCCACTGGGGCAACACCGTATCAACTTGTGTATGGTATGGAAGCAGTCCTACCGGTTGAAGTTGAATTACCCTCTCTACGGGTACTGATGGATGTTAAGCTGAACGAAGCAGAGTGGGTCCGATCCCGATACGAACAACTGAGTTTGATTGAAGAGAAAAGATTGGCTGCAATCTGTCATGGGCAGCTATATCAGAAGAGAATGAAGAAAGCCTTCGATCAGAAAGTCAGGCACCGAGAGTACCAAGTAGGAGATCTTGTGCTGAAAAGAATCCTCCCTCCTCATACAGACCACAGGGGCAAATGGACTCCAAACTATGAAGGACCATTTGTGGTAAAGAAAGTTTTTTCCGGTGGAGCACTAATGCTCAGCACCATGGATGGTGAAGATTTCCCGTCCCCTGTAAATTCAGATGCAGTTAAAAAATACTTCGCATAAAATGACCCGCTGGACATAAAAACAGAATGTAAGTCCAGGCAAAAATAGGGCATCCCGGCGAGTCAGAAACAGAATAAAAGACTCGGGCAAAAGTAAGGGAAAATAAACAAGAAAATGTACACCCGTTGAGTTGAAAAGCCGCATTGGACGACTCAGGCAAAAATGGGTATCCCGATGGATTGAAAACCCGAAAGGGCGATCCATGCAAAATAAGGGAATAAGCGAATAACTGCATTCTGAATTCGTCTGTATCGCCTACAACACGGTAAGCTTCAAAAGGATCAAGTTTCAATCAGAATCAACATTCTTCAGAAAGCCAGATGAGAAGAACGTCAAAAGTCATACGAGTCATAGTAAAGAGGAAGCTCCTTAAAGCGTCATCAACATTGCCAGCATTTTGTTTCTTAATTTGTAACAATCTCCTCATTCCAGGGGATTTGTTCCTTTGACTGTATCTCGCCATTTCAGGGCATACGAATTAATAAATCAGATTTCCAGTCATGTCTCGTCTTGTACATTTTCATTTATTTGCAAAAAAATGTCTGATGTCTAAAAGAAACTGATTGCATAAAATACAGATGTTCGAAAAGAAACATGCTCGCAGGAAATATACTTACTCTCAGAAGTGCCTAACTCCTATGACGGAATCCAGTAAGGGATACCTCGGGATTATCTTGTGCGTTTCTCTATCTTTTTCAGGATTGCAGGTATCCAGAACGCAACTTGGGGCATGTAAGCTTCATCCCAGCAAGCTGGCAAACCAACATTCAATTTTAGCATCCAAAGTGCTCTCTCCCCAGCCGAGTTGCCTTTCATGACTCCTCCCCATCAGAGTTGCCAGGCATTACTAAAGGCGCCCATATCCCCGGCTGAGTCAAGAATCTACTTCAGCAGAATCCCTAGGGAGATCTCAATGATTTCTCTTTCTCCCCAGCCGAGTTGTCATCCTCAGTCGGGTACAAAAGTCAAAGAGCTATCTCCCCACAGAGTTCCAGCCTCTATCCAAAAGAGCAGCTCATAGAAGATCACAACAGAGTGAAGAAAGCTTCTACAAACCCCAGCTGGGTCCCTCATTTATTGGAATAGGTCTCTCAGTGACCCGAATCCCCAAGCAGATAGCATCTCGTCAGATCTACCAATGATCTCATCCCCAGCTGGGATGTCCATTTCAAACGGATCGATCAAAGATCTTCGCAGCGACGGGACCCGGATCCCGGTTTGGTATCTTTGCATAATCATAGCATTCGCATCATATTCACCCACAAAGCGTAGCATTCCGTCTAATATGGAGCATTACGGCAAAAATCAAACATATAGCATAATCATAAGCCATGTCTTGAACCAACACTTGTGAATATTGACGGTTCATCAACGTACAGAAAAATCCCCATCAGAGTCCCCGGCAAAAGCAGCTGCCTCACAATCCACAAACACCAGTATATACTCATTTTGACACCCGTCCGTGCCATCTTTCCCCAGTAAAGTCGCCTGAACACTCTTTGCGAACAAAATCACCCGTATTACAGATCCGTCCTGACACCCGTCCGTGTCATACCCCAGCAGAAAGCCAAAGACATCCTCTTTGCACTCACATATACATATAACATTTCCTTGACATTCGTCCGTGTCATATCCCCAGCACTGTCACCTACACTTTGTATATCAAATACTTGTTCATATTATACTTTTCTCTCTTGACACTCGTCCGTGTCGCTCTCCCCAGCAGTTAAATACTCACATATATACCAATCACTCTCATACAGATACTCGTCCGTGTCTTGTACATATCACTCAAATCCCCTCAGAGTCAACATTTGTCCGTGTTTTTTGTTAACCAGTTGGTACTCGTCCGTACCATCATCTCAGAACATGCGTCAAGCGTTTGCTTCTACATGATACTCGTCCGTATCATAATCTTAAGGATGCTCGTCCGCATCTTTAATCCATACGCTGCGTCAAACACTTTTGTCTTCTTAAATATAGATAATCGGCTGTGTCTACTATTCCCCAGAGGAATCCTCTCAGATTCAACACTCGTCCGTGTTCTCTGTTAACCAGTTGATACTCGTCCGTATCATCATCTTTGAACACGCGTCAGTATTTGTTTCTATCCGATACTCGTCCGTATCATAGTCTTAAGGATGCTCGTCCGCATTTTTAATCTATACACAAACATCTAAACACTTACCCTTTTATTTCTTGGATGTAAACACTCGTCCGTGTTTACTACTCCCCAGGAGATCGCCAACAAAGGAATTTTCTTTTTATCTGACATTCGTCCTGTGTCACGATAAACCCTGAGAGCAGCCGTACCCTGCTAGGTGGTCGTCCTCCACCTCTTGATGGTCGTCCTCCATCATGCTCATCCGATGGCCGTCCCCATCGTTGATTTTCTATCCGACATTCGTCCTATGTCGTGATATTTAGCAACCGTCCCCTGCTAGGTGGTCGTCCTCCACCTTTTGATGATCGTCCTTCATCATTTTATCCAATGGCCGTCCCCATTGTTGGTTTTGGTTATCTGGCATTCATCCTATGTCATGATAAACCTTGAGAGCAGCCGTCCCCTGCTAGGTGGTCGTCCTCCACCTCTTGATGGTCTTCCTCCATCATGCTCATCCGATGGCCGTCCCCATCGTTGACCTTTTATCCGGCATTCGTCCTATGTCGCGATATTTTCGGCAGCCGTACCCTGCCAGGTGGTCGTCCTCCACCTTAGATGACCGTCCCTCATTTTATCCCCAACAGAGCAGCCGTCCCCTACTAGGTGATCGTCCTTCACCTTTGGTGACCGTACCTCATCATCTGTTTATTTCATTTATTCTTTAACCCGATGGCCGTCCCCGTCGTGGTCCCTTTTCTTTTCTAGCCCGATGGCCGTCCCCATCGTTGGTTACCTTGCTTTATGAACTTGATGGCCGTCCCCGTCGTGTTTCATTAATCCCCAGAGAATTTTATAGCTTTATCTTGATGGCCGTCCCCATCATAATTCATTTATCCCCAACATGTCGGCCGTCCCCGTCATTGCTTTATTTTCCGCACTTTTTCCAGCATGTCGGCCGTCCCCGTCATTGCTCTTTACCCAGCAGTCGTCCCCTGCTCAACGGTCGTCCTCCGTCGCCCACACTTTACAATATACTTTATTTTCCTTTACAATCTATATCCCTTTTCTTCTTCATTCTGTGAGTGCAAATTTTGGACTGTCTTTGGTATTCAACCACAAGTTATCTCGCTTGCCTGTTAAGCCGTTGCTTACATCCTGCACAGCTAACTCATGTTTGAATAGGGGCAGCTGTAAACACCCCAAATTTGCCCTCACTCATTCACACCATGGCTTGTGATCATTTCATATGCATAAACACAATCATATCACCTCATATTACATTTTTGGCTCACTACATAGTTTCTAAGTCATCTGCACCTAGGGTTTGTGATCTGAGCAATCCAAGAGCTTCTTGAGCCACTCCAAAGGTCCACAATCACTTCAAAGGGATCCATGTATGTTCTTATATCATATTACATCCTCTCAAAGTCAAAAATTCCAAAGAATCACAAGAACTGGGATTGGTGTGGAGGCAGAGCCAAGTTTGACTGCACAGTTGACCTAAAATTAGGGTTTTGGTTTCAGAGGCCATAACTCCAAATTTTTTGGTCATTCTTGTTTCCATTGGTCTCTATAGGGTATAGGGAGTATGCATATCAATTTTCATGAAGAAATTCCATGGGGAAGTCATCTGATCAAGAGTTGACTTTTCAGACAAGTAAGTGCAAAATCAGGGCATCTGAGGCCCCCAATGACCCAACCAAGGGGTGATCTTCATCATTTTGAGTGTATATGATCTTTATTTGATCATGGAAGAAGGTTGAAGTTCACAAAATTCAAGAATTACAAGTTTTTGCAAAGTTGACTTTTTAGGGCATGGTTGACTTTTGAAGAATATGTCATTTTATGCCACTTTTCAAGCCTTACTTTTTGATCCAAAAATGCTTCAAATGGAAAAACTTTGGTCATGAAAGTTGTAGAATACATTTTTCCCTTTTCAAAAAGTACAAGAACATGATCTAATTCATTTTGGATCAAAAGTTATGGTGTGTTAAAGTTGGCAAAAATCACTAATTTTCAAGTCATGCACCAAAAGGCAAAGTTGCAAATTCTCCTTTCAAGGCCAATTCAGTCATCATATGGGCTTCTAATGCACTCAACATGATCACACAACTTCTAAAGTTCAGATTGGACCAAGAATTTCTCATGTTCATGACTTGTATAGCAAGATCTTTCCATATGAACCAAAAGATAACCAAGTTGCCAAACCATCATGATACTTCCTACCACTTGCTGCATTGGCCATTGAACCACCCTAGCCTCACTCACATACCATGCTGCGCCAGCCCCATGCTTGTACTAGCCTAGAACCAAGCCCATGCTTTCCTTACACCAAAGTGGACTTTTTGCAAAAGTGAACATCCCAATCACAGCAGGCCAGGTCACATCATCTGACCAATGGGATTATTTTATGCAAGCCAAATGCTAGCCATTTCACATAGAGAGCAAGGCTGAAACACACAAGAACCACACATTCACAAACTCACTCCCTCAAGCATTTCTCTTCGAATCTCTCTGCACAAGCCACAAACATTCAAACAAGTTTCACTAATCATATCACCATGCTTCATTGAGCCAAAACCAGCAAGACTTAGGCCTGAATCAAACAAGAACACCATTTCTCCATTTTCACTCTAACCTGCACTTTCCTTCGAAACATCTTCCACAGGCCATAAACACTCAAACAAACTCCACAAACCTTCTCAAAACATCACCCTGAACACAAATAACCCTTCATCTTTGCCTGAAACAGCCTGAATCACAAACACCATTCTCACCTGAGCTTGAACAGAACTTGTTCATTCTCCCCAACCAGCCAACTTAAACTCCTTCTAAGCATTCAAGCATCATCAGGGGATCAAGTGGAGTGGATAACATCAAGAAGGGAGGTCAGAAAGTTGCAGGATTGAAAGCTTCGAAACTCAGGTAGCTCAAGAACTTTTTTTCCAGAAATCATTTTTTAAGTTCTTAAGTTGTTGTTCATGCTTCCTGTCGCTCCCGATAAGTGGGACCGGCCCAAATAAAGGTACAGACGCGAACGGTCGGCGAGAGGGACAATGAGAACACACAGTCGTGAACTCAATGGAGATGAATAGAGTCGCCAGCTAGGCATTTTTATCCTGGAGGAAAGGTAATGCTGCATAGACCTAGAAAGATATGGATAAGACGGTTGCGAACCAGAGAGACTGAGAAAGGGGGTTGGTTACAACCTGGGAAGGTATTAGCACCCAGATTGTCCGTCGTACTCGACGGGATCCACGCTTGAAAGATTTGTGTTTTAAAGGGGTAGTGTCAGTGCCATCTGTGTGTAAAAGAGCTGGAAAACAAAATGTACAGGTGTCAGTGTAAGAGAAAAGTGAAGTATATAAGTGAAGTGTCAGTGTAAGAACAGGTGTGAAATGCTCAAGATCATGAGGCTAAAAGAATGAGGCTAGAAAGAGGGGGAATATACAAAGACTTTTGTTCGATAACCGTTAAATTATGCCTACGTATCCTCTCGTGCAATGAGGAAGTCAGAACACCGTAGTTCGACCCAAAGAGACTGAAAGATGAATTGACTTGTGAACTGCTTGCTTGTCAATGCTCAAGTGTATGACCTGTCTGGCTCAGGTGCAAACTGTCTTGCATTAGACGGAAGAAGCAAGTTCTCGTTTATGAGTGAATGAGATGAGAAAAGAATCCCGAAGGAGACGATTATTGTTTGTTTTTGTATTTTCAGTCTTTTATTGCTTTTTGGATTTTGTCATAAGTTAATGAGCTTAAGCCTAAACCAATGGGTTAGTAAACTCATCACATCTTCCCTCTGATTAGGGGTAATGAGAGTACCTTAAGAGTGAAGTCAGATTCTCACACTTAATCATCTTTGGTGTAGGATTAAGATCATTAACCTACTTGTGATTAATTAGATGTTTTTGTGGTTTTTGTTTAGTGTTAAGTAATGAGGTTAAGCCACAATCAGGGATTAAACAGACTCATTACACCATCCTAATAGAAGGATAATAGATGAGAATGTTTAAGCTGAGGAAGGCTCCTCAACTTAATCCATGATTAGGGATTAAACTCATGACAAACCAAAGCCTTTAATTAAGTGGATTTTATTTAATGGTATGATGATGAAATGAATTTTATGATTTGTAAGACAACTTGAGGGGGACTTGTCCATTAACACTAGGGTTAGTCCTTCTTAACCAATTAAGGAAGAATTAGAACCCTAAGGCAAGGCCCAAGTTACAAGTGTAATGTCTTGATGATTATTAGATGGATTGATTAAAGGATTTAAACACCTTAAGGATTTAACACTTAGGATTAAAGTTATACACTCCATCCTAAGAGAAGGATGCAGGCATAAGCTTAATCACAAAGCCTTAAAGCCTTTAGGGTTTAGTCCCTGATTATGAGGTGAGAAGAGAAGACTCAAAAGAGACACAAAGGTAAAACTAAGAGGGGAGACTAATCAAAACCCTAATCATTGTCATGCTTGGTTGTCCCTAAGGTTTGTGAGGTTTTCAAAAGAAGTCTTCAATGGAACCACCAGGAAGCAGATGAAAGGATCAGGAGAAACAAAGTAACTTGCTTCATTTAAGAAGTCAAGTCACTTGAAGGAAGAAAGTGAGAAGAAGAAGAATGAGCAAGCTCAATCTCAAACACAAAGTAAAATGCAGCAAGGATGCATGGAAGAGATGAAAAGAAGTTGTGAGAAGTGAAGGCAAATTCACTTCTCAAAGTTGCTTACCACCTGAAAAGTTAGTGAAAGGAATGCAATGCAATGCAAAATGGAATGAAATGGCATGATGCAAACCAAAACCAGCAGCATATATGAGATGATAATGATGCTATGAAATGATGCAAACATGAATCAAGACATGGGGATGATCACATGAACCAATGGATGCAAATGGAGCAAGTTTAGAACCATGAACACACATGAACAGTTATGAGATGCAAATGACATACAATCATGGCACATACATGATGCAATGATCAAACATGCTTCTAATATGTCTTAAGATGTCTAATGAACCAAATGGATGCATAAAATGTCATGGCAAGTCATGTTATGCAAGAAGATGCAAGATGGATGCATATGGAAGCCCAAATTAGGGTTTATGAACAATGCAACAAACAAAAAACCAAAACCAGAAGCAAACAACAAGATAAAAAATTGAAAATGCCACTCAAAGGACCCCTAATCCTATACTAACCCACTGTCCAAAGGAGAGATCCCAACTCTTAACCAATTTCAAGTTATGGTTTTTACAAGTTTTCTAGGGTTTTAGGGTTTGTAAACAAGAAAATTACCAAACAAAAGGAAAATGAAAGATCAAATCATGGCCATTTAACCTCACAAACTACATGCTAAACACAATGCATTGCAAAAAGAATCAAGGTTCAACTCTTTAGGGTTAGGCAGAAATGATTTTTGGAAGTTTGGATCAAATTAATGCATAAAAATGATTTTAATTCAATGAAAAATTCTCAAAATGCATCAAGATCAAAAAAGAAATTTGGTTTGAAGGTTGGACAATGTTTCTAAATGTCTTAGAACATTTCATGAATTTTTTGGTGATTTTTAAATACCTAAAAGTATTTTTAATAAATTAATTCTCATTAATCAATTAAAAATAAACTTTTAAATATTTAAAAATACTTTTTTAATGCTAAAAATGAAAATAAAAATATTTTTGGGTTTTTAAAAATTAATGAAACTCTTGACAAAAAGTTTCATAATTTTTAAAACAATTTTGCTATTTTAAATAAATTGTATAAAACAAATATGAAATAAATGAATTAAAACAAAGAAAAAGAAAAGTCAACTGAATGGAGGGCCTGGATGCATTCTGGGAGAAGGGGGATTGACTGCGCGCGCAGATCAAAGGCCCACATTCAAACTTCTTAATTCTGATTTATGAATTAATTAAATATGGATTAGGGCTTAATGACGAATCTGGACCATTCACACGCGCGGCAAGTCAACTGGTCAAGGCAATCTAACGCTCCAGATTCAAATGGCCATTAATGACGTAATTAAACCCTAATGATTTTCAGGTGGCCGGAGAAGACCTCCGGTCGTCTTCTCCGGTGGGAACCCCACCTGAAAATCCCTAAAAACCTCAAAACGCAACAAAAATGAAAACCAAGCATACAGAAATGATTCCCATAACCCACTGAATCAAAACCCCATCAAAAACATCATTTATATTTCCTCAAACTCATGAATCGAAACAAACATTTTTTAGGTCACAGAGTTTCAGAACATGATTACATCCTCATTTTCCAACCATTTTCAAAACTAAAGACATCAGAACAATCAGTGAATCATGAAGAACAACTTAAGAACTTAAAAAATGATTTCTGGAAAAAATGTTCTTGAGCTACCTGAGTTTCGAAGCTTTCAATCCTGCAACTTTCTGACCCCTTCCTTTGATGAAAACCACTCCTTATGATCCCCTGATGATGCTTGAATGCTTGGAAGGAGTTTAAGTTAGCTGGTTAGGGAGTTTGCACAGCTTCTGCTCAAGCTCAGGTGAAAATGGTGATTGTGATTCAAGCTGTTTCAGGCTAAGGTGAAGGGTCCTTTGTGTTCAGGGTGATGTTTTGAGAAGGTTTGTGGAGTTTGTTTGAGTGTTTATGGCCTGTGGAAGATGTTTCGAAGGAAAGTGCAGGTTGGATTGAAAATGGAGAAATGGTGTTCTTGTTTGGTTCAGGCCTAAGTCTTGCTGGTTTGGGCTCAATGAAGCATGGTGATATGATTAGTGAAACTTGTTTGAATGTTTGTGGCTTGTGCAGAGAGATTCGAAGAGAAATGCTTGAGGGAGTGAGTTTGTGAATGTGTGTTGTGGTTAGTTTTCAGGCTGGCTCCTTTTGTGTAATGGCTAGCAAATGGATAGTATAAAATAATCTCATAGGTCAGATGATGTGACCTGGCCTTTATTGATTGGTAAGTTCACTTTTGCAAAATGTCAACATTGGTGTAAGGAAAGCATGGGCTTGGTTCTAGGCTAGTGCAAGCATGGGGCTGGCGCAGCATGGTATGTGAGTGAGGCTAGGGTGGTTCAATGGCCAATGCAGCAAGTGGTAGGAAGTATCATGATGGTTTTGCAACTTGGTTATCTTTTGGTTCATGTGGAAAGATCTTGCTATACAAGTCATGAACATGAGAAATTCTTGGTCCAATCTTAACTTTAGAAGTTGTGTGATCATGTTGAGTGCATTAGAAGCCCATATGATGACTGAATTGGCCTTGAAAGGAGAATTTGCAACTTTGCCTTTTGGTGCATGACTTGAAAATTAGTGATTTTTGCCAACTTTAACACACCATAACTTTTGATCCAAAATGAATTAGATCATGTTCTTGTACTTTTTGAAAAGGGAAAAATGTATTCTACAACTTTCATGACCAAAGTTTTTCCATTTGGAGCATTTTTGGATCAAAAAGTAAGGTTTGAAAAGTGACCTAAAATGACATATTCTTTAAAAGTCAACTATGCCCAAAAAGGTCAACTTTGCAAAAACTTCAAATTCTTGAATTTTGTGAACTTCAACCCTCTTCTATGATAAAATAAAGATCATATGCACTCAAAATGATGAAGATCACCCCTTGGTTGGTTCATTGGGGGCCTCAGATGCCCTGATTTTGCACTGACTTGTCCAGAAAGTCAACTCTTGATCAGATGACTTCCCCATGGAATTTATTCATGAAAATTGATATGCATACTCCCTATACCATATAGAGACCAATGGAAACAATAATGACCAAAAAATTTGGGATTATGGCCTCTGAAACCAAAACCCTAATTTTAGGTCAACTGTGCAGTCAAACTTGGCTCTGCATCCATACCAATCCCAGTTCTTGTGATTCTTTGGCATTTTTGACTTTGAGAGGATGTAATATGATATAATAACATACATGGATCCCTTTGAAGTGATTAGTGGCCTTTGGGGTGGCTCAAGAAGCTCATGGATTGCTCAGGTTACAAACCCTAGATGCAGATGACTTAGAACCAATGCAGTGGATCAAAAATGTGGTATGAGATGATATGATTGTGTTTATGCATATGAAATGATCACAAGCCATGGTGTGAATGGGTGAGGGCAAATTTGGGGTGTTTACAACTGCCCCTATTCAAACATGAGTTAGCTGTGCAGGTTGTAAGCGACGGCTTAACAGGCAAACGAGATAACTTGTGGTTGAATACCAAAGACAGTCCAAAATTTTCACTCACAGAATGAAGAAGAAAAGGGATATAGATTGTAAAGGAAAATAAAGTATATTGCAAAGTGTGGGCGACGGAGGACGACCGTCGAGCAGAGGACGACTGCTGGGTAAAGAGCAATGACGGGGACGGCCGACATGCTGGGAAAAGTGCGGAAAATAAAGCAATGACGGGGACGACCGACATGCTGGGGATAAAAGAATTATGATGGGGAAGACCATCAAGATAAAGCTGTAAAATTCTCTGGGGCTTAATGAAACATGACGGGGACGGCCATCAAGTTCAAAAAGTAAAGCAACCAACGATGGGGACGGCCATCGGGCTAAAAAGAAAAGGGACCACGACGGGGACGGCCATCGGGTTAAAGAATAAATTAAATAAACGGATGATGGGGTACGGTCATCAAAGGTGAAGGACGATCACCTAGCAGGGGACGGCTGCTCTGTTGGGGAATAAAGGAATTATGATGGGGACGACCATCAAAGGTGGAGGACGACCACCTGGCAGGGTACGGCTGTAAGTATTCTAATACTGTCAGGTACATTATCAGAGGTCTTCCTTCAACTGGAGGCATAAGGATTGGTGGTTCTTGTAAGTATTCCTTGATCTTGTCAAAAGCCTTCTGGCAGTCTTCATTCCACCTGACCGTTTGCTCTTTCCTTAGTAGTTTGAACAAGGGTTCACAGGTAGCCGTAAGGTGAGATATGAACCTTGAGATGTAGTTCAATCGACCTAAGAACCCTCGAACTTCCTTTTCTGTCCTTGGTGCAGGCATCTCTTGGATGGCTTTGACTTTATCAGGGTCAACTTCAATCCCTTTCTCGCTTACAATAAAACCCAGCAGTTTACCAGATCTCACCCCGAATGTGCACTTGTTGGGGTTCAACTTCAGTTGGTACTTCCTCAGACGCTTGAATAGATTTAGCAGATTTACCAGGTGATCTTCTTCAGTAAGGGACTTGGCAATCATGTCATCCACATAACATTTTATCTCTTTATGGATCATATCGTGGAATAATGTCACCATAGCCCGTTGATACGTCGCACCAGCATTCTTCAGCCCAAATGGCATTACCTTGTAGCAGAACGTGCCCCAGGGTGTGATGAAGGTTGTCTTCTCCATGTCTTCAGGTGACATTTTAATCTGATTGTATCCTGAAAATCCGTCCATGAAGGAGAATACCGAGAACTGAGCTGTGTTATCCACCAATACATCAATGTGAGGTAAAGGGAAATCGTCTTTTGGGCTGGCTCTGTTCAGATCCCGGTAGTCAACACACATCCTTACTTTGCCGTCTTTCTTAGGCACAGGTACTATGTTAGCAACCCACGGCGGATAGCTAGTCACAGCAAGGAACCCTGCGTCCCACTACTTTTGTACCTCTTCCTTTATTTTCATTGCCATGTCCGGGCGAGTACGGCGCAGTTTCTGCTTGACCGGTGGACATTCTTCTCTCAAAGGCAGCTTATGCACAACAATGTCGGTGTCCAAACCTGGCATATCTTGATAAGACCAAGAAAACACGTCCACATACTCTTGAAGCAGGTCAATCAGTTGTCTCTTCACTGAGTCTTGTAAGCAGGCCCCGATTTTAACTTCTTTCACATCTTCATCTGTACCAAGATTAATCGTTTCAACCTCCTCCTGGTGAGGAGTAATAACCTTTTCCTCTTGTCTTAACAACCTGGCTAGCTCTTCAGGAAGCTCATATTCTTCTTCAACCCCTTCATCAGCTTGATTGATTGGATTGTCAAAGTCATACGAAGTCATAGCCGTGCTGTTGTCAGTGCTATCTGGAAGGCACACTCTGCAAGGGTTCAGTTTGTTCATTTTAGTGATTTGATTTTAATCTTGTTTTAGAAAAGTGAAATAAAGTTGTCATTTTGAAAACACTGCCATTTATTTTTTTTGTACAAAAAGAAAAATGGAAAAACAGTGAACGGAAAAGAAAAAGACTCATTTGCAAAAAGATGTCTGATATTTCATTGATTAATCTTGTTGCACAAAAAGTACAGATGGCCCGATTACAAAATGAGCCTTGTCATCTTGGGCAAGATGCAAGACTTTGATGCATGCTATAAAAATACAGGAAATAATAATTACTCTGCATGAGTAACTCTTATAATTTCCTGGGAAGACCAGTTTGAGATACTGCTCCCCGGGGTCTTTGGACGAATCCAGCTTTCCAGGTTGCGTTCTTCTTCCAGCTCGTCTTCCAGACAGTTGATAGCATCAGGGGTGAGCATCCCCCCACTCACAAAGTTGGGCTCTTTTGCAGCCTCTGCTTGATCTTGTTGAGTTGGTTTGTAACCCAACCCAAATCTATCCTCTTTCTTCTCCACTGATAACAGTTTGCCCCAGCCTTGGGCGTTTCCTCCCTCAACAACCTTCCGGGCTTGTTGGTATGATGATATTGAAGTACCAGGCACAGCAGATGTTTCATTGACATTCAAGGCTTCAAAACCTTGGCTCATTGTTTCATGGATCTCCCCATCCATCTCAATATATTTATAGGTAGCCATGTGGCTGACAAAAATATCCTCCTCTCCACAGATTGTAACGATTTGACCCTCCCACTCATATTTTAACTTCTGGTGAAGGGTAGAGGTCACGGCGCCAGCGGCGTGAATCCATGGCCTACCCAATAGACAGCTGTAGGCAGGCTGTATATCCATTACGTAGAAGGTCGTTTTGAAAGTCTGCGGGCCAATCGTTATGGGAAACTCGATCTCTCCCAGAACCGATCTCTTTGAGCCATCAAAGGCTCTCACCACCAGGTTGTTGGGTCTCAACGCCAATCCGTCATACTCTAGCTTCACCAGGGCCTTTTTAGGTAAGACATTGAGGGATGACCCCGTGTCTACCAGCACATGGGAAAGGACAGCACCTTTACATTCCATGGTTATGTGCAAGGCCTTGTTATGGTTGCGGCCTTCCGTGGTCAAATCAGTGTTGGTGAACCCTATTCCATGACTAGCATTAACATTTCCAACTACAGCTTCCAACTGATTGACGGTGATCTCTTCAGGCACATAAGTTGCATGCAAGACTTTGAGTAGTGCATTCCGGTGGGCTTCGGAGCACATGAGCAATGATAGGATTGAGATCTTGGAAGGCGTCTGATGAAGCTGATCCAATACTTTATAATCACTCTTCTTGATGATTCGCATGAACTCATCAACCTCTTGATCGAATGGCGTTCTCAAGGCTTCTTTAACAGTCTGCTCTTCCTGCACCAAGCTCTTTCCTTTTGCCTTGGCAGCAGCTTCTGCTTCGGCAGTGGGTCTTTGAATTTGTGGAGCAAAGAGACGTCCGCTTCGAGTGAAGCCTCCGCCTCCTCCCACATTGTCTATTTGTGGTGCAGGGGTTGATGATTCGAAAGTGATTCTTTGTCCTTCGCAGTACAGGTCAGATCCGTAATGCCACGGGATGGCATTACTACTTTCATAAGGTACTGGTCCAGGCACCGTGATAGTGACTGGACTGATTGCAGCTGCGGAAGGAGTTGTGATAGTTTGCGGATCATAATAAATTGTGACTGGTGCTCTGATGGGAGAAGCACCTTCTGAGTTGTAGGCAGAGTTGTTCTCAGGATCATAGAATATTGTGACAGTTGAGACGTCTTCATGATTTATTGCTGATGTTGTAGGAGACATTGTCGGAAGGATGGATGTTGTTGTTGTAGGAGATTCAAACTGGAGTGGTGCTGAAGTTGTAGAAGGAACATTTGTTGATATCTGACTAGTTGAAATGGCAGATGAAATACTTGTTGATGAAGCTGAAGAATTATCGGGAACAATGGTTGTTGCAGTTGTAGGAGTTGCTGGAACTGTTGCTGGTGAGATTGCTGGATTTGTAGGAAATGATGTGGTAATTTGAAGTTGGCCATTCTGAATAAGACCATATATGCCATTCCTCAGGTTATCGCACCCATTTACTGAAATATTGCAGTAAGCACACCCTAACTCACACCCCGGGAACATTTGACATTCGAGGAGCTGAGCCTTAATTTCCACCAACGGTGTCCGGATCTGACCCACACTGGTTATTAAATAAGACGGCTCGTCTTCTTCGATAGCGTTAATTCTGGGACCACCGTGGTTCGGCATGGGGTTCTTATTGACATTGGGTGGTGGTGCGAAGTTCAGAGCTTTTAAGTCTACTAGGTCTTGTACCTTCATGTGCAAGGCTCTGCACTTTTCTGTACTGTGGCCAGGTGCATTTGAATGAAAAGCACATCTGGCGTTGGGGTCATAATTCCTGGGTAGACTGTTGGGATCTGGAGGTGCCAATGTCCTTAGCTCAACTAGGTTGAGTTTCAGGAGTTGTGGCAGCAATGTAGCATATGGCATAGGGATCGGATCGATCACCCTGTTGGCTTGAGAAGGCCTCTGTTGGAATGGCCTTTGCTGACTGTTGTTGTTGTTGTTGTTGTAATTTCTCGGAGGATACTGAGATTGCTGATGGTACTGAGGTTGTTGCTGATAGTTTTGTTGCGGAGGTTGGTAAGCTGGTTGAGGGTGAGCTGGAGTAGGAATGGTAACTGCTGCCACAGACCTGTGAACATACTGGGGTCTGCCCCTGTTGGTGTGGATGGCATTGGTCTCACCAGTTCTTCTTGGGCCTGCAAAAGGCTTCCTTGTATTGCTGGACGAGGTGGCACCATTGTCAGAAATTTTGCCCATCTTTAACAGGCTTTCAATTCTTTCCCCAGCTATGACAACATCTGCAAAGCTAGTGGATGAGAAAGCAGCCAGCCTGTCAATATATGTTCCCTGGAGGGTGTTCATAAACATATCTGCCATTTCCCTCTCTGACATAGGTGGCTGAACAGCAGCATCCAATTGCCTCCATCTCTGGGCGTACTCTCGGAAACTTTCCCTTGACGACTGTGACATTCCCATTAGGAGGGTCCTGTTGGGTGCCATATCTAAGTTGTATTGATTCTGTCTGATAAAGGCCTCTGCCAGGTCCTTCCAACACCTGATAGTTGCTCTTGTCAGATGAGAGTACCATTCTCTTGAGGCTCCCGTCAAGCTTTCCTCAAAATAGAACATCCAGAGTTTCTCGTCCATGGTGTAGGCCTTCAGCCTCCCCAGAAATGATTGCAAGTGGGTCCGGGGGCATGAAGTCCCGTTGTATTTTTCAAAACAAGGAGGCTTAAACTTATGGGGAATCCTGACCCCTTCTACCAAGCCCATGTCCATAACGTCGAAACCCAAAGAGTTTTGAGACTCTAAGGATCTTAACTTTTCAGCTATCTCATCCAGCCTTCTGTCATAAGCTTCTTCCCCAGCACCCATTACTGTAAACTGATCCTCTTGGGGGTCTTCTTGCAGTACCCTGCCTGCAGTGGCAGTCCCTTGAACATTTGCAGGAATGTTGATCTCCGGATGAAGATGGGGTCCAAATACAGGGGGGGTGACATGAGGTTGGACCCTCTCATTATTGCTTGTGCCAGCAGTTCCTATATGTGGATCCTCTTGATTCTGCCTTTCCACCATGGCCCTCAATCTTTCTTGGCTCTGAGCCATGTTGTTCATTACTTCCATAAACTGCGTCATCTGCGTTCTCATTTCCAATCTTTCGTTTGCCATTTGATTTCTAACCTCTGCAAGGTCCTGCTGTACCTGATCCATTTGTATGCCCGGAAGGTTGTTGCGGGTTGGATAACGGTGCAGACGATTGAGGGGAAATACTCGGCGTCGAGCAATAGTTCCTGAACATCATAACAGAGTTAGCAACAATAAAACAAAAGCCTGCAAAACAAAACAAAAGGTTAGCATGCAATGCAGTATGCTTATTTGTTTTCAAGGTATCCGGCTTGGCATTCAGTTTTGACCCTTCCAGACCCTTGAAGATGTTGTTGATGTTGCTTTCAAAGTAAGCTCGGATGGAACAAACTAATACATATATTACAAGAGGCAGAAATGGTACATAGTTTGTTTACAAAAACAAGCCCTCTGAGGGGTCAAAATACATTACAAGAAAATAAAAGTACATGGAATGAAAGCAACAACAAACAAATGGTCAAACACCAAGACCAAACTCATCCTCCCGAACTTCCTTGAGAAGTGCTTCGGTCACAAGATCAGCCGGACGCTCCGTGAGATTCCTGATAAGGAGATTCCGGGTTGTAACAGCTGCAGTTAGCTTCTTGTGCTGACTTTGGTCCTTTGACCTCTTTACTCCAGCTCTGATCTTCAGCTCTGATATCTCCCTCTGGGCTGCTGCCAGGGCTTCTTGTTGCTCTTTTGCACTAGCTTCCATCTGGTCTATCTTGTCTTGGACCCTCTTGTCCTCCAGAGTACGAGCCTCGGTGATCCTGACCCACCTAGCCTGACTCTCCTTTAAATACAAGTCTGTCCTTGCTCTCTGGAACTGGGCTTCTTTGCAAGCATTCCTCAGAATTTGTTCCCCAGCCCTAGATTTCTTAATATAATCCTCAGACTTCTCAATTCTAGCCAAGTGCTCCACTTTCAACTTTTCCAACCTCTCAATATCCAGTCTGCCATCACTCCTCTCCCAGAGGGTCTTCTGCAAAGCCTGAGTCAACTTCTCATTTCTTTCTTTCAAGCTCTCAAACTCCTCCAAACTGACAGTGGCAGGGGGTGGTGCTGAGGATGGTCCAGGCATATCCTCCATGGTAAAGGGCATTCCAGAGAATTGGGCCCTGGCATGGGACCACTCATAATATTGTGCTGATGCCACACTGTTGCACTTCCCCAGAATGGTTACTCCCTTGGTTTGAACATTATCCCAGGCCCAGGCTGCCTGTCTAACAATAGCCAGATTAAGCTTGTTCTCACAATAAAGAGTCTCAACCAAGCCCTGTGCCTTAGGAGTATGGACCAGTGCATAGCCCAGTTGCCTTTTGAACAGCAGAGGATTGTAATTAATACTACCCTTAACTCCTATTAGGGGAACATTGGGAAAATGCCCACAGCTGGTGATGATATCCCTGCCTTTGGTGCTTTGAGTGCACCATCTGATATCAGCTGAAGTTAGTGCAGTGAGTCTCTTAGCCCAGTTTCTCTGCTGACGAGGATTCAAAAATGCATCTGTCTTGGGTAGATGCCTGAGAAGCCATGTATGGAATAATGGAGCACAACACCTCACTAATCTTCCCCTCTGCTTTTCATTCCTCTGATGCACTGAGTAATAGAGATCCCCCAATAAAGTGGGCACTGGGTTCCTCAAGATGAAAAGATGGATTGCATTCTTGCTAATGAATCGAGGCTCATCTGCAAACAATATAATTCCATGTATGCTCAGGGCCAATAAAGCACAGACAGCTTTCCAATCTCCTAAAGAAGCTTTCAGGGCAGCTTGAGAGATCAAGAAATCCAGATGGAAACCAGGGATTCCAACTTTAGAAGTCATATGCTGCTCAATCAGAACAGGTTCTAGATGCAAAGCCTTTGCTACCTCTTCATTACCAGGAAAGACCATCTCAGGGTTGAAAGGGACTCCACCCCTGATAGGCATACCAACCAATGATGAGTATTCTTCCAACAAGGGGCCCAGCTGAAAGTCCTGAAAAGTGAAACATCTCAGTGGGGGATCATAAAACTGAAGGCAAGTGTGGATCAGGCTTCTCTGTGAAGGGTCCAGATACATAACCATATCGAGTATATCTCCATAGTGTTCCCTGAACAATGGTATGTGATCTGGAGTGATCAGGGTCTGAATCCTCCTGATGTCGGATAGCTCTGGCTGGAAGAAGTGGTAGGTGATGTTACTCTTTTTAGGAGCCATGGTCTTGGGACTGAGTGGAGACAGGTGCTGATGATAACACTGAAGAAATGGGCCACTGATTGGCTGGTACAGGTGACTGAAGTGGATAGCTGATAGCAAATGCTGATGAAGATAGGTCAACACTGAAGATGGGGTCAAAACCAAAACCAAATGAAGATGGATACCCTGAAGCACAAATAAACAAATGTCAATATGATGCAATGATTAGGTATGCAAATGATATGCAAGGGTTTGCGACTGAGCTGGATCTGATCAAATGCCTTGATATAGGTCCAAGTATGTTCAAGAATTCCAGATGGAGGTCTATAAATCCAGTAACCAAGGTGGGGGACTCAAATAAAGAGCCACGTGTCCAGGGTTTTAGAATCACAAGAACTGTCCCAAAATGAATTACTCTTAAACAAACAATGTAACAGGGTATTCTGAGGCCAAGGTACCTGCAAACCTGTAAACAGCCCAACCCCCTCACAGGTGGTGTTCTAAAACAAGGATCCTCAGACTTGGATCAGTTATGAGAAGTGTAAACACTTCTAACCCAGAGGTGCAGTGTTTACAATAACCATAAAAGTTCCTCCTCTAATTCACCTCAGTTTCTGAAGGTCAATACTAAAAGGTCATCCAGACTTAGCAGGCTTCCCAGATAGCCCTAGCATTGCAGGAAATCTGCAACACAGAGTTCTCAAGAAGAAACCCACATCTGAACCGTGTTTCATATTCCCGCACCAGACCGAGATGGAATGGGAAAGAATATGATTCACTCTAGCCTAGGTGTCACTCAGGTCCCAGGTATAGGACCTTAACTCTCAATGGAACACCCACCCACCAAAGCAAAACCAGATCCAGCCAGACAGCATGACAGTACGATATATGTAAAGCAGTAAAGAAAGTAATAAAACAAACTGTACATAAAGCAAAAATAAAACATAAACAAACACAAATAAACACATAACACCCCAATAAACATAAATCAATCAAGCGCTAGGAGGAACCCACAAAAAGAACCAGAAACCCTGGTTGCAGTATAAGGTTTCCCCAGCAGAGTCGCCAAGCTGTCGCTCCCGATAAGTGGGACCGGCCCAAATAAAGGTACAGACGCGAACGGTCGGCGAGAGGGACAATGAGAACACACAGCCGTGAACTCACTGGAGATGAATAGAGTCGCCAGCTAGGCATTTTTATCCCGGAGGAAAGGTAATGCTGCATAGACCTAGAAAGATATGGATAAGATGGTTGCGAACCAGAGAGACTGAGAAAGGGGGTTGGTTACAACCTGGGAAGGTATTAGCACCCAGATTGTCCGTCGTACTCGACGGGATCCACGCTTGAAAGATTTGTGTTTTAAAGGGGTAGTGTCAGTGCCATCTGTGTGTAAAAGAGCTGGAAAACAAAATGTACAGGTGTCAGTGTAAGAGAAAAGTGAAGTATATAAGTGAAGTGTCAGTGTAAGAACAGGAGTGAAATGCTCAAGATCATGTGGCTAAAAGAATGAGGCTAGAAAGAGGGGGAATATACAGAGACTTTTGTTCGATAACCGTTAAATTATGCCTACGTATCCTCTCGTGCAATGAGGAAGTCAGAACACCGTAGTTCGACCCAAAGAGACTGAAAGATGAATTGACTTGTGAACTGCTTGCTTGTCAATGCTCAAGTGTATGACCTGTCTGGCTCAGGTGCAAACTGTCTTGCATTAGACGGAAGAAGCAAGTTCTCGTTTATAAGTGAATGAGATGAGAAAAGAATCCCGAAGGAGACGATTATTGTTTGTTTTTGTATTTTCAGTCTTTTATTGCTTTTTGGATTTTGTCATAAGTTAATGAGCTTAAGCCTAAACCAATGGGTTAGTAAACTCATCACATCTTCCCTCTGATTAGGGGTAATGAGAGTACCTTAAGTGTGAAGTCAGATTCTCACACTTAATCATCTTTGGTGTAGGATTAAGATCATTAACCTACTTGTGATTAATTAGATGTTTTTGTGGTTTTTGTTTAGTGTTAAGTAATGAGGTTAAGCCACAATCAGGGATTAAACAGACTCATTACACCATCCTAATAGAAGGATAATAAATGAGAATGTTTAAGCTGAGGAAGGCTCCTCAACTTAATCCATGATTAGGGATTAAACTCATGACAAAACAAAGCCTTTAATTAAGTGGATTTTATTTAATGGTATGATGATGAAATGAATTTTATGATTTGTAAGACAACTTGAGGGGGACTTGTCCATTAACACTAGGGTTAGTCCTTCTTAACCAATTAAGGAAGAATCAGAACCCTAAGGCAAGGCCCAAGTTACAAGTGTAATGTCTTGATGATTATTAGATGGATTGATTAAAGGATTTAAACATCTTAAGGATTTAACACTTAGGATTAAAGTTATACACTCCATCCTAAGAGAAGGATGCAGGCATAAGCTTAATCACAAAGCCTTAAAGCCTTTAGGGTTTAGTCCCTGATTATGAGGTGAGAAGAGAAGACTCAAAAGAGACACAAAGGTAAAACTAAGAGGGGAGACTAATCAAAACCCTAATCATTGTCATGCTTGGTTGTCCCTAAGGTTTGTGAGGTTTTCAAAAGAAGTCTTCAATGGAACCACCAGGAAGCAGATGAAAGGATCAGGAGAAACAAAGTAACTTGCTTCATTTAAGAAGTCAAGTCACTTGAAGGAAGAAAGTGAGAAGAAGAAGAATGAGCAAGCTCAATCTCAAACACAAAGTAAAATGCAGCAAGGATGCATGGAAGAGATGAAAAGAAGTTGTGAGAAGTGAAGGCAAATTCACTTCTCAAAGTTGCTTACCACCTGAAAAGTTAGTGAAAGGAATGCAATGCAATGCAAAATGGAATGAAATGGCATGATGCAAACCAAAACCAGCAGCATATATGAGATGATAATGATGCTATGAAATGATGCAAACATGAATCAAGACATGGGGATGATCACATGAACCAATGGATGCAAATGGAGCAAGTTTAGAACCATGAACACACATGAACAGTTATGAGATGCAAATGACATACAATCATGGCACATACATGATGCAATGATCAAACATGCTTCTAATATGTCTTAAGATGTCTAATGAACCAAATGGATGCATAAAATGTCATGGCAAGTCATGTTATGCAAGAAGATGCAAGATGGATGCATATGGAAGCCCAAATTAGGGTTTATGAACAATGCAACAAACAAAAAACCAAAACCAGAAGCAAACAACAAGATAAAAAATTGAAAATGCCACTCAAAGGACCCCTAATCCTATACTAACCCACTGTCCAAAGGAGAGATCCCAACTCTTAACCAATTTCAAGTTATGGTTTTTACAAGTTTTCTAGGGTTTTAGGGTTTGTAAACAAGAAAATTACCAAACAAAAGGAAAATGAAAGATCAAATCATGGCCATTTAACCTCACAAACTACATTCTAAACACAATGCATTGCAAAAAGAATCAAGGTCCAACTCTTTAGGGTTAGGCAGAAATGATTTTTGGAAGTTTGGATCAAATTAATGCATAAAAATGATTTTAATTCAATGAAAAATTCTCAAAATGCATCAAGATCAAAAAAGAAATTTGGTTTGAAGGTTGGACAATGTTTCTAAATGTCTTAGAACATTTCATGAATTTTTTGGTGATTTTTAAATACCTAAAAGTATTTTTAATAAATTAATTCTCATTAATCAATTAAAAATAAACTTTTAAATATTTAAAAATACTTTTTTAATGCTAAAAATGAAAATAAAAATATTTTTGGGTTTTTAAAAATTAATGAAACTCTTGACAAAAAGTTTCATAATTTTTAAAACAATTTTGCTATTTTAAATAAATTGTATAAAACAAATATGAAATAAATGAATTAAAACAAAGAAAAAGAAAAGTCAACTGAATGGAGGGCCTGGATGCATTCTGGGAGAAGGGGGATTGACTGCGCGCGCAGATCAAAGGCCCACATTCAAACTTCTTAATTCTGATTTATGAATTAATTAAATATGGATTAGGGCTTAATGATGAATCTGGACCATTCACACGCGCGGCAAGTCAACTGGTCAAGGCAATCTAACGCTCCAGATTCAAATGGCCATTAATGACGTAATTAAACCCTAATGATTTTCAGGTGGCCGGAGAAGACCTCCGGTCGTCTTCTCCGGTGGGAACCCCACCTGAAAATCCCTAAAAACCTCAAAACGCAACAAAAATGAAAACCAAGCATACAGAAATGATTCCCATAACCCACTGAATCAAAACCCCATCACAAACATCATTTATATTTCCTCAAACTCATGATTCGAAACAAACATTTTTTAGGTCACAGAGTTTCAGAACACGATTACATCCTCATTTTCCAACCATTTTCAAAACTAAAGACATCAGAACAATCAGTGAATCATGAAGAACAACTTAAGAACTTAAAAAATGATTTCTGGAAAAAATGTTCTTGAGCTACCTGAGTTTCGAAGCTTTCAATCCTGCAACTTTCTGACCCCTTCCTTTGATGAAAACCACTCCTTATGATCCCCTGATGATGCTTGAATGCTTGGAAGGAGTTTAAGTTAGCTGGTTAGGGAGTTTGCACAGCTTCTGCTCAAGCTCAGGTGAAAATGGTGATTGTGATTCAAGCTGTTTCAGGCTAAGGTGAAGGGTCCTTTGTGTTCAGGGTGATGTTTTGAGAAGGTTTGTGGAGTTTGTTTGAGTGTTTATGGCATGTGGAAGATGTTTCGAAGGAAAGTGCAGGTTGGAGTGAAAATGGAGAAATGGTGTTCTTGTTTGGTTCAGGCCTAAGTCTTGCTGGTTTTGGCTCAATGAAGCATGGTGATATGATTAGTGAAACTTGTTTGAATGTTTGTGGCTTGTGCAGAGAGATTCGAATAGAAATGCTTGAGGGAGTGAGTTTGTGAATGTGTGTTGTGGTGAGTTTTCAGGCTGGCTCCTTTTGTGTAATGGCTAGCAAATGGATAGTATAAAATAATCTCATAGGTCAGATGATGTGACCTGGCCTTTATTGATTGGTAAGTTCACTTTTGCAAAATGTCAACTTTGGTGTAAGGAAAGCATGGGCTTGGTTCTAGGCTAGTGCAAGCATGGGGCTGGCGCAGCATGGTATGTGAGTGAGGCTAGGGTGGTTCAATGGCCAATGCAGCAAGTGGTAGGAAGTATCATGATGGTTTTACAACTTGGTTATCTTTTGGTTCATGTGGAAAGATCTTTCTATACAAGTCATGAACATGAGAAATTCTTGGTCCAATCTTAACTTTAGAAGTTGTGTGATCATGTTGAGTGCATTAGAAGCCCATATGATGACTGAATTGGCCTTGAAAGGAGAATTTGCAACTTTGCCTTTTGGTGCATGACTTGAAAATTAGTGATTTTTGCCAACTTTAACACACCATAACTTTTGATCCAAAATGAATTATATCATGTTCTTGTACTTTTTGAAAAGGGAAAAATGTATTCTACAACTTTCATGACCAAAGTTTTTCCATTTGGAGCATTTTTGGATCAAAAAGTGACCTAAAATGACATATTCTTTAAAAGTCAACTATGCCCAAAAAGGTCAACTTTGCAAAAACTTCAAATTCTTGAATTTTGTGAACTTCAACCCTCTTCTATGATCAAATAAAGATCATATGCACTCAAAATGATGAAGATCACCCCTTGGTTGGGTCATTGGGGGCCTCAGATGCCCTGATTTTGCACTGACTTGTCCAGAAAGTCAACTCTTGATCAGATGACTTCCCCATGGAATTTCTTCATGAAAATTGATATGCATACTCCCTATACCATATAGAGACCAATGGAAACAATAATGACCAAAAAATTTGGGATTATGGCCTCTGAAACCAAAACCCTAATTTTAGGTCAACTGTGCAGTCAAACTTGGCTCTGCATCCATACCAATCCCAGTTCTTGTGATTCTTTGGCATTTTTGACTTTGAGAGGATGTAATATGATATAAGAACATACATGGATCCCTTTGAAGTGATTAGTGGCCTTTGGGGTGGCTCAAGAAGCTCCTGGATTGCTCAGGTTACAAACCCTAGATGCAGATGACTTAGAACCAATGCAGTGGATCAAAAATGTGGTATGAGATGATATGATTGTGTTTATGCATATGAAATGATCACAAGCCATGGTGTGAATGGGTGAGGGCAAATTTGGGGTGTTTAAACTTCCCTGATCATGTATATGTCCTTAGTTTCGAAAATGGTGGAGAGATGAGAGTGTAATCAGTCTCTGAAACTTTTTGCCCTAGATTTTGTTTGTTTCGATTCAGTTATTTCTGGAATGATAAACATGTTTTGATTGGGGGTTTTGGTTCGTGAGTGAGTGGGGATCATTCCTGTGTTTTTAGAATTCATTTTAGATGCGTATGGAGTGAGATTAGGTTTTGAGGTGAACGGAGAAGATGACCGGAACACTGTTCCGGTCATCTGAAAGTGATTAACGGCAGGATTAGGGCATAAGCATTAATTAGCCAGGTTTGAATGCTGGCCCTTGGATTTGGCGCCAGGTCAATGCGCGCGTGTTTTTGTTTGAATCTCCACCATCAGATTGCATGACTTTTCCATTTTCAGCTTTTATTTCATTTAATTTTCATATTATTTCATTTGTTTTGCATAATTTATTTAAAATAGCAAAAATGTTTTAAAAATTATGAAACTTTTTTTCAAGAGTTTCATTAATTTTTAAAACCCAAAAATATTTTTATTTTCATTTTTAGCATTAAAAAGTATTTTAAAATATTTAAAAGTTTATTTTTAATTGATTAATGGAAATTAATTTATTAAAAATACTTTTAGGTATTTAAAAATCACCAAAAAATTCATGAAATGTTCTAAGACATTTAGAAACATTGTCCAACCTTCAAACCAAATTTATTTTTTGATCTTGATGCATTTTGAGAATTTTCCATTGAATTAAAATCATTTTTATGCATTAATTTGATCCAAAGTTCTAAATATCATTTCTGCCTATTCATGAGGAGTTGGACATTGATTATTTTTGCATTGCATTGTGTTTAGCATGTAGTTTGTGAGATTAAATGGCCATGATTTGATCTTTCATTTTTCATTTGTTTGGTAATTTTCTTGTTTAGGAACCCTAAAACCCTAGAAATCTTAAGAAAATCATAACTTGAAATTGGTTAAGAGTTGAGACCTCTCCTTTGGGCATTGGTTTATTATAGGGTTAGGGGTCCTTTGAGTGCATTTTCAATTTTTTATAATGTTGTTTGCTTCTGATTTTGATTTTTGTTTTGATGTATTGTTCATAAACCCTAATTTGAGCTTTCATATGCATCCATCTTGCATCTTCTTGCATAACATGGCTTGCCATGACATTTCAAGCATCCATTTGATTCATTTGACATCATAAGACATATTTAAAGCATGTTTGATCATTGCATCATGTATTTGCCATGTTGTATGTCATGTGCACTTCATAACTTTTCATGTATGTTCATGGTTCATAACTTGCCTCATTTGCATTCATGAACTTGTATGATCATTTCCATGTGCTGCCTCATGTTTGTAGCATCTCATAGCATCATTAGCATCATGTATGTGCTTCTGGTTTTGTTTCTCATCATGTCATCTCATCCCATTTTGCATTGCATTGCATTTCTTTCCTAACCTTTCAGGTGGTAAGTGACTGTGAGAAGTGAATTTGCCTTCACTTCTCATAACTTCTCTTCATCTCTCTCTTGCATCCATTGCTGCATTTTTATATGTGTTTGAGTTTGAGCTTGCTCATTTTTCTCCCTCCCACTTTCTTTCTTCAAGTGACTTGTCTTCTTGAATGAAGCAAGTTGCTTTGCTTCTCTTGATCCTTTCATCTGCTTCCTGGTGATTCCATTGAAGACTTCTCTTGAAAACCTCACAAACCTTAGGAACAACCAAGCATGACAATGATTAGGGTTTGATTAGTCTCCCCTCTTAGTTTTACCTTTGTGTCTTCTTTGAGTCTTCTCTTCTCACCTCATAATCAGGGACTAAACCCTAAAGGCTTTAAGGCTTTGTGATTAAGCTTATGCCTGCATCCTTCTCTTAGGATGGAGTGTATAACTTTAATCATAAGTGTTAAACCCTTAATGTGTTTAAATCTCTTAATCAATCCACTTAATAATCATCAAGACATCACACTTGTAACTTGGGCCTTGCATTAGGGTTCTAATTCTTCCTTAATTGGTTAAGAAGGACTAACCCTAGTGTTAATGGACAAGTCCCCCTCAAGTTGTCTTACAAATCATAAAATTCACTTCTTCATCTCACCATTTAAGAAAATCCACTTAATAAAGGCTTTGTTTTGTCATGAGTTTAATCCCTAATCATGGATTAAGTTGAGGAGCTTTCCTCAGCTTAAACATTCTCATCTATTATCCTTCTATTAGGATGGTGTAATGAGTCTGTTTAATCCTTGATTATGGCTTAACCTCATTACTCAACATTAAACAAAAACACCAAAAACATCTAAATAATCACAAGTAGGTTAATGATTTTAATCCTACACCAAAGGTGATTAAGTGTGAGAATCTGACTTCACACTTAAGGTATTCTCATCACCCCTAATCAGAGGGAAGATGTGATGAGTTTACTAAATCCATTGGTTTAGACTTAAGCTCATTAACTTATGACAAACTTTCAAAAGCAATAAAAGACTGAAAATGCAAAAACAAACAATAATCTTCTCCTTCGGGATTCTTTCCTCATCTCACTCACTCATAAACGAGAACTTGCTTCTTCCGTCTAATGCAAGACAATTTGCACCTGAGCCAGACAGGTCATACACTTGAGCATAGACAAGCAAGCAGTTCACAAGTCAATTCATCTTTCAGTCTCTTTGGGTCGAACTACGGTGTTCTGACTTCCTCATTGCACGACAGGATACGTAGGCATAACTTAATAGTTATCGAACAAAAGTCTCTGTATATTCCCCCTCTTTCCAGCTATATTCTTTAAGCCTCATTATCATGAGCACTTCACTCCTGTTCTTACACTGACACTTTCATACTTCATATCACTTATACACTATACACTGACACCTGTACATCTCTTTCCAGCTTTTACACACAAATTGCACTGACACTACCCCTTTAAAACACAAATATTTCAAGCGTGGATCCCGTCGAGTACGGCGGACAATCTGGGTGCTAATACCTTCCCAGGTTGTAACCAACCCCCTTTCTCAGTCTCTCTGGTTCGCAACCGTCTTATCCTTCTCTTTCTAGGCCTATGCAGCATTGCCTTTCCTCCGGGATAAAAATGCCTAGCTGGCGACTCTTTTCATCTCCAGTGAGTTCACGGCTGTGTGTTCTCATTGTCCCTCTCGCCGACCGTTCGCGTCTGTACCTTTATTTGGGCCTGGTCCCACTTATCGGGAGCGACACAAAGTTGTACCAATTTGCAAAAGCTCATGTAACCATGCCCCTACTTGTTACAGTCCACAAAATCTGATTCATAGGCATTCCATGATCTCAGCTGAACCAAGACATGCCCCTATCTTAGCCTCCCACTTGCCCATACCTCAAGTACAAGTCACATTGACTTTTGGCAAAATGGACCATACCAATCAAGCTGTGCCACCAACAACTCTCTGCCATATCACAGCTTGATATGTGGACTAAAAGAGACTCAAAACACACAAGAAGCAAGCCTGAATACACACCATTGCCATAGTTCCCAAAAACATTCCTCTTGGCATTTTCCTTTGAATCTCATCACACAAACATCAAACCTCAAAACCAACTTCACCATTCATTCAGAAAAGCTTCATAGAGCATAAACCACCCTTCATCTTGCCTTGAAAGTCCTTGAAACAGAAATACGATTTTCCACTTTCTTGGACAGGACTTCATCAATCTCACAAACCAGCCACCATACACTCCAACTAAGCCTCAAAGCATCTTCAGGGAGACCATTAGAGGAGCTTTGAAGCAAGGAGGCAGTCTGAAAGCTCCAAACTGAAAGCTTCACCTCAGGTAGCTTCGCAAAATCATTTTTCCAGAAACCTTGTTTTAAGTTATTGAAATGATCTACATGCTCCCCTGAATGCTTTGCACTTTTTATTTTTGAAAATGATTGATTATTGAGCATGTACTGTCTCTCTGAAAGTTTGGTATTTTTTAGGTTTTTGATTCGTATCTAGGTTTTGAGTGAAGAGAAATAGATTTGGAGGGTGGATTCGTGTTTAGGGAGGTTAGGAGGTTTGATCTGGAGCTTTACAGCTCTTAAAATGGTCTAGGGAAGTTTTTGTTCTTGAGTGGTCGCCGGAGAAGACGACCGGAACCACTGTTCCGGTCGCCCGAACTTGTTTAGCCCTAATTAGGGTTTAGCCACGTGATTAGTGTAGTTTGAACTTGGAACGTTGGATGAAGCTTGTCGCGCGTGAACCTAGGGCCAGGATCTTCTCATTAGCCATTAATCCTGATTATTTAAATTAATTAATTAGGGTTTAAGTTAATTGGGTCAGTTCAAATGTAGACCGTCCAGATGCGCGCGGGTCAACTCCCTCCATTTTTCTTTAAATTCCAGCCATTGGATCTGCATACTTTCTTTTATTTGAATTTTTATTTCATTTCTTTTTCATTTAACTTCTACGAATTTTTAAAAATAGGAAAATACATTGAAAAATTCTGATTTTTTTTGTCAAACATTTCATTAATTTTCAGAACCCAAAAATATTTTTATTTTTATTTTTTGCATTAAAAATTATTTTTAAATCATTTAAATGTTTATTTTTAATTAGTTAATGAAAATTAATTGATAAAAAATGCATTTAGGTATTTAAAAATCACCAAAAAATTCACATTACATTTCAAAACATTTAGAAACATTATCAAACTCTCAAAACAAATTTCTTTTTGGTTCTTGAACTATTTTGACCTTTTTCATTGGAATTAAATTCATTTAAAGGCAATATTTTTGTTCAAACTTAGAAAATTTCATTCTTCCTAACCATGAAGAGTTTGGTGATGGTTCTTCTTGCATTGCATCCTTCATAGCCTGTAGTTTCTAGGTTAAAATTGGTTTGCATTTATCTTCCATTTTCAATTTAATGTGCATTTTTCCTTTTGAGGTGCCTTGAAACCCTAGTTGACTTAGGAAATTCATAACTTCCAATAGGTTTAGATTTAGGTCTCCTCCTTTGGGCAGTGAACTTGTGTAGGGTTAGGGTTCCTTTGATCCCATTTTCAATTTTTTATCATGTCATTTGCTTCTGGTTTTGAATTTGTTGTTACATGTTGTGTATAAACCCTAATTCTTGCCTTCCTTTGCATCCATCTTTCATTTGCTTGCATACAAGAACTTTCCATGACATTTTGTGCATTCACATGATTCATAAGATATCTTAGGACATATTAGAATAATTTTTGATCATTGCATCATACATTTGTTATGTTATGCATTCATACCATTTCATAAACTTTCATGAACTTTCATGGTTCAAAGCATGCTCCATATGCATTCATTCTCTTGTATGCTCACATATATGCATCTTATATGACTTTGCATCATCTCTTAGAATCATCAATATCATGTTTATGCTTCTGGTTTTGGTTTGCATCTTTGCATCTTTTTCATTTTCATTTCATTTCATTCTTTTGCTAACTTTTCAGGTGGTAAGTTGTTCTGAGAAGTGAATTTGCCTTCACTTCTCACAATCTCTCCTCATCTCTCTTATGCATCATTGCTGCATTTTATCTTTGTATTAGATTGAGCTTGCTCATTCATGTTATCTCCCACTTTCTTCCTTCAAGCAACTTGTCTTCTTAAGTGAAGCAAGTTGTCTTGTTTCTCTCTGCTTCTTTCACCTTTCATCTGTTTCTCTCCTTGGTGGCTCTTTGAAAATTATTTCTCTCTTAAGCCTCACTAACCCTAGGATCTCCAAGTATGATAATAATTAGGGTTTGATTAGTCCCCCATTTAGATTTTACCTTTGTGTCATCTTTGGGTCTTCCCTTCTCATCTCATAATCAAAGACTAAACCTTAAAGGTTTTAAGGCTTTGTGATTAAGCTTATGCCTGCATCCTTCTATTAGGATGGAGTGTATAACTTTAATCCTAAGTGTTAAACCCTTAATGTGTTTAAATCTTTTAATTAATTCACTTAATAATCACTAAGACATCAAGCTTGTAACTTGGGCCTTGCATTAGGGTTCTAATTCTTCCTTAATTGGTTAAGAAGGACTAACCCTAGTGTTAATGGACAAGTCCCCCTCAAGTTGTCTTACCAACCATAAAAATCACTTCTTAATCTTATCATTAACTAAAATCCACTTTAATAAAGGCTTTGTTTTGTCATGAGGTTAATCCCTAATCATGGATTAAGTTGAGGAGCCTTCCTCAGCTTAAATGTCCTCATCTATTATCCTTCTATTAGGATGGTGTAATGAGTCCATTAAATCCTTGATTATGGCTTAAACTCATTACTTAAAACTAAACAAAACTCCAAAAACATCTAAATAATTACAAGTAGGTTAATGATCTTAATCCTACATCATGGTGATTAAGTGTGAGGTGCTTACTTCATACTTAAGGTATTCTCATTACCCCTAATCAGAGGGAGGATGTGATGACTTTACTAACCCATTGGTTTAGGCTTAAGCTCATTAACTTATGATAAACTTCAAAAAGCAATAAAAGATTGTAATCATAAAAACAAACAATAATCGTCTCCTCCGGGATTCTTTTCTCATCTCATTCACTCACAAACGAGAACTCGCTTCTTCCGTCTAATGCAAGACAGTTTGCACCTGAGCCAGACAGGTCATACACTTGAGCATAGACAAGTAAGCAGTTCACAAGTCAATTTATCTTTCAGTCTCTTTAAGTCGAACTACGGTGTTCTGACTTCCTCATTGCACGAGAGGATACGTAGGCATAACTTAACAGTTATCGAACAAAAGTCTCTGTATTTCCCCCCTCTTCCAGCTTTATTTCTTAAAGCCTCATAGTCTTGAGCTTCACTCTTGTTCTCACACTAACACTTCTCTTATACACTTCACTTTTCTTTTGCACTGACACTTGCATTCTTTTCCAGCTTTGATACACAAATTGCACTGACACTACCCCTTTAAAACACAAATATTTTAAGCATGGATCCCGTCGAGTACGACGGACAATCTGGGTGCTAATACCTTCCCAGGTTGTAACCAACCCCCTTTCTCAGTCTCTCTGGTTCGCGATCGTCTTAACCATATCTTTTCTCAGGTCTATGCAGCATTACCTTTCCTCCGGGATAAAAATGCCTAGCTGGCGACTCTTGTCTTCTGAGTTCACCCTTGTGTGTACTCTCTTCTCTCGCCGACCGTTCGCGCCTGTACCCCTCTTGGCCCTGGGTGTCATTTGGTGGGAGCGACATCCAGCAAAGTGAATTATTCATCCTGCCCATCCATCTGCAAGTTATTCACTCCATCATTGACAATAGTGACCCCTGGTTGCACTACGGGGATTTCAACGTTACGGGCGCCAGCCCTGTTGCGATTACCTCCATCTGCTATCCCATTATTCCTGACTGTATTATTTTCTACCATTTCGCACAGACGCTCTTGAGTTTGACCTATCCCAGCCATGAGGGTCATGAAGTTATCCATTCTTGTCCTTACGTCATCCAGATCCGCTTGCATCTGATCCATTACTCTCTCTCTGTTCACTTTCGTAGGGTATTTGTGCACCGTTGGCTGTTCTCGAACCTTCCTAGGAGCTATAGTGCCTGAAATTGATACACACGTTAGAAAACTGATGAACTACCTGCAAAACAAACAAACACGTTATATGCAATGCAATCTTCATGTTTTCATTATCAAGCCCTTGTTGCCCCTAGTTCTGGTATCTCATGAGGAATCCAGATGGCTTTGGGAATCAACCTGTTATTATCCACTCTTTCACTATTTTCACACCATTTCCACAACCAAGCTGTGAAAGGAAACAATACAGCTCGAGGAACTTTGACAAAAGAAAGATGCAATAATATAAAGTCCTCAAGGCACACACAACATCCCTGTAGGGTTTAAAGTTTTACATAACACAAAAATACAATGATTAAAATAGACCCCTACAACAATTCTGTAAGTGATCAGCAATATAAAGAAAAACTAGAACTCCAAGCTAAAAGAAGATTCTTCCTCTTTCCCCATCTCTACTCGAGTTCTCTTCACATCTGCTCTTCTTCTAAGATCTGCTACTTCTCCCAGAGCCTCGTGCAGCTGCTGAGACACCTCCTATTGCCTCTTGTATGCTTGTTCTAACTCTTCTGCTTGAGCAACAATCTGCAGTTTGAACATCTCTTCCTTCTTCTGGTACTCTGCTTGATCTTGCTCTCTCTGACCATACACCTAAGTAAGAGAATTCCTAGCATCCTTGAAAGCCTGTTTTATTTTTCTTGAATAATTCTTCTCCCTTGATATCCATCAACCCTCTCCTCTGGAAGTAAGCCTCTCTTTCTGCTAACTCCTTGTCCTTAGCCTCTTGTTCCATATGTACCTTGTGCAGCTTCTCTTCTATGGTCAACTTGGAGAGTGCCAAATGATGATACAATTTAACCATTTCTTTGTGTTCCAACTTCAACTCCTTCAGTTGTTCCAGATGTTGATTGAAGATCCTACTCATCGTGATATTTCTCGTCTGTTCAAAGTCGTCAAGCATCTCAGCTGGAGACTGAAGGATGTGTAGTTCCCTAGGGTTTAGTTTATTTCTGATGTATTTTGATTTCCTATTGTAAACACCCCATATTTTACTTCACTAAGTTCACACCATGGCTTGTGATCTTTCATTTTTTGCACTAGTTTAAGCATATCACATCATATTGCATTTTGTTTCATTTGCATTAGTTCAAGTCCATCTGCATCTAGGGTTTGTGATCTTAGCAATCCAAGGATCCATCTGAGCCACTCCAAAGGCCTCCAATCATTCCAAGAGGGTCCATGTGTGTTCTATCATCATATTACATCCCTCAAAGGTCAAGGAAGTTAAGAATCACAAGAACTTGAAAAGCATGGAAGCAGAGCTAGGGTTTCACTACACAGATGACCTGGAATTAGGGTTTTGGTTTCAGAGGCCATAACTCCAAATTTTTTGGTCATTCTTGATTCTAATAGTCTCAATATGTTATAAGGATCATGTGCACGAAGTTTGATGTAGAAATTCATTGTGGAGTTCATATGTTCACTGGGTAACTTCTTGAGCAAGTCAGAGCAAAATCAGGGCATCTGAGGCCCCCAACAATGGAACCAAAGTGGATTTTTCATCAAATTGAAGTTATATGATCTTTATTTGATCATTGAAGTGCTTGTAAGTTCACAAAATTGAATAAAATTGAGCAAAACCAAAAGTTGCCAAAAATGGAAATGACTTGTAATGCAAAGTTTCCATTTTGGGAAAGTATTTCAACCTCCTCTTTCTCAACAAAAAATGCTTCAGATGAAAAATTGTTAGTCATGAAAGTTGTAGATTGGATCATTCCCTTTTCAAAAAATACAAGAACAAGTTCTAATTCATTATGGAAATCAAGTTATGGCTTGGCAAAGTTGGCAAAAATCACATAATTTTCACTTTCATGCCAAAGAGGAGTTTTTGCAAATTCACATACCAAGTCATTTTGTGACTTCTAATACACTTCTAGGAATCATACAAACATAGTGCATTTTCTAAGAATCATAATTGGCCCAAGAATCTCAATTTTATATGCCTTGAAATTCAAGAAATCCAAAAGGGGCCAGACTTCTTCAAATTTGCAAAAGAGCATAGAACTTCTCATACACTTGATGCAGCACCCCAATCTCAATTCCATGGTTCTCCTTGATCTTTGCTGAGCCAGGAAATGCCAAAATCCATCTGCAACATGAGCCCATACCTCATGTACAAGTTTTGTTGACTTTTTGCAAGAGAGCCCATACCAATCACCATAGGCCACAACAACTCTTCTGACCTATCAAAGCTTGTTATGTGGACCAAATGCAGCTCATAACACACATTACACAAGCCTGAATACTGAGAATCATCAAGCTACAAAAAAATAATCCCAAAGCAAAAACCTTCGAAACTTTCTGTCTAGCCATCAAACTTCAAAACAAACTTCACCATTCATTCAGAAATGATCCATAGAGCATAAACCAACCATCAAACAAGCTTCAAATTCCCTCTACACAAAACACTATTCTGGTGCATTAAGAGTGCAAGCTTTCATTCCAGCCATTCTAAGCTCCATCAAAGCATCCCAACATCATCAGAAGTTCAAGAGGAGTGGGTTTACACAAGAGAGGAGGCCCAAAAGCTCCAAACTGAGAAAGCTCAAGCTCAGGTAACCTCAAGAACAAATTTTCCAGAAATGTAATTTTAGGTTATAGAAATGTTCGTTATGCTTTGCTGATCATCATGATGTATTTATTTTTGAAAATGAGTGAGAAATGAGCATGTACTGACTGTCTGAAAGTTTCACCATTTTTCTGTTCTTCTTCGAATCTTGAGTTTGAGCCATGGGAAATTTGTTTCGAGGGTAGATTCAGGCTTGGGAATGTTTGGGGGTTTGATCTGGAGCTTTAGAGCTCTTAAAATAGCCTAGGGAAGAAGTTGATAGTTTGGTCTCGCCGGGGAAGATGACCAGAACATTGTTCCGGTCATCTGAAAGTGATTAGGTTTAATTTAGGGTTTAGTGTAAGTTTGAACGTAGGCCATTGGATTTTCTTCCCGCGCATAAGTGAATGGTCCAGATCTTTCATTAAAAGCCCTAAATCCTGATTAATTAGCTTAATTAGGTTTATTAAATTCAAAATGCCAGAATCAATCTCAGCCCTCCAAACGCGCGCCAGGTCTTTCCCTCCATCCTCAGTTTAAATGTGAACCACAGGATGCGCTGACTTTTATTTAAATTCACTTTTAATTCATTTTATTGCATTTATTTTATACAATTTATTTAAAATACTTAGAAAATTCCAAATATATTTTCCTTCTGCATTTTGATTTCAAATATTTTTCTCCACCCAAAAACATTTTTATTTTTATTTTTTGAATTAAAAAACCATTTTAAAGATATTTAAATGTTTATTTTAATTAATTAATGGAAATTAATTAATTAAAATACCATTTAGGTTTCTAAAAATTCCAAAAAAATTCACATTGCATCTTAGGATATTTAGAAACATTGTCAAACCATTCATAGAAATTTCTTTTTGGTTTTGATCCAACTTTGACATTTTTCTTGAATTTAGGGTTCATAAAAATCCCTTTTTTGAACCCTAACTTCAAAAATTCTTTTCTGCCTAACCATGAAGGGTTTGACATTGGTTCTTTTTGAATTGTTCTTCATATAGCATGTAGTATCTAGCATATTTTTATCATAAATTTATCTTAAATTTTCCATTTGATTTGCATTTTCCCTCTTAAGGTACCCTAAAACCCTAGTTAACTTAGAAAAATCACAACTTTCTTTAGGTTAAGAGTTAGACCTTCTCCTTTGGGGTGTGATATCATATGGGGTTAGGGTTCCTTTGAGTTCATTTTCAATTTTTATCTTATGATTTGCTTCTGTTTTGACCTTATGCATCTCATGTTTCCTTAAAACCCTAATTTTACATGTTCATTTGCATTCATCTTGCATATGCATCCATACATAAACTTGCCATGACATTTCTTGCATTCATATGGCATGTAAGACATATTAGGACATACTAGAATCATGCTTGATCATTTCTTCGTTCATTTGCCATGATGTGCATTCATTTCATTCCATGAACTTTCATAAACTTTCAAACTTCAAAAATTGCTTCCTTGGCATTCCATCCCTTGTATGAACATTCATAACACTTGACATGCTTTTGCATCATCTTATAGCATCATTAGCATCATGTGTTTGCTTATGGTTTGGGGTTTCCCTTTGCATATGTCTCATTTTTATTTCATTTCTTTCCTTTATGCTAACCTTTTCAGGTGGTAAGTAGCTTGAGAAGTGAATTTGCCTTCACTTCTCATTTCTCTTCTCATTCTTCTTATGCATCACTGCTGCATTTTTCTTTGCTTTAGAGTGATCTTGCTCATTCATGTTCATTCACTTTCTTTCTCCAAGTTACTTATCTTCTTCAGTGAAGTAAGTAACTTGTTTCTTCTGCTTCTCCTCCTTTCATCTGCTTCTTCCATTGCTGGCTTCTCTGAAGATCTCTTGCAAGCCTTATAAACCATAGGAACATCCAAGCATGACAATAATTAGGGTTTTGATTAGTCCCCTTTAGTTTTTACCTTTGTTTCATCTTTGTGTCTCTCTTCTCACCTCATCATTAGAGACTAAACCTTTAAGGTTTTAAGGCTTTGTGATTAAGGTTATGCCTGTATCCTTCTCTTAGGATGGAGTGTATAACTTTAATCCTAAGTGTTAAACCCTTAATTTATTTAAACCTCTTAATCAATCCATCTTAATAATCACTAAGACAATAGCTTGTAACTTGGGACTTGCATTAGGGTTCTAATTCTTCCTTTATTGGTTAAGAAGGACTAACCCTAGTGTTAATGGACAAGTCCTCCTCAAGTTGTCTTAGAAACCATAAAATTCACTTCTTAATCTTACCCATAATTAAAATCCACTTTAATAAAGGCTTGTTTTGTCATGAGGTTAATCCCTAATCATGGATTAAGTTGAGGTATCTTCCTCAACCTAAGTGTTCTCATCTATTATCCTTCTATTAGGATGGTGTAATGAGTTCACTAAATCTTTGATTATGGCTTAAACTCATTACTTAACACTAAACAAAAACTCAAAACACATCTAAATAATCACAAGTAGGTTAATGATCTTAATCCTACATCTTTATGGTAATTAAGTTTGAGATGTTATCTCATACTTAAAGTCATACACAAATCAAGGGGAGGATATGATGAGTTTACTAACCCTTGGTTTAGGCTTAAGCTCATTAACTTATGACAAACACAAAAAGAAATAAAAGATTGAAAACACAAAACAAGCAATAATCGTCTCCTTCGGGATTCTTTTCTCATCATCTTCATTCACAAACGAGAACTTGCTTCTTCCGTCTAATGCAAGACAGTTAGCACTGAAGCCAGACAAGTCATACACTTGAGCATAGACAAGCAAGCAGTTCATCAGTCAATTCATTGTCACTATCTTTGAGTCGAACTACGGTGTTCTGACTTCCTCATTGCACGAGAGGATACGTAGGCATAACTTAACTGTTATCGAACAAAAGTCTCTGTGTCTTCCCCCTCTTTAAGCATTCTTTTTAAGCCTCATTCCTGAGCACCTCACTTCACTTTCTTGCACTGACACTTGTACATTCTTTTCCAGCTTTTGCACACAGATAACACATACACTACCCCTTTTGAACACAATCTTTCAAGTGTGGATCCCGTCGAGTACGACGGATAATCTGGGTGCTAATACCTTCCCAGGTTGTAACCAACCCCCTTTCTCAGTTTCTCTGGTTCGCGACCGTCTTATCCATATCTTTCTAGGTTTATGAAGTATTACCTTTCCTTCGGGATAAAAAATGCCTAGCTGGCGACTCTTTTCACTTCACCTTCATTCCTCCTTTCGTCGACCATTCACGCTTGTACCAGGATGCAAATCTTTGTGAGCGACAGCTTGGCGACTCTGTTGGGGACCCTTATATTGCAACCAGGGCTTCTTGTTCTTTTTGTGGGTTCCTCCTAGCGCTTGTTTGATTTGTGTTTACGAGGGTGTTATGTGATACTTGTGCTTATTTATTTGCTTTATTTATTGCTTTCTATACAACTTTATTTATTGCTTTCCTTTACAGTTTTATGCATTTCATACTGTCATTATCATGTGCTGGATCTTGTGTCTGTTTTGGTGGGTGGGGTTTCATTGAGTGATTAAGGTCCTATACCGGGGACCTGAGTAACACATAGGCTAGAGTGGCTTAATATTCTTTCCCATTCCATTTCGGCCTGGTGCAGGAATATGAAACACGGTTCAGATATGGGTTTCTTCTTGAGAACTCTGTGCTACAGATTTCCTGTAGTACTAGGGCTATCTGGGAAGCCTGCTAAGTCTGGATGACCTTTTTATGACCTTCAGCATCTGAGGTGAATTAGAGGAGGATCTTTTAGGGTTATTGTAAACACTGTACCTCCGGGTTAGAAGTGTTTACACTTCTCATAACTGATCCAAGTCCGAGGATCCTTGTTCTAGAACATTACTTGTGAGGGGGTTGGGTTGTTTATAGGTTTGCAGGAACCCTTGACCTCATCATACCTTGTTACTAGATTTGTTAAGGTTGTATTATTTGGACAGTTCTTGTGATTACCCTGGAATTGTGTCTCTTTATTTGAGTCCCCCACCCGGTTACTGGATTTCTGAGCCTCCATCCGGACTTATGAACATACATGGACATTTACCAAGGCAAATAAACAAATCTAGAACTTGATCACAAACCCCTTGCATATCATTTGCATACATCATTTTTGCATCATTTAACATTTTCTTATTTGTCTTACAGGGTATCCATCAATTATCTTTGGTTTGGTTTTGACCCATTCTGCTGCTCAGACTGCTTCAGTTTTCTTCTCCAGCATCTCCATCAGCTTGTCAGTGATTTCTTCTTCGGCTATCTTCATCAGAGACCCATCTCCAGCTTCTCATTTAGTGACTTTCATCAGCAGTTGCTCTCAGCTTTTTCATCAGCACCCACTATCAGTATGGACACTTCAAGAAAGAGCAACATCACTTACCACTTCCTTGAGCCCACCTTGATTGGCATCAGGCAGGTCCAGTCCCTCATTACTCCTGACCATGTCCCACTATTCAGAGAACATTATGGAGGCATATTGGACATGGTCATGGATCTAGACGCATCTCAGAGGAGCATGATCCATACTTGCTTGTAGTTTTATGTTCCTCCACTCAGATGCTTCACATTTCCTGATTTCCAGTTGGGACCTTTGCTAGAAGAGTTTTCCTTGTTGTTAGGAATTCCTATTAGGAGAGGGATTCCTTTTAAACCTGAGATGGTTGCTCCCAGAAATGAAGAAATAGCCAGGGCACTACATTTGGAGCCTGCCCTTATTGATCAAAGCATGACCACCAAGGCTGGGGTTCCAGGCTTCATCTAGACTTATTGATCTCCCAGGCCACCCTGCATGCTGCAGTAAGGGAATGTAATTTTGTCTGTGCACTTCTAGCCCTCAATATATATGGGGTTATCTTGTTTGCAGATGAGCCAAAGTTTGTGAGCAAGAATGCCATTCACCTGTTCTTATTGAGAAACCCAGTTCCTACCTTACTTGGGGACTTCTACTACTCAGTACATCAGAGGAATGAGACGCAAAGAGGAAGGTTGGTCAGATGTTGTGCTCCTCTCTATTACTCTTGGCTGCTAAGACACTTTCCAAAATCAGACACCTTCCTGAACCCACATCAGCAGAAGAATTGGGCTAAGAGGTTCATTGCCTTGACATCAGATGACATCAGATGGTGCACTCAGAGCACCAAGGGCAAGGACATTATTACTAGCTGTGGGAAATATCCTAATGTGCCTTTGATAGGAGTGAAAGGTTGCATCAATTACAACCCTTTTCTCTACAAGAGACAATTAGGGTATGCTTTGGTTCATACTCCCAGAGGACAGGATTTGGCTGAAACTCTTTACTATGAAATCCAACCTAACTCTGCCTTTTTCAGATAAGCTGCCTGGGCTCGGGATAACGTCCAAACCAAGGGAACAACCATCCTTGGCAAGTGCAACAACATTGCTTCAGCACATTATTCTGATTGGTCTCGTACCAGAGCTCAGATCACCCGGATGCCATTTACCTTGGAAGATACACCTGGACCTTCAACATTACAACCTGCAGCTACTGTCAGTATGGAAGAGTTTGAAAAGATGAAAGAGAGGAATACTCAGTTATCTGAAGCCTTGAAGAAAACTCTCTGGGAGAGAAATGACAGCCGTCTAGATAATGAGTGATTGGAAAGGCTCTGGATTGAGCACTTGGCCAAGATTGAGAAGACGGATGACTACATCAGGAAGGCAAGGGTAGTGGAGTTAGTACTGAAGAAAGCTTGCAAGGAAGCAAAGACTCAGAAGGCTATGGAAGAGCACTATCTGGAGGAAAGCCAGGCTAGGTGGATCAGGATCACTGAAGCCCGTGCACAAGAAGATCAAAGGACTCAAGCTAAGATAGAGCAACTGGAGGTTAGTGAGAAGACGCATCAGGAGGCATTATTGGCAGCTCAGAGAGAGATATCTAAATTGAAACTCCGAGCGGGGTTGAAGAGGTCAAAGGATAAGGACAAGCATAAGAGGTTGACCAGTGCCATTGCTACTAAGAATCTCCTCATCAGGACTATTACAGGGCATCCAGTAGATCCGGTGACTGAGGCCCTCTTGAAGGAAGACAAGGAGGATGACTTTGGATTAGATGTTTGATTCTTTTGCTTATACTTTTCTTTTGTTGTACTTTTATTTTGTTGTTGTATTTTGACCCACCATGGGAATGTATTATAATCAAACTATGTATTCTCATCCTTTGTAAT
Organism: Lathyrus aphaca; assembly: GCA_963966055.1. Classification (NCBI taxonomy): domain Eukaryota; kingdom Viridiplantae; phylum Streptophyta; class Magnoliopsida; order Fabales; family Fabaceae; genus Lathyrus; species Lathyrus aphaca. Next base: position 501,068,736 of record OZ014524.1, on the reverse strand, counting down.
ATATCAGTTTGTATCATTTATGGTGGGCTTTATCTATCAACATCATCAGCATTTCCACGAGGTCTGGAAAGGTCAAAACCGAAGAACCAAACTCGATACCCTTGGAAGACAAATAAGCATATTGCATTGCATACTAACATTTTCTTTGTTTTGTAGCCTTTTGTTTTATTGTTGTTTCTCACTTTGTTGTGGTTTCAGGAAACATTGCTTGCAGAAGAGTGTTCCCTGTCAACAAAATACACCGGTACCCGACAAGAAAAAACCTTCCGGGACTCCAGATGGATCAAGTTCAACAAGACTTGAATGAAGTGATGACCCAAATGGCTAATGAGAGGGTTGGGATGAGAAATAAGATGACTCAATTCATGACTGTGATGACTGGCTTAGCTCAGAGCCAGGAAAGAGTAAGGGAGTTGGTTGAGAGACAAACTCCTAAAGAACACCATCCAGGTACATGAGGTACCAGTAACAATGATCACGTGCAGCCTTGCACTGATCCACCAGAGTTTGGGTCTCATCTGAACCCAGACGTCAATGCCATAAGGAATACTCAGGGTAACACTGCTGGAGGAAGGGTCTTGCAAGAGGATCCTCAAGAAGAGCAGTTTACAGTTGTTGGTGCTAGGGACGAAGATTACGACCATAGGCTGGATGAAATTGCGGAGAAGCTGAGGTCTCTTGAATCCCATAATTCCCTAGGGTTTGATGTAATGGACATGGGATTGGTGGAAGGGGTGAGAATTCCTCACAAGCTCAAACCCCCGTGTTTTGAAAGGTATAATGGCACATCTTGCCCACGCACCCACCTTCAATCATTCTTGGGAAGGTTAAAAGCATACAACTTGGACGAAAAGATGTGGATGTTTTACTTCGAAGATAGTCTAACAGGGGCATCCCGAGAATGGTATTCCCATTTGACTAGAGCCACGGTAAGAAATTGGAAAGACCTGGCTGAAGCTTTTATCCGTCAGTATCAGTATAACTTGGACATGGCCCAAAACAGGACCCTCCTAATGGGGATGTCTCAATCTTCTCGTGAAAGCTTAAGGGAATATGCCCAAAGATGGAGGCAACTTGCTGCTGTAGTTCAACCCCCTATGTCTGAGAGGGAAATGGCTGACATGTTCATGAATACCCTTCAAGGAACCCAAATTGACAGATTGGCTGCTTTTTCTTCTACCAGCTTTGCAGATGTGGTGATAGCTGGGGAAAGAATAGAGAGTCTGTTGAAGATGGGAAAGATCTCCGATAACGGTGCTAGTTTAAGCAGTACAAGAAAACCATTTGCTGGGCCCCGTAGATCTGGTGAGACAAACTCTGTGCACATGGGAAGAGGGAGACCCCAATACTTTCCCAGAACGGTTGCTGCTGTTACTATCCCTACTCCACCTCCTCAGTATACTCAACAACAACAACACTTTCCGCAACAACAACAATTTCCTCAATAGAGATCATACAACAACAATAACAACAATCAACAACAACGCCCGTTTCAACAACGGCCAGCTCAGATCAACCGGGTGATTGACCCCATTCCAATTCCATATGTTACACTATTGCCACAACTCCTAAAGCTCAATCTGGTTGACTTGAGGACATTGGCTCCACCTGATCTTTAAAACCTTCCTAGGAACTATGATGGTAACGCTAGGTGTGCTTTTCATTCAAACGCACCTGGTCACTCTACGGAAAAATGCAGAGCCCTGCATATGAAGGTTCAGGATCTGGTAGATTCAAAAGCCCTGAACTTTGCACCTCCTCCCAATGTAATGAAGAATCATATGCCAAGCCACAGTGGGACAAGGATTGATGCTATAGAGGATGGTTCACCCTTGAGTTTGATAGAAGACATTGTATGTATTCAAACACCTCTGGCAAAGGTTAAAGCCCAGCTTTTAAAGTTCCAAGTGTTTCCAGGTTGTGAGGCCTGTTGCGAATTATGCAAACTTTCTGAGAATGGGTGTGCCAGCTTGAGGGAAGACATTCATAGCTTGATTAAAGAAGGCATTTTTCAAATTACAACCACCGCTTCTACAACACCAACAACCCTTTTAGCAGCAACAAGTGAATCTTCTACAAATGCAACAACCATCTTTCCGAGTGTTTGTTCTACAATTGCAGCAACCATTGTTCCAACTGATTCAGCTACAACTTCAGCAATCATTCCATCTGTCACTTTAACACACAACAATTCATTTGCACCAGCTACTACAACTTTAACAACCAATAATGATGTTTCCACTGTCACAATTTACTATGAACCGGCAACGGTCCCGAATTCCAGCAACTTTCAACAAAGTCAACAACAGTCTCAACAAAGCTTCAATTCACCTCCACCAATATTCACCAGAGGTCCCTGTCGCTCCCGACAAATGAGACTGAGCTCAAATGAGGTACAGACGCGAACGGTCGGCGAAAGGATGAAATGAAAAGAGTCGCCAGCTAGGCATTTTTATCCCAAAGGAAAGGTAATGCTGCATAGACCTATGAAAGATATGGATAAGATGGTTGCGAACCAGAGATACTGAGAAAGGGGGTTGGTTACAACCTGGGAAGGTATTAGCACCCAGATTGTCCGCCGTACTCGACGGGATCCACGCTTAAGAGATTTATGTTTTAAAGGGGTAGTGTCAGTGCAATTTGTGTATAAAAGAGCTGGAAAAAGATGTACAGGTGTCATTGTAAAAGAAATGAAGTATGTAAGTGATGTGTCAGTGTAGGAACAGGAGTGAAATGCTCAAGAACATGAGGCTAAAATAATGAAGCTGGAAAGAGGGGGAATATACAGAGACTTTTGTTCGATAACTGTTAAGTTATGCCTACGTATCCTCTTGTGCAATGAGGAAGTCAGAACACCGTAGTTCGACCCAAAGAGACTGAAAGATGAATTGACTTGTGAACTGCTTACTTGTCTATGCTCAAGTGTATGACCTGTCTGGCTCAAGTGCAAACTGTCTTGCATTAGACGGAAGAAGCAAGTTCTCGTTTATGAGTGAATGAGATGAGAAAAGAATCCCGAGTAGACGATTATTGTTTGTTTTTGAGTTTTCAGTCTTTTATTGCTTTTGAAAGTTTGTCATAAGAAAATGAGCTTAAGCCTAAACCAATGGGTTAGTAAACTCATCACATCCTCCCTCTGATTAGGGGTAATGAGAATACCTTAAGTGTGAAGTCAGCTTCTCACACTTAAACACCTTGGTGTAGGATTAAGATCATTAACCTACTTGTGATTATTTAGATGTTTTTGGTGTTTTTGTTTAGTGTTAAGTAATGAGGTTAAGCCATAATCAGGGATTAAACAGACTCATTACACCATCCTAATAGAAGGATAATAGATGAGAATGTTTAAGCTGAGGAAAGCTCCTCAACTTAATCCATGATTAGGGATTAATCTCATGACAAAACAAAACCTTTATTAAGTGGGTTTTAGCTAATGATAAGATGAAGAAGTGAGTTTTATGGTTTGTAAGACAAACTTGAGGGGGACTTGTCCATTAACACTAGGGTTAGTCCTTCTTAACCAATTAAGGAAGAATTAGAACCCTAATGCAAGGCCCAAGTTACAAGCTTGATGTCTTGATGATTATTAAGTGGATTTATTAAAGGATTTAAACACATTAAGGGTTTAACACTTAGGATTAAAGTTATACACTCCATCCTAATAGAAGGAGGCAGGCATTAGCTTAATCACAAAGCCTTAAAACCTTTAGGGTTTAGTCCCTGATTATGAGGTGAGAAGAGAAGACTCAATGAGACACAAAGGTAAAATCTAAATGGGGGGGGGGGACTAATCAAAACCCTAATTATTGTCATGCTTGGTTGTTCCTAAGGTTTGTGAGGTTTACAAGAAAGATTTCCAGAGGAACCACCAGGAAGCAAATGAAAGGAACAAAGAGAAGCAAAGTAACTTGCTTCATTTAAGAAGACAAGTCACTTGAAGAAAGAAAGTAAGATGGAGAAGAAAGAGCAAGCTCAATCTCAAACACAAGACAAAATGCAGCAATGATGCATAAGATAGATGAAAAGAAATTGTGAGAAGTGAAGGCAAATTCACTTCTCAAAGTAACTTACCACCTGAAAAGTTAGTGAAAGGAATGCAATGCAATGCAAAATGAGATAGAATGGCATGATGCAAACCAAAACCAGAAGCATAAGTATGATGCTAATGATGCTATGAGATGACACAAACATTAAACAAGGCATGGGGATGATCATACAAACATATGGATGCAAGAGAAGCATGCTTAGAACCATAAACATACATGAAAAGTTATGGAATGCAAATGACATACAACATGGCAAATGAAAGATGCAATGATCAAACATGATTGTAATATGTCCTAAGATGTGTTATGAATCAAATGGATGCATAAAATGTCATGGCAAGTCATGGTATGCAAGCAAATGCAAGATGAATGCAAAAGGAAGCCCAAATTAGGGTTTATGATCAATGCACAAAACAAAAACAAAAACCAGAAGCAAACATCAAGATAAAAAATTGAAAATGCATTCAAAGGAAACCTAAACCTATACAAACTCACTGCCCAAAGGAGGGGTTCTAACTCTTAACCTAATTAGGGTTATGAATTTCTCAAGATTGCTAGGGTTTTATGGTACCTTGTCAAGAAAAATGTCAAACAAATTGAAAATGCAAGATCAAATCATGCCAATTTAATCCTATAAACTACATGATATGAAAGATGCAATGCAAAAAGAATCAAAGTCCAACTCTTAAAGGCTAGGCAGAAATGAATTTTTGAATATTGGATCAAAATAATGTCTTCAAATGAAATTAATTCCATGGAAAATTGTCAAAAGACATCAAGATCAAAAAAGAAATTTGGTTTGAAGGTTGGACAATGTTTCTAAATGATTTTAAAGGTTTCATGAATTTTGTTGTGATTTTTAAATACCTAAAAGTATTTTTAATTAATTAATTCTCATTAATTAATTAAAAATAAACTTTTAAATGATTTAAAAATAATTTTTAGTGCAAAAAATAAAAATAAAAATGTTTTTGGTTTCTGAAAATTAATAAAAGCTTGTATAAAAATTTTTAGAATTTTTGAAAATGTTTTACTATTTTTAATTAAATGAAGAAAACAAATGAATTTAAATGCAAATAAAATGAAATTAATGGGAAAGTCAGCGCATCCAATGGTCAGCATTTAAACTTGGAATGGAGGGAAAGACTGCGCGCGTGATCCTAGGGCTGAGATTCAAACTGACTAAAATGGATTAATTAATTTAATTAAGTGAGATTAGGGCTAAGTGAAGAATCTGGACCATTGAACACGCGCGGGAATTGACTAAGTCAGACAGATCAACGCACCGCATTCAAACTTCATTAATTACACAGATTAAACCCTAATCACTTTCAGGTGGCCGGAGAAGACTTCCGGTCGTCTTCTCCGGCAAGACCCTCACCTGAAAGTTGCTAAATCCCTCAAAACTTCATGAAAATGAAATATAATTGCCCAGAGTCAAACCCCATTCCAAACTAAATCAAAACCCCCAAACAAAAACCATTTTTCATGCATTAATCAGGCAAATCGAAGCAAGACATTTCTAGGGCAGAAAAGTTTCAGAGCATTCATACATCCTGGTTTCTCAACCATTTTCAAAAATAATCATATCCCCATGATCAGGGGAGTACATAGAAGCATTTAAGAACTTAAAATGGAGTTTCTGGAAAAAAGTTTGAGATGGCTACCTGAGATGGAAACTCCTGGTCCTGAGCTATCTGGCCTTTCCTTTGCTGCAAGTCCACTCCTTTGAACCCTCTGATGATGAAATGAAGCTTAGAAAGCTTTGAGGATGGCTGGTTTTTGAGATGGCAGAAGTTCTGTTCAAGGGAAGGTGGTGATCGTGTTTTTTTTAATGACGTTCAGGCTATGGTGATGGGTGGTTTTTGATCAGTGAAGTGTGCTGAGTTTGTTTGTGAAGTTTGTTTGTGTGTTTGCAGCTTATGGAGAGTGTTTCGAAGAGTTTTGCAAATGGGGTGGAAAATGAGAGAGTTGTGTTCTTGGTGCTTTCAGCCTTGTGTGTTGTATGCTTTTGCTTACTTTTGGTTTGTATAAACAAATGGGATTGGTCAGATGAGTTGATGTGTACTGCTGTGATTGGTATGGCTCAAGTTGCCAAAATGTCAAATTGGTGTAAGAGAGGCATGGGCTACTAGCTAGCCAAGGACAAATGGGGTGTCCTGTGCAGAAAGAAGTGTGGAGAGCCCTAGGATTGATTATGAAGTCAGCAAGCAAGTGGATTCAAACTTGAGTGAGTTTTTGCAACTTGCTTCACTTTGGCTTCTTTTGAAAATTATTGCTCCATAAGTCATGAAAATGAGTGATCCCTTGGCCCATTCTGAATTTTAGATGTCACATGATCATGTTGTGAAGAAATGATACACATTTGAGGCCTTTAGAATATTTTATCAAACCATTTTGCAAAATACCTCTTTGGTAGAAAACTTCAATTTTTGTGATTTTAGCCAACTTTGACAAGCCATAACTTTTGATCCAAAATGAATTAGGTCATGTTCTTGTACTTTTTGAAAAGGGAATGATCCATTATACAACTTTCATGACCAAAGTTTTTCCATTTGAAGCATTTTTGAATCAAAAAGCAAGGGTTGAAAAAGTTTCCCAAAATGGCAATTTCATTAAAAGTCAACTTTCCCAAAAAGTCAATTTTGCAAATGACTTGAAATTCTTCAATTTTGTGAACTTCTAACATCTTCCATGATCAAATAAAGATCATACATAATCAAAATGATGATGAACACCCTTTGGTTGGGTCATTGGGGGCCTCAGATGCCCTGATTTTACACTGACTTGCTTAAAAAGTCAACTCTTGATCAGATGACTTCCCCATGGAATTTCTTCATGAAAATTGATATGCATGATCCCTATATCATATAGAGACCAATAGAAACAAAAATGACCAAAAAAATTGGAGCTATCCCCTTTGAAACCAAAACCCTAATTCTAGGTCATATGATGTTTGAACATACATGGACCCCTTTGAAGTGATTGATGACCTTTGGAGTGGCTCAAGAAGCTCTTGGATTGCTCAGATCACAAACCCTAGATGCAGATGACTTTGAATCTATGCAGTGAATCAAAAATGTGATATGAGATGGTATGATTGAGATTATGCATATGAGGAGATCACAAGCCATGGTGTGAATGGGTGAGGGCAAATTTGGGGTGTTTACAGCTGCCCCTATTCAAACATGAGTTAGCTGTGTAGGATGTAAGCAACGGCTTAACAGGCAAACAAGATAACTTGTGGTTGAATACCAAAGACAGTCCAAAATTTGCACTCACAGAATGAAGAAGAAAAGGGATATAGATTGTAAAAGGAAATAAAGTATATTATAAATTATGGGCGACAGAGGACGACCGTCGAGCAGAGGACGACTGCTGGGGAATGAGCAATGACGAGGACGGCCGACACGCTGGGAAAAGTGCGGGAAATAAAGCAATGACGGGGACGGCCGACATGCTGGGGATAAAAGGGATTATGATGGGGACGGCCATCAAGTGAAGCTATACGACTCTCTGGGGATTAATGAAAAAATGATGGGGACGGCCATCTGGTTCATAAAGTAATGTAAACAACGATGGGGACGACCATCGGGCTAAACTGATGAAGGACGATCATCAGGAAAAGGAAAAGGGACCACGACGGGGACGGCCATCGGGTTAAAGAATAAATGAAATAATGATTAGGGACGGTCATCAAAGGTGAAGGACGATCACCTGGCAGGGTACGGCTGCCGAAAATATCGCGACATAGGACGAATGCCGGATAAAAGGTCAACGATGGGGACGGCCATCGGATGAGCATGATGAAGGACGATCATCAAGAGGTGAAGGACGATCACCTAGCAGGGGACGGCTGCTCTCAAGGTTTATCATGACGTAGGACGAACGTCAGATAACAAGATCAACGATGGGGACGGCCATCGGATAAAATGATGAAGGACGATCATCAAAAGGTGAAGGACGATCACCTAGCAGGGGACGGCTGCTGAATATCACGACACAGGACGAATGTCGGATAGAAAAGGTCAACGATGGGGACGGCCGTCGGATGAGCATGATGAAGGACGATCATCAAGAGGTGAAGGACGACCACCTAGCAGGGTACGGCTGCTCTCAGGATTTATCATGACATAGGACGAATGTCAGATAGAAAAGAAATTTTGCTTTGCTGGCGATCTACTGGGGAATAGTAAACACGGACGAGCATTTATATCCAAGAAACAAAGGTATAAGTGTTTTGACGCTGTGTGTAGACTAAAGATGAGGACGAGCATCCTTAAGACTACGATACGGACGAGTATCGGATAGAATCAAATACTGACACGTGTTCGGAGATGATGATACGGACGAGTATCAACTGGTTAACAAGGAACACGGACGAGTGTCGAATCTGAGGGGACTCTTCCGGGGAATAGTAGACACAGACGAGTGTCTATTTTCAAGAAGACAAGAGTGTTTGACACAGTGTATGGATTAAAGACTCGGAAAAGCATCCTTAAGACCATGATACGGACGAGTATCAGGTAGAAACAAACGCTTGACGCATGTTCTGAGATGATGGTACGGACGAGTACCAACTGGTTAACAAAGAACATGGACCAGTGTCGAATCTGAGATGATATAAGCGGTGTATACAAGATACATACGAGTATCTGTATGAGTGAAATATGAGTAATAAATATGAGTAGTGTATAGGCGGGTATTTTAACCTGCTGGGGAGAGTGACACGGACGAGTGTCAAAAAAAGGAGAAAAGTATAGTATAAACAAATATCTGATATACAAAGCGTTTATGTTACTGTGCTGGGGGGAAAGTGACACGGACGGATGTCAAGAAAGTTATATATATAAGTATCTGTGAGTGCAAAGGGGACACTTTGGCTTTCTACTGGGGATGTGACACGGACGGGTGCCACAAGGAGTATATACTGATGTTTGTGATTGTAAGGCAACCACTTTAGCTTCAACTCTTTGCTGGGGAATCTGGGGAGCATTCGGTATATCTTTGACGGGTTGTCATTATCCACAAGTGTTTCATTCAGAATATGGCTTATGATTATGCAGTATGTTTGATTTTTGCCGTAATGCTCCGCTTTAGACGGAATGCTACGCTTTGTGGGGGAGAATATGATGCGAATGCCATGATTATGCAAGGATACCAATCTGGGATTCGGATCCCGTTGCTGTGAAGATCTCTGGTCGATCTGTTTGAAGTGGACATCCCAGCTGGGGATGAGATCATTGGTAGATCTGATGAGATGTATCTGCTTGGGGGAATAGGTCACTAGTAGACCCATCCTTGGTAATGAGGGGCCCAGCTGGGGTTTGTAGAAGCTTTCGTCACTCTGTTGTGATTCCTCCATGCGTTGCTCTACTGGATAGAGGCTGAAGCTCTGTGGGGAAATGGTTCCCTGGCTTTTGTACTTAGCTGAGGAGGAAGAATGATTAGCACCTCGGCTGGTGAGAAATAACAAGTGGCAACTCAGCTGGGGAGAAAACACTTTGGGTGCTAAGACTGAGTGAGGTATGATTTGCCAGCTTGCTGGGATGAAGCTTACATGCCCCATGTTGCGCTTTGAATACCTGCAATCCTGCAAAGACAGAGGGACGCACAAGTAATCCCGAGGTTTCCTTTATTGGATCTCACCATGAGAGTTCAGACACTCCCGGGAATAAGTATATTTCCTGCAAGCACGCATTCTTTAGCAAAGAAACATCTGTGTTTATGCAATCGATATATTAGTGACATCAGACATTTTTGCAAATAAAAGAGTACGAGACAACGTGTGACTCAAAATCTGATTTTATTAATTCAAATGCCCTGAATTGGCAAGATACAGTCAAAGAAACATATCTCCTAAAATGAGGGGATTGTTACAAATTGAGAAACAAAATGCTGGCAATTTTGACGACGCTTCAAGGAGCTTCCCTTTTGCTATTACTCGTATGACATTTGACGTTCCTCTCGTCTTGCTTTCTGAAGAAGGCTGATTCTGAGAGAAGCTTGATCCCTTCGAGGCTTACCAAGTTGTAGGTGATACAGACGAATTCAGAATGCAGTTGTTCGCTCATTCCCTTATTTTGCATGGATCGCCCTTTTGGGTTTTCAATCCATCGGGATACCCATTTTTGCCTGAGTTGTCCAATGCGACTTTTCAACTCAGCGGGTGTACATTTTTTGTTTATTTTCCCTTATTTTTGCCCGAGTCTTTTATTCTGTTTTTGACTCGCCGGGATGCCCTATTTTTGCCTGGACTTACATTCTGTTTTTATGTCCAGCAGGTCATTTTATGCGAAGTATTTTTTAACTTTATCTGAATTCACAGGGGACGGGAAGTCTTCACCATCCATAGTGCTGAGCATCAGAGCTCCACCCGAGAAAACTTTCTTTACTACGAATGGTCCTTCATAGTTCAGAGTCCACTTGCCCCTGTGGTCTGTATGAGGAGGGAGGATTCTCTTTAGCATAAGATCTCCTACTTGGTACTCTCGGTGCCTGACTTTCTGATCGAAGGCTCTCTTCATTCTTTTCTGATACAACTGCCCATGACAGATTGCAGCCAATCTTTTTTCTTTGATCAGACTTAGTTGTTCGTATCGGGATCAGACCCATTCTGCTTCGTTCAGCTTAACATCCATCAGTACCCGTAAGGAGGGTAATTCAACTTCAACAGGTAGGACTGCCTCCATACCATACACAAGCTGATACGGTGTTGCCCTAGTGGATGTTCTGATTGACGTGCGGTACCCATGCAAGGCAAACGGTAGCATCTCATGCCAGTCTTTGTAGGTGACTACCATCTTCTGCACAATCTTATTGATATTCTTATTAGCTGCCTCAACAGTGCCGTTCATCTTTGGCCTGTAAGGAGAAGAATTGTGGTGTTGGATCTTGAAGTCCCGGCATAACTCGGCCATCATTTTGTTGTTTAAGTTGGAACCATTATCAGTAATGATTTGCTCGGGAACTCCGTATCGACAGATGATATCTCTCTTCAGAAATCTGGCTACCACTTGCCTTGTAACATTTGCATATGAAGCTGCTTCGACCCACTTGGTGAAATAGTCAATGGCAACCAGGATGAATCTGTGGCCATTTGAAGCAGTCGGTTCAATCTTACCAATCATATCAATGCCCCACATAGCAAAGGTCCAAGGTGAAGACATCACATTCAAAGGATTGGGAGGCACATGCACCTTATCCGCATAAATCTGGCATTTATGGCATTTTCTGGCGTAGGCACAACAGTCGGCATCCATTGTGATCCAGTAATAACCTGATCTTAGCAACTTCTTAGCCATTGCATGTCCTCCAGCATGGGTACCAAAGGATCCTTCGTGCACCTCGTGCATCAACAAGTCTGCCTCTATTCTATCAACGCATCTGAGGAGTACCATATCAAAGTTTCTCTTGTACAGGGAACCATCAGTATTCAGGAAGAAACTACCAGCTAGCCTTCTTAGTGTCTTCTTATCATTGGAAGATGCCCCAGGTGGGTATGTTTGATCCTCCAAGAAGCACTTAATGTCGTGGAACCAAGGCTTATCATCTTTAACAACATCTGCTGAGAACACATATGCTGGTCTGTCAAGTCTAAACACTAAAATTCGAGGTACAAAGTTGGCAGCTTGAACTTTGATCATGGATGAGATGGTGGCAAGAGCATCTGCAAAATGATTCTCGTCTCGAGGGATATACTCAAGCTTGACTGTTGTGAAGAAAGTCAATAACCTCATTGTATAATCCCTGTAAGGTATCAGGTGATCCTGGTGTGTGTACCATTTGCCATTGGTTTGATTGATTACCAGTGCTGAATCTCCGAACACAGTCAAAGTCTTGATCCTGAGGTCAATGGCTTCCTCAAGACCCATAATACAGGCTTCGTATTCAGCTTCGTTGTTAGTGCAGTTGAAAGTGAGTTTTGCCGAGAAAGGCATGTGAACTCCTTTAGGTGTAATGAGTACTGCACCAACACCACGACCATTCATATTAACAGCCCCGTCAAACATCATAGTCCATTCTTCTTCCGGGTCAGGCCCTTCAGTGTGAATAGGCTCTTCATGATCTTTTGCTTTTATGAACATGATGTCTTCATCAGGGAAGTCAAACCTCATAGGTTGGTAATCATCAATAGGTTGCTCAGCAAGATATTCAGACAATACACTGCCCTTGATGGCTTTCTGAGATGTGTACTGGATGTCATATTCTGTGAGGATCATTTGCCATCTTGCAACCCGTCCGGTAAGTGCTGACTTCTCAAAAATGTACTTAACTGGATCCATCTTGGAGATCAATAAAGTGGTGTGGGTCAACATATACTGTCTCAGTCGGCGAGCAACCCACGCTAAAGCACAACAAGTTTTCTCGAGCAGTGAATAACGTTGTTCACAGTCGGTAAACTTTTTGCTTAGGTAGTATATTGCATACTCTTTTCGACCAGACTCGTCATGCTGGCCCAGCACACACCCCATTGACTCTTCTAATACTGTCAAATACATTATTAGAGGTCTTCCTTCAACTGGAGGCATAAGGATTGGAGGCTCTTGTAAGTACTCCTTGATCTTGTCAAAAGCCTTCTGACAGTCTTCGTTCCACCTGACCGTTTGTTCTTTTCTTAGCAGCTTGAACAAAGGTTCACAGGTTGCTGTAAGGTGAGATATGAACCTTGAAATGTAGTTCAATCGTCCTAAGAACCCTCGAACTTCTTTTTCTGACTTCGGTGCAGGCATTTCTTGAATAGCTTTGACTTTATCAGGGTCAACTTCAATCCTTTTCTCACTTACAATAAAACCCAGCAGCTTACCGGATCGCACCCCAAATGTGCATTTGTTGGGGTTTAACTTCAGTTGGTATTTCCTCAGACGCTTGAATAACTTCAGCAGTTTTACCAGGTGGTCTTCTTCGGTGAGGGACTTGGCGATCATGTCATCCACATAACATTCGATTTCTTTATGGATCATATCGTGGAATAACGTCACCATAGCCCGCTGATATGTTGCACCAGCATTCTTAAGTCCGAATGGCATCACCTTGTAACAGAACGTGCCCCAGGGTGTGATGAAGGTTGTCTTCTCCATGTCATCAGGTGACATCTTGATCTGATTGTATCCTGAAAATCCGTCCATGAAGGAGAATACCGAAAACTGAGCCGTGTTATCCACCAATACATCGATGTGAGGTAATGGGAAGTCGTCTTTCGGGCTGGCTCTATTCAGATCCCGGTAATCCACACACATCCTCACCTTGCTATCCTTCTTAGGCACAGGTACAATATTAGCAACCCACGACGGATAGCTAGTCACAGCAAGGAACCCGGCGTCCCACTGCTTTTGTACCTCTTCCTTGATCTTCATTGCCATGTCTGGGCGAGTACGGCGTAGTTTCTGTTTCACTGGTGGACAATCTTCTCTTAAAGGCAGCTTGTGCACAACAATATCGGTGTCCAACCCGGGCATATCCTGATACGACCAAGCAAACACATCCACATATTCACGAAGCAGGTCAATCAGTTGTTCCTTCACTGAGTTTTGTAAGCAGGCCCCGATCTTAACCTCTTTCACATCTTCTTCTGTACCAAGATTAATCGTTTTGACCTCCTCCTGATGAGGAGTGATAACCTTTTCCTCTTGTCTCAACAACCTGGCTAGCTCTTCAGGAAGCTCATACTCTTCTTCAACCCCTTCATCAGCTTGATTGATTGGATTGTCAAAGTCACACGAAGTCATAGCCATGCTGTTGTCGGTGCGGTCTGAAAGGCACTCTCTGCAAGGGTTCAGATTTGTTCATTTTAGTGATTGATTTTAATCTTGTTTAGAAAGAGTGAAATGAAGTTGTCATTTTGAAAACATTGCCATTTATTTTTTGTACAAAAAGAAAAATGGAAAAAACAGTGAGTGGAAAAGAAAAAGACTCATTTGCAAAAGATGTCTGATTATCATTGATTGATCTATTTGCACAAAATTACAGATGGCCCGATTACAAAATGAGTCTTGTCATCTTGGGCAAGATGCAAGACTTGATGCATGCTTAAAAATACAGGAAATAATAATTACTCTGCAGGAGTAACTCTTATAATTTCCTGGGAAGACCAGTTTGAGATACTGCTCCCCGGGATCCTTGGACGTATCCAGCTCTCTAGGTTGTGGTCGCTTTCATCCTCGTCTTCCAAATTGTTCACTGCATCTGGGGTGAGCATCCCCCACTGATAAAATTGGGCTTCTTAGCAGCCTCTGCTTGATCTTGTTGAGTTGGTTTGTAACCCAACCCAAATCTGTCCTCCTTCTTCTCTACAGGCAGCAACTTGCCCCACCCTTGGGCAGTCCCTTCTTCAACAACCTTCCGGGCTTGCTGATAAGATGTCATTGAGGTTCCAGGTACAGCGGATGCTTCATTTATGTTCAATGCCTCAAACCCTTGACTCATAGTTTCATGGATCTCCTCATCCATCTCAATGTATTTGTATGTATCCAGATGGCTAACAAAGATATCTTCCTCCCCACAAATAGTAACGACTTGGCCCTCCCACTCGAATTTTAACTTCTGGTGAAGGGTTGACGTCACGGCGCCAGCGGCGTGTATCCATGGTCTACCCAATAGATAGCTGTAGGCTGGCTGTATATCCATCACAAAGAAGGTCGTTTTGAAAATCTGTGGGCCAATCATTATAGGCAACTCTATCTCTCCCAGAACTGATCTTTTAGAACCATCAAAGGCTCTCACTACCAAGTTACTTGGGCGTAGTGCCAATCCATCATGCTCCAGCTTCACAAGGGCTTTCTTGGGTAGGACATTGAGCGATGACCCCGTGTCTACCAATACATGAGAAAGAACTGCACCCTTACACTCCAAGGTAATGTGCAAAGCCTTGTTGTGATTGCGACCTTCCGTCGTCAAATCAGTGTTGGTAAATCCTAGTCCATGACTAGCGTTGACATTTCCAACCACAGCCTCTAACTGATTGACGGTAATCTCCTCTGGCACATAAGCTGCGTGCAAGACTTTTAATAGTGCGTTCCGATGAGCCTCGGAGCACATTAGCAATGATAAAATGGAGATTTTGGAAGGTGTCTGGTGAAGCTGGTCCACTATCTTGTAATCACTTTTCTTGATGATTCTCATGAATTCATCAACCTCTTGATCAAAAGGGGTCTTTAATGCTTTTTTAGCAACTTGTTCTTCTTGCACCATGCTCTTCCCTTTTGCCTTGGCAGCAACTTCTGCTTCAGCAATGGGTCTTGGAATTTGCGGGGCAAAGAGACGTCCGCTTCGAGTGAAGCCTCCGCCTCCCCCCACATTGTCTACCTGTGGTGAAGAAGTTGATGATTCTAGAGTGATTTTCTGTCCTTCGCAGTATAGATCTGAGCCGTAATGCCAAGGGATGGCATTATTGCTTTCATAAGGGACTGGCCCAGGCACTGTGATAGTGACTGGACTGATAGCAGCTGCAGAAGGGACCATGATAGTGTGTGGATCATAATATATTGTAACTGGTGCTCTGATAGGAGTGGCGTTTTGTGAGTTGTAGGCAGAATCATTTGCAGGATCATAATATATTGTAACCGTTGAGACACTTTCATTATTTGCTGTTGATGTTGTAGGATGCACTGTTGACTGGATGGGTGTTGAAGTTGTAGAAGAGATGGTTGTTGATACTTGCTCCATTGAAGTGACAAATGAAGCATTTGTTGATGAGATTGAAGAGTTGTTTGGAACAATTGTTGTTGCAGTTGTAGAAGACTCGGGAATTATTGTTAAGGAGATTGCTGGATTTGTAGGTGTTGATGTTGTGATTTGAAGTAAGCCACTCTGGATGAGACCATTTATGCCGCTTCTCAGGTTATCACACCCATTTACCGAAATGTTGCAATAAGAACAACCGAGCTCACACCCGGGGAACATCTGGCATTCAAGGAGTTGAGCTTTAATCTCTACCAAGGGTGTCCGAATCTGCCCCACACTGGTTATCAAGAAAGACGGCTTATCTTCCTCAATAGCATTAATTCTCGGTCCTCCGTGGTTGGGCATTGGGTTTTTATTGACATTCGGCGGGGGTGCAAAGTTTAGAGCTTTGGAATCCACTAGATCCTGTACTTTCATGTGCAAAGCTCTGCATTTTTCTGTACTGTGGCCAGGTGCGTTGGAATGAAAAGCACATCTGGCGCTGGCGTCATAATTTCTGGGCAGACTGGCAGGATCTGGTGGTGCCAACGTCCTTAGCTCAACCAGGTTGAGTTTCAGGAGTTGTGGCAATAATGCGGCATAAGGCATAGGGATCAGATCAATCACCCTATTGGCCTGGGATGGTCTCTGTTGAAAAGGTCTTTGCTGATTGTTATTGCTGGTGTTGTTGTTGTTATAATTTCTCTGAGGTGGATATTGAGCTTGTTGCTGGTTGTGGGGTTGTTGCTGTGATTGGTATGCCGGTTGTGGATGAATTGGAGCGGGAATAGTGACAGCTGCCACTGACCTATGAACATACTGGGGTCTGCCCCTGCTGGTATGAATAGCATTAGTCTCACCTGTTCTTCTTGGACCCACAAAAGGCTTTCTGGGGTTGTTGGGCGAACTCGCTCCATTGTCGGAAATCTTACCCATCTTTAGAAGGCTCTCAATTCTTTCTCCAGCTATGACTACATCCGCGAAGCTGGTGGAAGAAAAGGCAGTTAGCCTATCAATGTATGTCCCTTGGAGGGTGTTCATAAACATGTCGGCCATTTCCCTTTCCGACATGGGCGGATGGACAGCAGCAGCAAGCTGTCTCCACCTCTGGGCGTATTCCCGGAAGCTTTCTCTGGATGACTGGGACATTCCCATCAGGAGGGTCCTGTTAGGAGACATATCCAAATTGTACTGGTATTGTCTATGAGACATATCCAAATGAGAGTACCATTCCCTCGAAGCTCCTGTTAAACTATCTTCGAAATAAAACATCCACAGTTTTTCATCCATGGTGTACGCCTTCAGCCTCCCCAAAAAGGATTGCAAATGGGTTCGTGGACAGGAAGTTCCGTTGTACTTCTCAAAGCACGAAGGTTTAAACTTGTGGGGAATCCTTACCCCGTCCACTAATCCCATGTCCATGACATCAAAGCCTAAGGAGTTTTGAGACTCCAGGGATCTTAATTTCTCAGCAATTTCTTCTAGCCTTCTGTCAAAGGCTTCATCCCCAGCTCCCATCACAGTGAATTGATCTTCTTGGGGGTCTTCTTGTAATACCCTGCCTGCAGTAGCATTCCCTTGTACATTAGCAGGGATGTTGATCTCTGGGTGAAGATGAGGGCCATACACAGGTGGGTTGACATGAGGCTGAACCCTCTCATTGTTGCTCGTTCCACTAGTCCCTAGATGGGGGTCTTCCTGAGTCTGCCTTTCTACTAATGCCCTTAATCTTTCTTGGCTCTGTGCCAACCCATTCATCACCTCCATAAACTGGGTCATGTGATTCCTCATTTCCAGTCTCTCATTGGCCATTTGAGCCCTGACCTCTGTAAGGTCCTGTTGTACCTGGTCCATCTGTATACCCGGAAGGTTGTTACGGGTAGGATATCTGTGCGGACGGTTGAGTGGGAACACCCGACGGCGAGCAATAGTTCCTGAACCACAACAGAGTTAGTAACAAACAAAACAAAACCTACAAAACAAAACAGAAGGTTAGTATGCAATGCAGTATGCTTATTTGTTTCCAAGGTATCCGGCTTGGCATTTGGTTTTGACCTTTCCAGACCCTTGAGGAAGATGCTTTTGATGTTGCTTTGAGAGGGAGATTCAAATGAAACAAACCAATGGATATATTACAAAAAGTGAATGATACACAGTTTGTTTTTTACAAAACATGCCCTTGAGGGGTCAAAAATACAACATAAGAAAAGAAAAGTACATGAAATGAAAACAACAACAAGCAAAAGTCAGACACCAAGACCAAACTCATCCTCCCTGACTTCCTTTAGAAGTGCTTCAGTCACATGGTCAGCTGGATGTTCCGTGAGGTTCCTGATAAGGAGATTCCTGGTGGCAATAGCAGCAGTTAGCTTCTTGTGTCTGCCCTGGTCCTTTGACCTCTTGACACCAGCCCTGATATTCAACTCTGAGATCTCCTTCTGGGCTGCTAGCAGGGCTTCTTGTTGCTCCCTTGCATTTGCCTCCAACTGCTCAATCTGGTCCTGAGTTCTCTTATCCTCCTGAGTGCGAGCTTCAGTGATCCTGACCCACCTAGCTTGACTCTCTTTCAGATAGAGATCAGTCCTGGCCTTCTGAAACTGAGCCTCCTTACAGGCATTCTTCAAAATCTGCTCTCCTGCCCTTGACTTCTTGATGTAGTCCTCTGACTTCTCAATCCTGGCTAGATGCTCCACTTTAAGCTTTTCCAACCTTTCGATGTCCAGACGACCATCACTCCTCTCCCAGAGGGTCTTCTGTAGAGCCTGAGTCAGATTCTCATTTCTCTCTTTCAGTTTCTCAAACTCCTCTAAGTTGACAGTGGCTGGAGGTGGTGTCGTGGATGGTCCAGGTGCATCCTCAATGGTGAAGGGCATCCCAGAAATTTGAGCCCTGGCATGAGACCACTCATAGTACTGAGCTGAGGCTACATTTTTGCATCTCCCAAGAATGACCATCCCTTTGGTCTGGACATTGTCCCAAGCCCAGGATGATTGCCTGACAATGGCTAGATTAGGCTTAACCTCACAATAAAGGGTTTCAGCCAAGTCTTGTGTTCTAGGAGGGTGGACCAATGCATAGCCCAATTGTCTTTTGAATAACAGAGGGTTGTAGTTGATGCAACCCTTCACTCCTACCAGAGGTACATTGGGGAACTGCCCACAACTAGTGATGATGTCCCTGCCTTTGGTGCTCTGGGTGCACCATCTGATGTCATCTGAGGTCAAAGCAATAAGTCTTCTAGCCCAATTCTTCTGTTGGTGGGGATTCAAGAATGCATCAGTCTTGGGCAAGTGTTTGAGCATCCAGGGGATCACAGCATCTCACGAACCTTCCTCTTTGCTTTTCATTCCTTTGGTGAACAGAGTAGTAGAAATCTCCCAGTAAGGTGGGCACTGGGTTCCTCAGAATGAAAAGGTGGATGGAATTCTTGCTAACAAACCTAGGCTCATCTGCAAAAAGTATAACCCCATATATACTGAGGGCTAACAATGCACAGACTGCCTTCCATTCTCCCAAGGAGGCCTTCAGGATAGCCTGGGAAGTCAAGAAATCCAAGTGTAGGCCAGAGATTCCAGCCTTGGTTGTCATGTTCTGCTCAATCAGAAATGGTTCCAGATACAGTGCCTTTTCCACTTCTTCATTACTGGGAAAAACCATCTCAGGGTTGAAGGGGATACCACCCCTGACAGGTACTCCAACCAGTGATGAATACTCTTCCAACAAGGGTCCCAACTGAAAATTCTGGAAGGTGAAACACTTCAGAGGAGGATCATAGAACTGTAGACAAGTGTGAATCAAGCTCCTCTGAGAAGGGTCCAAATCCATAACCACATCAAGGATGCCACCATAATGTTCTCTAAATAGTGGTATATGGTCTGGAGTGATAAGGGCCTGGACCTTCCTGATGCCAGTCAGCTCAGGCTCAAAGAAATGATATGAGATGTTGCTCTTCTTGGGTGCCATACTCCTGAAGAAGAGCTGAGACAGATGCTGATGATGATGACTGATACTAGAAGACGGGCCACTGGTAGGCTGATGCAGGTGACTGAAGCAGGTAGCTGATGAATGCAGCTGTAGCAGATAGCTGGTGAACAGGGGTCTAATCAGATAAAAGGGGTCAAAACCAAGCCAAGATATATGATGCGGATACCCTGAAAAAACAAATAAGCAAATGTTAAATGATGCAATGATGATGTATGCAAATGATATGCAAGGGTTTGTGATCAAGCTGGATCTGATTGCTGCTTTGATATAAGTCCATGTATGTCTAAGAAGTCCAGATGGAGGTCCATAAGTCCAGTAACCAAGGTGGGGGACTCAAATAAAGAGTCACATGTCCTGGGTTAAAATCACAAGAACTGTCCCAAAATGGAGTACTCTTAATCAAACAAAGTAACAGGGTATGCTGAGGTCAAGGGTACCTGCAAACCTGTAAACAGCCCAACCCCCTCACAGGTGGTGCTCTAAAACAAGGATCCTCAGACTTGGATCACTTATGAGAAGTGTAAACACTTCTAACCCGGAGGTACAGTGTTTACAATAACCATAAAAGATCCTCCTCTAATTCACCTCAATTTTCGAAGGTCAATACTAAAGGTCATCCAGACTTAGCAGGCTTCCCAGATAGCCCTAGCACTACAGGAAATCTGTAGCACAGAGTTCTCAAGAAGAAACCCATATCTGAACCGTGTTTCATATTCCCGCACCAGACCGAAATGGAATGGGAAAGAACATGAACCACTCTAGCCTAGGTGTTACTCAGGTCCCAGGTATAGGACCTTAACTCTCAATAGAACCCCACCCACCAAAGCAACAAAACCAGATCCAGCCAAAACAGTATGACAGTATGATGTATATAAAGCTGTAAAGAAAGCAATAAAACAACTTCACATAAAGCAATAAACAAAATAAATATACAAACACAAATAGCACATAACACCCCATTAAACACAAATCAAACAAGCGCTAGGAGGAACCCACAAAAAGAACCAGAAGCCCTTGTTACAGTATAAGATTCCCCAGCAGAGTCGCCAAGCTGTCGCTCCCGATAAATGAGACTGAGCTCAAATGAGGTACAGACGCGAACGGTCGGCGAAAGGATGAAATGAAAAGAGTCGCCAGCTAGGCATTTTTATCCCGAAGGAAAGGTAATGCTGCATAGACCTAGGAAAGATATGGATAAGACGGTTGCGAACCAGAGAGACTGAGAAAGGGGGTTGGTAACAACCTGGGAAGGTATTAGCACCCAGATTGTCCGCCGTACTCGACGGGATCCACGCTTAAAAGATTTATGTTTTAAAGGGGTAGTGTCAGTGCAATTTGTGTATAAAAGAGCTGGAAAAAGATGTACAGGTGTCAGTGTAAAAGAAATGAAGTTTGTAAGTGATGTGTCAGTGAAGGAACAGGAGTGAAATGCTCAAGAACATGAGGCTAAAAGAATGAATCTGGAAAGAGGGGGAATATACAGAGACTTTTGTTCGATAACTGTTAAGTTATGCCTATGTATCCTCTTGTGCAATGAGGAAGTCAGAACACCGTAGTTCGACCCAAAGAGACTGAAAGATGAATTGACTTGAGAACTGCTTACTTGTCTATGCTCAAGTGTATGACCTGTCTGGCTCAAGTGCAAACTGTCTTGCATTAGACGGAAGAAGCAAATTCTCGTTTATGAGTGAATGAGATGAGAAAAGAATCCCGAAGGATACAATTATTGTTTGTTTTTGAGTTTTCAGTCTTTTATTGCTTTTGAAAGTTTGTCATAAGAAAATGAGCTTAAGCCTAAACCAATGGGTTAGTAAACTCATCACATCCTCCCTCTGATTAGGGGTAATGAGAATACCTTAAGTGTTAAGTCAGCTTCTCACACTTAAACACCTTGGTGTAGGATTAGGATCATTAACCTACTTGTGATTATTTAGATGTTTTTGGTGTTTTTGTTTAGTGTTAAGTAATGAGGTTAAGCCATAATCAGGGATTAAACAAACTCATTACACCATCCTAATAGAAGGATAATAGATGAGAATGTTTAAGTTGTGGAAAGCTCCTCAACTTAATCCATGATTAGGGATTAATCTCATGACAAAACAAAACCTTTATTAAGTGGGTTTTAGCTAATGATAAGATGAAGAAGTGAGTTTTATGGTTTGTAAGACAAACTTGAGGGGGACTTGTCCATTAACACTAGGGTTAGTCCTTCTTAACCAATTAAGGAAGAATTAGAACCCTAATGCAAGGCCCAAGTTACAAGATTGATGTCTTGATGATTATTAAGTGGATTGATTAAAGGATTTAAACACATTAAGGGTTTAACACTTAGGATTAAAGTTATACACTCCATCCTAATAGAAGGAGGCAGGCATAAGCTTAATCACAAAGCCTTAAAACCTTTAGGGTTTAGTCCCCGATTATGAGGTGAGAAGAGAAGACTCAATGAGACACAAAGGTAAAATCTAAATGGGGGGGACTAATCAAAACCCTAATTATTGTCATGCTTGGTTGTTCCTAAGGTTTGTGAGGTTTACAAGAAAGATCTCCAGAGGAACCACCAGGAAGCAAATGAAAGGAACAAAGAGAAGCAAAGTAACTTGCTTCATTTAAGAAGACAAGTCACTTGAAGAAAGAAAGTAAGATGGAGAAGAAAGAGCAAGCTCAATCTCAAACACAAGACAAAATGCATCAATGATGCATAAGAGAGATGAAAAGAAATTGTGAGAAGTGAAGGCAAATTCACTTCTCAAAGTAACTTACCACCTGAAAAGTTAGTGAAAGGAATGCAATGCAATGCAAAATGAGATGGAATGGCATGAAGCAAACCAAAACCAGAAGCATAAGTATGATGCTAATGATGCTATGATATGACACAAACATGAAACAAGGCATGGGGATGATCATACAATCATATGGATGCAAGAGAAGCATGCTTAGAACCATAAACATACATGAAAAGTTATGGAATGCAAATGACATACAACATGGCAAATGAAAGATGCAATGATAAAACATGATTCTAATATGTCCTAAGATGTGTTATGAATCAAATGGATGCATAAAATGTCATGGCAAGTCATGGTATGCAAGCAAATGCAAGATGAATGCAAAAGGAAGC
Organism: Lathyrus aphaca; assembly: GCA_963966055.1. Classification (NCBI taxonomy): domain Eukaryota; kingdom Viridiplantae; phylum Streptophyta; class Magnoliopsida; order Fabales; family Fabaceae; genus Lathyrus; species Lathyrus aphaca. Next base: position 501,045,924 of record OZ014524.1, on the reverse strand, counting down.
CCAAATTAGGGTTTATGATCAATGCACAAAACAAAAACCAAAACCAGAAGCAATCATCAAGATAAAAAATTGAAAATGCATTCAAAGGAAACCTAAACCTATACAAACTCACTGCCCAAAGGAGGGGTTCTAACTCTTAACCTAATTAGGGTTATGAATTTCTCAAGATTGCTAGGGTTTTATGGTACCTTGTCAAGAAAAATGTCAAACAAATTGAAAATGAAAGATCAAATCATGACAATTTAATCCTATAAACTACATGATATGCAAGATGCAATGCAAAAAGAATCAAAGTCCAACTCTTAAAGGCTAAGCAGAAATGAATTTTTGAATATTGGATCAAAATAATGTCTTGAAATGAAATTAATTCCATGGAAAATTGTCAAAAGACATCAAGATCAAAAAAGAAATTTGGTTTGAAGGTTGGAAAATGTTTCTGAATGATTTTAAAGGTTTCACGAATTTTTTTGTGATTTTTAAATACCTAAAAGTATTTTTAATTAATTAATTCTCATTAATTAATTAAAAATAAACTTTTAAATGATTTAAAAATAATTTTTAGTGCAAAAAATAAAAATAAAAATGTTTTTGGTTTCTGAAAATTAATAAAAGCTTGTATAAAAATTTTCAGAATTTTTGAAAATGTTTTACTATTTTTAATTAAATGAAGAAAACAAATGAATTTAAATGCAAATAAAATGAAATTAATGGGAAAGTCAACACATCCAATGGTCAGCATTTAAACTTGGAATGGAGGGAAAGACTGCGCGCGTGATCCTAGGGCTGAGATTCAAACTGACTAAAATGGATTAATTAATTTAATTAAGTGAGATTAGGGCTAAGTGAAGAATCTGAACCATTGAACACGCACGGGAATTGACTAAGTCAGACAGATCAACGCACCGCATTCAAACTTCATTAATTACACAGATTAAACCCTAATCACTTTCAGGTGGCCGGAGAAGACTTTCGGTCGTCTTCTCCGGCAAGACCCTCACCTGAAAGTTGCTAAATCCCTCAAAACTTCATGAAAATGAAATATAATTGCCCAGAGTCAAACCCCATTCCAAACTAAATCAAAACCCCCAAACAAAAACCATTTTTCATGCATTAATCAGGCAAATCGAAGCAAGACATTTCTAGGGCAGAAAAGTTTCAGAGCATTCATACATCCTGGTTTCTCAACCATTTTCAAAAATAATCATATCCCCATGATCAGGGGAGTACATAGAAGCATTTAAGAACTTAAAATGGAGTTTCTGGAAAAAAGTTTGAGATGGCTACCTGAGATGGAAACTCCTGGTCCTGAGCTATCTGGCCTTTCCTTTGCTGCAAGTCCACTCCTTTGAACCCTCTGATGATGAAATGAAGCTTAGAAAGCTTTGAGGATGGCTGGTTTTTGAGATGGCAGAAGTTCTGTTCAAGGGAAGGTGGTGATCGTGTTTTTTTTTTGATGACGTTCAGGCTATGGTGATGGGTGGTTTTTGATCAGTGAAGTGTGCTGAGTTTGTTTGTGAAGTTTGTTTGTGTGTTTGCAGCTTATGGAGAGTGTTTCGAAGAGTTTTGCAAATGGGGTGGAAAATGAGAGAGTTGTGTTCTTGGTGCTTTCAGCCTTGTGTGTTGTGTGCTTTTGCTTGCTTTTGGTTTGTATAAACAAATGGGATTGGTCAGATGAGTTGATGTGTACTGCTGTGATTGGTATGGCTCAAGTTGCCAAAATGTCAAATTGGTGTAAGAGAGGCATGGGCTACTAGCTAGCCAAGGAAAAATGGGGTGTCCTGTGCAGAAAGAAGTGTGGAGAGCCCTAGGATTGATTATGAAGTCAGCAAGCAAGTGGATTCAAACTTGAGTGAGTTTTTGCAACTTGCTTCACTTTGGCTTCTTTTGAAAATTATTGCTCCATAAGTCATGAAAATGAGTGATCCCTTGGCCCATTCTGAATTTTAGATGTCACATGATCATGTTGTGAAGAAATGATACACATTTGAGGCCTTTAGAATATTTGATCAAACCATTTTGCAAAATACCTCTTTGGTAGAAAACTTCAATTTTTGTGATTTTAGCCAACTTTGACAAGCCATAACTTTTGATCCAAAATGAATTAGGTCATGTTCTTGTACTTTTTGAAAAGGGAATGATCCATTCTACAACTTTCATGACCAAAGTTTTTCCATTTGAAGCATTTTTGAATCAAAAAGCAAGGGTTGAAAATGTTTCCCAAAATGGCAATTTCATTAAAAGTCAACTTTCCCAAAAAGTCAATTTTGCAAATGACTTGAAATTCATCAATTTTGTGAACTTCTAACATCTTCCATGATCAAATAAAGATCATACATAATCAAAATTATGATGAACACCCTTTGGTTGGGTCATTGGGGGCCTCAGATGCCCTGATTTTACACTGACTTGCTTAAAAAGTCAACTCTTGATCAGATGACTTCCCCATGGAATTTCTTCATGAAAATTGATATGCATGATCCCTATATCATATAGAGACCAATAGAAACAAGAATTACCAAAAAAATTGGAGTTATCCCCTTTGAAACCAAAACCCTAATTCTAGGTCATCTGTGCAGTTAAGCCTAGCTCTGCTCCCATGCCATTCTCAGTTCTTGTGATTCTTTGACATTCTTGACTTTGAGGGGATATAATATGATGTTTGAACATACATGGACCCCTTTGAAGTGATTGATGACCTTTGGAGTGGCTCATGAAGCTCTTGGATTGCTCAGATCAAAAACCCTAGATGCAGATGACTTTGAATCTATGCAGTGAATAAAAAATGTGATATGAGATGGTATGATTGAGATTATGCATATGAGGAGATCACAAGCCATGGTGTGAATGGGTGAGGGAAAATTTGGGGTGTTTACAGTCCCGTTACTATTTTCTATGACCCACAAACTATTACAGTCCCAACATCTGTTGTAGTGAGTCCATTCACTATCACAATGCCAAGACCAATCCCATATGATAAAGACAGTGCTATACCATGGCATTATGGTGTTGAATTATACTACAACGGAGAGAAGGTCCTTCTTGATTCTCCAGTTCTCACTCCCCAAGTGGATAATGTTGGGGGAGGCGGAGGCTTCACCCGAAGCGGACGTCTCTTCGCATCACAAGTCCCTAGAACTAACACTGAGGCAGAGGTTATTGCCAGAGCCAAAGGGAAGAGTGTGATACCGGAAGAATCTGTGCCGAAAGAAACTCATAAGTCGTCCTTCGATCAAGATGTGGATGAGTTTATGAGAATCATTAAAAGAAGTGACTATAAAATTGTGGACCAGCTCCACCAGACTCCTTCAAAGATCTCAATCTTATCTCTGTTGTTGTGTTCTGAAGCCCATCGGGATGCAATACTCAAAGTTCTGCATGCTGCCTACGTGCCAGAATAGATCACTGTGAATCAGCTGGAAACAGTAGTATCAAATGTCAATACTAGCCATGGGCTAGGTTTCATTGATGCTGATTTAACAACAGAAGGACGTCTCCATAACAAAGCTTTGCACATAACCCTGGAGTGCAAAGGAGCTGTATTATCTCATGTTCTTGTAGACACTGGGTCCTCGCTCAATGTCTTACCCAAGAAAGCCCTTGTCAAGCTCGAGTATGATGGGATAGCTCTCCGGCTAAGTAATCTTGTGGTCAGGGCTTTTGATGGCTCTAAAAGATCTGTTCTGGGAGAGGTGGAGCTACCAGTGATAATCGGTCCACAAGTCTTCAAGACTGTTTTCTATGTGATGGACATACAGCCTGCTTATAGTTGTCTGTTAGGTCGACCCTGGATTCATGCCGCAGGCACTGTAATGTTGACCCTTCACCAGAAACTGAAGTACGAGTGGGAAGGACAGATTATCAATATCTGTGGTGAGGAAGGCATATTCGTTAGCCATCTGGCTACATACAAGTATATTGAGATGGATGGTGAAATCCATGAGACAATAAGCCAAGGGTTCGAGGCCCAGGAAGACAGGATGGGTACTTCAATTGTTTCCTATCAGCAAGCCCGGAAGGTTGTTGAAGACGGTAATGCTCAAGGCTGGGGCAGGCTGCTGCCGGTGGAAAAGAAGGAAGATAGATTCAGTTTAGGTTACAAACCATTCCAACAAGATCAGTCAAAGGCTGCAAAATAGCCCAAATTCATCGGTGGGGGGATGCTCACCCCAGATGCTGTGAACAATCTAGAAGACGAGGAGGAAAGCGACCGCAACCTGGAGAGCTGGATACGTCCAAGGATCCCGGGGAGCCAAGTCCTTAACTGGTCTTCCCAGGAAATTATAAGGGTTACTCCTGTAGAGTAATTATTATTTCCTGTCTTTTTAGCATGCATCAAGTCCTGCATCTTGTCCAAGATGTTAGGACTCATTTTGTAATAGGGCCATATTGTAATTTTGTACAAATGATTAATCAATTAATATCAGACATCATTTGCAAACGAGTCTCTTTTTCGGTCACTGTCTTTTCGTTTTTTCACTTTTGTACAAAACAATAAAATGGCAATGTTTTCAAAATAAATAACTTCATTTTCACTTTTTCTAAACAAGATTAAAACTTATCACTAAAACAAACAAATCTCAACCTTTGCAGAGATTATCCTCTAGATTGCACCGACAACAGCACTGCTATGACCTTGTATGACTTCAACAATCCAATTAATCAAGCTGATGAAGGGGTTGAAGAAGACTATGAGTTACCGGAAGAGTTAGCCAGGTTGTTGAGGAAGGAAGAGAAAGTGATCACTCCTCATCCGGAGGAGGTTAAAATAGTTAATCTTGGTATCGAAGAAGACTTGAAAGAAGTAAAGATTGGGGCCGGCCTGCAAGATTCAGTGAAGGAGCAGCTTATTGACATGCTTCGAGAATACGTCTACGTCTTTGCATGGTCCTATCAAGATATTCCAGGGTTGGACACCGACATTGTTATGCACAAGCTGCCTTTGAAAGAAGATTTTCCTCTAGTGAAGCAGAAGCTGCGCCGTACTCGTCCAGATATGGCCATGAAGATAAAGGAAGAAGACAAAAATAGTGGGATGCTAGTTTCCTTGTTGTAACTAGTTACCCGCCGTGGGTGGCTAATATTGTACCAGTGCCTAAGAAGGATGACAAAGTAAGGATGTGTTTGGATTACCGGGACCTGAATAGAGCTATCCCGAAGGATGACTTCCCTTTACCTCACATTGATGTATTGGTCGACAACACAGCTCAGTTCTCGGTATTCTCTTTCATGGATGGATTTTCTGGATATAATCAAATTAGGATGTCACCCGAAGACATGGAGAAGACTACCTTCATCACACTATGGGGCACATTTTGTTATAACGTAATGCCTTTTGGACTGAAGAACGCTGGCGCAACTTATCAACGGGCTATGGTAACATTATTTCACGATATGATCCACAAAGAAATTGAATGTTACGTGGATGATATGATTGCCAAGTCCCTCACTGAAGAAGATCATCTGGTAAATCTGTTAAAGTTGTTCAAGTGTCTGAGAAAGTATCAGTTGAAGCTAAATCCCAACAAGTGAACATTCGGGGTACGTTCTGGTAAGCTGCTGGGATTCATTGTAAGTGAAAAAGGAATTGAAGTTGATCCTGACAAAGTCAAAGCCATTCAAGAGATGCCCGCACCCAGGACCGAAAAGGAGGTTCGGGGGTTCTTAGGTAGATTTAACTACATATCAAGGTTCATATCTCATCTTACTGCAACCTGTGAACCCCTATTCAAACTATTAAGGAAGGAACAAACGGTCAGGTGGAACGAAGATTGTCAGAAGGCTTTTGACAAAATCAAGGAGTACCTACAAAAACCTCCAATTCTTATGCCTCCAGTTGAAGTAAGACCTCTAATAATGTACCTGACAGTATTAGAAGGATCAATGGGGTGTGTGTTGGGCCAACATGACGAGTCTGGTCGAAAAGAGTATGCAATATACTACCTAAGCAAAAAGTTTACCGACTGTGAACAACGTTATTCACTGCTCGAGAAAACTTGTTGTGCTTTAGCGTGGGCTGCTCGCCGACTAAGAAAGTATATGTTGACTCACACTACTTTATTGATCTCAAAGAGGGATCCAGTCAAGTACATATTTGAGAAGCCAGCACTTACCGGAAGGGTTGCAAGATGGCAAATGATTCTGACACAGTATGACATTCAGTACACATCTCAAAAATCCATCAAAGGCAATGTACTATCTGACTACCTAGTTGAGCAACCCATTGATGATTACCAACGAATGAGATTTGACTTCCCTGATGAAGACATCATGTTCCCGAAAGCAAAAGATCATGAAGAGCCTGTTCACACTGAAGGGCCTAACCCAGAAGAAGAGTGGACAATGTTGTTTGATGGGGCAGTTAATATGAATGGTCGAGGAGTTGGTGCAGTGCTCATTACACCTAAAGGAGTTCATATGCCTTTCTCGGCAAAACTCACCTTTGCATGCACGAACAACGAAACTGAATACGAAGCCTGTATCATGGGTCTTGAGGAAGCCATTGACCTCAGGATCAAGACATTAACTGTAATCGGAGATTCAACTTTGGTAATCAATCAGACCAACGACAAATGGTACACTCACCAAGAGCATCTGATCCCATACCGTGACTATACGAGGAGATTATTGACTTTCTTCACAACAGTCAAACTTGAGTATATCCCTCGAGACGAGAATCAGTTCGAAGATGCTTTGGCTACCATTTCCTCCATGATCAAGGTTCAGACTGCAAATTATGTGCCTCGGATTTCGGTATCCAGACTATACCGACTAGCATACGTATTCTCTGTGGGCATCACTAATGATGACAAGCCTTGGTTCCATGACATCAAATGCTTCTTAGAAGATCAAACATACCCACCTAGGGCATCATCCAATCATAAGAAGACATTGAGGAGGCTGGCTGGTAGTTTCTTCCTGAATGCTAATGGTTCATTATACAAGAGAAACTTTGACATGGTTCTTCTCAGATGTGTTGATAAGAAAGAAGCGGAATTGCTGATGCACGAGGTGCATGAAAGATCTTTTGGTACCCATGTCGGAGGACATGCAATGGCTAAGAAATTATTAACATCAGGGTATTACTGGATCACAATGGATGCAGATTGTTGTGCCTACGCCAAGAAGTGTCATAAATGCCAGATTTATGCAGATAAAGTGCATATGCCTCCGAATCCTTTGAGTCCGATGTCTTCACCTTGGACCTTTGCCATGTGGGGCATTGACATGATTGGAAATATCGAACCGACTGCTTCAAATGGCCACAGATTCATCCTGGTAGCCATTGATTACTTCACCAAATGGGTCGAAGCAGCTTCATATGCAAACGTCACCAGAAAAGTGGTAGCCAGATTCCTGAAAAGAGACATCATCTGTCGATATGGAGTACCCGAGCGAATCATTACTGACAATGGTTCCAATTTGAACAACAAAATGACGGCAGAACTGTGCCGGGACTTCAAAATCCAACATCACAATTCTTCTCCTTACAGGCCAAAGATGAATGGCGCTGTTGAGGCAGCTAACAAAAACATCAAGAAGATTGTGCAAAAGATGGTGGTCATATACAAAGACTGGCACGAAATGCTACCATTTTCTTTGCATGGGTATCGAACCTCGATAAGAACGTCTACTGGGGCAACACCTTATCAGCTTGTGTATTGTATGGAAGCTGTCCTACCTGTTGAAGTTGAATTACCCTCCTTACGAGTACTGATGGATGTCAAGCTGAATGAAGCAGAATGGGTCCGTTCTCAGTACAATCAATTGAATCTGATCGAAGAGAAGAGATTAGCTGCCATCTGTCACGGGCAGTTATATCAGAAAAGAATGAAGAAAGCCTTCGATCAGAAAGTCAGGCTTCGGGAATACCAAGTAGGAGATCTTGTGCTGAAAAGACTTCTTCCTCCTCATACAGACCACGGGGGCAAGTGGACTCCGAATTACGATGGTCCATTCATAGTAAAGAAAGTTTTCTCTGGTGGAGAACTGATGCTCACTACTATGGATGGTGAAGATTTTGTATCCCTTGTGAATTCAGATGTAGTTAAAAAATATTTCGCATAAAAAGACCCGCTGGACATAAAAACAGAATGTAAGTCCAGGCAAAAATAGGGCATCCCGGCGAGTCAAAAACTGAATAAAAGACTCGGGGAAAAATAAGGGAAAAATTAAAAAAAATGTGTACACCCGCTGAGTTGAAAAGCCACAATGGATAGCTCAGGCAAAAAAGGGTATCCCGGTGGATTGAAAACCCGAAAGGCCGATCCATGCAAAATAAGGGAATAAGCGAACAACTGCATTCTGAATTCGTATGTATCACTTACAACATGGAAAGCCTCGAAAGGATAAAGCATCGGTCAGAATCAACCTTCTTCGGAAAGCAAGATAAGAAGAACGTCAAGGTCATACGGGTCATAGCAAAGGAAGCTCGCCGAAGCATCACCAACATTGCCAGTACGTTTACTTTTCTCAATTTGTAACAATCTCCTCATTTCAGGGGATCTGTTTCTTTGACTGTATTTGCCAATTCAGGGCACCCAGATTAATAAAATCATAATTTTCAGTCACACCTCATTTCTTACATTTTTTGTTTTGTTTGCAAAATGTCCAATGTCCATGATATATTATTTGCATAAAACAGATGTGCCTTTCTAACTAAATGCTTGCAGGAAATGTATTTACTCTCAGGAATATCTAACTCCTATGACGGAATCCGATAAGGGATACCTCGGGACACTTATGTGTTTCTTTATCTTAACAGGTTGCAGGTATTCAAAATATGTAACATGGGGCATGCCAAGCATCATTTCCCCAACACACCTCCTCCAAGCAGTATCTGGAATGTTGTCCCCAGCGGATTTGTCAAAGCCTCCTCATCCCTAGCCAAGATCCCCACAGAGTTCTCTAGGAAGATCGTTTAGTGATCTTTTCTTTCCCCAACAGAGTGCCAGATCTCTCAGCGAAGTTAAAAGAACTATCTCCCCGCAGAGTTCCAACCTCTCTCAGAAGAGTAATGCCTGAAATTCTCGCACAACAAAGTGACAGAAGCTTCCTAATCCCCAGCTGGGTTTCCTCCCTACAAGATAGTGTAAACACCCCAAATTTGCCCTCACCCATTCACACCATGGCTTATGGTCATCTCATATGCATAAACACAATCATATCATCTCACATCTCATTTTTGATTCACTGGATAGTTTCTAGGTCATCTGCACCTAGGGTTTGTGATCTGAGCAATCCCAAAGCTTCTTGAGGCACTCCAAAGGCAACCAATCAACTCAAAGTGGTCCATGTGTGTTCTTATATCATATTTCATCTCCTCAAAGTCAAAATTGCAGAGGAATCACAAGAACTAGGGTTTGAGTGGATGCAGAGCCAGGTTGAACTGCACAGTTGACTGAAAATTAGGGTTTTGGTTTCAGAGGCCATAACCCCAAATTTTTTTTGGTCATTCTTGTTTCCATTGGTCTATATATGGTATAGGGAGTATGCATATCAATTTTCATGAAGAAATTCCATGGGGAAGTCATCTGATCAAGGGTTGACTTTTCAGACAAGTCAGTGCAAAATCAGGGCATCTGAGGCCCCCAATGACCCAACCAATGGGTGATCTTCATCATTTTGAGTGTATATGATCTTTATTTGATCATGGAAGAAGGTTGAAGTTCATAGAAATCAAGAATTTAGGGTTTTTGCAAAGGTTGACTTTTTGGGCATAGTTGACTTTTCAAGAATGCATCATTTTAGGTCAATTTTCAAGCTTTGATTCTTGGTCCAAAAAGGCTTCAAATGGAAAAACTTTGGTCATGAAAGTTGTAGATCTCATCTTTCCCTTTTCAAAAAGTACAAGAACATGATCAAACTCTTCTTGGATCAAAAGTTATAGCAATGCAAAGTTGGCAAAAATCATTAATTTCTAAGGCATGCTTCAAATGGAAATTTTGCAAAACCTTGAACCAATGCATCATGTGACCTCTAATTCATTTCAAACCATTACACAAATATTCTCTAAGTGCTGAAAATCAGAATTGGATCAAGTTTGCCTATGGTTTGGTTTGTGTAACAAGGTTTTCTTCACATGTGAACCAAAATGTCACAAGTTGCAAAACACTCATTTCACTCCCTACCACTTGCAGCCTTGGATGCTGGACCAAGCTGACATTTCCCCCTCATCTTGCTGCGCATAGCCCATGCCTTGTACCAAGCTAGCACCTCACCATACTTTCTCTTACACAAGAGTTGACAAATTGCAAAAGTTGCCTCACCTATCCATAAAGCACATGTCAAATCAACTGACCAATGAGAGAGAGTTATGTGGACAATTTGCAAGCAAAACATAAGGGCAAGCAAGGCTGAAACTATCACATTCCACACATTCACAAAAAACACTCCCATTTGCAACTTGCTTCGAATTCCTCTCCACAGCTTGCAAACACAAAAGCCTTTTCCCCCATTCAACTCACCATGTATCATTGAGTAGAAACCACCCAAAGCATAAGCCTGAAACAGCCAAAGCACCCCACTGCCATTCTTCACCCTCATTCTGCAGATTCATTCGAATCTCCCTCCCTAGCCCACAAACAGTCAAACAAACATTGCAAAGCTTCTCCATACATCATCTGGACCATAAACCATCATTCACAGTGGCCTGAATCAGTCAGAATCACCATAGCCATTGTTGACTGAGCTTGAAGCAGGAGCTTTCGAAACTCATCAACCAGCCTACATAAATTGTTCTAAGGCATTCAAACATCATCAAGGGGTCCTAAGGAGTGGTTTGCACATAAAGAGAAGGCCAGAAAGTTCCTAAACTGAAAGCTTCAAATCTCAGGTAGCCTGAAATTTATTTTTCCAGAAATGATTTTGCTTGTTACAAACTTGTTCTATTTGTTTCACTGATCATTCTGGTACCATTGGTTTTGAAAATGGTTGAGATTTGAGCATTTAATTTGACTCTGAAACTGGTTTGCCCTAAAAATGTTTGCTTTCGATTCATGTGATTGATGAAGAATAAATTTGTTTGGGGTTAGGGTTTTGATTCAGGAGATCATGGGGTTCATTTCTATATGTTTAGATTTCACTTTTGATACGTTTTGAGGAAGATGGGAGTTTTTCAGGGGAAGTGCTCGCCGGAGAAGACGACCGGAAGTCTTCTCCGGCAGCCTGAGTGTAATTAGGGCTTAATCCAGTCATTAATGTCAGTTTGAATTTGAACCATTGATTGCGTGGAATTGTTTGACTTCGCGCGCAGATAGAAGGCCAGGATCAGTTTGATTTGCCCTAATCTCTTTCATTAGTTTAATTAATTATTAATTAGGATAATTAAGTCAGATGCAATCTCCACCCTTCATTCACGCGCCAGTCAACAGATTTGAATCCAGGACGCATCTCACCCATCCAATCTGATTACTTTTTATTTTATTTGTTTTTATTTCTTTTTATTTCATTTGTTTTGCACAATTAATTTAAAATAGCAAAAAATTCTTAAAAATTATGAAACTTTTTCTTTAAAGTTTTATTAATTTTTAAGACCCAAAAATATTTTTATTTTATTTTTTATCATTAAAAAGGTATTTTTAAATATTTAAAAGATTATTTTTAATTGATTAATGAGAATTAATTAATTAAAAATACTTTTAGGTATTTAAAAATTACAAAAAAATTCATGAAATGTTCTAAGGCATTTAGAAACATTGTCCAACCTTCAAACCAAATTTCTTTTTTGATCTTGATGCATTTTAAGAATTTTTCATTGAATTAAATCATTTTTTATGCATTATTTTGATCACATGTTTGAAAATTCATTTCTGCCCTTTGGAGAAGGTTGAGACATTGATTCTTCTTGCATTGTTTTGTGTTTAGCATGTATTTTCAAGGATAAAAAGGCCATGAATTGTTCTTGCATTTTCAAATTGTTTGGCATTTCTTTTGTTAAGAACCCTAAAAAACCCTAATATCTTGTAAAATTCATATCTTGAGATTGGTTGAGAGTTGAGAGCTCACCTTTGGGCAGTGGTTCACTATAGGCCTAGGGTTTCTTTGGGTGCAATTTTCCATTTTTTATCATGAGGTTTGCTTCTGTTTTGGGTTTTTGTTTGATGTTTGATCCATGAACCCTAATTTGGGCTCTCTCTTGCATCCTCCTTGCATTCCCTTGCATAACATGACTTGTCTTTGCATTTTGTGCATGCTTATGATTCATTTGACATCCTAAGACATATAGGAAACATGTTTGATCATTGCATTGCATATTTGCCATGTCATTTGTCTTGTATGCTTCATAACATTTCATGTTTGTTCATGCTCCTTAACTTGCATCATTTGCATTCATAATATTGTATGAACATCCCCATTGTCTTGCCTCATGCTTGTAGCATCTCATAACATCACAATCATCATCAACATGCTTCTGGTTTTGCTAAGCATCATACCATTTCATCTCATCTTGCATTGCATTGCATTTCTTTCTAACATTTCAGGTGGTAAGTAACTTGGGAAGTGAATTTGCCTTCACTTCTCATAACTTTTCTTTTCATCTCTCTTGCATCCATTGCTGCATTCTTACATGTGTTTGAGTTTGAGCTTGCTCATTCTTCTTCCCCCCACTTTCTTTCTTCAAGTAACTTGACTTCTTGAATGAAGCAAGTCACTTTGCTTCTCTTGATCCTGTTCATCTGCTTCCTGGTGGCTCCTTTGAAGATTGCTCTTGAAAACCTCACAAACCTTAGGAACAACCAAGCATGACAATGAATTAGGGTTTTGATTAGTCACCCCACTTAGTTTTCACCTTTGTGTCTCTTTTGAGTCTTCTCTTCTCACCTCATAATCAGGGACTAAACCCTAAAGGCTTTAAGACTTTGTGATTAAGCTTATGCCTGCATCCTTCTCTTAGGATGGAGTGTGTAACTTTAATCCTAAGTATTAAACCCTTAAGGTGTTTAAATCTCTTAATCAATCCATCTAATAATTATCAAGACATCACACTTGTAACTTGGGCCTTGCATTAGGGTTCTAATTCTTCCTTAAGTGGTTAAGAAGGACTAACCCTAGTGTTAATGGACAAGTCCCCCTCAAGTTGTTTTACAAACCATAAAAATCACTTCATCATCATACCATTAATCTAAAATCCACTTAATAAAGGCTTGTTTTGTCATGGGTTTAATCCCTAATCATGGGTTAAGTTGAGGAGTTTTTCTCAACTTAAACATTCTCATCTATCATCCTTCTTTTAGGATGGTGTAATGGGTCTGTTTAATCCATGATTATGGCTTAACCTCATTACTCAACACTAAACAAAATCACAAAAACATCTAAATAATCACAAGTAGGTTAATGATCTTAATCCTACACCAAAGGTGATTAAGTGTGAGAATCTGACTTCACACTTAAGGTATCCTCATTACCCCTAATCAGAGGGAAGATGTGATGAGTTTACTAACCCATTGGTTTAGGCTTAAGCTCATTAACTTATGACAAAAATCCAAAAGCAATAAAAGACTGAAAACTCAAAAACAAACAGTAATCGTCTCCTCCGGGATTCTTTTCTCATCATCTTCACTCACAATCGAGAACTTGCTTCTTCCGTCTAATGCAAGACAGTTTGCACCTGAGCCAGACAGGTCATACACTTGAGCATAGACAAGTAAGCAGTTCACAAGTCAATTCACCTTTCAGTCTCTTTGGGTCGAACTACGGTGTTCTGACTTCCTCATTGCACGAGAGGATACGTAGGCATAACTTAACAGTTATCGAACAAAAGTCTCTGTACATTCCCCCTCCTTCCAGCCTCATTCTCTTAGCCTCATTATCATGAGCAATTCATTCTCATTCTTACACTGACACTGCATATATCACACTTCACTTCATTACACTGACACTTGTACATCCTTTCCCAGTTCATTTATACACAGATTGCACTGACACTACCCCTTTAAAACACAAATCTTTTAAGCATGGATCCCGTCGAGTACGGCGGACAATCTGGGTGCTAATACCTTCCCAGGTTGTAACCAACCCCCTTTCTCAGTCTCTCTGGTTCGCAAACCGTCTTATCCATCTCTTTCTAGGCTTATGCAGCATTGCCTTTCCTCCGGGATAAAAATGCCTAGCTGGCGACTCTTTTCATTCTCCAGTGAGTTCACGGCTGTGTGTTCTCATTGTCCCTTTCGCCGACCGTTCGCGCTTGTACCTAGATGCAAATCTTTGGGAGCGACAGATAGGTCTATCAGTAATCTATTCCCCCCAAGCAGAACCTCATATCTTATCAGATCTACCAATGATCTCATCCCCAGGTGGGATATCTTCCCAGGAAGATCAGCCAGAGATCTCTATAGCAGCGGGATCCGAGTCCCGGATCGGTTTCTTTTTGCATAATCATGACATTGGCATCATCTTTCCCTACAAAGCATAACATTTCGTTTAATACGGAGCATTATGGTGTCGCTCCCACCAAATGACACCTGGGTCAGAAGGGGTACAGACGCGAACGGTCAGCGAAAAGAGATGGTGAGAACACACAAAGGGTGAACTCAGAAAGAAAAAGAAAAGAGTCGCCAGTTAGGCATTTTTATCCCGAAGGAAAGGTAATGCTGCATAAACCTGAGAAAAGATATGGAGAAGACGGTTGCGAACCAGAGAGACTGAGAACGTGGGTTGGTTACAACCTGGGAAGGTATTAGCACCCAGATTGTCCGTCGTACTCGACGGGATCCACGCTTAAAAGATTTGTGTTTTAAAGGGGTAGTGTCAGTGCAATTTGTGTATCAAAGCTGGAAAGAATGCAAGTGTCAGTGTAAAAAGAATGTGAAGTGTACATGAGAAGTGTCAGTGTAAGAACAGGAGTGAAATGCTCAAGACTATGAGGCTTAAAGAATGATGCTGGAAGAGGGGGAATATACAGAGACTTTTGTTCGATAATTGTTACGTTATGCCTACGTATCCTCTCGTGCAATGAGGAAGTCAGAACACTGTAGTTCGACCCAAAGAGACTGAAAGATGAATTGACTTGTGAACTTTTTGCTTGTCTATGCTCAAGTGTATGACCTGTCTGGCTCAGGTGCAAACTGTCTTGCATTAGACGGAAGAAGCAAGTTCTCGTTTGTGAGTGAGTGAGATGAGAGAAGAATCCCGGAGGAGACGATTATTGTTTGTTTTTGGTGTTTTCAATATTTTATTGCTTTTTGATGTTTGTCATAAGAAAATGAGCTTAAGCCTAAACCAATGGGTTAGTAAACTCATCACATCCTCCCTCTGATTAGGGGTAATGGAAATACCTTAAGCATGAAGTAAGCACCTCACAATTAATCACCATGATGTAAGATTAAGATCATTAACCTACTTGTGATTATTTAGATGTTTTTGTTGTTTTTGTTTAGTGTTAAGTAATGAGATTAAGCCATAATCAAGGATTTAATGGACTCATTACACCATCCTAATAGAAGGATAATAGATGAGAGCATTTAAGCTGAGAAAGACTCCTCAACTTAATCCATGATTAGGGATTAACCTCATGACAAAACAAGGCCTTTATTAAAGTGGATTTTAGTTAATGATGGGATTAAGAAGTGAATTTTATGGTTTGTAAGACAACTTGAGGGGGACTTGTCCATTAACACTAGGGTTAGTCCTTCTTAACCAATTAAGGAAGAATTAGAACCCTAATGCAAGGCCCAAGTTACAAGCTTGATGTCTTGATGATTATTAAGTGAATTGATTAAGGGATTTAAACATATTAAGGGTTTAACACTTAGGATTAAAGTTATACACTCCATCCTAATAGAAGGATGCAGGCATAAGCTTAATCATAAAGCCTTAAAGCCTTTAGGGTTTAGTCCTTGATTATGAGGTGAGAAGAGAAGACTCAAAGATGATACAAAGGTAAAACTAAATGGGGGACTAATCAAACCCTAATTGTTATCATGCTTGGTTGTTCCTAGGGTTTATGAGGTTTGCAAGAAGATCTTCAGAGAAACCACCAGGAAGGAAGCAGATGAAAGGAGCAAGAAGCAGAGAGAAGCAAAACAACTTGCTTCACTTAAGAAGACAAGTTGCTTGAAGGAAGAAAGTAAGAGATGAACATGAATGAGAAAGCTCAATCCAATACACAAGATAAAATGCAACAAAGATGCAAGAGATATGAGAAGACAATGTGAGAAGTGAAGGCAAATTGACTTCTCAAAACAACTTACCACCTGAAAAGTTAGCAAAAGAAATGAATATGCAATGCAAATGAGATGAAATGTCATGATGCAAACCAAAGTCAGAAGCATAAACATGATGTGAATGATGCTAAGAGATGATACAAACATAAGGCAAGACATGAGAATGATCATACAAACATAAGGATGTGAATGAGGCATGCTTTGAACCATAAAGATTCATGAATGTTTATGAAATGCAATAGACATATGACATGGAAAATGGAAGATGCAATGATCAAACATGATTCTAATATGTCCTAAGATGTATTATGAATCATGTGGATGCACAAAATGTCATGGCAAGTCATTGAATGTAAGCAAATGAAAGATGGATGCAAGGGAAGGCACAAATTAGGGTTTATGATCAACACACAAAGCAAAATTCAAAATCAGAAGCAAATGACATGATAAAAAATTGAAAATGCAATCAAAGATACCCTAAACCTATACAAGCTCATTGCCCAAAGGAGGGGATCCAACTCTTAACCTAATGTGAGTTATGAATTTCCTAAGATTACTAGGGTTTTGGGGTGTCTCACAAAGAAAAATACCAAACAAATTGAAAATGCAAGATCAAATCAAACCAATTTTATCCTATGAAACTCATGATATGGAGGATGCAATGAAATGAATGTTTATGAAATGAAATGAATGCATAACATAGCAAATGAAAGATGCAATGATCAAACATGATTCTAATATGTCCTAAGATGTATTATGAATCATGTGGATGCACAAAATGTCATGGTAAGTCATTGAATGTAAGCAAATGAAAGATGGATGCAAGGGAAGGCACAAATTAGGGTTTATGATCAACACACAAAGCAAAATTCAAAATCAGAAGCATATGACATGATTAAAAATTGAAAATGCAATCAAAGATACCCTAGACCTATACAAGTTCACTGCCCAAAGGAGGGGATCTTACTCTTAACCTAGTGAAAGTTATGAATTTCTCAAGTTGGCTAGGGTTTTAGGGTACCTCTACATGAAAAATACAAAACAAATTGAAAATGGAAGATCCAATCAAACCAATTTTATCCTATAAACTACATGCTATGAATAATGCAATGCAAGAAGAAACATCATCAAACTCTCAAGGGTTAGGCATAATGAATTTTTCAAAGTTTGAACCAAAATATTGCCTTAAAATGAATTTAATTCCAATGAAAATGATCAAAAGGCATCAAGAACCAAAAAGAAATTTGGTTTGAGAGTTTGATAATGTTTCTAAATGTTTTGAAATGCAATGTGAATTTTTTGGTGATTTTTAAATACCTAAATGCATTTTTAATTAATTAATTTTCATTAACTAATTAAAAATAAACATTTAAATAATTTAAAAATGATTTTTAATGCAAAAATTAAAAATAAAAATGTTTTTGGGTTCTGAAAATTAATAAAAGGCTTGACAAAAATTTTCAGAATTTTTAAATGTTTTTTACTATTTTAAATAATTCGTGAAAATTAAATATGAAACAAATAAAATTAAAATGAATTTAATAAGAAAATGAGAAAGTATGCAAATCCAAGGGTTGTGGTTCAAACTGGGACGCGCGGGAATTGACTTAGCGCGCAAATGAACGGCCAGAATTCAAACTTGCCTAATTATGTCATTATCCCTAATCCTAACCCTAATCACTTTCAGATGACCGGAACAGTGTTCCGGTCATCTTCTCCGGCGAGCTCCTCACCCCATCTCCCTCAATACGCATCAAAACTTCACCAAAATCTCCAGAATCAATCCTTAAACATTACTGAATATAAACCCCACCCCATAAATCATTTATTTTCGATGAATCAGAAGAATCAAACCAAAACGCATTTCACGGGAAAAGTTTCAGAACGAGCATACATGGTCATTTCTCACTCATTTTCAAAATAAATCACATCATGATAATCAGTGAAGCATAAGGAAGCATTTAGAAACTAAAAATGGGAGTTCTGGAAAAAAAGTTCTTGAGCTCACCTGAAATGGAGCTTTCAATCCAGGAGGTTTTTGACTACTTCCTTGCTTCAAAATGGCTCCAATGAACCTCCTGAGGAGTTTGCAAAGCTTGTATGGAGTTTATTTTGGCTGGTTTGTGAGATTGATGAAGTTCTGTTCAGAGAGGGATGAGAATCGTGTTTCTGCTTGAGGTGGCTTCAGGGACAAATGAGGGTTGGGAAATGATCAGAGGAACATGTTGAGTGATTCTATGAAGTTTGTTTTGATGTTTGATGCTTGTGTGCTGAGATTCGAAGGAAAGTGCATAAGAGGGGAGTTTTGAAACTATGGCTTCTGAGAGAGATCAGGCTTGTGTGTGTTATGTGTTGAGTCTCATTTTGTCCACTTATCACACTGTGATAGGTCTGTGGAGTTGGTGTGGCCTATGCTGATTGGTATGGGCCATTTTGCATAAAGTCAACTTTTTGTGTAAGAGAGGTATGGGTCAATGGCAGGCCAAGGACAAAGGGGTGTCCTACATAACAAGGATTGAGGAGAGCCATAGAATCAGTATTGAGGCCAATTAGCAAGTGGATTAGGGTTTGTGTGAGGTTTTGCAACTTTGTGATCTTTTGGCCCTTTTGAAATTCTTCAAGTTCAAAGCACCCAAAGTGCAATATTCTTGGGCCAATTCTGATCTTTAGAGGTCATATGAGTATGTTGTAAAGTGTTTGTGCACATTTGAAGCCTTTAGAATGCCTTATCATATCATTTTGCAAATTGCCTCTTTGGTGTAAAACTTGAAATTATGTGATTTTTGCCAACTTTGGCAAGCCATAACTTTTGATCCAAAATGAATTAGAATGAGTTCTTGTACTTTTTGAAAAGGGAATGATACATTCTACAACTTTCATGACCAAAGTTTTCTCATTTGAATCATTTTTGAATCAATTTGAGGAGGTTGAAAAACTTTCCCAAAATGGCAAGTTTACATTATAAGTCACTTTCCCAAAAAGGAAACTTTGCAAATGGCTTGAAATTCTTCAATTTTGTGAACTTCTAACATCTTATATGATCAAATAAAGATCCTACACATTCAAAATGATGGAGAACACCCTTTGGTTGGGTCACTGGGGGTCTCAGATGCCCTGATTTTGCACTGACTTGCTCAAGAAGTCACCTTTTGATCAGATGCCTTCCCCATTGAATTTCTTCATGAAAATTGATATGAATGATCCTCATAACCTATAGAGACCAATAGAAACAAGAATGACCAAAAAATTTGGAGTTATGGCCTCTGAAAACAAAACCCTAATTATAGGTCCTCTGTGCAGTTAAACCTGGCTCAACTTCCATGCCTTTCTCAGTTCTTGTGATTCTTTGACTTTCTTGACCTTGTGAGGATAAAATATGATGCTTGAACACACATGGACCCCTTTGAAGTGATTGACGACCTTTGGAGTGGCTCAAATGGCTCAGGGATGGCTCAGATCACAAACCCTAGATGCAGATGACTTGGAAGCAATGCAGTGAAGCAAAAATGCAATATGAGATGCTATGATTGAACTTATGCATATGAGAAGATCACAAGACATGGTGTGAATGGGTGAGGGCAAATTTGGGGTGTTTACAGCTGCCCCTATTCAAACATGAGGTAGCTGTGCAGGATGTAAGCGACGGCTTATCAGGCAAACAAGATAACTTGTGGTTGAATACCAAAGATAGTCCAAAATTTGCACTCACAAAATGAAGAAGAAAAGGGATATAGATTGTAAAGGGAAAATAAAGTATATTTTAAAAATGCGGGCGACGGAGGACGACCGTCGAGCAGAGGACGACTGCTGCGGATAAAGCAATGACGGGGACGACCGACATGCTGGGGAAAGTGCGGGAAATAAAGTAATGACGGGGACGGCCGACAAGCTGGGGAGGTAAGAGATTATGATGGGGACGGCCATCAGGCAAAGAAACGAGACTCTCTGGGGATTAAAGGTGAATGATGGGGATGACCATCGGGCTCAAAGCATAAATGAAATAAATGATGAGGTACAGTCATCAAAGGTGAAGGATGATCACCTGGCAGGGTACGGCTGCTCTGCTGGGGATAAGATGAGGGACGATCATCTAAAGTGAAGGACGATCACCTGGCGAGGTACGATTGCCAAAAGTATCGCGACATGGGACGAATGCCGGACAGAAAGGTCGACGATAGGGACGGCCATCGGATGAGCATGATGAAGTACGATCATCAAGAGGTGAAGGACGATCACCTAGCAGGGTACGACTGCTCTGAAGGTATCATGACATAGGACGAATGTCAGATAACAAAATCAACGATGGGGACGGCCATCGGATAAAATGATGAAGGACGATCATCAGGAGGTGAAGGACGATCACCTGGCAGGGGACGGCTGCTAAAAAAGTCACGACATAGGACGAATGTCGGATAGAAGGGGGTTCTAATGAATAGAGACTCCACTGGGGTGATGAAGGACGATCATCGAAAAGGTGAAGGACGATCACCTGGCAGGGTACGGCTGCCGAAAGGTATCATGATATAGGACGAATGTCAGATAACAAGGAAATAATTCATTGGGACTTGCTGGGACTCTTCTAGGGAAGGGTAGACACAGGCGAGCGTCTAAATCCAAGAGATGAAGGTATAAGTGTTTGACACGGTGTTAAAGATGCGGACGAGCATCCTTAAAACTAACATACGGACGAGTATTGGTAGAAACAAACGCTTGACGCATGTTCAGAGATGATGATACGAACGAGTACCAACCGGTTAACAAAGAACACGGACGAGTGTCAGATTTGAGGGGATTTAAGTGGTATATATAAGATACGGAAGAGTATCTGTTATGAGTAAAAAGATGATGAGTAACAAGTATGAGTGAAACACGAACGAGTGTTTAACTTGCTGGGGAGAGCATGACACGGACGGGTGTCGGAAAAAAGTGTATTATAAACAAGTGTTTGATTTACAGAGTGTTTAGGTAACTATGCTAGGGGGTGACACGGACGGGTGTCAGGGATTTGTATAGGTATGTACACATATGATGTGAGTGCAAAGGGGACGC
Organism: Lathyrus aphaca; assembly: GCA_963966055.1. NCBI lineage: Eukaryota > Viridiplantae > Streptophyta > Magnoliopsida > Fabales > Fabaceae > Lathyrus > Lathyrus aphaca. The sequence goes on along the minus strand of OZ014524.1, from coordinate 501,024,715 downwards.
TTTGGTTTTCCGCTGGGGATATGGCACAGACGAGTGTCAAGAAGTATTTGTTTGCTTCGGGCAATTTACTGGGGAATGATGACATAGACGAGTGCCAAAGGGTATGTATCTGTATTTGTGAGTGTAAGGCAAATGCTTTGGCTCTCTGGTGGGGAATTGTGAAATATTCTGTGTACTGTTGACGGATGGTCAGTATTTACAAGTGTTTGATTCAGAACATGGCTTATGATTATGCAACATGTTTGATTTTTGCCGTAATTCTCCATATTAGACGGAATGCTACGCTCTGTGGGGAAAATATGATGCGAATGCTATGATTATGCAAAGATACCGATCCGGGATCCGGATCCCGGTGCTGTGAAGATCTCTGGCTGATCTGCTTGAAGTGAATGTCCCAGCTGGGGATAGGATCGTTGGTAGATCTGGCATATATGACTCTGCTTGGGGAAATAGATCACTGATAGACCTATCTTGGTAATGAGGGACCCAGCTGGGATTTGTAGAAGCTTTCGTCACTCTGTTGGGAGATCTTCAGGTATTGCTTTTCTGGATAGAGGTTGAAACTCTGCAGGGAGATAGTTCCCTGTTTAGCACTCGACTGGGGAAGAAGAAAGATCACTGAAAGATCTTCCTAGAGATTTCTGTGGGGGATCCTGCTGAGGATGATACTTGACAACTCAGCTGGGGAGTATGAACAACTTCTGGTGCTGCCCTTTGAAGGAAATGTTGGAGAAGTGATGCATGGCAACTCTGGTGGGGAGAAAGCATCTTTGGTGCTGTTTGGAAGGTGTGCTGAGGAAACAATGATTTGGCAGCCTACTGGGGAGAAACTTTCATGCCCCATGTTGTGCTTTGGATTACCTGCAATCCTGTAAAGACAAAGAAACGCACAAGTACCCTGAGGTATCCCTTACCGGATTCCATCATAGGAGTTAGACGCCCCCGGGAGTAAGTATATTTTTTGCAAGCATGTAGTTTAGGAAAGACGCATCTGTATTTATGCAATCAAGACATCGGACATTTTTGCAAACGAAAAGAGTACGAGACAGTGTGTGACTGAAAATCTGATTTTATTAATTTGTGTGCCCTAAATTGGCAAATACAGCCAAAGAAACAGATCCCCTGAAATGAGGAGATCGTTACAAATTGAAAGACAAAAAGGTGCTGGCAATGTTGATGACGCTTCAAGGAGCCTCTCCTTTTGCTATGACTTGTATGACATTTGACGTTCTTCTCGTCTTGCTTTCTGAAGAAGGCTGATTCTGACCAAATGCTCTAACCCTTCGAAGCTTACCAAGTTGTAAATGATACGGATGAATTCAGAATGCAATTGTTCGCTTATTCCCTTATTTTGCGTGGATCTCCCTTTCGGGTTTTCAATCCACCGGGATACCCATTTTTGCCTGAGTTGTCCAATGCGGCTTTTCAACTCAGCGGGTGTACATTTTTTATTTATTTTCCCTTATTTTTGCCCGAGTCTATTATTCTATTTTTTGACTCGCCGGGATGCCCTATTTTTGCCTGGACTTACATTCTGTTTTTATGTCCAGCGGGTCATTTTATGCGAAGTATTTTTTAACTGCATCTGAATTCACAGGGGACAGGAAGTCTTCACCATCCATAGTACTGAGCATCAGTGCTCCACCAGAGAAAACTTTCTTTACTATGAACGGACCATCGTAATTCGGAGTCCACTTGCCCCTGTGGTCTGTATGAGGAGGAAGGAGTCTTTTCAACACAAGATCTCCTACTTGATACTCTCGGAGCCTGACTTTCTGATCGAAGGCTTTCTTCATTCTTTTCTGATACAACTACCCATGACAGATAGCAGCCAATCTCTTCTCTTCAATCAGACTCAGTTGTTCATATCGGGATCGGACCCATTCTGCTTCATTCAGCTTAACATCCATCAATACCCGCAGAGAGGGTAGTTCAACTTCAACAGGTAGGACTGCTTCCATACCATACACAAGCTGATACGGTGTTGCCCCGATGGATGTTCGGATTGACGTACGGTACCCATGTAAGGAAAATGGTAGCATTTCATGCCAGTCTTTATAGGTAACCACCATATTCTGCACAATCTTCTTGATATTCTTATTAGCTGCCTCGACAGCGCCGTTCATCTTTGGCCTGTAAGGAGAAGAATTGTAGTGTTGGATCTTGAAGTCCCGACACAGTTCTTCCATCATTTTGTTGTTTAAATTGGAACCATTATCAGTAATGATTCGCTCGGGCACTCCATATCGACAGATGATGTCTCTCTTCAGGAATCGGGCTACCACCGGCCTTGTAGCATTTGCATAGGAAGCTGCTTCAACCCACTTAGTAAAATAGTCAATAGCAACCAGGATGAATTTGTGGCCGTTTGAAGCAGTCGGTTCAATCTTGCCAATCATATCAATGCCCCACATGGCAAAGGGCCAGGGTGAAGACATCACATTTAAAAGATTCGGAGGTACATGCACCTTATCCGCATAAATCTGGCATTTATGGCACTTTCTTGCGTAAGCACAACAGTCTGCATCCATTGTGATCCAGTAATAGCCTGATCTTAGCAACTTTTTAGCCATTGCATGCCCTCCTGCATGGGTACCAAAGGATCCTTCATGCACCTCGTGCATTAACAGGTCTGCTTCTGTCTTATCAACGCATCTGAGGAGTACCATATCAAAGTTTCTCTTGTACAAGGAACCATCAGTATTCAAAAAGAAACTACCAGCTAGCCTTCTTAAAGTCTTCTTATCATTGGAAGATGCCCCAGGTGGGTGTGTTTGATCCTCCAAGAAGCACTTAATGTCATGGAACAAAGGCTTATCATCTTTAACAACATCTGCTGAGAATACGTATGCTGGTCTATCAAGTCTAGACACTGAGATCCGAGGTACAAAGTTGGCAGCTTGAACTTTGATCATCGATGAAATGGTAGCAAGAGCATCCGCAAACTGATTTTCGTCTCGAGGGATATACTCAAGCTTGACTGTTGTGAAGAAAGTCAATAATATTCTTGTATAATCCCGGTAAGGTATCAGATGATCTTGGTGGGTGTACCATTTGCCGTTGGTTTGATTAATTACCAGAGCTGAATCTCCAAACACAGTTAAAGTCTTGATCCTGAGGTCAATGGCTTCCTCAAGTCCCATAATACAAGCTTCGTATTCAGTTTCGTTGTTAGTGCAGTTAAAGGTGAGTTTTGCCGAGAAAGGCATGTGAACTCCTTTAGGTGTAATGAGTACTGCACCAACACCACGACCATTCATATTAACAGCCCCATCAAACATCATAGTCCATTCTTCTTCTGGGTCAGGCCCTTCAGTGTTAACAGGCTCTTCATGATCTTTTGCTTTTATGAACATGATATCTTCATCAGGGAAGTCAAATCTCATAGGCTGGTAATCATCGATGGGTTGCTCAGCAAGATAATCAGACAATACACTGCCCTTGATGGCTTTTTGAGATGTGTACTGAATGTCATATTCTGTGAGGATCATTTGCCATCTTGCAACCCGTCCGGTAAGTGCTGGCTTCTCAAAAATGTACTTAACTGGATCCATCTTTGAAATCAACAAGGTAGTGTGGGTCAACATATACTGCCTTAGTCGGCGAGCAGCCCACGCTAAAGCACAGCAAGTTTTGTCGAGCAGTGAATAACGTTGTTCACAGTCGGTAAACTTTTTGCTTAGGTAGTATATTGCATACTCTTTTCGACCAGACTCGTCATGCTGACCCAACACACACCCCATTGACTCTTCTAATACTGTCAAGTACATGATTAGAGGTCTTCCTTCAACTGGAGGCTTAAGGATTGGAGGCTCTTGTAAGTATTCCTTGATTTTGTCAAAAGCCCTTTGGCAGTCTTCATTCCACCTGACTGTTTGTTCCTTTCTTAACAGCTTGAACAAAGTCTCATAAGTTGCTGTAAGGTGAGATATGAACCTTGAAATGTAATTCAATCTACCTAAGAAACCCCGAACTTCTTTTTCAGTCTTAGGTGCAGGCATTTCTTGAATGGGTTTGACTTTATCAGGGTCAAATTCAATCCCTTTTTCACTTACAATGAATCCCAGCAACTTGCCGGATCGCACCCCGAATGTGCATTTGTTGGTGTTTAACTTCAGTTGGTATTTCCTAAGACGCTTGAATAACTTCAACAGATTCACCAGGTGGTCTTCTTCTGTGAGGGACTTGGCAATCATGTCATCCACGTAACATTCAATTTCTTTATGGATCATGTCATGGAATAATGTTACCATAGCCCGTTGATAAGTTGCACCCGCATTCTTCAGTCCGAATGGCATCACCTTATAACAGAATGTGCCCCAGGGTGTGATGAAAGTTGTCTTCTCCATGTCTTCAGGTGACATCTTGATCTGATTGTATCCTGAAAATCCATCCATGAAGGAGAACACCGAGAACTGAGCCGTATTATCAACCAATACGTCAATGTGAGGTAAAGGGAAGTCATCTTTCGGGCTGGCTCTGTTCAGATCCCGGTAATCCACACACATTCTCACCTTGCCGTCTTTCTTAGGCACAGGTACAATATTAGCAACCCACGGCGGATAGCTAGTTACAGCAAGGAAACCAGCGTCCCACTGCTTTTGTACCTCTTCTTTAATCTTCATTTCCATATCTGGGCGAGTACGGCGCAGTTTCTGATTTACTGGTGGGCAGTCATCTTTTAAAGGCAGCTTGTGCAGGACAATATCGGTGTCCAACCATGGCATATCCTGATAAGACCAAGCAAAGAGATCCACATACTCCCGAAGCATATCAATCAGTTGCTCTTTTACTGAATCTTGTAAGCAGGCCCCGATCTTAACCTCTTTCACATCTTCTTCTGTACCAAGATTAACCGTTTCGACCTCCTCCTGATGAGGAGGAGTGATAACCTTTTCCTCCTGTCTCAACAACCTAGCTAGCTCTTCAGGTAGCTCATAGTCTTCTTCAACCCCTTCATCGGCTTGATTGATTGGATCGTCAAAGTCATACGAAGTCATAGCCGTGTTGTTGTCGATGCAGTCTGGAAGGCACTCTCTGCAAGGGTTTAGATTGTTTATTTTAGTGATCGATTTTAATCTTGTTTAGAAAAAGTGAAATGAAGTTATCATTTTGGAAAACATTGCCATTTTATTTTTGTACAAAAAGAAAAATGAAAAACAGTGAGCGGAAAAGAAAAAGACTCATTTGCAAAAGATGTCTGATATTCATTGATTGATCTATTTGCACAAAATTACAAGATAGCCCGATTACAAAATGAGTCTTGACATCTTGGGCAAGATGCAAGACTTGATGCATGCTTAGAAATACAGGAAATAATAATTACTCTACAGGAGTAACCCTTATAATTTCCTGGGAAGACCAGTTAAGGACTTGGCTCCCCGGGATCCTTGGACATATCCAGCTCTCCAAGTTGCGGTCGCTTTCTTCCTCGTCTTCCACATTGTTCACAGCATCCGGGGTGAGCATCCCCCCGCTGACAAAGTTGGGCTTCTTGGCAGCCTCTGATTGATCTTGTTGAGTTGGTTTGTAACCCAACCCAAATCTGTCCTCTTTCTTCTCCATGGGCAGCAGCTTGCCCTAGCCTTGGGCAGTACCCTCTTCAACAACCTTCCTGGCTTGCTGATAACACGTCATGGAAGTTCCCAGTACAGAAGATGCTTCATTAATGTTCAGGGCCTCAAACCCCTGGCTCATAGTTTCATGGATTTCTCCATCCATCTCTATGTACTTATACGTAGCCAGATGGCTAACAAAGATGTCTTCTTCCCCACAGATGGTGATGATCTGGCCTTCCCACTCGAATTTTAGCTTCTGATGAAGGGTAGACGTAACAGTGCCAGCGGCGTGGATCCAGGGTCTACCCAACAAACAGCTGTAGGCCGGCTGAATGTCCATCACATAGAAGGTAATTTTGAAGGTCTGCGGGCCAATCATCACAGTTAGATCAATCTCCCCAAGCACTGATCTTTTAGAGCCATCAAATACTCTCACCACCAAATTACTCAGACGCAATGCCAAGCCATCATACTCCAGCTTCACCAAGGCTTTCTTTGGTAGAACATTGAGTGATGACCCAGTGTCCACTAGTACATGAGATAAAACATCACCTTTGCATTCTAGGGTGATGTGTAAAGCCTTGTTGTGGTTACACCCCTCAGTTGTTAAGTCAGCATTGGTAAAGCTCAGTCCATGACTGGTATTAACATTTGCTACCACGGTTTCTAGCTGATTAACTGTGATCTCCTCTGGCACGTATGCTGCGTGCAAGACTTTCAATAATGCATTCCTGTGAGCTTCAGAGCACATCAACAGGGATAATATGGAGATCTTTGAGGGAGTTTGGTGAAGCTGATCCACCACCTTGTAATCACTTCTTTTTATGATTCTCATGAACTCGTCTACATCTTGCTCAAAAGATGTCTTCTGAGTTTCTTTGACAGCTGGCTCTTCAGATACCACGCTCTTTCCTTTTGCTTTGGCAGCAGCTTCTACTTCGGCACTAGATCTTTGCATTTGTGAGGCAAAAAGGCGTCCGCTTCTGGTGAAGCCTCCGCCTCCCCCAACACTATCAATTTGTGGAGAAGAGGTTGAAGAATCCAAAGTGATTTTCTCCCTGTTGCAGTAGAGGTAAGAGCCATAATGCTAAGGTATGGCATTACTGCTTTCATATGTAACTGGTCCAGGCACCGTGATAGTAACTGGACTGACTGCAGCAGAGGAGGGTAATGAAATGGTGTGCGGATCGTAGTAAATGGTGACTGGTGATCTGGAAGGAGGTGCCATTGTTTGTTGCTGAAAGTTGCTATTTGGAGGAACAATTGATGGATCATAGTAGATGGTGACTGCTGAGATATCTTCATTAATTTCTGCTGGTGTTGTAGAAGATTCGGCTGAATAAATGGATGTTGATGTTGTAGAAGAAAGGGTTGTTGACATTTGATTTGTTGAAGTGATGGATGGAGCCATTGTTGATGATATTGATGAATCGGTAGGAATGATTGTTGCTGCAGTTGTAGGAGAATCAGGAATTGTTGTCAAAGGAATTGCTGGATTTGTAGCCGCCGTTGTTGAGATCTGAAGGATACCATCCTTGATAAGACCATCCATGTCGCTTCTTAAATTATCACACCCGTTGACTGCAATGTTGCAATACCCACAATCGAGCTCACACCCGGGGAACACCTGGCACTCTAGAAGCTGAGCTTTAATTTCGACCAAAGGTGTCCGAATTTGTGCAACACTGGTGATCAAGGTAGATGGTCTGTCTTACTCAATGGCATTAATCCTTGGTCCTCCATGATGAGTGATGCGTGTTTTTCGCAAGTGTACGAACACGTCAGAGTAATATAAAAGATTGTCGAATCCACAGAGACCAAGTGTCAATCTATCGTACTTGTTGTTATGGTGTGTATCTAAGGCAACTATTTTTAAGGGTTTTAGTAAGGGTGAAATGGTAAATAAAATAATAATTTTAAATAATAAATAAAAGACAGGCTCGAATGTAATTCACGTAATCAATGATAATCCAGTACTTGTTAATGGAACTACTTATGGGCAATGTTTTCTCCTTTGAAAAGAACTAATTTAACAGGAACTGTCGCTTTCGCGTATTCAGAACCGAGTTGAACTCTCTAATCAACCCCTCCTATTGTCACGGATAAAAAGGTGCGTACTGCGTTAGAGTAGTAAACCTATTTTTAAGAAATGTAGTATCTTGACTAAGTTGAAAAGTATTTTAACTTGGACTTCTTAGCAAAAAGAGGTTCTTGTGAACCAGACTCTAAATCTCATAACGCGTCCGAAAATCGTTTTGAAATCTCTTTTCTTTTTAATCTAAAAACTCCTAATGAACTATACAAAGTGCTTTTGGCTGTTTTTGAAATAGTTAAAAACAATTACTTGAATTGAAAGATAAAATAGCCCTTAGGTGTTTCCACGAAGAATTATACTGATTACTGGTTCAATTACGATCCTTACATTCTAACCTTTATGGAATTAGTTAGACATGATAAAGTAAAGATTCTTTTTATAATTTTTCATAAAAGTAATTTAGTGCGAGTGCGGAAAGTAAATGAATTTAGTGCGAGTGCGAGAAATAAAGTAATTTAAAGCGAGTGCGGGAAATAAAGGAATTTAAAGCGAGTGCGGGTAATAAAGGAAAGTAAAGCGAGTGCGGGAAATAAATAAAGTAAAGCGGTGCAGAAATAAATAAAGTAAAATACGAACTTGAATTAAAATGGCGGCAGGATTAACTTCCTCCAGAGTGCTCCAAAACTCGATCGCACAGACAGATTACAGACTCGATCACTCGATTGCAGAAATACCCCGATATGGAATGGTAACTGCTTTATAACTGATATATGCCTAGAGAAATCTAATTCTGGATGAAGAAAAACGAAAATCTAAGGTCCTATTTATAGGAAAACTGAAAGCATGAAAAGACTGGGATGCCCCTCCACTAAAAAGTGGAGGTTACTGAAATTAGCCTTGTGGCGCCCGCCACAGGCCTTTGGCGCCCGCCATGGTCCCTACAGGGGATTGGAGAGTGGGGATCATGGGTCTTGGAGGTTGAGGAGTGGTCTTGAGACGTGGCCACGTCATGGCTAACCCCATGGCGCTCGCCACGGTGGGTGCCGCAAGTGCAAAACGCTGAATTTCTAGGTTTACGTCCGTTTTCACTCCTTTTTCGCTCCTTTTCTCGATTCAAGCCCCGATTATTATAAAAACCTGAAAACATAAGAAAACAAAGTAATAACAAAACAAAACAACAATAAAAATTAAGAATGCATGCGAAATCGGAGTCAGAAACACGGTGAATTTTAGTGTGATCAAATTCTCCCACACTTAAACCTTTGCTTGTCCTCAAGCAAACATTAAAGCTTAAGAAAGTATGGCGTCAACACGTGTGTTTGGGCTAAAGGGCTTCTAAGTTCAAGTCAGGATGCAGTGACAGATACTAACTAAGTGAACCAAGGGTACCATAGTAACACAAACACAAACTTCAATCCTATATTAACCACTCCATGTCATCCCACAATACCTAGGCCTATCTTCTCATCTTTTTGTGTCCTTTTCATTCAGGCGCAATCACATTAAGTTCGTTATCCGTACATGCTTCATAGTAGAGTGACCGGTTAGTGATTTTGATCCATAACATAAGGTTTCTGGCACATAAGCATGTGTAAACCTGTTTTTATTTCGCCTAAATGTAGCTGCGGGGGATCGGATCGTAATCCGCCCTACCAAGTTCAGTGCCAGATACCTCTGAACCAAGTAACAATAGGTGACTTGCAATTTTTTTCTTTTTGTGGCAATTTTTTTTTTTTTCTTCTCTTTTTTTCGGTTTAAATGACTTTGTGAGGGTCATCTATACCAGAGTTTGCCTTTTTTTTTTTCCTTTTTTATTAGCACTGGATCATTCACTTATGTTCATCGGCCCCCTACGTAGAGCATGCTTAGGCCGGAGCTGACTGCTAGGATAAACTACTTAGGACAATTTTTAAATGATAATAAAGGCCATGGTGGTGGGGTTTAGGAGTGATTCCTATATTCGAGAGGTCAATGGTGCTAAAATGGTTCTGATGTTTCAAAAAGTTGACCTAAGTCACCACATCCTAATCTAAACCTGTCTCAAAGCCCAAAAAACATGTGAAACAACATTGTTTTCTTTTTAAAATTTTTTTTGGTAAGGCTAAGGAAATGGGAAAAAATGAAGATGAACTAAAAATACACTATACTGGTGACTCGTCAGACTCATGCATTATCTAAGAAAAATAAATTACTGAAAAGGGAAATAACTGAAAGGAAATAATTAACTAAAAAGGGAAATGACAGAAAGCAATAAAATCCCCTCCCACACTTAAATCGAACATTGTCCCCAATGTTTCGAAATAAGATAAGAGGGGTAACCTGAAAAAGACTACTGAGGAGGGGCACTGGTGCCTTCGCCGTCCTGCTGTGATGGTCGGGAACGACGGGATCTACTACGATGCTGGTCCCTCCGGCCGAGTCGTGCTGATAAACCATCCTGAGCACTCCGGATCTCTCGAAGGTTACCTAAGATGGAACCTTGAGTGGCCTCTACAAGCTGGTAGTGTCGGCTGTTGAACTCTCTCTAACGGTTCTGCTCTAATGAGATATCGTTCAACGTACGGCAAACGTTGCTATAAGTACGATCCGAAACCAATCGCGATTGTTGCATGAAGCTCATGTTGTCCGTCAGCTGTTGTGAAATAGTAGAGAGAAGGCCATCACGACTTTCTTCTCTAGCTGTCATATCACGCCACATCTCCTCGGTGACAAAGAATCCAGGAGCAGTACCTGCAACAGGGTTAGAGGGAGATGGTGCAGTGTGTGACTGTGAAGGACGATGGGGGGACATGTGAGGGATGGGAGACTGCTCTCTCCGATCATACTCTTCATTAGTGTCATGTGCCTCCCCATCGGGAATATTAGGAGGAAGTGGACCCAAAACACGTGGAGCATTAAGATCATAGGTCCAGTTCCTTTCATCACGTACATCAGTATGTCTACTGCATGGTAAAGCAACAGATGTGATAGCTACCCCACGAACCATCAACTCATAACCACCTTCTCTCCTTGTTCGGCACAATTTCATGTCTTTCAGAAATTTTAAATTAATTGTGCGAGGAGGTAGTGGTTCAAGTGTAGCTATCTCATCGTTGAGGCCAAGAGCCCGAGCAATAGACGTAACAAGCCCTCCAAAAACAATCGGTCCTGTTTTATTAGTAAATAAAGTCATGTGGGCAAGCATAAACGGGACCGGATTGATGTGGGTTCTAGTGAGGCATCCTTGCAAAAATAGGAGTTCACGAGCATTTACCTTGTTTGGACTTTCCTGGCCAAAAATAGTACATGCCAAAAGAAGTCTAAAAACTCTTATGGTCGGGTTGTGAATGGTCGACGCAAGTATCCCTTCAAAAGAATTAATTGAAGTACTTGAAAGCCTTTTCCAGAAGGTAAATACCTCGGCCGACCATTCCGCATCCAAAGGTGCCTCACAAATTGCACCTTCCCTATGAGGGATTCCTAACAAACCTGCTAGATCGTCGGTACTGAATTCATATTCAATTCCAAACAGTCTAAAAATAACAGAACCGACAGTACTAGCAGTGTTAGGACTGACAGTGTATATTAAAGAACTCAAAAACTCAGTTGTCAGTTTCTCATAGGTAGGTTCCTGATTAATGAAAATATTATGCAAGCCTAGAAATTCTAATAAATTAAAAACACTATGATAAATACCCAAAGCATACAGACAGTTATCGTCGACGTACCTAGTCGAGAGAATTTCTCGACTTTGAAGCCTCTGAATAATTTTCCGTTGCCTATCGCCCGGTCTTCCATCACGAAGAAGAAATCCGTTGAACTCCATTGTTGATAACTCCTTAGGTAGTGAAAATGGTAGAAAAGTGGTTTATGAGGGGAATGATAAAGTTTTGATTTTTTTTGGTTTTTGATGTATGAAAATGGAAATGGATGTTGGATATGTTTTATGGATGGAGGGTATTTTGGAAATGGGGGAGCTTTAATGGGGTTCAAGGAGGTTTTGGGAGGTTGTAAAAATGGGTTTTTGGTGAAGAAAGGGATGAAAATGGTGGAAAATGAAGGTCTGCCCCGTACTTGTTGTTGGGACGGCGTGGCGCCCGCCACAGGGCCTATGGCGCCCGCCACAAGGCCAATTCCTGGGCTTTGTGGTTTTTGGATCCTCCTTTTTGGGCCTTCCTTGCATCTTTGGTCTTCGGGGGGGTCTGGATAGCGTTTTCTTCTTCTTTTCAAGGCATGAGGCTTGCATATTTTTTTGTGAAGACAAAAATGAAAATATTTTTGTCTTATATTTTTTTTTTCTTTGCACGACAAAAATAAAATAATTAAAAATCAAAAAAGAAAAATTAACATTAGTGCATAATATGTATATATATAAGGAATTCAAAGTACATGAAAATATAAAAGCTGCAATAAAGTAATATATGTCTGGAAATGCGATAAATGAAATAAAGCATATAAAAGGAAATTAAATACTAGGGTAGCGCTGTCAGTGTAGAATGAGTCATGTGGTAGGCTTCTTTTCCTGGCTTGATCCACGAATCTCAGCTATCTCCCTCTGAAGCTCTTCAATCGCCTGATATAGAGCATCGGCCTCTGAGGCATGAGTGAGATCAGAAACCTGCATCTGTAACTCCAAGTCTACCACTTCCTGCTTGAGCAGGGCAGTCTCCTTACGGAGCTCATAAATCTGTGTTTGTAGGTCAGGTGGCTGCAGAGACATATTGTTAGACATAACAGTGATTCGGGGAGTAAGAGGTGTAGGAGTGTACTCAGCGGCGGGAGGCGATTTCGGCTCTTCGACAGTCTCTCCATAACCCTCAAGAGCATAACTCCAGTTTTCAGGATCATGGACACTGGTCATCAGCGGATCTGGTAATGTAAAATAGTGTATCGCTTCGCCGTCGATCAGCAATCTAAACATGTTGGGCTCAAAAGAAGCCCTCCTCATCAGTCCTCTATCTAGACAAAAATCAATATCCAGGGTGGTGTAGCAGCAGAAAGTCCTGAGGTGCAATAACTTGCGAGACAAGCCCAGTGCAGTAGCTATCTATGTAACAATCCCACCGACATGGATGATGCCTACGGATGATCTGGCAACACTAGCAAGGCCCTTCAACAGAAAGTTGCCACAAGCAACTGAGCGAGACTGAGTCGCACAAAACAGTAGGAAAATCTCCTCTTCACTTAGCAGTGTCTCTGTATCTGGAAAACCTGAGAAAACTGGGTAGAAGGATCTTGGCTCCCTCCGCCTGATATTTTAGTCCAAAATTTTTCCACTTCTCTGCTCATAAAATACCCCATCGGAGTCTCTGGAATAGCATCAGGAGTACTCTGGAAACCTAGCAAATCACCAAACTCTTTGTGAGAGAATGAGTAGTCAATCCCGAACAACCTGAAAACAGCGAGTCCATCGGGTCCAGCCCAAGGGTCATGATGAAACGAGCTGAGGAACTCAAGAGTCAAGTTCCTATAAGTGTTGTTCCTGTAGTCAAACTGGCCCCAGTGGAGTTGATGGCATAAAAATCTGACGCTTGGCTCTATCCCCAAGGCATCCATGCAGTCATGGTCAGGGTACCTGGTAGGAGCCATAGGGCGTCTCATGTGGACATGGTAACGCTCTCTCTGTGCATCATCTCTAAAGGCCACGTGCATGTCATCAGGGTTCTGCATCCTGTACAAGGTTAGCAAACAAGTCCTGAAAGCACATAAAACATTCAATCGTTAGTCCTGACATAATAATAAAATAAACAAATTAAAATAAAGTAAAAATAAATAAAAAGTACATAAATAAGAAAACCATGGGTTGCCTCCCATGCAGCGCTTGTTTAACGTCATTAGCTCGACGACCGGTATTTAAACATCATTGGAAGGATATGGTGGATCACTCAGAGTATGGCAGGTGTATGTTGTTGGGATGTCACCTCCTTCGTAGGGCTTCAACCATTGTCCATTGATGATGAATGGTTTACATGTTTGGTTCTTGATTTCAATAGCACCGGATCTTAGGATCTTAGATACTTCGAAAGGGCCAGTCCATCTCGAACGAAGTTTTCCTGGAAAAAGTCGTAACCTAGAATCTAACAGGAGAACAGGATCGCCTATTTTGAAGTCTCTTCTTATGATTCTTTTGTCATGCCAAGCTTTTGTTCTTTCTTTGTATATGATGGAATTTTCGTAGGCAGATTGTCTGAGCTCTTCTAATTTGTGGATATCAAGGATACGTTTCTCACCAGCTGTCAAGTAATCCAAATTCAATGTTTTGATGGCCCAATAGGCCTTATGCTCTAACTCAAAAGGTAAATGACATGATTTTCCATAGACCAGTTAGTTGATAAGGGGTTGTTCCTATAGGGGTTTTGAAAGCGGTTCTGTAGGCCCATAATGCTTCTTGAAGTTTCTGTGACCAATCCTTTCTAGATATAGAGACAGTCTTCTCGAGGATTTGTTTGATCTCCCTGTTAGATACTTCCACTTGTCCATTGGTCTGTGGGTGGTATGGTGTTGCTACTCTATGCTTAACTCCATACTTGCTTAAAAGTTTATCAAATATTCTCGATATGAAGTGTGATCCTCCATCACTTATGACTAAACGGGGGGTTCCAAACCTGGGAAATATATAATTTTTGAATAATTTGATGACTACTCTGGTGTCGTTTGTGGGTGCGGCGATAGCTTCAATCCATTTAGACACGTAGTCAACGGCTACTAAGATGTACTGATTTCCAAAATATGGTGGGAACGGTCCCATAAAGTCTATACCCCATACGTCGAAGAGTTCTACTTCTTGGATATTTCTTAACGGCATTTCATTACGTCTTGAAATATTTCCTGTGCGTTGGCATCTGTCACACTTGACAATGAAAGCATGGACATCACGCCACATAGTAGGCCAGAATAGGCCAGCTTGAAGAATCTTGGCGTAGGTCTTAGATGTGCTTGCATGTCCACCATAGGGTGCAGAGTGACAATGCTCAATTATATTATTTACCTCTTCTTCTGGAACACAACGGCGGAAAATGCCATCTTTGCCTCTCTTGAAAAGAAACGGTTCGTCCCAATAGAAGTTTCTCACATCACTATAGAACTTCTTCTTCCGGTGGTAGTTTAGATCAGGGGGTATGATGTCAGCGGCTAGGTAATTAACAAAGTCTGCATACCAAGGTACATTACTTATAGCTAAGGATTTGTGAAAATGCTCATGAAGGTCTGGGTTATCATCTTCAATAGTTTCTAGTTGGGCTATCAGTCTATCATAGGCAAAATCGTCATTTATGGGTACTGAGTCAGGTTTCAGGTATTCTAGCCTAGAAAGGTGATCAGCTACCACATTATCAGTGCCTTTCTTATCACGGATATCCAAATCAAACTCTTGCAGTAATAGAATCCATCGAAGTAACCTAGGCTTGGCATCCTTTTTGCTTAGTAAGTAACGAATGGCAGCATGGTCGGTGTAAACTATAATCTTGGCTCCTACTAGATAAGATCTAAATTTGTCTATTGCAAAAACTACAGCTAGGAGCTCTTTTTCGGTTGTTGCGTAGTTGAGCTGTGCAGCGTCTAGGGTTCTACTGGCATAATAAATTACATGTAACTTCTTATCTTTTCTCTGACCTAGAACGGCTCCAACAGCATAATCACTGGCGTCACACATTATCTCAAACGGTTCTGACCAATCAGGGGGTTTCATTATAGGTGCTGAAATCAGAGCTTGCTTCAGAAGATTAAATGCTTCAGTACATTTTTCATCGAAGATGAATTCAGCATCTTTCATTAAAAGAACAGTTAAGGGCTTTGTTATTTTGGAGAAATCCTTGATAAAATGTCGGTAAAATCCGGCATGTCCAAGAAAACTTCTTATCTCCCTGATAGTCTTCGGCGGTTTTAGATTCTCTATGACTTCTATTTTTGCTTTATCTACCTCTATACCTTTTTCGGAAACTATATGTCCTAAAACAATCCCTTCGGTGACCATGAAATGACATTTCTCCCAATTTAGCACAAGGTTTACCTCCACACATCTCTCCAGGATTTTCTCAAGGTTGATAAGACAATTTTTGAAATCTGATCCACAAACTGATAAATCGTCCATAAATACTTCCATAATTCCATCTAAATAGTCGGCAAAGATAGACATCATGCAGCATTGGAAAGTGACAGGAGCATTACAAAGTCCAAAAGGAATTCTTCTATAGGCAAAGGTTCCAACTGGGCATGTAAAGGTAGTTTTTTCTTGATCTTCGGGATGAATAGGTATTTAGAAGAATCCTGAATATCCATCTAGGTAACAAAAGTAAGAGTGTCTGGCTAGGCGCTCCAACATTTGGTCTATGAATGGTAATGGGAAATGGTCCTTCCTAGTTGCTTTATTTAATTTTCTATAATCTATGCACATACGCCAACCTCCATCAGTTCTTTTTGCTACAGGTTCGCCCTTCTTGTTTTGCATGACTGTGATGCCTCCCTTTTTAGGTACTACATGCACAGGACTCACCCATTTACTGTGTGAGATCTGATATATTATACCTGCCTCTAGTAACTTAAGAACTTCAGTCTTAACTACAGTACTCATTATAGGATTTATTCTTCGTTGGTGTTCTCTGGAAGGTTTTGAATCTTCTTCAAGCAAAATCCGATGCATGCATACAGATGGGCTTATTCCTTTTAGATCAGAGATCTTATATCCTAAGACTGAGAGGTACCTACGTAAAACTTCTAATAATTGATCGGTTTCTTCTTGGTTTAAGGTAGCACTGACTATAACTGGACGGTTCATATCTTCATCGAGAAATTCATATCTCAGGTTTTTAGGCAGTTCCTTAAGTTTTACGGTCGGTTTCATAGGGCAAGGCATAGGATCTGGGGTAAGAGATAAACATTCGTGAAGGTTATCATCAATGTAGGGTCTTTTATAATTTTCATCTTCCAAAATAAGGGTTGATGGCAATTTTATAGATTCAGTTTCTTCTTCTTGTTCTAATTCCCTAATGCATTCTTCGATGATATCTAAGGCATAACAAGCATCTCCTATCACAGGTGCCATAAGAAATTTTGAAAGTATAAATTCTATCTTCTCGTCACCTACCTCAAAAGTTAGTTTCCCTTTTTTAACATCTATTACGGCTCCATTAGTCGATAAGAACGGTCTACCTAGGAGGATTGGTATGTCGTCATCTTCTTTAATGTCCATGACAACAAAATCAGTAGGTATAAACAGCTGACCTATCCTAACAGGGACGTCTTCAAGTATGCCTATAGGATATTTAACGGATCTATCGGCTAATTGAAGTGACATCTTAGTAGGTTGTAATTCTCCTAAGTTTAATCTCTCACAAACTGCTAAAGGCATTAAGCTCACACTAGCTCCTAAGTCTAGAAAAGCTTTTTCGATGACATGATTCCCCAAAATACAAGGAATGGAAAAATTTTCGGGATCTTTATCTTTCTTTGCTAACCTATTTTCGGAAATAGAATTACATTCCACGGGTTTTGGATCTTCAAGTCTACGTTTATTCGTAAGTATGTCTTTGAGAAACTTAGCATAAGAAGGTATTTGGGTGATGGCTTCTGTAAAGGGGATTTCTACGTGAAGTTTTTCTATAACCTTAACGAATTTTTGATATTGATTATCGATTTGGGTTTTCTTTAATCTTTGAGGGTAAGGTATTGGTGGTTTATATGGCGGTGGTGGTACATAGGTTTTATTTTTAGGTTCTTCTCCTTTTTCTTGACTTTCCGGGGTTTCAGGCTTCTCTGGTTCCTTTTCCTCATTCCTCTCAGAAGTTTCGGGATCACTTAATCTAGGGTTTAAAGGCTCTTTATAAGCGGTTCCACTTCGTAGAGTAATGGCATTGGCTTGCCCTTTCGGGTTTTGTTGAGGTTGTCCAGGGAACTGTCCTCCAGGTGTAGTCTGTGGGGCTTGGTTTAACGCTACCTGAGAGATCTGGGTTTCAAGCATCTTATTATTGTAAACACCCCAAATTTGCCCTCACCCATTCACACCATGGCTTGTGATCATCTCATATGCATAAACTCAATCATAGCATCTCATATCACAGTTTTGATTCACTGCATAGATTCAAAGTCATCTGCACCTAGGGTTTGTGATCTGAGCAATCCAAGAGCTTCTTGAGCCACTCCAAAGGTCATCAATCACTTCAAAGGGGTCTATATGTGTTCAAGAATCATATTATATCCTCTCAAAGTCAAGAATTCCAAGGAATCACAAGAACTGGGATTGGTATGGATGCAGAGCCAGGTTTGACTGCAGGTGACCTAAAATTAGGGTTTTGGTTTCAGAGGCCATAACCCCAAATTTTTTGGTCATTCTTGTTTCTATTAGTCTCTATATGGTATAGGGAGTATGCATATCAATTTTCATGAAGAAATTCCATGGGGAAGTCATCTGATCAAGAGTTGACTTTCTGGATAAGTCAGTGCAAAATCAGGGCATCTGAGGCCCCCAATGACCCAACCAAGGGGTGATCTTCATCATTTTGAGTGTATATGATCTTCATTTGATCATAGAAGAAGGTTGAAGTTCACAAAATTCAAGAATTACAAGTTTTTGCAAAGTTGACTTTTTAGGGCATGGTTGACTTTTAATGAAATGTCATTTTATGCAACTTTTTCAACCCTTACTTTTTGATCCAAAAATGCTTCAAATGGAAAAACTTTGGTCATGAAAGTTGTAGATTAGATCTTTACCTTTTCAAAAATTACAAGAACATGACCTAATTCATTTTGGATCAAAAGTTATGGTGTGTCAAAGTTGGCAAAAATCACTAATTTTCAAAATATGCACCAAATGGAAAACTTACAAAAACTTTGTACCAAGGCATTTGTGACTTCTAATTCATGTCTAACCATCACACAAACATCACATGTACCCTAAAGTTCAGAATGGACTAAGAATTTTTCATGTTTCATGGTTTGTGTAGCAAGATCTTTCCATATGAACCAAAAGGGAACCAAGTTGCAAAATCATCATAACCCTTCCATCCACTTGATGCCTTGGATGCTGAACCAGCCATAGCCTTTCCCCTCACCATGCTGCGCCAGCCCACACCCTTGTACTAGCCTAGAACACAACCCATGCTTCTCTTACACAAGAGTGGACTTTTTGCAAAAGCTAGCTCACCTATCACAGCAGGCCAAGTCACATCACCTGACCAATAGGATTTGTTTATGTGGATCAAATGCCAGCCATTTCATACAACAAGCCAGCCTGAAAACTCACCACAACACACATTCACAAACTCTCTCCAACTTGGATTTTCTTTCGAATCTGATTCCACAAGCCATAAACACTCAAACAAACTCCACTAATCATTTCACCATGCTTCATTAAACCAAAACCAACAAGACATAAGCCTGAAGCAAGCCTGAGCATCACATTCACAAACTCACTCCCTCAAGCAAAAACCTTAGAATCTCATCACACAACTCACAAACACAAAAACCCACTTCATAGATCAACTTTACATGTTCCTCTTATCAAAAGGCATCCATCACCATAGCCTAAAACCTCAAGAATCCCAAATACGATTTCTCTCCCCCATTGAGCAGAACCTGCTCAAACCTTCAAACCAGCCACATTCAAAGTTGTCCAAGCACTGCAAACTCATCAGGAAGGTCATTAGAAGCTTTTTGCACCAAGAAAACAGCCAGCAAGTTCAAAGGGTGAAAGCTCCATCTCAGGTAGCCTTTCGAATTAACTTTTCCAGGACCTCTATTTTATGTTACAAAATGATTAAGCATGCTTCATTGATCACACTGAACTTGAAATTATTGAAAATGGTTGAGAAATGAAGTTGTATTGCTTGTCTGAAATTTTGGCAGTTTTTGTTCTTTGCTTCGATTCATGATTATGGCTGGAAATAAATGAGAAATGAGGGTGGGATTGAGTTTAGGGGAGTGAAAGGAACAAATTTGGAGCTTTAGAGCTCCAGAAATGACCTAGGGAAGGATTTGAAGATTCTCAGGGAGGGAGGTCACCGGAGAAGACGACCGGAGCTCGTCTCCGGTGACCTGAAAGTCATTAGTCATTTAATTAGGGTTAGGGCAAGCTTTAAACGTGGACCCTTGGATCAGGCTTCCCGCGCGCGTTTGTGTGGTCTGGATCATGTCATTAGTTAATAATCAGGATTAATTTGTTTAATTAATTAAAATTAGGAAGTTTGAACCTGGGCCGTCCAGATGCGCGCCCAGTCAAACATTTAAAGCCCAGATTCAATCTCAGCCTTCCATCCTGCATACTTCTCATTTATTTTATTTTCTTTCCAATTTTTCTCATTTAATTTCTACAATTTATTTAAAATAGTAAAAATGCTTTAAAAATTATGAAACTTTTTGTCAAGAGTTTCATTAATTTTTAAAACACAAAAATATTTTTATTTTCATTTTTAGCATAAAAAAAGTATTTTTAAATATTTAAAAGTTTATTTTTAATTGATTAATGAAAATTAATTTATTAAAAATACTTTTAGGTATTTAAAAATCACCAAAAAATTCATGAAATGTTTTAAGACATTTAGAAACATTGTCCAACCTTCAAACCAAATTTATTTTTTGATCTTGATGCATTTTGAGAATTTTTCATTGAATTAAAATCATTTTTATGCATTATCTTGATCCAAACTTCAAAAAATCATTTCTGCCTAACCCTAAAGAGTTGGACCTTGATTCTTTTTGCATTGCATTGTGTTTAGCATGTAGTTTGTGAGATTAAATGGCCATGATTTGATCTTTCATTTTTCTATTTGTTTGGTGATTTTCTTGTTAAGGAACCCTAAAACCCTAGAAATCTTAAGAAAATCATAACTTGAATTTGGTTAGGATTTGAGACCTCTCCTTTGGGCAATGAGTTAGTATAGGATTAGGGATCCTTTGAGGGCATTTTCAATTTTTTATAATGTTGTTTGCTTCTGGTTTTGGTTTTTGTTTGTTGCATTGTTCATAAACCCTAATTTGGGCTCCCATATGCATCCATCTTGCATTTTCTTGCATAACATGACTTGCCATGACATTCCATGCCTCCATTTGATTCATTGAACATCATAAGACATATTGAAAGCATGTTTGATCATTGCATCTTGCATTTTTCATGTTGTATGCCATGTGCATTCCATAACTTTTCATGTATGTTCTTGGGTCTTAACTTGTTTCATTTGCATCCATGAACTTGTATGATCATCCACATGTGTTGTTTCTGGTTTGTAGCATCTCATAGCATCATTAACATCATGCATATGCTTCTGGTTTGGTTTTGCATCACACCATTTCCTCTCATTTTGCATTGCATTGCATTTCCTTTTCTAACTTTTCAGGTGGTAAGTGACTTTGAGAAGTGAATTTGCCTTCACTTCTCATAACTTCTCTTCATCTCTTTTATGCATCCTTGCTGCATTTCTTATAATGTGTTTGAGTTTGAGCTTTCTCATTCTTCTTCTTCCCACTTTCTTTCTTCAAGTGACTTGACTTCTTGAATGAAGCAAGTTGCTTTGCCTCTCTTGATCCTTTCATCTGCTTCCTGGTGGTTCCATTGAAGACTCTTCTCTTGAAAACCTCACAAACCTTAGGAACAACCAAGCATGACAATGATTAGGGTTTTGATTAGTCTCCCCTCTTAGTTTTACCTTTGTGTCTCTTTGAGTCTTCTCTTCTCACCTCACAATCAGGGACTAAACCCTAAAGGCTTTAAGGCTTTGTGATTAAGTTTATGCCTGCATCCTTCTATTAGGATGGAGTGTATAACTTTAATCCTAAGTGTTAAACCCTTAATGTGTTTAAATCTCTTAATCAATTCACTTAATATTCATCAAGACATCACACTTGTAACTTGGGCCTTGCATTAGGGTTCTAATTCTTCCTTAATTGGTTAAGAAGGACTAACCCTAGTGTTAATGGACAAGTCCCCCTCAAGTTGTCTTACAAATCATAAAATCCACTTCATCATCATACCATTAAATAAAATCCACTTAATCAAAGGCTTGTTTTGTCATGAGTTTAATCCCTAATCATGGATTAGGTTGAGGAGCTTTCCTCAGCTTAAACTTTCTCATCTATTATCCTTCTATTAGGATGATGTAATGAGTCTGTTTAATCCCTGATTATGGCTTAACCTCATTACTCAACACTAAACAAAAAACACCAAAAACATCTAAATAATCACAAGTAGGTTAATGATCTTAATCCTACATCAAATGTGATTAAGTGTGAGAAGCTGACTTCACACTTAAGGTATTCTCATTACCCCTAATCAGAGGGAAGATGTGATGAGTTTACTAACCCATTGGTTTAGGCTTAAGCTCATTAACTTATGACAAACTTTCAAAAGCAATAAAAGACTGAAAATTCAAAAACAAGCAATAATCGTCTCCTCCGGGATTCTTTTCTCATCTCATTCACTCACAAACGAGAACTTGCTTCTTCCGTCTAATGCAAAACAATTAGCATATGTGCCAGACAGATCATACACTTGAGCATTGACAAGCAAGCAGTTCACAAGTCAATTCATCTTTCAGTCTCTTTGGGTCGAACTACGGTGTTCTGACTTCCTCATTGCACGAGAGGATTCGTAGGCATAACTTAACAGTTATCGAACAAAAGTCTCTGTATATTCCCCCTCTTTCTAGCCTCATTCTTTTAGCCTCATGATCTTGAGCATTCCACTCCTGTTCTTACACTGACACTTCACTTATATACTTCACTTTTCTCTTACACTGACACCTGTACATTTTGTTTTCCAGCTCTTTTACACACAAATTGCACTGACACTACCCCTTTAAAACACAAATCTTTCAAGCGTGGATCCCGTCGAGTACGGCGGACAATCTGGGTGCTAATACCTTCCCAGGTTGTAACCAACCCCCTTTCTCAGTCTCTCTGGTTCGCAACCGTCTTATCCATGTCTTTCTAGGTCTATGCAGCATTGCCTTTCCTCCGGGATAAAAATGCCTAGCTGGCGACTCTATTCATCTCCAGTGAGTTCACGGCTGTGTGTTCTCATTGTCCCTCTCGCCGACCGTTCGCGTCTGTACCTTTATCTGGGCCTGGTCCCACCTATCGGGAGCGACAGCTTGGCGACTCTGCTGGGGACCCTTATACTGCAACCAGGGCTTCTGGTTCTTTTTGTGGGTTCCTCCTAGCGCTTGTTTGATTTGTGTTTACTGGGGTGTTATGTGCTTATTTGTGTTTGTATTTTTGTATTTATTTTTGCTTTGTGTACAGTTGCTTTACTGCCTTCTTTATAGCCTTGCATTATATCATATTGTCATACTGTGCTGCTGGTTGGATCTGTTGTTTGCTTTGGTGGGTGGGGTTCTATTGAGAGTTAAGGTCCTATACCTGGGACCTGAGTGACACCTAGGCTAGAGTGGTTCATATTCTTTCCCATTCCATCTCGGTCTGGTGCGGGAATATGAAACATAGTTCAGATATGGGTTTCTTCTTGAGAACTCTGTGTTGCAGATTTCCTGCAATGCTAGGGCTATCTGGGAAGCCTGCTATGTCTGGATGACCTTTTAGTATTGACCTTCAGAAACTGAGGTGAATTAGAGGAGGAACTTTTATGGTTATTGTAAACACTGTACCTCCGGGTTAGAAGTGTTTACACTTCTCATAACTGATCCAAGTCTGAGGATCCTTGTTTTAGAACACCACCTGTGAGGGGGTTGGGCTGTTTACAGGTTTACAGGTACCCTTGGCCTCAGCATACCTTGTTACTTTGATTTGATTAAGAATACTCCATGTTGGAACAGTTCTTGTGATTCTAAACCCTGGACATGTGGCTCTTTATTTGAGTCCCCCACCTTGGTTACTGGATTTATAGACCTCCATCTGGATTTCTTGAATATACCTGGGTTTATATCAGAGCATTTGATCAGATCCAGCTCAGTCACAAACCCTTGCATATCATTTGCATACATAACCATTGCATCATATTGACATTTGCTTATTTGTGTTTCAGGGTATCCATCTCCATTTTTGGCCTGGTTTTGACCCCATCTTCAGTATTGACGTATCTTCATCAGCACCTGCTTCAGCTATCAGCTATCTACTTCAGTCACCTGCATCAGCCAGTCAGTGGCCCATTCTTCAGTGTTATCATCAGCACCTGTCTCTACTCATCCTCAACATCATGGCACCTAAAAAGAGTAACATCACCTACCACTTCTTCCAGCCAGAGCTAGCTGACATCAGGAGGATTCAGACCCTGATAACTCCAGACCATATACCGCTGTTCAGGGAACACTATGGAGATATACTTGATGTGGTTATGGATTTGGACTCTTCGCAGAGAAGCCTGATTCACACCTGCCTTCAATTTTATGATCCCCCACTGAGGTGTTTCACTTTTCAGGACTTTCAGCTGGGCCCTCTATTGGAAGAATACTCATCATTGGTTGGTATACCTATCAGAGGTGGAATCCCTTTCAACCCTGAGATGGTCTTTCCTGGTAATGAAGAGGTAGCAAAGGCCTTGCATATGGAACCAGTTTTGATTGGGCAGCATATGACTTCTAAGGCTGGAATCCTTGGCCTGCATATGGATTTCTTGATCTCTCAAGCTATCCTGAAAGCTTCTTTGGGAGAGTGGGAAGCAGTCTGTGCTTTATTGGCCCTGAGCATATATGGAATCATATTATTTGCAGATGAGCCTCGATTCATTAGCAAGAATGCAATCCATCTTTTCATCCTGAAGAACCCAGTGCCCACTTTATTGGGGGATCTCTACTATTCAGTGCATCAGAGGAATGAAAAGCAGAGGGGAAGATTAGTGAGGTGTTGTGCTCCTTTGTTCCATACTTGGCTTCTCAGGCATCTACCCAAGACAGACGCATTTTTGAACCCTCATCAGCAAAGAAACTGGGCTAGAAGACTCACTGCTCTAACTTCAGCTGATATCAGGTGGTGCACTCAAAGCACAAAGGGCAGGGATATCATCACCAGCTGTGGGCATTTTCCCAATGTGCCCCTAATAGGAGTTAAGGGTAGTATTAATTATAACCCTCTGCTGTTGAGAAGACAACTGGGCTATGCACTGGTCCACACTCCTAAGGCACAAGACTTGGTTGAGACTCTTTATTGTGAGAACAAGCCTAATCTGGCTATTGTTAGGCAGGCAGCCTGGGCCTGGGACAACGTTCAAACCAAGGGAGTAACCATTCTGGGGAAATGCAACAATGTGGCATCAGCACAATATTATGAGTGGTCCCATGTCAGGGCTCAATTATCTGGAATGCCCTTTACCATGGAGGATATGCCTGGACCATCCTCAGCACCACCCCCTGCCACTGTCAGATTGGAGGAGTTTGAGAGCTTGAAAGAAAGAAATGAGAAGTTGACTCAGGCTTTGCAGAAGACCCTCCGGGAGAGGAGTGATGGTAGGATGGACATTGAGAAGCTAGAGAAGTTGAAAGTAGAGCATCTGGCTAGAATTGAAAAGTCTGAGGATTATATCAAGAAGTCTAGGGCTGGGGAACAAATTCTGAAGAATGCTTGCAAGGAAGCCCAATTCCAGAAAGCCAGGACAGACTTGTATCTGAAGGAGAGTCAGGCTAGGTGGGTCAGGATCACCGAGGCTCGTACTCTGGAGGATAAGAGGGTACAAGACAAGATAGAGCAACTGGAAGCTAGTGCAAAAGAGCAGCAGGAGGCCCTGGCAGCAGCCTAGAGGGAGATATCAGAGCTGAAGATCAAAGCTGGAGTGAAGAGGTCAAAGGACCAAAGTCAGCACAAGAAGCTAACTTCAGCTGTTACTACTCGGAATCTCCTCATCAGGAATCTTACGGAGCGTCCAGCTGATCCTGTGACCGAAGCACTTCTCAAGGAAGTTCGGGAGGATGAGTTTGGTCTTGGTGTTTGACCATTTGCTTGTTGTGGCTTTCATTCCATGTACTTTTATTTTTTTGTAATGTATTTTGACCCCTCAGAGGGCTTGTATTTGTAAACAAACTATGTACCATTTGCCTTTTTGTAATGTATGTATTAGTTTGTTCCATCCGAGTTTACTTCAAAAGCAACATCAGCAGCATCATCAAGGGTCTGGAAGGGTCAAAACTGAATGCCAAGCCGGATACCTTGAAAACAAATAAGCATACTGCATTGCATGCTAACCCTTTGTTTGTTTTGTAGGTTTTTGTTTTATTGTTGCTAACTCTGTTGTGATGTTCAGGAACTATTGCTCGACGCCGGGTATTTCCCCTCAACCGTCCGCACCAATATCCAACCCGTAGCAACCTTCCGGGCATACAAATGGATCAGGTACAACAGGACCTTGCAGAGGTTAGAAATCAAATGGCAAACGAAGATTGGAAATGAGAACACAGATGACGCAGTTTATGGAAGTGATGAACAACATGGCTCAGAGCCAAGAAAGATTGAGAGCCATGGTGGAAAGGCAGAATCAAGAAGATCCACATATAGGGACTGCTGGCACCAGCAACAATGAAAGGGTCCAA
Source organism: Lathyrus aphaca (assembly GCA_963966055.1). Taxonomy (NCBI): domain Eukaryota; kingdom Viridiplantae; phylum Streptophyta; class Magnoliopsida; order Fabales; family Fabaceae; genus Lathyrus; species Lathyrus aphaca. The sequence continues at coordinate 500,998,682 of OZ014524.1, read as the reverse complement.
CCTCATGTCAACCCCCCTGTGTTTGGTCCCCACCTTCATCCAGAGGTTAATATTCCTGAAAATGTTCAAGGGACTGCCACTGCAGGCAGGGTACTGCAAGAAGACCCCCAGGAGGATCAGTTCACAGTAATGGGTGCTGGGGAGGAAGCTTATGATAGAAGGCTGGATGAGATAGCTGAGAAATTAAGATCCTTAGAGTCTCAGAACTCTTTGGGTTTCGACGTCATGGACATGGGCTTGGTAGACGGGGTCAGGATTCCCCATAAGTTTAAGCCTCCTTGTTTTGAAAAATACAAAGGGACTTCATGCCCCCGGACCCATTTACAATCATTTCTGGGGAGGTTGAAGGCCTACACCATGGACGAGAAGCTCTGGATGTTCTATTTTGAGGATAGCTTGACGGGAGCTTCAAGAGAATGGTACTCTCATCTGACAAGAGCAACTATCAGGTGTTGGAAGGACCTGGCAGAGGCCTTTATCAGACAATATCAGTACAACTTAGATATGGCACCCAACAGGAACCTCCTAATGGGAATGTCACAGTCGTCAAGGGAAAGTTTCCGAGAGTATGCCCAGAGATGGAGGCAATTGGCTGCTGCTGTTCAGCCACCTATGTCTGAAAGGGAAATGGCGGATATGTTTATGAACACCCTTCAGGGAACATACATTGACAGGCTGGCTGCTTTCTCTTCTACTAGCTTTGCAGATGTTGTCATAGCTGGGGAAAGAATCGAGAGCCTGTTAAAGATGGGCAAAATTTCTGACAATGGTGCCAGCTCGTCCAGCAATACAAGGAAGCCTTTTGCAGGCCCAAGAAGAACTAGCGAGACCAATTCCATCCACACCAACATGGGCAGACCCCAATATGTTCATAGGTCCGTGGCAGCAGTCACCATTCCCGCTCCAGCTCATCCATAACCAGCTTATCAACCTCCGCAACAAAACTATCAGCAACAACCCCAGTACCATCAACAAGCTCAGTATCCTCCGAGAAACTACAACAACACCAACAACAACAATCAGCAAAGGCCATTCCAACAGAGGCCATCTCAAGTCAATAGGGTGATCGATCCGATCCCTATGCCATATGCTACATTGCTGCCACAACTCCTGAAACTCAACCTAGTTGAGCTAAGGACGTTGGCACCTCCAGATCCTAATAGTCTACCCAGAAATTATGACTCCAACGCCAGATGTGCTTTTCATTCAAATGCACCTGGCCACAGTACAGAAAAGTGCAGAGCCTTGCACATGAAGGTACAAGACCTGGTAGACTCTAAGGCCCTGAATTTCGCACCACCACCCAATGTTAACAAAAATCCTATGCCTAATCACGGAGGTCCCAGAATCAATGCTATTGAAGAAGACAAGCCGTCTTATTTAATAACCAGTGTGGGTCAGATTCGGACACCGTTAGTAGAGATCAAGGCTCAACTCCTCGAATGTCAAATGTTCCCGGGGTGTGAGTTAGGGTGTGCTTACTACAATATCTCAGTAAATGGGTGTGATAACTTGAGGGATGGCATAAATGGTCTCATCCAGAGTGGCCAGCTTCAAATCACCACATCAATTCCTACAAATCCAGCAATCTCATCAGCAACAATCCCAGTATCTCCTACAACTGCAACAACCATTGTTCCCGACAATTCTTTGGCTTCATCAACAAGTACCTCATCTGTCAATTCAACTGACCATATATCAGCAAACACTCCTGCTACAACTTCAGCACCACTTCATTTTGAAACTCCTACAACAACAACACCCATCCTTCCAACAATGTCTCCTACAACACCAGCAACAAACAATGAAGACGTCTCAACAGTTACAATCTATTACGATCCTGAGAATAATTCTACTTACAACTCGCAAAGTGCTGCTCCCATCAGAGCACCAGTCACGATATATTACGATCCACAGACTATCACAGTTCCTTCCGCAGCTGCAGTCAGTCCAGTCACTATCACAGTGCCTGGACCAGTACCTTATGAAAGCAGTAACGCCATCCCGTGGCATTACGGCTCTGACCTGTACTGCGAAGGACAAAAAATCACTTTTGAATCATCAACCCCTGCACCACAAATAGATAATGTGGGAGGAGGCGGAGGCTTCACTCGAAGCGGACGTCTCTTCGCTCCACAAATTCAAAGACCCACTGCCGAAGCAGAAGCTGCTGCCAAGGCAAAAGGGAAAGGCTTGGTGCAAGAAGAGCAGACTGTTAAAGAAGCTTTGAAAACACCCTTCGATCAAGAGGTTGATGAGTTCATGAGAATCATCAAGAAAAGTGATTACAAAATAGTGGATCAGCTTCACCAGACGCCTTCCAAAATCTCAATCCTATCATTGCTCATGTGCTCCGAAGCCCATCGGAATGCACTACTCAAAGTCTTGCACGCAGCTTATGTGCCTGAAGAGATCACCGTCAATCAGTTGGAAGATGTGGTTGGAAATGTTAATGCTAGTCATGGACTAGGGTTCACCAACACTGACTTGACTACGGAAGGCCGCAACCATAACAAGGCTTTGCACATAACTATGGAATGTAAAGGAGCAGTCCTTTCCCATGTGCTGGTAGACACGGGGTAATCCCTTAATGTCTTACCTAAGAAGGCCCTTGTGAAGCTAGAATATGACGGATTGGCGTTGAGACCCAGCAACCTGGTGGTGAGAGCCTTTGATGGTTCTAAGAGATCGGTTCTGGGAGAGATTGAGTTGCCCATAACGATTGGCCCGCAAACTTTCAAAACGACCTTCTACGTGATGGATATACAGCCCGCCTACAGCTGTCTATTGGGTAGGCCATGGATTCACGCCGCTGGCGCCGTGACCTCAACCCTTCACCAGAAGTTAAAATTCGAGTGGGAGGGTCAAGTCGTTACTATCTGTGGAGAGGAGGATATTTTTGTCAGCCACCTGGCTACCTATAAATACATTGAGATGGATGGGGAGATCCATGAAACAATGAGTCAAGGGTTCGAGGCCTTGAATATAAATGAAACATCTATTGTACCTGGAACTTCAATGACATCATACCAGCAAGCCTGGAAGGTTGTTGAAGAAGGAACTGCCCAAGGCTGGGGCAAACTGTTACCGGTGGAGAAGAAAGAGGATAGATTTGGGTTGGGTTACAAACCAACTCAACAAGATCAAGCAGAGGCTGCAAAGGAGCCCAATTTTGTTAGTGGGGGGATGCTCACCCCTGATGCTGTCAACAATTTGGAAGACGAGTTGGAAGAAGAACGCAACCTGGAAAGCTGGATTCGTCCAAAGATCCCGGGGAGCAGTATCTCGAACTGGTCTTCCCAGGAAATTATAAGAGTTACTCATGCAGAGTAATTATTATTTCCTGTATTTTTATAGCATGCATCAAAGTCTTGCATCTTGCCCAAGATGACAAGACTCATTTTGTAATCGGGCCATCTGTACTTTTTGTGCAACAAGATTAATCAATGAAATATCAGACATCTTTTTGCAAACGAGTCTTTTTCTTTTCCGCTCACTGTTTTTCCATTTTTCTTTTTGTACAAAAAATAAATGGCAATGTTTTCAAAATGACAACTTTATTTCACTTTTCTAAACAAGATTAAAATCAAATAACTAAAATGAACAAACTGAACCCTTGCAGAGTGTGCCTCCCAGACAGCACCGACAACAACACGGCTATGACTCCGTATGACTTTGACAATCCAATCAATCAAGCTGATGAAGGGATTGAAGAAGAATATGAGCTTCCTGAAGAATTAGCCAGGTTGTTAAGACAAGAGGAAAAGGTTATCACTCCTCACCAGGAGGAGGTTGAAGTGATCAATCTTGGTACAGATGAAGACGTGAAAGAAGTTAAAATTGGGGCCTGCTTACAAGACTCAGTGAAGAGACAACTGATTGACCTGCTTCAAGAGTATGTGGATGTGTTTGCTTGGTCTTATCAAGACATGCCAGGGTTGGACACCGACATTGTTGTGCACAAGTTGCCTTTGAGAGAAGAATGCCCACCGGTCAAACAGAAGCTGCGCCGTACTCGCCCGGGCATGGCAATGAAGATCAAGGAAGAGGTACAAAAGCAATGGGACGCCGGTTTCCTTGCCGTAACTAGCTACCCACCGTGGGTTGCTAATATTGTACCTGTGCCTAAGAAGGACGGCAAGGTAAGAATGTGTGTTGACTACCGGGATCTGAATAGAGCTAGCCCGAAAGATGACTTCCCTTTACCTCACATTGATGTATTGGTGGATAACACAGCTCAGTTCTCGGTATTCTCCTTCATGGACGGATTTTCAGGATACAATCAGATTAAAATGTCACCTGAAGACATGGAGAAGACAACCTTCATCACACCCTGGGACACGTTCTGCTACAAGGTAATGCCATTTGGGCTCAAGAATGTCGGTGCAACATATCAACGGGCTATGGTGACATTATTCGACGATATGATCCATAAGGAAATCGAGTGTTATGTGGATGATATGATCTCCAAGTCCCTCACCGAAGAAGACCACCTGGTAAATCTGCTGAAACTGTTCAAGCGTCTGAGGAAGTACCAATTGAAGTTGAACCCCAACAAATGCACATTCGGGGTGAGATATGGTAAGCTGTTGGGTTTTATTGTGAGCAAGAAAGGGATTGAAGTTGACCCTGATAAAGTCAAAGCCATTCAAGAGATGCCTGCACCGAAGTCAGAAAAAGAAGTTCGATGGTTTCTAGGAAGATTGAACTACATCTCAAGGTTCATATCTCACCTTACAGCAACCTGTGAACCCTTGTTCAAATTGTTAAGAAAAGAACAGATGGTCAGGTGGAATGAAGATTGCCAGAAGGCTTTTGACAAGATCAAGGATTACTTACAAGAGCCTCCAATCCTTATGCCTCCAGTTGAAGGAAAACCTCTGATAATGTACTTGACAGTATTAGAGGAGTCAATGGGGTGTGTGCTGGGCCAGCATGACGAATCTGGTCGAAAAGAGTATGCAATATACTACCTAAGCAAAAAGTTTACCGACTGTGAACAGCGTTATTCACTGCTCGAGAAAACTTGCTGTGCTTTAGCGTGGGCTGCTCGCCGACTGAGGCAGTATATGTTGACCCACACTACCTTGCTGATCTCAAAAATGGATCCAGTCAAATACATATTTGAGAAGCCAGCACTTACCGGACGGGTTGCAAGATGGCAAATGATCCTTACAGAGTATGACATCCAGTAAACATCTCAGAAAGCCATCAAGGGCAGTGTATTGTCTGAATATCTTGCTGAGCAACCCATTGATGATTACCAGCCTATGAGATTTGACTTCCCTGATGAAGACATCATGTTCATAAAAGCAAAAGATCATGAAGAGCCTATTCACACTGAAGGGCCTGACCCGGAAGAAGAATGGACTATGATGTTTGATGAGGCCGTTAATATGAATGGTCGTGGTGTTGGTGCAATACTCATTACACCCAAAGGAGTTCACATGCCTTTCTCGGCAAAACTCACTTTCAACTGCACTAACAACGAAGTTGAATACGAAGCTTGTATTATGGGACTTGAGGAAGCCATCGACCTCAGGATCAAGACATTGACTTTATTCAGAGATTCAGCTCTGGTAATCAATCAGACCAACGGCAAATGGTACACCCACCAGGATCATCTGATACCTTACAGGGATTATACAAGGAGGTTATTGACTTTCTTTACAACAGTCAAGCTTGAGTATATCCCTCGAGACGAGAATCAGTTTGCAGATGCCCTGGCTACCATTTCGTCCATGATCAAAGTTCAGGCTGCCAACTTTGTACCTCAGATCTCAGTGTCCAGACTTGACCGACCAGCATATGTGTTCGCGGCAGACATTGTCAAAGATGATAAGCCTTGGTTCCATGACATTAAGTGCTTCTTAGAGGATCAAGCATACCCACTTGGGGCATCTTCCAATGATAAGAAGACTCTGAGAAGGCTTGCTGGTAGTTTCTTTTTGAACACTGATGGTTCCCTATACAAAAGGAACTTTGATATGGTACTCCTCAGATGCGTTGATAAGACAGAAGCAGACTTGTTGATGCATGAAGTGCACGAAGGATCCTTTGGTACCCATGCGGGAGGGCATGCCATGGCTAAAGAGTTGCTACGATCTGGCTATTACTGGATCACAATGGATGCAGACTGTTGTGCCTATGCCATAAAATGCCATAAATGCCAGATTTACGCGGATAAGGTGCATGTGCCTCCCAATCCTTTGAATGTGATGTCTTCACCCTGGCCCTTTGCTATGTGGGGCATTGACATGATTGGTAAGATTGAGCCAACTGCTTCTAATGGCCACAGATTCATCCTGGTCGCCATTGATTATTTCACCAAGTGGGTTGAAGCAGCATCATATGCAAATGTCACGAGACAAGTGGTAGCCAGATTTCTGAAAAGAGATATCATCTGTCGGTATGGAGTGCCTGAGCGAATCATTACTGATAATGGTTCCAATCTAAATAACAAAATGATGGCAGAGCTGTGCCGGGACTTCAAGATCCAACACCACAATTCTTCTCCTTACAGGCCAAAGATGAATGGCGCTGTTGAGGCAGCGAATAAAAATATCAAGAAGATTGTGCAGAAGATGGTAGTCACTTACAAAGACTGGCATGAAATGCTACCATTTGCCTTGCATGGGTACCGCACGTCAATCAGAACATCCACTGGGGCAACACCGTATCAGCTGGTATATGGTATGGAAGCAGTCCTACCTGTTGAAGTTGAACTACCCTCCCTACGGGTATTGATGGATGTTAAACTGAGTGAAGCAGAATGGGTTCGGGCCCGATACGAACAACTGAGTCTGATCGAAGAGAAAAGATTGGCTGCAATCTGTCATGGGCAATTGTATCAGAAAAGAATGAAGAAAGCCTTCGATCAGAAAGTCAGGCACCGAGAGTACCAAGTAGGAGATCTTGTGCTGAAGAGAATCCTCCCTCCTCATACAGACCACAGGGGCAAATGGACTCCGAACTATGAAGGACCATTTGTAGTAAAGAAAGTTTTCTTGGGTGGAGCACTGATGCTCAGCACCATGGATGGTGAAGACTTCCCGTCCCCTGTGAATTCAGATGCAGTTAAAAAATACTTCGCATAAAATGACCCGCTGGACACAAAAACAGAATGTAAGTCCAGGCAAAAATAGGGCATCCCGGCGAGTCAAAAACAGAATAAAAGACTCGGGCAAAAATAAGGGAAAATAAACAAAAAAATGTACACCCGCTGAGTTGAAAAGCCACATCGGACAGCTCAGGCAAAAATGGGTATCCCGATGGATTGAAAACCCGAAAGGGCGATCCATGCAAAATAAGGGAATAAGCGAACAACTGCAGTCTGAATTCGTCTGTATCGTTTACAACTTGGTAAGCTTCAGTCAGAATCAGCCTTCTTCAGAAAGCAAGATGAAAAGAACGTCAAAAGTCATACGAGTCGTAGCAAAAGAGGAAGCTCTTTAAAGCGTCATCAACATTGCCAGCATTTTGTTTCTCAATTTGTAACAATCTCCTCATTTCAGGGGATTTGTTTCTTTGACTGTATCTCGCCAATTCAGGGCATATGAATTAATAAAATCAGATTTTCAGTCATGTCTCGTCTTGTACATCTTATTTGCAAAAAAATGTCTGATATCTAAAAGGAAAACTGAATGCATAAGAAATACAGATGTTTATCTTCAAATAAAAACATGCTTGCAGGAAATATACTTACTCTCAGGAGTGTCTAAACTCCTATGACGGAATCCAGTAAAGGATACCTCAGGATTACTTGTGCGTTTCTCTATCTTTTCAGAATTGCAGGTATCCAGGATGCAACTTGGGGCATGGAAGCTTCATCCCGACAAGCTGATAAATCGACACTCAGCGCGCAAAGTGTCTTCTCCCCAGCTGAGTTGCCACTTATTACTTATCCCCATCAGAGTTTCCAGGCATCACAGAAGACGCCCATATCCCCGGCTGAGTCGAGAATCCACTTCAACAGAATTTCTAGGGAGGTTTTTCAGTGATCTCTCTTTCTCCCCAGCCGAGTTGCCATTTCATCCTCAGCCGAGTACAAAAGTCAGGGAACTATCTCCCCACTGAGTTTCAGCCTCTATCCAGAAGAGCGTCGCATAAAGGATCACAACAGAGTGGCGAAAACTTCTACAAACCCCAGCTGGGTCCCTCATTTATAAGGATAGGTCTATCAATGAACCATATCCCCAAGCAGATATCATATCATCAAATCTACCAATAATCTCACCCCCAGCTGGGATGTCTACTTCAAGCGGATCGACCAAAGATCGTCACAGCAGCGGGACCCGGATCCCGGTTTGGTATCTTTGCATAATCATAGCATTCGCATCATATTCACCCACAAAGCGTAGCATTCCGTTTTAACACGGAGCATTACGGCAAAAATCAAACATATAGCATATTCATAAGCCATGTTTTGAACCAACACTTGTGAATAATGACAATCCGTCAATATACAGAATACTTCCCTCATATCCCCAGCGGAAGTTCCCCAGCAAAAGCAGTTTCCCCACAATCACAAAACATCAGTATATACTCCTTGTGGCACCCGTCCGTGTCATTTCCCCAGCAGAAAGCCAAAGACGCCCTCTTTGCACTCACATATACTTACATATATAATCCTTTGACACCCGTCCGTGTCATATCCCCAGCGCAGTCATCTACACTTTGTATATCAGATACTTGTTTATATTACACTCTTCTCTTTTGACACTCGTACGTGTCGCTCTCCCCAGTAATTAAACACTCATCTATACACCACTCACTCTCATACTGATACTCGTCCGTATCTTATATATACCACTTATACATCCCCACAGATTCAACACTAATCCTTGTTCTTTGTTAACTCGTTGGTACTCGTCCGTACCATCATCTCAGAACATGCGTTAAGCGTTTGTTTCTACATGATACTCGTCCGTATCATAGTCTTAAGGATGCTCGTCCGCATCTTTAATCCATACACTGTGTCAAGCACTTTTGTCTTCTTGAATATAGATACTCGCCTGTGTCTACTATCCCCCAGAAGACTCCTCTCAGATTCAACACTCGTCTGTGTTCTCTGTTAACCAGTTGATATTCGTCCGTATCATCATCTTTGAACACATGTCAGTATTTGTTTCTACCCGATACTCGTCCGTATCGTAGTCTTAAGGATGCTCGTCCGCATCTTTAATCTATACACAATACCAAACACTTATACCTTTTGTTTCTTGGATATAAACACTCGTCCGTGTTTACTACTCCCCAGTAGATCGCCAGCAAAGCAATTTTCTTTTTATCTGACACTCGTCCTGTGTCACGATAAACCCTGAGAGCAGCCGTACCCTGCTAGGTGGTCATCCTCCACCTCTTGATGGTCGTCCTCCGTCATGCTCATCCGATGGCCATCCCCATCGTTGATATTTTTAGCAGCCGTCCCCTGCTAGGTGGTCGTCCTCCACCTTTTGATGATCGTCCTTCATCATTTTATCCAATGGCCGTCCCCATTGTTGATTTTGGTTATCTGGCATTCGTCCTATGTCCTGACAAACCTTGAGAGCAGCCGTCCCCTGCTAGGTGGTCGTCCACCGCCTCTTGATGGTCGTCCTCCATCATGCTCATCCGATGGCCGTCCCCATCGTTGACCTTTTATCCGGCATTCGTCCTATGTCGTGATATTTTCGGCAGCCGTACCCTGCCAGGTGGTCGTCCTCCACCTTAGATGACCGTCCCTCATCTTGTACCCGACAGAGCAGCCGTCCCCTGCTAGGTGATCGTCCTTCGCCTTTGATGACCGTACCTCATCATCTGTTTATTTCATTTATTCTTTAACCCGATGGCCGTCCCCGTCGTGGTCCCTTTTCTTTTTAACCCGATGGTCGTCCCCATCGTCGGTTACCTTTATGAACTTGATGGCCGTCCCCGTCATGTTCCATTAATCCCCAGAAATTTTACAGCTTTATCTTGATCCCCAGCATGTCGGCCGTCCCCGTCATTGCTTTATTTTCCGCACTTTTCCCAGCATGTCGGCCGTCCCCGTCATTGCCCTTTACCCAGCAGTCGTCCTCTGTTCGACGGTCGTCCTCCGTCGCCCACACTGTGTTATACTTTATTTTCTTTTGCAATTTGTATCCCTTTTCTTCTTCATTCTGTGAGTGCAAATTTTGGACTGTCTTTGGTATTCAACCCCAAGTTATCTTGTTTTCCTGTTAAGCCGTTGCTTACAACCTACACAGCTAACTCATGTTTGAATAGGGGCAGCTGTAAACACCCCAAATTTGCCCTCACCCATTCACACCATGGCTTGTGATCATCTCATATGCATAAACTCAATCATAGCATCTCATATCACAGTTTTGATTCACTGCATAGATTCAAAGTCATCTGCACCTAGGGTTTGTGATCTGAGCAATCCAAGAGCTTCTTGAGCCACTCCAAAGGTCATCAATCACTTCAAATGGGTCTATATGTGTTCAAGCATCATATTATATCCTCTCAAAGTCAAGAATGCCAAGGAATCACAAGAACTGGGATTGGTATGGATGCAGAGCCAGGTTTGACTGCAGGTGACCTAAAATTAGGGTTTTGGTTTCAGAGGCCATAACCCCAAATTTTTTGGTCATTCTTGTTTCTATTGGTCTCTATATGGTATAGGGAGTATGCATATCAATTTTCATGAAGAAATTCCATGGGGAAGTCATCTGATCAAGAGTTGACTTTCTGGATAAGTCAGTGCAAAATCAGGGCATCTGAGGCCCCCAATGACCCAACCAAGGGGTGATCTTCATCATTTTGAGTGTATATGATCTTCATTTGATCATAGAAGAAGGTTGAAGTTCACAAAATTCAAGAATTACAAGTTTTTGCAAAGTTGACTTTTTAGGGCATGGTTGACTTTTAATGAAATGTCATTTTATGCAACTTTTTCAACCCTTACTTTTTGATCCAAAAATGCTTCAAATGGAAAAACTTTGGTCATGAAAGTTGTAGATTAGATTTTTCCCTTTTCAAAAAGTACAAGAACATGACCTAATTCATTTTGGATCAAAAGTTATGGTGTGTCAAAGTTGGCAAAAATCACTAATTTTCAAAATATGCACCAAATGGAAAACTTACAAAAACTTTGTACCAAGGCATTTGTGACTTCTAATTCATGTCTAACCATCACACAAACATCACATGTACCCTAAAGTTCATAATGGACTAAGAATTTCTCATGTTTCATGGTTTGTGTAGCAAGATCTTTCCATATGAACCAAAAGGGAACCAAGTTGCAAAATCATCATAACCCTTCCATCCACTTGATGCCTTGGATGCTGAACCAGCCATAGCCTTTCCCCTCACCATGCTGCGCCAGCCCACACCCTTGTACTAGCCTAGAACACAACCCATGCTTCTCTTACACAAGAGTGGACTTTTTGCAAAAGCTAGCTCACCTATCACAACAGGCCAAGTCACATCACCTGACCAATAGGATTTGTTTATGTGGATCAAATGCCAGCCATTTCATACAACAAGCCAGCCTGAAAACTCACCACAACACACATTCACAAACTCTCTCCAACTTGCATTTTCTTTCGAATCTGATTCCACGAGCCATAAACACTCAAACAAACTCCACTAATCATTTCACCATGCTTCATTAAACCAAAACCAACAAGACATAAGCCTGAAGCAAGCCTGAGCATCACATTCACAAACTCCCTCCCTCAAGCAAAAACCTTCGAATCTCATCACACAACTCACAAACACAAAAACCCACTTCATAGATCAACTCAACATGTTCCTCTGATCAAAAGGCATCCATCACCATAGCCTAAAACCTTCAGAATCCCAAATACGATTTCTCTCCCCCATTGAGCAGAACCTGCTCAAACCTTCAAACCAGCCACATTCAAAGTTGTCCAAGCACTGCAAACTCATCAGGAAGGTCATTAGAAGCTTTTTGCACAAAGAAAACAGCCAGCAAGTTCAAAGGGTGAAAGCTCCATCTCAGGTAGCCTTTCGAATTAACTTTTCCAGGACCTCTATTTTATGTTACAAAATGATTAAGCATGCTTCACTGATCACACTGAACTTGAAATTATTGAAAATGGTTGAGAAATGAAGTTGTATTGCTTGTCTGAAATTTTGGCAGTTTTTGTTCTTTGCTTCGATTCATGATTATGGCTGGAAATAAATGAGAAATGAGGGTGGGATTGAGTTTAGGGGAGTGAAAGGAACAAATCTGGAGCTTTAGAGCTCTAGAAATGACCTAGGGAAGGATTTGAAGATTCTCAGGGAGGGAGGTCACCGGAGAAGACGACCGGAGCTCGTCTCCGGTGACCTGAAAGTCATTAGTCATTTAATTAGGGTTAGGGCAAGCTTTAAACGTGGACCCTTGGATCAGGCTTCCCGCGCGCGTTTATGTGGTCTGGATCATGTCATTAGTTAATAATCAGGATTAATTTGTTTAATTAATTAAAATTAGGAAGTTTGAACCTGGGCCGTCCAGATGCGCGCTCAGTCAAACATTTAAAGCCCAGATTCAATCTCAGCCTTCCATCCTGCATACTTCTCATTTATTTTATTTTCTTTCCAATTTTTCTCATTTAATTTCTACAATTTATTTAAAATAGTAAAAATGCTTTAAAAATTATGAAACTTTTTGTCAAGAGTTTCATTAATTTTTAAAACACAAAAATATTTTTATTTTCATTTTTAGCATAAAAAAAGTATTTTTAAATATTTAAAAGTTTATTTTTAATTGATTAATGAAAATTAATTTATTAAAAATACTTTTAGGTATTTAAAAATTACCAAAAAATTCATGAAATGTTTTAAGACATTTAGAAACATTGTCCAACCTTCAAACCAAATTTATTTTTTGATCTTGATGCATTTTGAGAATTTTTCATTGAATTAAAATCATTTTTATGCATTATCTTGATCCAAACTTCAAAAAATCATTTCTGCCTAACCCTAAAGAGTTGGACCTTAATTCTTTTTGCATTGCATTGTGTTTACCATGTAGTTTGTGAGATTAAATGGCCATGATTTGATCTTTCATTTTTCTATTTGTTTGGTGATTTTCTTGTTAAGGAACCCTAAAACCCTAGAAATCTTAAGAAAATCATAACTTGAATTTGGTTAGGAGTTGAGACCTCTCCTTTGGGCAATGAGTTAGTATAGGATTAGGGATCCTTTGAGGGCATTTTCAATTTTTTATAATGTTGTTTGCTTCTGGTTTTGGTTTTTGTTTGTTGCATTGTTCATAAACCCTAATTTGGGCTCCCATATGCATCCATCTTGCATTTTCTTGCATAACATGACTTGCCATGACATTCCATGCCTCCATTTGATTCATTAAACATCATAAGACATATTGAAAGCATGTTTGATCATTGCATCTTGCATTTTTCATGTTGTATGCCATGTGCATTCCATAACTTTTCATGTATGTTCTTGGGTCTTAACTTGTTTCATTTGCATCCATGAACTTGTATGATCATCCACATGTGTTGTTTCTGGTTTGTAGCATCTCATAGCATCATTAACATCATGCATATGCTTCTGGTTTGGTTTTGCATCACACCATTTCCTCTCATTTTGCATTGCATTGCATTTCCTTTTCTAACTTTTCAGGTGGTAAGTGACTTTGAGAAGTGAATTTGCCTTCACTTCTCATAACTTCTCTTCATCTCTTTTATGCATCCTTGCTGCATTTATTATAATGTGTTTGAGTTTGAGCTTTCTCATTCTTCTTCTTCCCACTTTCTTTCTTCAAGTGACTTGACTTCTTGAATGAAGCAAGTTGCTTTGCCTCTCTTGATCCTTTCATCTGCTTCCTGGTGGTTCCATTGAAGACTCTTCTCTTGAAAACCTCACAAACCTTAGGAACAACCAAGCATGAAAATGATTAGGGTTTTGATTAGTCTCCCCTCTTAGTTTTACCTTTGTGTCTCTTTGAGTCTTCTCTTCTCACCTCACAATCAGGGACTAAACCCTAAAGGCTTTAAGGCTTTGTGATTAAGTTTATGCCTGCATCCTTCTATTAGGATGGAGTGTATAACTTTAATCCTAAGTGTTAAACCCTTAATGTGTTTAAATCTCTTAATCAATTCACTTAATATTCATCAAGACATCACACTTGTAACTTGGGCCTTGCATTAGGGTTCTAATTCTTCCTTAATTGGTTAAGAAGGACTAACCCTAGTGTTAATGGACAAGTCCCCCTCAAGTTGTCTTACAAATCATAAAATCCACTTCATCATCATACCATTAAATAAAATCCACTTAATCAAAGGCTTGTTTGTCATGAGTTTAATCCCTAATCATGGATTAGGTTGAGGAGCTTTCCTCAGCTTAAACTTTCTCATCTATTATCCTTCTATTAGGATGATGTAATGAGTCTGTTTAATCCCTGATTATGGCTTAACCTCATTACTCAACACTAAACAAAAAACACCAAAAACATCTAAATAATCACAAGTAGGTTAATGATCTTAATCATACATCAAAGGTGATTAAGTGTGAGAAGCTGACTTCACACTTAAGGTATTCTCATTACCCCTAATCAGAGGGAAGCTGTGATGAGTTTACTAACCCATTGGTTTAGGCTTAAGCTCATTAACTTATGACAAACATTCAAAAGCAATAAAAGACTGAAAATTCAAAAACAAGCAATAATCGTCTCCTCCGGGATTCTTTTCTCATCTCATTCACTCACAAACGAGAACTTGCTTCTTCCGTCTAATGCAAAACAATTAGCATCTGTGCCAGACAAATCATACACTTGAGCATTGACAAGCAAGCAGTTCACAAGTCAATTCATCTTTCAGTCTCTTTGGGTCGAACTACGGTGTTCTGACTTCCTCTTTGCACGAGAGGATACGTAGGCATAACTTAACAGTTATCGAACAAAAGTCTCTGTATATTCCCCCTCTTTCTAGCCTCATTCTTTTAGCCTCATGATCTTGAGCATTTCACTCCTGTTCTTACACTGACACTTCACTTATATACTTCACTTTTCTCTTACACTGACACCTGTACATTTTGTTTTCCAGCTCTTTTACACACAAATTGCACTGACACTACCCCTTTAAAACACAAATCTTTCAAGCGTGGATCCCGTCGAGTACGGCGGACAATATGGGTGCTAATACCTTCCCAGGTTGTAACCAACCCCCTTTCTCAGTCTCTCTGGTTCGCAACCGTCTTATCCATGTCTTTCTAGGTCTATGCAGCATTGCCTTTCCTCCGGGATAAAAATGCCTAGCTGGCGACTCTATTCATCTCCAGTGAGTTCACGGCTGTGTGTTCTCATTGTCCCTCTCGCCGACCGTTCGCGTCTGTACCTTTATCTGGGCCTGGTCCCACCTATCGGGAGCGACAATTATGAGTAATAATTTGACCAACCTTGGTTCCTAACTTGGTAATCAGTTCGTTAACATGGACGTTTTGGTTCATGAACTCTTTGTTTTGTTGTTTTTGAGCAACGATAAAATCTTTTACAACTTCCTCAAAGCTCGGACTTGGTGGTACAGGTTGCATAGGTTGATTTGTTCTTGGGGCTTGGTAACCTTGTTGTCTCGGAGGTGCGGTATTTTGAATAGGGTTATTATTTTTGTAGGAGAAGTTTGGGTGATTCCTCCATCCAGGGTTATATGTGTTTGAAAATGGGTTCCCTTGGGTATAGTTCACTTGCTCAGTGTTGGTTTCATTCAACAGATTGCATTCGGCGGATTGATGTCCTTGCGTTCCACATATCTCACAATTCGGCAAAACTGCGGCTACAGTATTCGGAGTTGTACACATATGTTCGACTCTAAGGGCCAACGCGTCCATTTTAGCCTGCATCATGTCTATAGAGCTTAGCTCATGTATTCCTCCTTGGGCTTCCTTCTTTTCCATTGTCGCTCGTTCTACTCCCCATGATTGATGGTTTTGGGCCATATCCTCGATAAGGGCACTAGCTTCAGGGTAAGGTTTGTTCATCAGTGCGCCACCAGCGGCAGCGGCGATGGTCATTTTAGTGTTATAATGAAGTCCATTATAGAAGGTTTGGATGATTATCCAATTCTTTAGGCCGTGATGTGGGCATGCTCTTAATAGTTCTTTATATCTCTCCCAGGCTTCGAACAACGACTCTCCTTGGTGTTGGGTAAATTTAGTTATTAGGTTTCGAAGAAGAGCAGTCTTACTTGGGGGAAAATATCTAGCAAGGAAAACTTTTCTAAGGTCATCCCAAGTTGTTATTGAATTGGGTGGAAGGGAATCTAACCATGATAGAGCTTTATCTCTGAGGGAAAAGGGAAATAATCTTAAACGTATTGCCTCAGGAGAAGCTCCATTGGTTTTAAAGGTGTCTGCTAACTGAAGAAAGTTTTTTAAATGTTGGTTCGGGTTATCAGTAGCGAGACCTGCGAATTGTCTCCGTTGCACTAATTGCAGCAGGGATGGTTTAAGTTCAAAATTATTGGCTGGGATAGCGGGGTTTACTATACTGGAACTAGGTTCCTCGTTTGATGGTTGGGCGAAGTCCTTAAGAGGTCTTCGGTTTTGATCTTCGGCCATAGCTCTCCTATTCCTATGGAAAAACAAACGTGCGCGAGCGTAACGTTCAGGTTCAGCTAGAGGGTCTACTAAACTTCCGGCACTGCGAGTCTTTCGCATTGACCGGTGGGTAACAACCTTAGTCTAAACGGTATAACTACAGGGTAATGAAATTTGACGATATTGGTCCCCGGCAACGGCGCCAAAAACTTGATGCGTGTTTTTCGCAAGTGTACGAACACGTCAGAGTAATATAAAAGATTGTCGAATCCACAGAGACCAAGTGTCAATCTATCGTACCTGTTGTTATGGTGTGTATCTAAGGCAACTATTTTTAAGGGTTTTAGTAAGGGTGCAATGGTAAATTAAATAATAATTTTAAATAATAAATAAAAGACAGGATCGAATGTAATTCACGTAATCAATGATAATCCAGTACTTGTTAATGGAACTACTTATGGGCAATGTTTTCTCCTTTGAAAAGAACTAATTTAACAGGAACTGTCGCTTTCGCGTATTCAGAACCGAGTTGTACTCTCTAATCAACCCCTCCTATTGTCACGGATAAAAAGGTGCGTACTGCGTTAGAGTAGTAAACCTATTTTTAAGAAATGTAGTATCTTGACTAAGTTGAAAAGTATTTTAACCTAGACTTCTTAGCAAAAAGAGGTTCTTGTGAACCAGACTCTAAATCTCATAACGCGTCCGAAAATCGTTTTAAAATCTCTTTTCTTTTTAATCTAAAAACTCCTAATGAACTATACAAAGTGCTTTTGGCTGTTTTTGAAATAGTTAAAAACAATTACTTGAATTGAAAGATAAAATAGCCCTTAGGTGTTTCCACGAACAATTATACTGATTACTGGTTCAATTACGATCCTTACATTCTAACCTTTATGGAATTAGTTAGACATGATAAAGTAAAGATTCTTTTTATAATTTTTCATAAAAGTAATTTAGTGCGAGTGCGGAAAGTAAATGAATTTAGTGCGAGTGCGAGAAATAAAGTAATTTAAAGCGAGTGCGGGAAATAAAGGAATTTAAAGCGAGTGCGGGTAATAAAGGAAAGTAAAGCGAGTGCGGGAAATAAATAAAGTAAAGCGGTGCAGAAATAAATAAAGTAAAATACGAACTTGAATTAAAATGGCGGCAGGATTAACTTCCTCCAGAGTGCTCCAAAAGTCGATCGCACAGACAGATTACAGACTCGATCACTCGATTGCAGAAACACCCCGATGTGGAATGGTAACTGCTTTATAACTGATATATGCCTAGAGAAATCTAATTCCGGATGAAGAAAAACAAAAATCTAAGGTCCTATTTATAGGAAAACTGAAAGCATGAAAAGACTGGGATGCCCCTCCACTAAAAAGTGGAGGTTACTGAAATTAGCCTTGTGGCGCCCGCCACAGGCCTATGGCGCCCGCCATGGTCCCTACAGGGGATTGGAGAGTGGGGATCGTGGGTCTTGGAGGTTGAGGAGTGGTCTTGAGATGTGTCCACGTCATGGCTAACCCCATGGTGCCCGCCACGGTGGGTGCCGCAAGTGCAAAACGCTGAATTTCTAGGTTTACGTCCGTTTTCACTCCTTTTTCGCTCCTTTTCTCGATTCAAGCCCCGATTATTATAAAAACCTGAAAACATAAGAAAACAAAGTAATAAAAAAACAAAACAACAATAAATCTCTGCATTTTCCCCCAATCCTCATTGCTCTCAATCTCCAGCATTACAATCATCATCAGATCAACTTCATCTTCATCACAAGAATGAGTTCCATGGCTGCATTAGCTTGAAGGATCAAGAACCAACTCTACAACATCATTGCACCAGATCCTTTTTTCTTCCATATTCAATACCTATTGAGTGTTTATTTCACTCTGAAGCATTCAAGATCAAGCAAGGAGTATAATAGGAATCTACTCTATGGATTTCTTCAACATTTTGAATCACTACAATTCAGGTTCTTATTCAAACTCCAAATGCTTGTTTTCACTTTTTTTTTAATGGATTTACGTTGTATGTAGCTTATTAGAAGCATTGCTACCACTGGCTAGCGGATAGGCTTCTTAGAAGCATATTTTAAGTTTTAGGTTAGATTTTTGTTGCCTTCGATTTGCTCAATTCATGAACTTAAAATGGATTCTAAGCCTGGATTATAAACATGTAGAGTGAGGTGAGTGTTTATGTGCCTTTAGTTTTCATTTTCATGGAGGTTTGGGGGAAGCCCTAGCCAGGGATCACCAGAGAAGACAACCAGAAATGTCCTATATGTTCAAATTTCTTCATCATGCTAACTCTTGTTTTGTAGGGGTAAGATTGAGGTAAGCATCACTCCATTCTTATATCTTATGAATTTTAAATGAGTTTTCCTTAGCACCTTGTGCTTGGCTCTTAGGTTTCCGTTTTGGTCTTTAAAACCAACATAACTTCCTTAGGAAGTAAGTTGAGTTCTAACTCTCTTTTCTTCTTAGGATTAGAAAGCCTCAAAAACCTTTAGGGCATCCTTTTGTATACAATAGATGACTTAGGATTGTGTCTTAGTCCCCTTAGTTTTGTCCTTTCTCCATTTGAGTCTTCTTCTCTCATCTTTAAACAAAAATCCAAAAGACTTAATAAAGGATGGAAGTAGTCTCTTGTGTATAGCCTTATTCCATTGGGCACTTATATTCATTCCATATTGGAATAGTAGGAGCTTCTCTAGCATGATGTACAAGTCTGATCATGAGACTATCTTTACAAAGAAAAACATAAAATATATTTCTTCACAAGCTACAAAAACATGTAATAAGTTCAACAAGCTAGTGAACTTAGACCCTAATCCATGGAAAAGAGTTTGAATTCACTTCCTTGTGCCAAATTTATAAAAAAAATTAAAAAGAAAACAACAAAAAATAAGCGACTTTCTTATGGGAACTCTCTTCTCATCTCATTCGCTCTCAACACGAACTTGCGACAACTTGTCTCATTTTCAAGACGGTAAACGCACTCGTTCAAGGCGAACCTGCAACACATGAGCATAGACATAAGCACTTTAGCTCTTAAATAACACAAATAAATAGTTCCCGCCTTAGTTAGGAGAACTACGTCGACTCTGATCCTCATTTTCTCGATGAGGTACGTAGGCAGCTGGATAGGGCCCGTTCGAGCACATTCTTTATTTTCCCTACATTTACCCCCTTTATTTTTGTTCTCTTTTTTTCAATTCCCTCTCTCATTCCAGTTCCAAAAACGGTTTTCTTGTTTAGCAGTAGCTTTATTTCTCACTCTTTGAAACATACAAAGAGTGAGAAATACCTTCCCAGTTCGTAACCGACTCCCGAACCCAGATCTTTGGTTCGCAGGACCTTGTCCTTTCCTTCTTCCTCAGGTTTGTGCAATATTACATTTCCCGTTCATTTGGGATAAAAATGCCTGGATGGCGACTCTACCTTTTCCAAGTACTTTCGTGTTTGTACTATGATGAAAATCCCGGGAGCGACAAGAAGCAACACTTCCATTACAAACCAACTTAACCTTGCTTAGCAACTTCAGTTAAGCACAACACTTCTCTTTCTTACAAGCTTCAAGAATCACAAGTGAAATAGCCACAATAGGGTTACTTTTTAGGCATGGTTCCCATAAGAAGACAACCCTAATGATATTACATTTTCGTTGGTAGGTTGTTTCTAAACTAGGTTACAAGGTTTCTTTTATAACCTGTTCCCAATTGGATTTGGGCCTAAACAATCACAGCATAGCTGCTACAAATATGCAGAAAAAGCTACTATAAATATACAAAAAGATCTTTCAATCTAAAAACTCCTAAAATATATCTAAATATAAAAACTCTATATTTTTCAATATTTGTCTTCAATTTAAATTTGAGTCTTCAAGATCATCCACAATCAGCGCCATTGGATTGATTTAAATCTTCAACAAAATAATTTCTGTTGAAACTAAAATAGAAAATTCAATCCCTCTTCAGCAATTCATGATGTTGAATGAACTGTCTTGACATCTTCTTCGACATCTTCTTCCAGAAGTTGAAACATTTCAACACAACATGTTTGGGCGCACACAAATGATTCTTTGCTTCATACATTCTCTGTTTTGCAAAGATCTTGTATATACACATTGCTGCTATATTTGTTTTACAAAATTAATGCTAATTTACAGAACATACAATCTCCCCCTTTGGCAAATTTTGGCTAAAACAAATATATAAAAAAATTCATCAAGAAAATACAGCAACAAAAACCAACATCAGCAAACTCTCCATTATATCTAGACATGTTGTTGGACATCTTCAGTAGTATTCAAAACTGAACAAAAACAACAGTCACTTATTCTTCCAGTGGATGAATTGCTACCTCTTCTTCTAGTAAATATAAAAAAACTTCATCAAGAAAATACAGCAGCAAAAACCAACACCAGCAAACTCTCTATTATGTCAAGACATGATGTTGGACATCTTCAACAGTATTCACAACTAAACAAAAACAACAGACACCTATTATTCCATTGGATAAGTTGCTAACTCTTCTTCTTGTAGACACAACAACAGTAAAATAAGAAGTAGAAAGTCCTGAACTCTTGACCGAACTAATTCGTTTCTACTCCCTTTCTTTTCAGATTCCCAGAAACATTCTTCTTAGGCTATTGGACATACTCCATCTACAAGACCAATGTTTACATAAGAGAACAATCTACGTTTCCTTTATGTAACTCAGAACACAAGTCACAATTTTGTTCAACAACTCAGGACACAAGTCATAAAGACTAGCATACAACATCCACCTTGACATCCTCGTAATTACCACAAAAATCAACAGATGCAACTGCTGTGACAACAACTCTGAGTACATCATCTATAGACACACTTTCTCCCCCTTTTTAGCCAAAACTTGGCAAACATAGCCCTCACAGCATCATACCCATGGATTATTCATCCAAACTCTACAGAACCCCATTAGAAGAATAGATGAAAACAAGAAAACTCGCATGCTGGAGAAGGAGGAAATACGCTTCTATAAATAGGGAGCCAAGGCATAGATAGTAACGTCCTATCCTTGAAAACAAGCATTCTTGGTCCAAGATTTTTATGATAGGAGCAAAAACTTATGTACCATTCACTATGAAACAAAAACTGGCCTTGACCAGCTGAGTTGTTCTCCCAAACAAATGGTCCAATAACAAACACGCAAGAAAACCCCATGTTTCACATTTTTCGGCCAGTGTCATCCATAGATACTCAAAAAGAGAATAATACACACATATCTTGAGACATGTTCTGGCATCCAACCATATATTATCTGCTAGCAATGCAACAGTTTGGTTCACAACACCTAAAGAATCCAACATAAAAGGCAGAAAGCAGATTTATACTATATAGCCTTCTCGACTCCTAGGATACTCCTTATCTGGATCACAAGGACATGTACACACCAACCACAAGCAATAAAATAATCAGGAAAGCATACATAGTAGCATATGTCACAACATGTTGTGTAACATCACAGAACCTGGTTAAGGTATTACTCCCCCTTAATTTCACAAAATTAGCTGCACAAAATTGTAACATACTCCCCCTAACTAGGATACTCCATGCTTCTCTGTACTACGATGAAAGGAAAACATAAGACGCATCTTCATGTCTTCAAGAGCTCACCCTCTATTCAATTCCCAATTGAACAAATTCACTTCTTCTACCAAGGCATATATGTTCCCTTCTTGGTTTGTAGATACCACAGACTATACAAGTTGAACATCTTCTGCACACATGTTCTTGAAACAGGCCCATAATAATATCTTTACAGCCCTTTGGCCATATAATCTAGATAAAACACACTCAAACTAATTCAGAAATTAGTAAGAATGTCCACAAACAGACTTCCAAGCAATCAATACCTGATCTACTTCAGTCTCTTTCTACATGTTTCTTTCAATGCAGCCCATCAACCTCATTATTCTCCCTTATGATTAGTTAGGCTAAAAATAGAAATTGTAACACCCCATTTCTACCCGACGGAAATTCATAAATCAGAGTTTCAAAAATTTACCTTTTTAAAATAGGATGTCATGTTTTTCAACTTAAAAACAACAATTAACGTTTTTGACATTTTCAACATGGATACATGACACTTAAACATCGGGAGATAAATAACAACTTTATTTATTCTTTAAATCAAAACATCCTTTACAACTTTGCAGCGGATTTTCAATTATTCAACTAAACATGGTATAGCATGTTATTAACCTTAAAATAGCTTAGCAACAACTTAATCATACTGAAACAATTTTAAGACAACGACTAAAACAATTAAGCGTCCATTCCCTGAGTGTTACATATCAGAGCACCGGCATCGACTCGAACTAGCGAAGATAATCATCTTCCTTTCAAGCTACCTACACGTTACCAACATAAGGGTAACATTCAAATAGAAGGGGTGAGTTACGATAATTATAAGTAGTATATGAAACACAATACACAAGACAGGATTTCACATTATTCACCACTTCACAACAGCAACAACAAACAACGACATAACAATCATCCATCTTTTATAAGCTTATTTTATTACTATTATAACCATAATTATTTTCTACATAAACTGCATAGTCATTGTAAACACCCCAAATTTTTCCTCACTCATTTCACACCATGGCTTGTGATCTTTCATGCTTGCATTAGCATAAACATTACATTTCACATTGCATATTTGTTTCATCTGCATAGTTCAAGTTCATCTGCATCTAGGGTTTGTGATCTGAGCAATCCAAGATTCCATCTGAGTCAAAGGCCTTTAAGTGTTCCAAGAGGGTCCATGTGTGTTCTATCATCATATTATATCCCTCAAAGTTCAAGGAAGTCAAGAAATCACAAGAACTGGCAAGGCATGGAAGTAGAGCTAGGGTTTTCACTGCACAGATGACCAAAATTAGGGTTTTGATTTCAGAGGCCATAACTCCAAATTTTTGGGCCATTCTTGTTTCTAATGTTCTTAATATTTTATAAGGATCATGTGTAGCAAGTTTAATGAAGAAATTCATTGTGGAAGTCATATGTTCATTAGGTAACTACTTGAGCAAGTCAGAGCAAAATCAGGGCATCTGAGGCCCCCAACAATGGAACCAAAGGGGTATTTTCATCAAATTGAAGTTCTATGATCTTTATTTGATCCTTGTAGTGCTTGGAAGTTCACACAATTGAATAAATTTGAGCTAAACCAAAAGTTTCCAAAAATGGAAATGACCTGTAATGGAAACTTTCCATTTTGGGAAAGTTCTTCAACCTCCTCTTTCTCAACCAAAAATGCTCAAATGAAAAATTATTGGTCATGAAAGTTGTAGATTGGGTCTTTCCCTTTTCAAAAAGTAGAGAACATGTTCTAATTCATTATGGAACTCAAGTTATGATCCTTCAAAGTTGGCAAAAATCCTATAATTTTCAAGAATGCACCAAAGAGGTTTTTTAGCAAAACCACTTGCCAAGCCATTTCTTGACCTCTAATACATCTCTAAACATCATACCATCATAGTGAAACTCATTTTGATCAGAATTGGCCCAAGAATTATGCATTTCCAAGCCTTGAACTTCAAGAAATTTCAAAAGGGCCAAAACTTCTCAAATTTGCAAAATGGTATAACTCTTTCCATACACTTGTGCCAACATGCCAAATCTGTTTCCATGGTCCTCCTTGAACTCAGCTGAGGCCAGACACCCCTTGCAACCAGGCCTTCCATGACCCATACCTCAAGTACAACCAAACTTGACATTTTGCATTTCACACCATATTAATCAGGATAGCCCACAACAATTCTTCTGACCTATCACAGCTTCACATACATGCCCTAAGGATCACATTTCATAACATCTTAGAGCTTGAATCATCCCACACATTCAGATTTCCAAAATCCCTCTCAAACTTCATCTCATCGAAATTATCAAACCAACCATCAACACTTCAAACAAACTTCACCAATCATCTCCATACATCCTCCAGATCATTTCCCAACCATTAAACAAGCCTGCAACCTCAAGAATCAAAAACACGATTTCACCCCCCCTCTGAACTGAAACTTCAAAACAGCCCAAATTAATTCATTCCAAGCATCAAAACATCCTCAAGAAGTCAATTGGAGTTGATTGGCACCAAGGAGAGGCCCAGATAGCTTAGATTGAGAAAGCTCAAGCTCAGGTATCATCAAGAACAAATTTTCCATAACTTGTATTTTTTGTTATAGAAATGTTCTTCATGCTTCACTGATCACACTGCACCTTTTACTTTTGAAAATGGTTGAGATTTGAGCTTGTATCGTGCTTCTGAAATTTTTGCAGTTTTTATGTTTTGATTCGAATCTCATGTTTGATGCAATATAAATGTTGTTTGATGATTGAATCTTGTTTAGAATGATTAGGAGAGTTGATCTGGAGAGTTAGAGCTCCTAATTTGGCCTAGGGAAGGAGTTGGGGTTTTTGGGTAGCCGGAGAAGATGACCAGAGCTAGCTCTGGTCACCTGAAAATCATTAAAACCCTAATTAGGGTTAGTGGCCCAGATTGATTCTGCACTCTTGGATCTTGTTTAGTTTAGCGCGCATACAACTCAGATTAATCCATTTAGGTTAATTTCAGTTTAATTAAATAAATAACATAATTAAGACCAATTTGAATGTGGGCCTTTGGATCTGGCGCGCAGTCAATTCCCTCCCTTTTCCCTTTAAATCTCATCCATCAGATGCGTTGACTTCCCCTTTTATTCATTTTTATTTCATTTTATTCATTTTTCTTGCATATTTATTTTAAAATAGTTAGAAAAATCACAAAAATATTTCCTTTTTCATTTTTATTTCAAATTTTTTTCTTAATCAGAAAATGATTTTTATTTTATTTTTTGCATATAAAAAGCATTTTTAAAAGATTTAAATGTTTATTTTAATTAATTAATTGAATTTAATTAATTAAAATAGCATTTAAGTTTCTAAAAATCACCCAAAAATTCATGTTGCATCTTAACACATTTAGGAACATTTTCAAACCCCTTATACAAATTTATTTTTGGTCATGATTATCATTTGACAATTTTCTTTGAATTTAGGGTTCCTAAAATCACATTTTTTAACCCTAACCTTTGAAAAATCTTTTCTGCCTAACCATGAATGGTTTGAAGTTGGTTCTTTATGCATTGTTTTAAACATATCATGTAGTACCTAGGATATTTTTGGCATGAATTTATCTTGCATTTCCAATTTGTTTGGCATTTTACATTGAGGATCACCCAAAAAACCCTAGAAACGTGGGAAATTCATAACTCCTTCTAGGTTTAGCTTCTGACCTCCCCTTTTGGATGGTAACCTAGTGTAGATTTAGGGTTCCTTTGAGTGCATTTTCAATTTTTTATCATATCATTTGCTTCTGTCTTTTCCATTTGCATCTCATCCTTTCATATAACCCTAATTTTGCATCTTTACTTGCATCTTACAATGCATTGCATGAACATATGAACTTGCCATGCCATTATAAGAATTTGTATGCCATCTTAGACATCTTAAGACATTGCTTGAACATTTCTTGATCATTCATTCATACATTTGATATGCTTTGCATCCATTTCATTCCATAAACATCCATGTGTTTACATACTTCCTACATGCTTCATTTGCATTCATTCTCTTGTATGATCACACATATGCATATTGTATGCCTTTGCATCATATCATAGAATCATTTGCATCATGTACATGCCTCTGATTTTGGTCTTTGCCCTTGCATATGCATTTTTTCATTTCATTTCTTTCATTATGCATCTTGTGCTAACTTTTCAGGTTAATGGTATGTTTGTTTGGGAGGTGGATTTGCATTCACCTACCACCTCTTCTCATCCTCTCATATTACATCCTTGCTGCATTTTTGTTTGTCTTTGAGTGGGCTTGCTCACTTGTGTTTCTCTTCCTTTCTTTCTTCAAGTTACTTGTCTTCTTCAATGAAGTAAGTAACTTGTTCTTCTGCTTCTTCCTCCTTTCCTCTGCTTCTTCCATGGGTGGCTTCCTTGAAGATATTTCTTAAACCTCACAAACCAAAGGAATATCCAAGCATGATAACAATTAGGGTTGTGATTAGTCCCCCTTATCTTTTACCTTTGAGTCTTCTTTGTGTCTCTCTTCTCATCTCATAATTAGAGACTAAACCTTTAAGGTTTTAGGACTTTGGAATTAGGTTTATGCCTGCATCCTTCTCTTAGGATGGAGTGTATAACTTTAATCCTAAGTGTAAAACCCTTAATCTGTTTAAACCTCTTAATCAATCCATCTAATAATCACTAAGACATTAACTTGTAACTTGGGCCTTACATTAGGGTTCTAATTCTTCCTTTATGGTTAAGAAGGACTAACCCTAGTGTTTAATGGACAAGTCCCCCTCATGTTGTCTTACAAATCATAAAACTCACTTATTAAGTTCATCTTTAATTAAAATCCATTTAATAAAGGCTTGTTTTGTCATGAATTTAATCCCTAACCATGGATTAAGTCGAGGTATCTTCCTCAGCTTAAGTGTTCTCATCTATCATCCTTCTATTAGGATGGTGTAATGAGTTCACTAATCCTTGATTATGGCTTAAACTCATTACTTAACACTAAACAAAACCCAAAAACATCTAAATAATCACAAGTAGGTTAATGATCTTAATCCTACATCATCATGGCAATTAAGGTGAGATGGTTATCTCATACTTAAAGTATTCTCATTATCCCTAATCAGGGAGGATATAATGAGTTTACAAACCTTTGATTTAGGCTTAAGCTCATTAACTTATGCAAAAAAACACCAAAAGCAATAGAAAAACTGAAAACACAAAAACAAACAATAATCGTCTCCTTCAGGATTCTTTTCTCATCACCTTCATTCATAAACGAGAACTTGCTTCTTCCGTCTAATGCAAGACAGTTAGCACTCGAGCCAGACGAGTCATACACTTGAGCATAGACAAGCAAGCAGTTCACAGTCAATTTATCTTTCAGTCTCTTTGAGTCGAACTACGGTGTTCTGACTTCCTCATTGCACGAGAGGATACGTAGGCATAACTTCACAGTTATCGAACAAAAGTCTCTGTGTCTTCCCCCTCTTCAAGCATTATGTCTTAAGTCTCATTTCCTGAGCATTTACCTTCTTGCACTGACACCTGTACATTTCATTCTTAGCTTTTGGACACAGACATCACATACAACTACCCCTTTAAGCACAATCTTGTAAGTGTGGAGCCCGTCGAGTACGACGAACAATCTGGGTGCTAATACCTTCCCAGGTTGTAACCAACCCCCTTTCTAAGTTTCTCTGGTTCACAACCGTCTTATCCATCTTTTTCTAGGTTTATGCAGCATTACCTTTCCTTCGGGATAAAAATGCCTAGCTGGCGACTCTATTTAGTTCATTTCATTTTCTCTCTTCGCCGACCATTCGCGTCTGTACCCTATCTGACCCGGTGTCTTTTCGGGGGAGCGACAGCTTGGCGACTCTGCTGGGGATTCCTTATATTGCATCCAGGGCTTCTGGTTCTTTTTTGTGGGTTCCTCCTAGCGCTTGTTTGATTTATGTTTACGGGAGAGTTATGTGCTACTTGTGCTTACTTATTTGTTGCTTTATTTATTGCTTTATGTACAGCTTTATTTATTGCTTTCATTTACAGTTTTTATGCATTTCATACTGTCATTATCATATATGTTGGATTTGCTGTTTCCTTGGTGGGTGGGGATCATTGGTGATTAAGGTTCCATACCGGGGACCTGAGTGACACATAGGCTATAGTGGCTTCATATTCTTTCCCATTCCATTTCGGTCTGGTGCAGGAATATGAAACACGGTTCAGACATGGGTTTCTTCTTGAAAACTCTGTGCTACAGATTTCCTGTAGTACTAGGGCTATCTGGGAAGCCTGCTAAGTCTGGATGACCTTTTTTGACCTTCAGCATCTGAGGTGAATTAGAGGAGGATCTTTTATGGTTATTGTAAACAATGTACCTCTGGGTTAGAAGTGTTTACATTTCTCATAACTTATCCAAGTCTGAGGATCCTTGTTCTAGAACAATACATGTGAGGAGGTTGGGGTGTTTACAGGTTTGCAGGAACCCTTGGCCTCATCATACCCTTGTTACTAATGTTGTTTAAGGTTGTATTTTTTTGGACATTTCTTGTGAAACCCTGGATTTGTGACTCTTTATTTGAGTCCCCCACCTGGTTACTGGTTTTCTAAGCCCCCATCTGGACTAATGAACACACATGGACCCTATCAAGGAAGATAACAGATCCAACACTTGATCACAAACCCTTTGCATATCATTCCGCATACATCATTTTTGCATCATTTAACATTTTCCTATTTGTTTTACAGGGTATCCACCTTATAATCTTTGGTTTGGTTTTGACCTGTTCTGCTGCACAGACTTCTTCAGTTATTTACACCAGTATCTTTATTAGAGATTCTCCACCAGCATTTTTACCAGAGACTCTCCATCAGCTATCTTCATCAGAGACTCTTCTTCAGTATTTTCTTCAGTGACCTTCATCAGCAGTGACCTTCAGTTTTCTTCACCGGCACCCATCATCAGCATGGACACTTCCAGGAAGAGCAACATCACATACCACTTCGTTGAGCCCACTCTGACAGGCATCAGACAGATCCAGTCTCTCATTACCCTCGATCATGTCCCATTATTCAGGGAACATTATGGAAGCATATTGGACATGATCATGGACCTGGATCCATCCCAGAGGAGCATGATCCATACTTGCTTGCAGTTTTATGATCCTCCTCTCAGATGCTTCACATTCCCTGATTTTCAGTTGGGACCTCTGCTAGAAGAATTTTCCATGTTGTCAGGTGTCCATTTCAGGAGAGGGATTCCTCTTAACCCTGATATGGTTGCTCCCAAGAATGAAGACATAGCTAAGGCCTTGTACTTGGAGCCTGCCTTCATTGATCAGAGCACGAACACCAAGGTTATGGTTCCAGGCCTTCACCTAGATTTCTTGATATCCCAGGCCACCCTACATGCTGCAGTAGGGAAGTGGGATGTTGTTTGTGCACTTCTATCTCTCAGCATATATGGAGTTATCTTGTATGCAGACGAGCCAATGTTTGTAAGCAAGAATGCTATTCACCCGTTCTTGCTGAGGAACCCAGTACCTACCTTGCTTGGAGACTTCTATTATTCAGTACACCAGAGGAATGAGAAGCAAAGAGGAAGACTGGTCAGATGTTGTGCACCCCTCTATTACTGTTGGTTGTTAAGACATTTTCCAAAATCAGATACTTTCCTAAACCCTCATCAGCCAAGGAATTGGGCTAAGAGATTGATTTCCCTGACATCAGAAGACATCAGATGGTGCACTCAGAGCACCAAGGGCAAAGACATCATTACTAGCTGTGGGCAGTATCCTAATGCGCCTTTGATTGGAGTAAAAGGTTGCATCAACTACAACCCTTTACTTTTTAAGAGACCATTAGGGTATACTTTGGTTCATCCCCTAAGAGGGAAAGACTTGACTGAAACCCTCTATTGTGACATCCAGCACAACTCAGCTATTGTCAGACAAGCTGTCTGGGCTTGGGACAACATCCAGACTAAGGGGACAACTATTTTAGGCAAGTGCAACAACATAGCTTCAGCACAGTATCTTGATTGGTCTCGTACCATGGGGTAGATCACCCCAATGCCATTAACTTCAGAGGATACACTTGGGCCATTAACAGTACAACCTGCAGCTACTGTCAGCCTAGAAGAGTTTGAGAAATTGAAAGAGAGGAATACTCAGCTCTCTGAAGCCTTGAAGAAGACCCTCTAGGAGAGGAATGACTGCCGTCTAGATAATGAGAGGTTAGAGAAGCTCCGGATTGAGCACTTAACCAAGTTTGAGAAGACAGACTACTACATCAGAAAGGCTAGAGCAGGGGAGTTAGTACTAAAGAATGCTTGCAAGGAAGCAAAGACTCAGAAGGCTAGGGCAGAGCATTATTTAGAGGAGAGGCAGGCTAGGTGGATCAAGATCACTGAAGCTCGTGCACAGGAGGATCAAAGAACCCAAGCTTAGATAGAGCAACTGGAGGCTAGTGAGAAGAAGAATCAGGCAGCTTTGATAGCAGCACAGAAGGATATCTCTGAGTTGAAGCTCCGAGCGGGGTTGAAGAGGTCAAAGGATCAGGATAAGCATAAGAAGTTGACTAGTGCAATTGCCACAAGGAACCTACTCATCAGTACTATCACAGAGCTCCCGGGTGGTCCAGTGACTGAGGCCATCCTGAAGGAAGTCAGAGAAGATGACTTTGGATTGGATGTTTGACTCTTTTTGTTTGTACTTCATTTTGATTGTATTTTCCTTTTATTGATGTATTTTGACCCACCATGGGAATGTTATTGTAATCAAACTATGTATCTTCACTCTTTGTAATATATATGGTTTGTATTATCTTTGTGGGCTTTATCTCTCTTTGCAACATCATCAGCATTTCCTCGAGGTCTGGAAAGGTCAAAACTGAAGAACCAAATTGGATACCCTTGGAAGACAAATAGGCATCCTGCATTGCATACTAACATTTTCTTTGTTTTGTAGGTTTTTGTTTTGTTGTTGTTTCTCACTTTGTTGTGGTTTCAGGAAACATTGCTCGCAGAAGAGTGTTCCCCGTCAATAGAATACACCGGTACCCGACAAGAAACAACCTTCCGGGACTATAGATGGATCAGGTTCAACAAGACTTGACTGAAGTGAGGGCCTAGATGGCCAATGAAAGGGTTGAGATGAGAAACCAAAAGAACCAATTTATGACAATGATGTCTGGTCTAGCTCAGAGCCAGGAATGACTGAGGGAGTTGGTTGAGCGACAAACTCCCGAGGAACACCATCCAGGTACAGGGGGTACCAGTAACAACGATCACGAGCAGCCTCGCACTGATCCACCAGAGTTTGTACCTCATCTGAACACAGACATCAATGCCGTAAGAAATACCCAAGGTAACACTACTGGAGGAATGGCCTTGCAGGAGGACCCTCAAGAAGAGAAGTTTACTGTGGTCGGGGCTGGAGACGAAGTTTACGACTGTCGGTTGGATGAAATTGCAGAGAAGCTAAGGTCTCTTGAATCCCAAAACTCTCTAGGTTTTGATGTCATGGACATGGGATTGGTGGAAGGGGTGAGAATTCCTCACAAGTTCAAACCCCCTTGTTTTGAAAGATACAATGGCACATCCTGCCCACGTACCCACCTTCAGTCCTTCTTGGGAAGATTAAAAGCATACACCATGGATGAGAAGCTGAGGATGTTTTACTTCGAGGATAGCTTGACGCGGGAATCCCGAGAATGGTACTCCCACTTGACCAGAGCCACAGTAAGAAATTGGAAAGACTTGGCTGAAGCTTTCATTCATCAGTATCAATATAATCTGGACATGTCTCCAAACAGGACCCTTCTAATGGGAATGTCTCAGTCTTCCTGTGAAAGCTTTAGAGAGTATGCCCAAAGGTGGAGGCAACTAGTTGCTGCCGTTCAACCCCCGATGTCTGAAAGGGAGATGGCAAACATGTTCATGAATACTCTCCAGGGTACTTATATTGACAGATTGGCTGCATTTTCTTCCACCAGCTTTGCAGATATGGTGATAGCCGGGGAAAGAATTGAGAGCTTACTGAAGATGGGAAAGATATCCGACAACGGTGCCAGTTCAAGCAGTGCAAGGAAGCCATTTGCTGGGCCCCGTAGATCTGGTGAAACAAACTCTGTACACATGGGAAGAGGGAGATCCCAATATCTGCCCAGATCAGTTGCTGTTGTCACTATCCCTACTCCACCTCCTCAATATACTCAACAACCACAACACTTTCCGTAACAACCATAATTTCCTCAACAGAGATCATACAACAACAATAACAAGAATCAACAACAATGCCCTTTTCAACAGCGACCATCTCAGATCAACATGGTGATTGACCCTATTCCAATGCCATATGCTACACTACTGCCACAACTCCTAAAGCTCAATCTTGTTGAGTTGAGGACATTGGCTCCACTTGATCCTCAGAACCTTCCGAGAAACTATGATGTCAACGCTAGGTGTGCTTTTCATTCAAATGCACCTGGTCACTCCACAGAAAAATGCAGGGCTCTGCATATGAAGGTCCAGGATCTGGTAGATTCAAAGGCCCTGAACTTTGCACCTCCTCCCAATGTCATGAAAAATCCTATGCCAAGCCACAGTGGACCAAGGATTAATGCTATAGAGGAAGGCTCACCCATGAGTTTAATAGAAGATATTGCAAGTATTCGGAAACCTCTGGCAGAGGTTAAAGCTCAGCTTTTGAAATGCCAAGTGTTTCCAGGTTGTGAGGCTTGTTGTGAATCTTGCAGGCTTTCCGAGAACGGGTGTGCAAGCTTGAGGAATGGCATCAATGGCTTGATCAAAGAAGGCATTCTCCAAATAACCACAACAACTTCTACAACACCAGCAACTCCTTGTACAAGTGATTCTTCTACAACTGCAACAACCATTGTTCCTACTGATTCATCTACAACTTCAGCAACCATTTCTTCCTCCACTTCAACAAACAACAGTTCCATTTCATCTCCTTATACAACTTCAACAACCACCAGCAATGACGTTTCCACAGTTACTATTTATTATGACCCTACAATGGTCCCAAACTCCAGCAACTTTCAACAACAATCTCAACAACAATCTCAACAACAGTTTCAGCAACAATAAAGCTTCAATTCATCACCTCCAACATCCGCAAGAAGTCCTGTTACTATCTTCTATGATCCACAGACAATAAAGGTTCCAACATCTGCTGCAGTGAGCCCAGTCACCATCACGGTGCCAGGGCCAATTCCATATGATAAAGACAATGATGTACCATGGCATTATGGTGCTGACCTTTACTGCAACGAAGAAAATGTCCTTCTTGATTCTTCTGTTCACACTCCCCAAGTGGATAATGTTGGGGGAGGTAGAGGTTTCACCCGAAGCGGACGCCTCTTCGTGTCAGAAGCTCCAAGAACCAACACTGAGGCAGAGGTTGTTGCCAAAGCCAAGGGGAAAAGTGTGACACCTGAAGAACCTGCACCAAAAGAGACTCATAATTCATCCTTTGATCAGGATGTGGATGAATTTATGAGGATAATTAAAAGAAGTGACTACAAAGTTGTGGATCAGCTCCACCAGACTCCTTATAAGATCTCCATCTTATCTTTGTTGTTGTGTTCCGAGGCTCATCGGGATGCACTACTCAAAGTATTGCACGCTGCCTATGTGCCGGAGGAGATCACAGTGAACCAGCTTGAGACGGTGGTGTCTAATGTCACCACAACAAAGCTTTGCACAAAACCCTAGAGTGCAAAGGGGCTGTACTCTCTTATGTTCTTGTAGACACTGGGTCTTCACTCAATGTCTTGCCGAAGAAAGCTCTTGTCAAGCTCGAATATGATGAATAGCTCTCCGACCAAGTAACCTTGTGGTCAGGGCTTTTGATGGATCCAAGAGGTCTGTTCTTGGGGAGGTGGAGCTGCTAGTCATAATCGGTCCGCAGGTCTTTAATACTACTTTCTACGTGATGAACATTCAGCCGGCCTACAGCTGTTTGTTGGGTCGACCATGGATTCATGCCGCAGGCGCAGTAACGTCGACCCTTCCTCAGAAATTGAAATATGAGTGGGAAGGACAGATTATCACCATCTGTGGTGAGGAGGACATATTTGTTAGCCATCTGGCTACTTACAAGTACATTGAGATGGATGGTGAAATCCATGAAACTATGAGCCAAGGGTTCGAGGCCCTGAATATCAATGAGGCGACGACTGAAGTATTTGTTGCATCCCAGGAGGATAGGATGGGTACTTCAATTATCTCCTATCAGCAAGCCTGGAAGTTTGTTGATGATGGAAATGCCCAAGGCTGGGGCAAGCTGCTTCCAGTGGAGAAGAAGGAGGACATATTCAGTTTGGGTTACAAACCATTCCGACAAGATCAATCAGAGGCTGCTAAAGAGCCCAAGTTCATCAATGGGGGATGCTCACCCCAAATGCTGTTAACAACCTGGAAGACAAAGCGGAAAGAAACCTCAACCTGGAGAACTGGATACGTCCAAGGATCCCGGGGCACCAAGTCCTTAACTGGTCTTCCCAGGATATTATAAGGGTTACTCCTGCAGAGTAATTATTATTTCCTGTCTTTTTTAGCATGCATCAAGTCCTGCATCTTGCCCAAGGTGTCCGGACTCATTTTGTAATAGGGCTATATTGTAATTTTGTGCAAATGAATTATCAATGAATATCGGACATCTTTTGCAAACAAGTCTCTTTTTCGCTCACTGTCTTTTCATTTTTCACTTTTGTACAAAACAATAAAATGGAAATGTTTTCAAAATAATAACTTCATTTTCACTTTTCTAAAACAAGATTAAAATTGATCACTAAAACGAACAAATCTCAACCCTTGCAGAAATAATCCTCCAGATTGCACCGACAACAGCACCACTATGACCTTGTATGACTTCGACAATCCGGTTAATCAAGCTGATGAAGGGGTTGAAGAAGACTCTGAGTTACCTGAAGAGTTATCTAGGTTGTTGAGAGAAGAAGAGAAAGTGATTACTCCTCATCAGGAGGAGGTTGAAACAGTGAATCTTGGTACCGTGGAGGATTTGAAAGAAGTGAAGATTGGGGTCAGTCTGCAAGTTTCTGTAAAAGAATATCTCATCGACATGCTTCGAGAATACGTCGACGTCTTTGCTTGGTCCTATCAAGACATGCCAGGTCTAGATACAGATATTGTTATGCACAAGCTACCATTAAAGGAAGATTTCCCTCCAATGAAGCAAAAGCTACGCCGTACTCGTCCGGATATGGCCATGAAGATAAAGGAAGAAGTACAAAAACAGTGGGACGCCGGTTTCCTTGCTGTAACTAGTTACCCGCTGTGGGTCGTTAACATTGTACCAGTGCCTAAGAAAGATGGCAAACTACGTATGTGTGTGGATTACCGGGATCTGAACAGAGCTAGCCCAAAAGACGACTTCCCATTACCTTACATTGATGTATTGGTCGACAACACAACTCAGTTCTCAGTGTTTTCCTTCATGGATGTTTTTTCGGGGTATAATCAGATCAGGATGTCACCCAAAGACATGGAGAAGACTACCTTTATCACACCTTGGGGCACATTTTGTTACAAGGTAATGCCATTTGGAATGAAGAATGCCGGTGCCACTTATCAACGGGCTATGGTGACATTATTCCACGAATGCACATTCGGGGTACGTTCCAGTAAGTTGCTGGGATTTATCGTAAATGAAAAGGGAATTGAAGTTGATCCCGACAAATGCACATTCGGGGTACGTTCCGATAAACTCCAACAAATGCACATTCGGGGTACGTTTCGGTAAGTTGCTGGGATTTATCGTAAGTGAAAAGGGAATTGAAGTTGATCCCGACAAAGTCAAAGCCATTCAGGAGATGCCTGCATCTAGGACCGAAAAAGAAGTTCGGGGGTTCTTAGGTAGATTGAACTACATATCGAGGTTCATATCTCACCTCACTTCAACATGCGAGCCCTTGTTCAAATTGTTAAGAAAGGAACAAACGGTTAGGTGGAACGAAGATTGTCAGAAGGCTTTTGACAAGATCAAGGAGTACTTACAAGAACCTCCAATTCTCATGCCTCCGATTGAAGGAAGACCTCTAATAATGTACCTGACAGTATTAGAAAGATCAATGGGGTGTGTGTTGGGCCAGCATGACGAGTCTGGTCAAAAAGAGTATGCAATATACTACCTAAGCAAAAAATTAATCGACTGTGAACAACGTTATTCACTGCTCGAGAAAACTTGTTGTGCTTTAGCGTGGGCTGCTCGCCGACTAAGACAGTATATGTTGACTCACACAACTTTGTTGATCTCAAAAATGGACCCCGTCAAGTACACATTTGAGAAGCCAACACTTACCAGAAGGGTTGCAAGATGGCAAATGATTCTGACAGAGTATGACATTCAGTACACATGTCAAAAGGCCATCAAGGGCAGTGTACTGTCTGACTATCTAGCTGAGCAACCCCTTTGTGATTACCAACCAATGAGATTTGACTTCCCTGATGAAGACATCATGTTCCTAAAAGCAAAAGATCATGAAGATCCTGTTCACACTGAAGGGCCTGACCCAGAAGAAGAGTGGACAATGATGTTTGATGGGGCTGTCAATATGAATGGTCGTGGAGTTGGTGCAGTGCTCATTACACCTAAAGGAGTTCATATGCCTTTCTCGGCAAAACTCACTTTTTCCTGCACTAACAACGAAGCTGAATACGAAGCCTGTATCATGGGTCTTGAGGAAGATATTGACCTCAGGATCAAGACATTAACTGTATTCGGAGATTCAGCTTTGGTAATCAATCAGACCAATGGCAAATGGTACACTCAGCAAGAGCACCTGATTCCAGATCGTGACTACACGAGGAGATTATTGACTTTCTTCACAAAAGTTAAACTTGAGTATATCCCTCGAGATGAAAATCAGTTCGCAGATGCTTTAGCTACCATTTCCTCCATGATCAAGGTTCAAGCTGCAAATTATGTGCCTCTGATTTCAGTATCTAGATTGGAACGACCAACGTACGTTTTCTCTGTGGACATTGCTAAAGATGACAAGCCTTGGTTCCATGACATCAAAAGCTTCTTGGAGGATCAGACATACCCACCTGGGGCATCATCCAATGATAAGAAGACATTAAGAAGGCTGGCTGGTAGTTTCTTCCTTAATGTTGATGGTTCGTTATACAGATAAGGTGCATGTGCCTCCAAATCCTTTGAATGTAATGTCTTCTCCTTGGCCCTTTGCCATGTGGGGCATTGACATGATTGGAAATATCGAACCGAATGCTTCAAATGACCATAGATTCATCTTGGTAGCCATTGACTACTTCACTAAATGGGTCGAAGCAGCGTCGTATGCAAACGTCACCAGACAAGTGGTAGCCAGATTTCTGAAAAGAGACATCATCTGTCGATATGGAGTTCCCGAGCGAATCATTACTGATAACGGTTCCAATTAGAACAACAAAATGATGGCAGAAATGTGTCGGGACTTCAAAATCCAACATCATAACTCTTCTCCTTACAGGCCAAATATGAATGGCGCTGTTGAGGTAGCTAATAAAAACATCAAGAAGATTGTGCAGAAAATGGTGGTTACTTACAAAGACTGGCATGAAATGCTACCATTTGCCTTACATGGGTACCGAACCTCAATTAGAACGTCCACTGGGGCAACACCTTATCAGCTTGTGTATGGTATGGAGGCAGTCCTACCTGTTGAAGTTGAACTACCCTCCTTACGGGTACTGATGGATGTAAAGCTGAATGAAGCAGAATGGGTCCGGTCTTGGTACAATCAACTGAATCTGATCGAAGAAAAGAGATTAGCTGCTATCTGTCATGGGCAGTTATATCAAAAAAGGATGAAGAAAGCCTTCGATCAGAAAGTCAGGCTTCGGGAATACCAAGTAGCAGAACTTGTGCTAAAAAGACTCATTCCCCCTCATACAGACCACAGGGGCAAATGGACGCCTAATTACGATGGTCCATTCATAGTAAAAAAAAGATTTC
Organism: Lathyrus aphaca; assembly: GCA_963966055.1. Taxonomy (NCBI): domain Eukaryota; kingdom Viridiplantae; phylum Streptophyta; class Magnoliopsida; order Fabales; family Fabaceae; genus Lathyrus; species Lathyrus aphaca. The sequence continues at coordinate 500,960,541 of OZ014524.1, read as the reverse complement.
TCTGGTGGAGCACTGATGCTCACTACTATGGATGGTGAAGATTTCTTATCCCCTGTGAATTCAAACGCAGTGAAAAACTACTTCGCATAAAATGACCCGCTGGACATAAAAACAGAATGTGAGTCCAGGCGAAAATAGGACATCCCGACGAGTCAAAACCAGAATAAGAGACTCGGGCAAAAATAAGGGAAAAATTAAAAAAAAATGTGTACACCCGCTGAGTTGAAAAGCCGCATTTGACAGCTCAGGCAAAAAATGGGTTTCCTGGTGGATGGAAAACCCGAAAGGGCGATCCACGCAAAATCAGGGAATAACGAACAACTGCATTATGAATTCGTCTGTATCATTTACAATATGGCAAGCTTCGAAAGGATAAATCATCAGTCATAATTAACCTTCTTCAGAAAGCAAGATGAGAAGAATGTCAAGGTCATACAGGTCATAGCAAAGGAAGGTCACCGGAGTGTCATCAACATTGCCAGCACTTTTACTTTTCTCAATTTATAGCAATCTCCTCATTCCAGGGGATTTGTTTCTTTGACTGTATTTGCCAATTCAGGGAACCCAGATTAATAAAATCAGAATTTTCAGTCACACATTTTCTTGTACATTTTTGTTTCGTTTGTAAAATGTCCAATATCCATGATATAATATTTGCATAAAAAAAATGAGCCATTTTTAAAAAAAATGCTTGCAGGAAATATACTTACTTTCGGGAATATCTAACTCCTATGACGGAATTCGGTAAAGGATACCTCAGGATACTTGTGCGTTTCTTTGTCTTAACAGATCACATGTATTCAATACGCAGTATGGGGCATGCCAAGCATACTTCCCCAACATACCTCCTCCCCAAGCAGTACCTGGAATGCTTTTTCCCAGCGGAGTTGTCAAAACCTCCTCATCCCCACCACAAATCTATTCAACAGAAGCATCCCCAACCAATCTCCCCACAGAATCTCCAGCCTTTCCCTAGAAGAGCAATACCTGAAACTCCTACACAACAAAGTGACGAAAGTTTCCTTCTCCCCAACTGAGTTTCTCCTTTCAAATATGTCTACCAATGATCTATTTCCCGAAGCAGAGCTGTATCCTAAAAGATCTACCAATGATCTCCCTCAGCTGGGATATTCCTCCAAGAAGATCAATCAGAGATCTTTTTCTTCAGCGGGATCCGAATCCCGGATCAGTTCTTCCTTTGCACAATCATAGCATTCACATCATATTCACAAAATAAGCGTAGCATTCCGTCTAATACAGAGCATTACAGGAAAAATCAAAAATTTGCATGATCACAAGCCAGGTTCGGGCCAGTCACCTGCAATTACCATTAATACTTCATCAACAATATATATAAAACCCACATCCCTTGCAAATAAAAGCCAAAGCGTCCCCTTCGCACTCTCCAAAACAAATGCCTGTTCATATATACTCTTTTCGAGACTCGTCTGTGTCATATTATTCCCCTGCAGATATAAGCCAAAGCATCCCCTTTGCATTCTCAAATACAGATACCTATATATACTCTTCTGACACTCGTCCGCGTCACCTTTCCCCAGCATGGTTGTCAAAACGCTTGTTGCCAAGCAAACACTTGTTTACAACACACTCCTTTCGACACCCGTCCGTGTCATCCCCACAGGCCGCCGAAACACCTTTTACACTCTCACATACAAATGTTTGTTCATAACTTATATATATTCTCTTTTGACACTCGTCCGTGTCATACTTTCCCCAGCAAGTTAAACATCCGTTCGTATGTTGTTCATACTTCATCAACAGACCAATACTTATACAGGATTCTTTGATACTCGTTCATATCTTGTATATATATCACTCCTCAGCATATTTGACACTCGTCCGTGTTCTTTGTTAACCAGTTGGTACTCGTCCGTATCATCATCTATGAACACGTGTCAGCGTTTGTTTCTACCGATACTCGTCCGTATCATGGTCCTAAGGATGCTCGTCCGCATCTTTACTCTATACACAGCGTCAAAACACTTTTACCTTTTATTATGGAAAGCATAAACACTCGTTCATGTTTACCATTCCCCAGCAGAACAACCTTCCTCTATCCGAAATTCGTCCTATGTCGTGATACTTTTGGCAGCCGTCCCCTGCCAGGTGATCGTCCTTCACCTTTGGATGACCGTCCCTCATCCCCTTCCCCAGCGGAGTCTCCACTATTGGAACCCTTTTCTATCTCGTATTCTTCATATGTCGTGATATTTAGCAGCCGTCCCCTGCTAGGTGATCGTCCTTCACCTCTTGATGATCGTCCTTCATCATTTTATCCGATGGTCGTCCGCTTCGTCGACCTTTTCTATCCGACATTCGTCCTATGTCGTGATAAAGAGCAGTTGTACCCTGCTAGGTGATCGTCCTTCACCTCTTGATGATCGTCCCTCATCATGTTATCCGATGGCCGTCCTCATCGTCGACCTTTTATATCCGACATTCGTCCTATGTCGTGATAAAGAGCAGTCGTACCCTGCTAGGTGATCGTCCTTCACCTCTTGATGATCGTCCTTCATCATGCTTATCCGATGGTCGTCCCCATCTTCGACCTTTTCTATCCGACATTCGTCCTATGTCGTGATAAAGAAGCAGTCGTCCCTTGCTAGGTGATCGTCCTTCACCTTTAATGACTGTCCCTCATCATTATTTCATTTATTCTTTAAACTGATGGTCGTCCCCATCATTGTTTACTTTACTTCATAAACCCGGTGGCCTTCCCCATCATTGCATTTACTTTAACCAGAGAATCTTATTTTTTTACCAGATGGTCGTCCCCGTCGTGGTCTCTTTATTTCCCCAGCTTGTCGGCCGTCCCCGTCATTGCTTTACTTACCGTTTTACCCCCAACAGTCATCCTCTGCTCGATGGTTGTCCTCCATCGCCTACATTTTATAATCACAGTATACTGTCTTATACAATTTATATCCCTTTTCTTCTTCTCCCTAGTGAGTGCAAATTTTGGACTGTCTTTGGTATTCAACCACAAGTTATCTTGTTTGTTTAATAAGCCAGGCGCTTACACTCTGCATAGCTAACTCATGTTTGAATAGGAGCAGCTATAAACACCCCAATTTTTCCCTCACTCATTTCATACCATGGCTTGTGATCTTTCATGCTTGCATTAGCATAAACATTACATTTCACATTGCATATTTGTTTCATCTGCATAGTTCAAGTTCATCTGCATCTATGGTTTGTGATCTGAGCAATCCAAGATTCCATCTGAGCCAGAGGCCTCTAAGTGTTCCAAGAGGGTCCATGTGTGTTCTATCATCATATTATATCCCTCAAAGTTCAAGGAAGTCAAGAAATTACAAGAACTGACATGGCATGGAAGCAGAGTTAGGGTTTTCACTACATAGATGACCAAAATCAGGGTTTTGGTTTCAGAGGCCATAACTCCAAAATTTTGGGCCATTCTTGTTTCCATTGTTCTTAAGATGTTATAAGGATCATGTGTACCAAGTTTGATGAAGAAATTCATTGTGAAAGTCATTTGTTCATTAGGTAACTTCTTGAGCAAGTTAGAGGAAAATCAGGGCATCTGAGGGCCCCAACAATGGAACCAAAGGGGTATTTTCATCAAATTGAAGTTCTATGATCTTTATTTGATCCTTGAAGTGCTTAGAAGTTCACACAATTGAAGAAATTAGAGCTAAACCAAAAGTTGCCATGAAATTTGGGAAAGTTCTTCAACCTCCTCTTTCTCAACCAAAAGTGCTTCAAATGAAAAATTCTTGGTCATGAAAGTTGTAGATTGGGTCTTTCCCTTTTCAAAAAGTACAAGAACATTTTCTAATTCATTATAGAACTCAAGTTATGATCCTTCAAAGTTGGCAAAAATCCTATAATTTTCAAGAATGCACCAAAGAGGATTTTTTGCAAAACCACTTGCCAAGCCATTTCTTGACCTCTAATACATCTCTAAACATCATACCCTCATAGTGCAACTCCTTTTGATCAGAATTGGCCAATGAATTATGCATTTCCAAGCCTTGAACTTCAAAAAATTTCAAAAGGGCCAAAACTTATCAAATTTGCAAAATGGTATAGATCATTCCATACACTTGTGCTAGCATGCCAAATCAGTTTCCATGGCCCTCCTTGAACTCAGCTGAGGCCAGACACCCCTTGCAACCAGGCCTGCCATGACCCATACCTCAAGTACAACCAAACTTGACTTTTTGCATTTCACACCATAGTAATCAGGATAGCCCACAACAATTCTTCTGACCTATCACAACTTCACATACATGCCCTAAGGATCACATTTCATAACATCTTGGAGCTTGAATCATCCCACACATTCAGATTGCCAAAATCCCTCTCAAACTTCATCTCATCGAAATTCTCAAACCAACCATCAACACTTCAAACAAACTTCACCAATCATCTCCATACATCCTCCAGATCATTTCCCAACCATTAAACAAGCCTGCAACCTCAAGAATCAAAAACACGATTTCACCCCCCCTCTGAACTGAAACTTCAAAACAACCCAAATAAATTCATTCCAAGCATCAAAATATCCTCAGGAGGTCCATTGGAGTTGATTGGCACCAAGGAGAGGCCCAAATAGCTCATATTGAGAAAGCTCAAGCTCAAGTATCATCAAGAACAAATTTTCTAGAACTTGTATTTTTTGTTATAGAAATGTTCTTCATGCTTCACTGATCACACTGCACCTTTTACTTTTGAAAATGGTTGAGATTTGAGCTTGTATCGTGCTTCTGAAATTTTTGCAGTTTTTATGTTTTGATTCGAATCTCATGTTTGATCCAATATAAATGTTGTTTGATGATATAATCTTGTTTAGAATTATTAGGATAGTTGATCTGGAGAGTTAGAGCTCCTAATTTGGCCTAGGGAAGGAGTTGGGGTTTTTGGGTAGCCGGAGAAGATGACCGGAGCTAGCTCCGGTCACCTTAAAATCATTAAAACCCTAATTAGGGTTAGTGGCCCAGATTGATTCTGCACCCTTGGATCTTGTTTAGTTTATCGTGCGTACGGCACAGATTAATCCACTTAGGTTAATTTCAGTTTAATTAAATAAATCACATAATTAAGGCCAGTTTGAATGTGGGCATTTGGATCTGGCGCGCAGTCAATTCCCTCCCTTTTCCCTTTGAATCTCATCCATCAAATGCATTGACCTCCCCCTTTGGATGGTAACCTATTGTAGGTTTAGGGTTCCTTTGAGTGCATTTTCAATTTTTTATCATATCATTTGCTTCTGTCTTTGCCATTTGCATCTCATCCTTTCATATAACCCTAATTTTTCATCTTTACTTGCATCTTACATTGCATTGCATGAACATATGAACTTGCCATGCCATTCTAAGCATTTGTATGCCATCGTAGACATCTTAAGACATTGCTTGAACATTGCTTGATCATTCATTCATACATTTGCTATGCTTTGCGTCCATTTCATTCCATAAACATCCATGTGTTTACATGCTTCCTACATTCTTCATTTGCATTCATTCTCTTGTATGATCACACATATGCATCTTGTATGCCTTTGCATCATATCATAGCATCATTTGCATCATGTACATGCTTCTAATTTTGTCCTTTGCCCTTGCATATGCATTGTTTCATTTCATTTCTTTCATTATGCATCTTGTGCTAACTTTTCAGGTTAATGGTAAGTTTGTTTGGGAGGTGGATTTTCCTTCACCTCCCACCTCTTCTCATCCTCTCATATTACATCCTTGCTGAATTTTTGTTTGTCTTTGAGTGGGCTTTCTCACTTGTGTTTCTCTTCCTTTCTTTCTTCAAATTACTTGTCTTCTTCAATGAAGTAAGTAACTTGTTTTTCTGCTTCTTCCTCCTTTCCTCTGCTTCTTCCATTGGTGGCTTCCTTGAAGATCTTTCTTAAACCTCACAAACCATAGGAATATCCAAGCATGATAACAATTAGAGTTGTGATTAGTCCCCCTTATCTTTTACCTTTTAGTCTTCTTTGTGTCTCTCTTCTCATCTCATAATTAGAGACTAAACCTTTAAGGTTTTAGGACTTTGGAATTAGGGTTATGCCTGCATCCTTCTCTTAGGATGGAGTGTATAAATTTAATCCTAAGTGTTAAACCCTTAATCTGTTTAAACCTCTTAATCAATCCATCTAATAATCACTAAGACATTAACTTGTAACTTGGGCCTTACATTATGGTTCTAATTCTTCCTTTATGGTTAAGAAGGACTAACCCTAGTGTTTAATGGACAAGTCCCCCTCAAGTTGTCTTACAAAACATAAAAATCACTTCTTAATTTCATCTTTAATTAAAATCCATTTAATAAAGGCTTGTTTTGTCATGAATTTAATCCCTAACCATGGATTAAGTTGAGGTATCTTCCTCAGCTTAAGTGTTCTCATCTATCATCCTTCTATTAGCATGGTGTAATGAGTTCACTAATCCTTGATTATGGCTTAAACTCATTACTTAACACTAAACAAAACCTAAAAACATCTAAATAATCACAAGTAGGTTAATGATCTTAATCCTACATCATCATGGAAATTAAAGTGAGATGCTTATCTCATACTTAAAGTATTCTCATTATCCCTAATCAGGGAGGATATAATGAGTTTACAAACCTTTGATTTAGGCTTAAGCTCATTAACTTATGCAAAAAACACGAAAAGCAATAGAAAAACTGAAAACACAAAAACAAACAATAATCGTCTCCGTCGGGATTCTTTTCTCATTACCTTCATTCATAAACGAGAACTTGCTTCTTCCGTCTAATGCAAAACAGTTAGCACTCGATCCAGACGAGTCATACACTTGAGCATAGACAAGCAAGCAGTTCACAGTCAATTTATCTTTCAGTCTCTTTGAGGCGAACTACGGTGTTCTAATTTCCTCATTGCACGAGAGGATACATAGGCATAACTTAACAGTTATCGAACAAAAGTCTCTGTGTCTTCCCCCTCTTCCGGCATTCTTTCTTAAGCCACAGTTCCTGAGCATTCACCTTCTTGCACTGACACCTGTACATTTCATTCTTAGCTTTTGCACACAGACAACACATACACCTACCCCTTTAAGCACAATCTTGTAAGCGTTGATCCCGTCGAGTACGACGGACAATCTGGGTGCTAATACCTTCCCAGGTTGTAACCAACCCCCTTTCTCGGTTTTTCTGGTTCGCAACCGTCTTATCCATATTTTTCTAGGTTTATGCAGCATTACCTTTCCTTCAGGATAAAATGCCTAGCTTGCGACTCTATTCAATTCATTTCATTTTCACTCTTCGCCGACCGTTCGTGTCTGTACCCTATCTGACCCGGTGTCTTTTCGGGGGAGCGACAGTCATATATTCAGCAAGAACTAATTAATCTGTTTAATCAACACAATTCATTAATCAACTTGAAAACACATAACAACTTTATCAACTTTAACGACATATACAACTTATCACCTTGAACAACATAAATACATAACCAACATCAACAATGCAACACAATGTGACTCCACTATGCATATGCATGTGGTACCGTTGGAGTAAAACTCCTAACTTAAAATATACCAAGTTATCGAGGTATCTGCAAGGAATAAGCCTTCAACTTAATAATATTTCCAATTTACCGAGGCATCGAGGCATAAGCCCTCAACTTTCAAATTAATTTCCAATCTAGGCCAACGTGGTGTGAGCAACGACTCTGACTTAGAAATGCACATATGTTATGTGACATGTACGACTCAACAACATAAACAACACAACATCATCAACATCAGCAGCATAAACAACATATATGACATGAACAACTTAAATCAACATTGTCTAATAAGCCTTAAATTTGAACAACACAACAACTTCAGCAACACGAAACAACGTGGACAACATGAGCAACTCAACAACCTTTTACAACATAATCAACTTATATTCAACTTTGGCATAAAAGCCTCAAACATAACGAATTTATAATCATTCTGTAAACCGGAATGTACAACAACTTAACTGTACCTGCAAATCGACTAAACAACATATATCCGAAAAAACAACATAATAAAAACCAACGTTTAATTTACCCGACCTACCCCGATTAATTTCGTTAAATTTCGGGCAACTTCGTTTTTCGCCTAATTTGGCTAAACTGACTAAAACCGACACTGATTCTACTTTCTGTGACTTATCATGAATTTATTGCGAATGTCGAAAATCTGTGTTTTGATAATTATTTTCTGTCATAGACCCACTTGCTGCTACTGATTCTACTAAAATTCTGGTTTTATAATTTTTCTGTCAAACATTTTTCTCAGTAAATATCATTCAATTCTGCTCACCTACTACTAATTCTATTACATATGCACTTCTGATTTTCTGATATGAATAAAATCCTGAAGTCATATTAATTTTTTATTAAATCTACTAAATGGAATTCATATAATTAAATTAAGATGGTTTAATTAATTTATTTCAACCATGCACACTAACCATTTTCATTAAGTAATTTCCATCCTACTAATTCACAAAGTAAATCATGCAAAAAACACAAAGTGGCTCCTGCCACTTTTCCATATGGCTTGCGCCACTTCTATGTCTCCCTCTCCTAATTAATTTCCTCATCCAATTAATTAAGTTTAGTTTCATAATACAATTAATTAAGTATGCATATGACATAATTCTACCATTAATTTAATCCATTAAACTTCACATGTGGCTCCTGCCACAATACTAAGTGACACCCGCCACTTTATAATATCACTACCCCCCACATATGAAAAGTCGCTCCCGCCACCCATGAAATTGTCACCCGCCACTTGGCCCTTTGGCTAATGGGTGTCCCACCCCCACACTACAGGTCTGTCTTCGTCCTCATATTTGCAATTTTTACAGAAACATTTTCAATGAAATTTTTTCAGCAACAACCAATATAATTAAAATAAATTATAATCATCAAAATTCAGAAATCGAACAATTAATTCCCCACCGGCATTCATAACAACAACAATCAGCATATTATTTATAACAGATTCAACAAACCTAAACTACATAAATCAAACTCAATCATAATATTGAATTTCATACCCAATTATAAGAAATGAACTCGCCCTTACCTTAGTCGGTGGACGCTTCGAATCTCCAATCGACTTTTCGATTAGATTTTCCGACGGTGACTTCTCCTAACCGTTTTCTCCACATTTCCTCGTTCTCCAATTTTTCACATTTTTCTCTTCTTACTGAAACTTCTACTTGACTAATTCTTTATTTTCTTCTTTTTAATTAAATTAATAATAATCAAATATAATACTAATGGACCTAATTCTTAAACCCCCTTTAAATGTTAATTCCAACGCAAACCAAACCCATTAACCAATATGCTCCAAAAATCAATAATATCGCTTATAATATTATTTCCTCGACCTTCCTACTAATATTCCGACATAACAACTTAATTCACCACAACGCCAAATCAACTAAATAATAATTCACAGATAAATACTTATTTCTGACTTAATCGATTAACTCTAGAGAATCAACTAAATGGTCCAAACAATTCTAACAGCATATCCAACAATACTCGAAGAATATTCCATATCGTCTTCCACAACTTATATCAACTTAATTAATTAAATTTAACTTAAACCAACTTATAATTATCAACTTAATATTTCGATATTTTGGAAATCACCTTAAATCAATGCGACGTAACACAACATACCACAATTATATTTAATTAAATAATTAATTAAATAAACGGGTGTGACAACTCTCCCCCACTTAGAATATTTTTGTCCTCGAAAATTTATCCAATTCAACTACTCCAACTAAGTACGTCATTTGACTACTCAATTCTCATTTCCAAAGGTAACCCACGTATAATAGAAACAATAATTCGCAACTTTAATGGAAGCAACAACAAAAAACAAAAAAAACCCACATGCAATGCAATTGGCAACTATCAACTCAATTCAACGAGTAACCAATTTAAGAATTTAGAACACATCAACACGAGAACACACAACTTAAATCCATAAGGCAACAACTTTAAACGTTCAACGTAATTACAACGATGACTACTTCCAATCTAGGATTAGATATACTTACATTTTCCAATTATACTCAACACAACTATAACTCTACTTATCTTTTAACAACACTTCTTTAAAAAATTATCTTAAACACGCAACATCATTGCAACAACATAAGGTACATAGATCCAACAAATTTCCACTAGGCCACTCATATTCTTCGCTTCCAACTAATTCAACATGTTGAATTCCTCTATTCTTACTCATATCGACACAACCCTTCATAAATTCTTATCTGAATCGACACAACCAAACAACTCTTCTTATTCCATCCAAAAACCACACTTTAATAAACCAAATTATAATTTCACTTCTTCTAATACTTTTCAACTTAACTTTGTCCGAAATTCTTGTCAAATCATTGTTTTACATTTCCACCTATTTTCCTTTCTAGTCATCTCAAGAAACCTCAAGTCTCATGCCACTTAATTCATTACCAAAACAACACTCCAATTATCCAGAGTCCAATTATGAGTTTCTTTATTATTATTCAAATCAAACACAACCTCATACTATCATCCTTAAATACAACTATTTTTCTTATATACGAATCACCATCGACAAATCAAACAATTCTCAAGCGCTTGGCTTGATTTCAACCAATTCGACGTACATACTATACTAGTTGGCATGACACATCTATCCATCAATTATGATTCCGTCTACTATCAACAATAGATTAAGGGTGATTAGTTCCTCAATTTGTCAATAGACATCTGAAAATCATAATGGTGGCATAAATCATCATTACCCACACAATATAGTACTTCAACTTGTGCCTAAAGTATGTAAGCAAAAAGCTCCACCAACTCTATAAGGCTCATAAACATCTTTTTAGTCCCATTAATTCTGACTTCGTTAATTATACCAACACATCCAAAATCCGACAGACAATCTCTCATACACGATTGTAGCACAACAAACTTTAATTATCCTCCTAAACTAGAGTTGCCACAACATCAAGTATAATCCAATTTGATTCTCTTCAAATTACAACTTTCATCCAAGTTAAAGAAATTTCTTAACAACACTAATCAAACATCCGTCTTCTTCCCAACATTACCATTATCTAATATCGGCACTTAATCGTTTTCGTTGGACATAATTCTCACTTCTATACCTTCTCCGATACCAACATTTTATCCCTTATCAACATTTTCAGCTTTCCAAATTTTTTTTAGCAATAAATAATCAACTTTAAACACAATTATCTCTTCCAATAAGGACCTCCAAATAAAAAAAATTATATTCCTACATGAAGATAATTTCGTGCAGATTCAAGAACTTCAAGAATCGCTCAAATTTGATTTACGAGTAAAAATTTATCCTCCTTGAAATGGGACTAGTCAACAATTCTCGTATGCAGAATTTTCCAAAAATCAACAACAAACCCAACTATTAAAAGACACTTATCTCCCTCTTCAAAAACTTCATAAAGGCAAGCCTTATATGCAAATTGTAGGGAACCGCTTCAATCCTAATCACGAGTAAAAAGTTATGCCTCTTCTCTTGATAGCTACTCCAAAATCCTAAAAATCAGAATTTGAGATCGTTGAACATAAGTTCCATCTCTCTCCCTCTCACTTCTAAGATCTACCAAAAATCTTGCTCTACATCCAACTTCGAATTTACTTGACTTTAATCCAACTACACTCAAAGCATAATAATATACTGACTTGATCCATCAACTTATCTTTTTCCATTGGAATAATTACTTATTCTCAATCAATTTACATTCAAAATCTACGCACTACTCAATCTCGACCATTATGAATTCATGAGTCCATGTTCTCGCCGGTCCGCAACAACATCACTTCAACAATCTTGCACCCTTGCAACCAACATCAACTTAATAGACTTCGATAAACTAACAATCACTTCCTGGAGCAAGACTATCCCCCACTTAATTTCAAACCAACACCTACAAGCAACAACTTGAACCAGCAACAAGTACCGATAGTGTTTCACACACATGTCGTGTACACAGGAATCAATGACATTAACAATATTGGTCGGGCGGACCGACCTACTCTGATACCACTAATGTAACACCCCAATTCTACCCGGCGGAAATTCATAAATCAAAGTTTCAAAAATTCACCTTTTTAAAATAGGATGTCACATTTTTCAACTTAAAAACAACAATTAACGTTTTTGACATATTCAACATGGATACATAATACTTAACATCAGGAGATAAATAACAACTTTATTTATTCTTAAAATCAAAACATCTTTTACAACTTTGCAGCGGATTTTCAATTATTCAACTAAACATGGTATATCGTGTTATTCAACTTAAAACAGTTTAGCAACAACTTAATCATACTGAAACAACTTAAAAACAATAACTAAAATAACTAAGCATCCATTCCTCGAGTGTTACGTATCAGAGCACTGGCACTGACTCGAACTAGCAAAGATAATTATCTTCCTTTAAGCTACATGTGTAACACCCTTTAAACCCCGCGGAAAACATATACATAATCAGAGTACTTTATTCATGCATCTCAAATAAGGGTGCCATATATAATTCAAAACATCACACATACACCAGTCATGCTCAATAACACTTAAAATAAAATCAAGCTTTCATATAATTTCACATTAGCATGTAGCAGTAGATCTCTTTCATTAATAATCTCATAACATTCAAGTCTCAAATAAATTCATTCATTAAATCAACTTGGGCATAAAAAGCCACCTCACTATAATTTCAAATTCAATTAGCAAAATAAAAGAGTATACAATTGTATCTCTCAAAACATAAACCAAAATGATCCCCAATGTTACATGATCAGAGCACGACTCGACCCAAAATAAATAAGAAACTAAGACAAGCTACTCCAACGGCTACCTCGTGCTAGAAGTAACTCTACTCCTTGGTACCTGAACAATGTCGTATAAAATATCATTCCAACAGAAGGGTGAGAATTCATATAATTATCGAAATCATAAGATGATATATAATTAAGGCATGCAAGTTTAATCACAATTATTCTCATGTTTCAAAAGTTGTATCAGCATAATATAACTCAAGTAGTCATATTATTCTCAAGTATATATACTCACAATCCACAATTCCACCAATTCAATAATTCACATAATACATATAATCTCATATTACAACCATAGAGATAATGAGACACTATGCAAAACTCAAATGCAACTCATGCATATGGTACCAATCACTTGTTATCAATTTTTGGTTTCTACATTTAAACCGGGTCCGTTCCCTAGACCAATAACACAAAAAAGCATGTTCCCTAAGCTTTCAAACTTATCCTCTAGCTTTGGGACAAGTCACTAGCTCCCACGGAACTAGCAAACATTGCCTCTTGATACAAATGATGCATGTGCAATTACAATCAATCATATGCAATTAAGACCATTCCCTAATCTTAATATTCATGCATATATCAATAATTCATCACATTTGAATTATCACACAATTGCACATACAAGCATATTTCCAATCACAAGATTCATCATTCCAATATTTCACCACACTTAGCCAACAATAGGCAAGGTCCTAACACAGATCAATCTCAATTCACAAACCACACGATACCGATTAAATATACAATAATTGATCCACCAAACTAATCACCAAATTAATTACAAAAATGATCACCAAATTAATCACCAAAATAATTTCCAAATTGATAACCAAATTATCTAAAATTATCATCTAAATTTTTATATAAAATCATCACCTAAATCATTATATTATATAAAATCATCACCTAATTATTATATTATATAATCATGGTAATTATCAAACAATTATAATGTCATATTTACATGTTGTACTAAAAATAATGTCATATCTACATTATAGTTATACAAGTATGATAGAAGTAGATAACTATGCTACAACTTCAAATCATACAGAATGCATGTGCAGTCATGAATATATTTACATGATGAGGTAGTATAATTGTTCAGTGGTTATACTCTCAGGGTGAAGTAAAACTATTACAATATTTATTCTACTACAAATATAATTTAGTTAGTTGTTGTTCCAATTATCAAAAACAAATTCCAATTATTAAAATAGTTAGTTGTAGTTCCCTAGTGACTCCAATACAACTATAAAACTATAACTTCAACTTGACTATAATTTAGGCCTTTCTATAAATTCAAAAGTTTCAGAAGTGTATAGCATAAAAACTTCTTTCATTGTTGTTAAATTATCTAACAAAATTACTCAATAAACAATTAATATTGCTCTCAGGTACAAATAGAACCTATTAAAGATGTTGTTTTTGTTATAGTATGTCATTGAATATGTCTATTCCAAAGGCACGCAACAGTACATCATACAACTTAAAACTACAATTACAAGATCATACTAGCTATATCAAATTTGCTTAGAACCAATTGAATATTCACTACAAGATACGGGGGAAGAGAGGTGCACTACTGTTCTTTAAATATATAGAAAAATTATTTTCAAATAGTACTCTCTAATTATAAATAGCTCTCTACAATATATCAAAACACCAATTTCAAACACAATCAATTATCACAAATCAAAGATTATTAGCAAAACCTAACAATTATGAAACCATGGAAATTTGTGTATTTTATCTTAAACATGTTTCTACCCAATATATACAATCAAATAACCCCAATAATTATATAAAAACTCACCCTTACCTTGATTTTTCTTGGATTCTAGAGCTTCTTCTTCCCTTTGAGTTTTTCCTCCTCTTCTCCAGTTCTCTCTTCTTAGTCTCCTTCTATTTTATCACATTCTCTTGTTTTACTAAACCTTAACAATCAATTTATAATATATCTATCTTTTATAGGGCTTACTAACTCACTCTCACATTTACTATTCACACTACCACTTAGACCCAATAATTTATTATACCAATTCTATTTTATTTCATCAAAATAAAATAAATAAAATAATTCAATTAATCCAATTAAACCAAATAAATTAAATAATTCAATTAAATCAAATAATTAAATTATATCAAATAAACCAAATAAATCAATTAATTAAATTACATCACATAATTCAATTAAATTAATTAATTCAAATAAATCCAATAAACCAATTAGATCAAGTCAAATAATTCAATTAGGCACAATATCACACAAATAATTAGTTAATATAATAAATAAATAATTGCTAAAATTAGGATGTTACAACCTGCACGTTACAAACAGAAGGGTTGAGTTACGATAATTATAAGCAGTATATGAAACACAATACACAAAAAAGGATATCACATAATTCACCACACCACAACATCAACAACAAACAACAACTTAACAATCATCCATCTTTTATCAGCTTATTTTATTACTATTATAACCATCATTATTTTCTACATAAATCGCATAATCATATATTCAACAAGAACTAATTAATCAGTCTAATCAACACAATTCATTAATCAACCTGAAACAACATAACAAATTTATCAACTTGAACGACACATACAACTAATCACCTGGAAAAACATAAACACATAACCAACATCAACAATGCAACACAATGCAACTCAACTATGCATATTGTCGCTCCCTAGATTTTCATCCTAGTACAAACACGAAGGTGGCACGGAAAAGGTAGAGTCGCCAGCCAAGCATTTTTATCCCGAATGAATGAGAAAGGTAATGCTGCAAAAACCAAAGAGAAAACGAAAGGACAAGGTCCTGCGAACCAAAGATCTAGGTTCAGGAGTCGGTTACGACCTGAGAAGGTATTAGCACCACCATAGCATCTGCCGTACCCGACGGGATCCACACTTGTTTGTCTGTTTCAAAGTGTAAAAGAAATAAAATGTTGTTGAACAAAAGAACTGCTAACTGGAACTGGAAATAAGAAAAGGAACTGGAAAAGAGATCGAAAAGGGGAAAAACATAGGGAAAATAAAGAGTGTACTCGAATAGGCCCTGCCCCATTACCTACGTACCTTATAAGGAATATGAGGATCAGAGTCGACGTAGTTTGCCTTACTAAGGCGGGAACTCTGTTTGTGTTTTTTAGAGATTGAACTGCTTATGCCTATGCTCAGTTGTTGCAGGCTCGCCTTGAACGAGTGTGTTATCGTCTTGTAAATGAGGCAGGTCATAGCAAGTTCGCATTGAGAGTGAGTGAGGTGATAAGAGAAGTCCCGCAGGAAAAGACGAGTGTTGTTTATTTACTGTATTTTAAAAGAAATTTTTTGTTTTTGTTGTTTTTGAACCCTTCTCATACTAAGACTTATTCATCGTGGTAGATGTCTTACATCTCGCCCCGAAATGGGACGTGTATAGTAACCCACGGGAAATTCTTCTGGCGTACGAGAAATCAACCTTTATTAGGTGTTTTTTTACTATTTATCTATTTGAGATGAGAAAGAGAGACTCAAATAGAGAAAGGTAAAGACTATGGGACCTAAGACATAACCATAAGTTGTTTATTTCCTACAAAAGGAGATCCTAATTGTTTGTGTGGCTTTCTAATCCTAATGAGAAAAGGAAAAGAAGAAGAGATAATTAGAAATCAACTTACTTCCTAAGGAAGGTGAGTTGTTTCAAAGAGGGATTAACATGAAGTTGTACAAACAAAGCACAAAGTGCCAAGGCAACCATATTTTGAAAGCATAACGAATTTAAAAGGAAGAAGTTGTATGGGAAAACTTACCTCAACCTCCATACAAAACAAAGGTTAGTAGGATAAAGCAAAACGATAAAAGGAAAGAGGTAAACAAGTACCAAACATATCCTAATACCTATATGGCCTAATCTAGACTCAATCCTAAGTCTAAGGACCCTAAAAACTAGGCAAAGCCTAAATCCAAAAACTACTACAACTTCCTATTGCACAAACAACTACAAAATGCACAACACAAACAACCTATTACAACTACCAATTGGCGTGAAAATAGGTGTAAAAAACCCAAAACAAAATAATGCAGCATGTTTTTACAACTCCTGTTTCAAAATGCAGCGATGAAAACAAGACAGATTTGCATTTTTTTTAAATGCCAAAAATTAGGTTAAATGCAAACAAAGGAATGCAATGATCATTCAAGTTATCCAACAACATGAGATGGATCACTAACAATGGAATGCAAGATATCATCATACAATCAATAGATTCAAACTAGATGATTTACATGTTTTTAATAATATGCAATTTTTGCATTATGCACATTATTTGACCAAAACATGAACGGACTTCGAATGTGATGCAAAACAGAAGTGTAAACACTTATTAACATGTTATGAATAATGCTAATACATGTAAACAATGATCACAATATGCAATGGACATGTATACAACATTTTATGCTTAACACCGAAATTTAACAAAATGCATGTCGAAATCTATCGAAACTATGCACACTTGCGCTAAATCAGCTCCTTAAAATTACCTGAAATCATAACCTAACAACCCATGATGATAAAAGGAAGAGTGATGCGCAAACATGCAAGCAAACAACACAAAAAACCAATCAGCACAGTGTTAACCAGTTAACACCCAGGGTTAACCGGTTAATGGGTTCAAAAATCAGTTAATTAGCAGGCAAAACAGTGTGATAACCGGTTAACTCTGGGTGTTAATCGGTTAACACTAAACCAGAATTGAAAAAACAATGAAAAAAAATCACTTCTAGCTATCGACTTATTTCCTAAAGCTCCTAATACAACTATTACCATATTATCACGAAATTATCACCTAAACATCACCTTCTAATGCCTATGATCATGCTACAAGTCTAGCTACAATAGATCAAACCGCGCAAAGCATCACAAAAGTGAAACAATCGAAGAATGCCTTATGACAATATGAAGAGAAATAAATTAAAGCAAGAAGTAATTTCGGATCCACTAACCTACAAAGCGGAGGCTTGCTTTGGTGATTGTTGTGAGATTAATCAATGCACGAACGAAGAGAATACCAGAGGTTCCAAGCTTCGATCCGTGAGCGTGAAAAATAAATGCAATCGATCCAAAACGCTTCCGAACGGTGAAATAAACACCGCAACCGTGACAAATCCTTCAATTATCCACTGAATCGGTGAAGATGATGAAAGCAAAGCTTCCGATCTTTCGAGTTTCGATGTGAAACTTAGAAGATCTTGATGATGAAGCTTTGGTGAATTTGGAAAATGGAGAGAAAAAGTTAGAGTGATGAGAGAGAAAATGAGATGAAATTGAAAAATGAGTTTCAAGTTGTGTGGTTTGGAACATATTGAGTTTATATAGGAGTTAGGTTTGGAGCAAGCTTTGGGTTAGGAGTTAGCTTGGGAGTTAGTTAAAGTTGGTTAGTGTTATTAGAATATTTCTTAGAATATTCCTTGGAATATTCCATAGGAAGGTGGTGGTAGGGTCTAGAAAGTGGGTAAAATGCAAGGAAAAATGGACAATGGAAAGTGGAGGGAGGCACCAACTGAATTTTGAAAGTGGGTAAACCTCTGGCGTTAACCGTTTAACGGATGAATATTTTGAATTTTCCCTCTCTTGGGTAGGAATCCATTAGAATATATCTCCACCGTCCGTTCTGAGCCAGCTTCAACCTTGAGTTCTGATATTTGATCTTGCCACTAAGTAAACCCTGATCACATGCCTTCTATACTAACTAATGGTGCATGATTTAATTTACTATTTATTTATTTTATGCAATGTATGGAATTATAAATGCAATGCGATATGCTAAATGCCATGAAAATGAGAGGGTAAATTTTGGGGTATTACAGCTGCCCCTATTCAATCAACTATAGACCTGAAGGGATGATAGCAATTGATTTCAGACTTTCAAGGTATGGAGGGATTGATAGCAATTGCTTTCAAACATGAAGGTATGAAGGGATGATAGCAATTGTTTTCAGACTTTCTATGGGAAATGAAATATAATTAGGAACAATGCCATTCTTGGATGACAACTCAAGCAAGACACACCGTGAATGGGTCAGAAAAGAAACCATCATAACTTGGATGAAAGCTCCAAGAAACGAAACTAGGCTTAGCGGAATCAGAAAAACTTATGCCGCTTGGGAGATAAACCAATACACACGGTGAGTGAGCCTGAAAAGAGAATATCATAACTTGGATGATAAGTCAAAGATATGAAACCGTACTGGGACAGAATCGAAAAGTATTTATCCCACTTCGGAGAAAACACTTGAAAAGAGACTATCATAACTTGGATGATAACTCGTAGAAATGAAACCGGACATGGAAGAATCGAAAAAGCATTTATCCCACATGGGAGATAAAGAAAATAAGAAACACCGTGAGTGAGCTTGAAAAGAGATTACCATAACATGGATGATAACTTAAAGATACAAAACCGGGCATGGCGGATCGAAAAGCATCTATCCCACTTGGGTGATAAAGCGAACAAGACACACATTGAGTGAGCTTGAAAAGAGAATATCATAACTTGGATGATAACTCGGAGAAACGAAATCGGACATGGTGGAATCGAAAAACGTTTATCCCAATTAGGAGATAAAGCAAACAAGACACACCGTGAGTGAGCTTGAAAAGAGAATATCATAACTTGGATGATAACTTGGAGAAACAAAACCGGACTTGGCAGAATCGAAAAGCGTTTATCCCACTTGGGAGATAAAGCGAACAAGACACACTGTGAGTGAGCTTGAAAAGAGAATATCATAACTTAGATGATAACTCGACTAGAGATAGCAATCATTAACTTGTAAGAGTAACAGTGCTGAAGAATGTACTTGGCATTCTAAATTTGGATATTTCAGTCTGATTAAAGAAATAATGTTTCAGGCTTCCATGTAAGGTACCAAAACTAGCTTATGCTTCATATGCATATGTTTCAATTTTTACATGGCGTAACGCTCCATAATGATTGAAATGCTACGCGTTTTTTAGGATGATCATGTAATGATGATTAATAAATGAAAATGCAAAGGGATCTCCTGATGAGGAGGTGTCAAGCATCCTAACCGCTTGACTAGAGAGGAAATAATCACTAAATTGATTTGCTAAATCCCTGTGGGGAAAAGCAACTTTATGGGGGATGGTGTTAATGACACACCGGCTCTGAACTACATCCATTGCCAAAAATAAATTGGACTTTAAGATTGGAGAGCCAAGACCTTGTTGGGGACGAATTTAATTGGGGAGGTACGCTACTTGTTGAACTCTATTGGGGAAGTGATGTCCTTCTGACTCGGCTGGGAAATCAGATATGTTGGTACTCTGCTGAGGAAGAAACTGCTAGGGGAACTTCTCAGGTACACAATCCTCTTCTTGGGGAAGGGACACCAATGAGGATTGGACTTTGGTTAGCGACTCCACTGGGAAAACTGCGAACAATGCTGTGAAAGAAATCCAGCAGGCTTCTTCCTATCTTCACCTCTGCTAGGGAATAATGACTCTTCATGTACTGAAGGAGATAAGAAGACTCTGATTTGGGAATACTTCACCGTAGAAGGAAGACTCCTTGCTTGGGGAGAACACCAGCCTTTTGTTGTTATGATAGGGAAGATTTTAATCTCTAAATATATAGGGGATAATGGAGAATGCCAGTGATAAACCTTCCTACTGAAGCTAAGAGTTTTAAGTCGTCGCTCGCTGGGGATGAGAAGTAAGAAGAGTCTCAAGCTGGGTATGATAGATGATGGTATCCTTCTACTTAAGAAGTACCGAACTTCTTCTTGCTGGAGAAGAGATAGTTTGATGAGACTTACTGAGGAATCTTGCTCCAAGATTTGCTGAGGAAAGACTTCCTGAAGTTTTGTGCTAGAAATGGCTCCACTGGAAGAACTTGTACCTATATTTTAATGAACATAACTGATAGTACCTGCAAAAAAGAGAGTTAGCTTGGCCTGCATGCCACAGGTTCATGGTATGAATCACCATCCCTGTTACTCAACACATCAGATATATGTCAAATGGTTTTGCTCTCATGCATGTATTATAAAGCATTCATGCATTCACAATGCAATATTTATCACAATTTGTTAGACGTGTTTTGGAATCAATCAATGGTAGATGAAAAAACAAAACATATGAGAGCAAATTTGAATGAAATTGCACTTTTATTGATTGGAAAAGGACATGAATAGGAATTACACCGGGAAGAAATCCCTGGAAACAAGAAATGGCACAAAAGGAAAATAAATTATCCTAATGGCAATGTGAAAATCAGATCTCATCAAGCTCCGACCCGACTATGACTTGTATGTCCTCAAGACTCTCCGCATGCTTCGCTTTTGAGGAAGATGATTGAATTGATCCTTCAACCTCGGATTATCCTTGATTTCAAATGACAAATCACAAATCTCGCAGATCATTGTTGTTTGTTTTAGCCCCTATTTTAAGTGGATCTCCCTTTCGGGTTTTCAATCCACCGAGATACTCTTTTTTCCTTAGTTGTCCGATGTGGTTTTTCACCTCAACGGGTGTACATTTTTTCAAATATTTCCCTAACTTTTTCCCGAGCCTTTCATTTTGTTTTTGGTTCGCCGGGATGCTCTTTTTTGACTGGACTCTTATTCTGTTTTTGTCCAATTGGTCTCTTTATACGAAGTATTTTCTAACTGCGTCTGCGTTGATAGGGGATTGGAAGTCTTCTCCATCCATGGTTGTTAACATCAAGGCTCCGCCCGACAAGACCTTTTTAACCACGAATGGACCTTCATAGTTAGGTGTCCACTTGCCCCTATGATCTGTTAGAGGAGGAAGAATCCTTTTTAGCACTAAGTCGTCGGGTATGTAACATTGAGCCATCACTTTCTGGTCGAATTCCTGTTTCATTCACCTTTGATACAATTGTCCATGGCATACAACTGCTAGGCATTTCCCTTCAATGAGGCTCAACTGATTGTACCTGGATCAGAGCCACTCAGCTTCATCAAGCTTGATGTCGATCATTATTCTTAGAGAAGGAATATCGACTTCAACTGGTAGGACTGCCTCCATACTGTACACAAGCGAGATTGGGGTAGCCCCAGTTGAGGAGTGCATAGATGTTCAGTACCCAGGAAATGCAAACGGAAACATCGCATGCCAGTCTTTGTATGTCACAACAGTCTTCTGCACAATCTTTTTAATGTTTTTTTGGCCGCCTCGACGGTGCCATTCATCTTCAGGCGATACGGAGAAGAGTTGTGATGCTCGATCTTAATATCCCGACACAGGTTTGTCATCATCTTATTGTTGAGATTAGAACCATTGTCAGTAATGATTCTTTCGAGAATTCCGTATTGGCATATAATATCCATCTTAATAAACCGGGCTACCATTTGTTTGGTGACATTGGCATAGGGTGCCGCTTCGGCCCACTTTGTGAAGTAGTCTATAGCAACCAGGATGAAGTGGTGGACGTTGGAAGCGGTAGGCTCGATCTTGTCAATCATATCAATACCCCACATGGTGAAGGGGCAAGGCGAAGACATGACACTCAATGGATTTGGAGGCACCTGAACCTTATCAGCATAAATTTGGCACTTGTGTCACGTGCGGGAATATTTACAGCAATCGGATTCCATGGTGATCCAATAATACCCTGACTTGAGAAGTTTCTTTGCCATGGCGTGCCCTCCAACATGGGTACTGAAGGAGTCTTCGTGAACTTCTTACATCAACATGTCTGCTTCATGTCTATCCATGCATCTGAGCAATACCATGTTGAAGTTCCGTTTATAGAGCATGTCATCCTAGTTTAAGAAGAACCCGCCTGCCAACCTCCTAATGGTCTTCTTGTCTTTACTAGATGCCCCTGTTGGGTACTCTTGAGATTTTAGAAAGCACTTGATATCGTAGTAACAAGGTTTGTTATCGTCAGCCCCATCAACTGCGAACACATATGTCAGGCTTTCTAGACAAGACACATCGATTTCAGGCACGTAGTTCTCTTGGTGAACCTTGATCATGGAGGATAAGGTTGCCAAAGCATCAGCAAATTGGTTATCGTCCCGAGGTATATAGTGCAACTTGACTTTCGTAAAGAAATTTAACAACCTTCAGGTATAATACCAATAAGAAATCAAATGAGGTTGATGAACCAGCCATTTCCCGTAAACCTGAATGATAACTAAAGCCAAATCACCTAAGATCGTGAGGTTCTTGATTCTAAAAAAAATCGCTTCCTTGATCCCCATTATACAGGCTTTATACTCAGCTTCATTTTGGTGCACTCAAATGTTAACTGGGCAGTGAAGGGCATATGGATCCCTTCCGGCGATATGATAACAACACCAACTCCACTTCCGTTCATGTTAACGGCTCCGTTAAACATCAGACTCCATTTGCATACGGGGTTTGGCCCCTCCTCCGGGAGTGGCTCTTCACAATCTTTCGACTTGAGGAACATGATATCCTCATCCGGGAATTCAAACCTCATGGGCTGGTAATCCTCAATCGGTTACTGGGCTAAATAATTCGACAATACACTTCCCTTCATAGCTTTTTATGAAGTATATGGGATATCATATTCTGTTAGAATCAACTGCCATCGGGCTACTCTTCCGGTCAAAGCTAGATTTTCAAAGATGTATTTAACGGGGGCCATTTGGGAAATTTACAGAGTGGTATTAGTCAGCATGTACTATCTTAGTCGGCTAGCAGCCCATGCCAAAGTGAATCAAGTTTTCTCGAGCAGTGAGTATCGTGTCTCACAGTCGGTAAACTTTTTTCTAAGGTAATAGATTGCATGCTCTTTTCGGCCAGACTCGTCATGCTGACCCAACACGCAACCCATTGATCCCTCGAGCACTGTGAGGTACATGATCAGAGGCCTCCCTGGCACAAGAGGTATGAGAATCAGAGGTTCTTGCAGATACTCCTTGATTTGGTCGAAAGCCAATTGGCAGTCATCATTCCATATGATGATCTAATTCTTCCTCAGAAGCTTGAAAATAGGTTCGCACGTAGTTGTTAGGTGAGAGATGAATTGTGCAATGTAGTTCAACCTCCCTAAGAAACCACATATTTCCTTCTTGGTTCGCGGCTCAGGAATCTCTCGAATTATTATCACCTTTTCAAGGTCGACCTCAATACCCTTTTCACTTACAATAAAGCCCAACAGCTTTCATGAACGCACCCCGAATGTGCACTTGTTAACCTCAATCTAAACTTCCAAAGCCTGTCAAATATCTTAGCTAGGTTGACTAGATGTTCCTTTTCTATTTGTGACTTCGTGATCATATAATCAACGTAGACCTCGATCTTGTGATGGATCATGTCGTGGAATAGAGTCACCACTGCTCGTTGATATGTTGCCCCAACATATTTCAAACCAAACAACATTACTTTGTAACAGAAGGTGCCCCATGGGGTAATGAAGGTTGTCTTGTCCCTGTCATCTGGCAACATCTTGATTTGATAATAGCCTGAAAAGACATCCATGAAGGAAAACACAGAGAACTGGGTAGTGTTGTCAACAAGCACGTCAATATGTGGCAGCGAGAAGTCATCTTTCAGACTCTCCCAATTCAAGTCTAAATGATCCACACACATCCTGACCTTACCATCCTTTTTAGGAATCGGTACAATATTTTCAACCCATGGAGGATAACTTGTCACAGCAGGAATCTGGTGTCAAACTACTTTTTCACCTCTTCCTTGATTTTGATAGCCATGTCGGTTCGAGTTCTTCTCAATTTCTGCTTCACCGGCAGGTAGTCTTCTATGAGTGGCAGCTTGTGCACTACGATATCGATGTACAACCCTGGCATGTCCTGGTAAGACCAGGCAAAGATGTCAACATATTCTCGGAGCATGGAAATCAAATGAATCTTTACAAATTCTTCTAAAGTAGCCACGATCTTGACTTTTTTTTGTCCTCTTCAGTACCCAGGTTGATTACCTCAATGGCCTCTTCTTGTGGCTGAATCAACCTCTCCTATTGCATGAGCAATGTGACTAACTCTTTGGATAATTCACAATCTTCTTCACCTTCCTCGTCGGCTAGGTAGATTGGATTGTCGAAGCCATAATGAGCCATAGCAGAGTCGTCACTGTTGAGACCCAATGGGGCACATCTTCATGAATTATGATTCATGCTGGATTTTAGAAAGGGTGGGAGACATGGAAAAACATTTCCATTTGTTTTAAAACAAAAATAAAATGAAAGACAAGGAAAACCATGAATGAATCCCAAAACGTCCACAACCTTCAAGACCTATTTGTAGGATGCGATTGACACACCTTTCTTCTTATCCTCTGACAAGGCACTTGATGCCGAGGTACCCTCGGTTCTGACTGGCTCGAAGGCTTGACTAGGAGTTTCAACAATCTCTTTATCCATCTCTATACATTTGAATAAAGCCAAGTGATTGATAAAGATGTCTTCTTCCCCACACACTGTAGCGATCTATCCTTCCCAAAACAATTTGAGCTTCTAGTGGAGGGTTGAAGACACAACCCATGCTGCATGTATTCAGGGTCGTCCTAGCAAACAGCTATACGCTGGTTGGATATCCAAAACATAAAAGGCATAATTGAAAACATGTGTTCCTACCTTTATGGGTAGTTCCATTTCTCCAAAGACATACCTTTTGGAGACATCGAAAGACCGGACCACCAAGTCGCTCGACCTAAGCACAATCCGGTCATAGTCCAACTTAATCAATGCTTTATTCAGAAGTACGTTCAGGGATGAGCCCGTACCCACAAGCATATGAAGGAGCACAGATCTTTTACATTCCATATAAATGTGTAGAGCTCGATTGTTGCATCGTCCTTCAGTGGCCAGGTCCATATTCGTAAACCCTAAACCATGGTTGGCATTCACACTTGACACCACCGTCTCAAGCTGGTTTACTGATATATCCGGTGGCACGTAGGCATTGTTTAAAATCTTCAATAGAGCTTTTATGTGTGAGTCTGAACACATCAACAAGGATAATATTGAAATCTATGAGGGAGTTTGCTGAAAGTGATAAACTATTTTTTAATCACTCTTTTTTATTGATTCTCAGAAATTCCTTCGCCTCCTTGTCAAAAGTGATATCGGGATCCGGAGTTAGCGTAGGAGCATCATTTGTCACAGGCTGCTTGCCCTTGGCTTTGGCTTGAGCCTTTGCATTGTCCTTTGGTGGCACCACATTGTTTCTTAGCGTTTCCGACGTAAATAATCTCCCATTCCTTGTGAACCCTCCTACTACAACATTTTCAACTTGGTGATGAACCGAGCTGGAAGAGGTCACATCCTGCTTCTGACCATTATAGTAAACTTATGCCCCATAATACCATGGGACGGCTCTTTCGCTTTGATACGGAATTGGTCCAGGAATGGTGAATGTCACAGGTGCCACTTTTGCTGGTGTTGGGATTTGTACTGGATTATAGTAGATAGTCATTGTTGATACTTCATCTTCTTTATCGATTATGTCAAACTGAATACTGCCCTCGTCAATCATTCTTTGTATCCCCGATCTCAATCGGTTGCAACCATCAATAGAATTTTCACAATCTGAAAAACCCTCTCCACAACACGGAAATATATCCTTCTTAGCTAAGAAACCCTTCACAGCTAACAACGAAGTCTTCAAGGCATTGGAATCATATACCAAATTCAAACTCTCACCATTGTCAATAGCTCCTAAGGTGTTTCCATGCAGAGGCATAGGGTTTTGCAACACATTCAGGGTTTGAGTGAAATTGATTGCCTTGGAGTATATCATGTCCTGAATGACATGTTTAAGAGCTTTAAAATTTTCAGTGATGTGGCCAGGAGCTTCGAAATGGAACTCGCAATGGGCGTTAACATCGTAGTCGACCGGAACCTGGCCCGACATTGGTGGAGCCAAAGTTCTTAATTGAATCATCTGAAGCTGAAGAAGGTTATGCAGTAGTTGGGAATAAGACATCAGAGGCGTCTCAAAATGCCTATCCTCTGGTCTTGGAGGATAGTATTGATGAAGAGCACTCTGATGCTGGTAGTTCTGTTGACGTTGTTGTTACGACTGCTGAACCTGCTGTTGATTTGCTGGAGCAAAAATGGTAATAGGAGTTTCCTGATGATAGGAGTTATTATTTCTTCTCTTCCTTTTGGTGTATACAACCCTTACTTCACCTTCTCTTCTTTTCACAAAAGGTTTCTTGACTCCAGAGGTCGATGCTCCGTTATTCTGAATTTTCCCCTGCTTCATCCAACTTTCAATTCTCTCACCAGTTAGGATGATATCAGAAAAGCCACTAGATGAACAACCTTCTAATCTTTCCCTGAAGTTCCCAGGGAGGGTATCCATGAAAAGGTCAACCATTTCTCTCTCCAATAGTGGTTGTTGAACCCTAGCTGCGACTTTGAGCCACCTCTGCGCATATTCCTTGAAGCTTTCAGAGTTCTCCTGAGACAAACTTTGCAGTTGGGTCCGACTTGGAGCCATGTCAATGTTATATTGGTACTGCTTGAGGAAAGCCTCCCTAAGCTCTTTCCATTTGCGAACAACGGTGCACTCCAATTTCATGTACCATTCCAGTGAACCTCCAGACAGGTTGTCTTGGAAATAGTTTATCCAAAGCTTCTCATCATTGGTATTTTCGCTCCCTAGATTTCCATCCTAGTACAAACGCGAAAGTGGCGTGGAAGAAGGTAGAGTCGCCAGCCAGCCAGGCATTTTTATCCCGAAAGAATGGGAAGGGTAATGCTGCACAAACTTGAGAAAATAAAGGATAGGACAAAGGTTCGGTGAACCAAAGAACTGGATTCGGGAGTCGGTTACAACCTGGGAAGGTATTAGCACCCCTGATCATCCTCCATACCCAACGGGATCCATGCTTGCAAAGAAAATTGTCTCAAAGGGTGTAAGAATGAAAGTTGCTGCAAAGAAAAGACTGAAACTTGATAAGAAAAGAAAAGAAAGGGGGAAAATGTAGGGAAAATATGAGTGTGGCACAAGAAAGTGAACTGAAACCATTTTCCATGGAATGTGTACTTGCTACTACATTCCAATATGAAATAATAGAACAAGCACACCAAGTAAGGAGAATTTATCCAAGACTTGGTTCCAAGGATTAGGGACTAAACTCACTAACTTATTGAATCTATTAACTTTTTTTGTGATTAAAATTAAGAAGTGTGTTTTAAGTTTTCTTGGTGAAGATAGTCTTATGATTATACTCGTGCATCATGCTAGACAAGCCCATACTATTCCAAGATGGAATGAATATGAGTAACCCATGGAATAAGTATCTGCATCTAAGACTACTTCAACCTTTATTAGAGTGTTTTTTAAGTTTTTGTGTGAATATGAGAAAGAGAGAGCCAAAGGATCAAAGGTAAAACAACTAAGGGAGACTAATCAAGACCTAATGTTCTCATGAAAAGGATGATCTTAGGTTAGTGAGGTTTCAACTGTCCTAAAGAAGAAGGCTAAAAGAAGAAGAAGAAGAAGAAGAAGGAATGTAGAAATTCAACTTACTTCTTCTAAAGAAGTTAAGTTGTTCTCTAAGGTGGGTGGAAAAGAGTTTTTGATGGCCTAAGCACATATCAAAGACAAATATGAAAGCATAAATGAGAATAGAAAAGTGTTGGAGATGTGGAAATCTCATCCACACCTCTTACATACCATCGCCCTGAAAATGTTAGAAGTAATCACAAATGATAAGAGAATTTCAAACAAAAGTGAGACATGAAAGAAACAAACTCATTGCATAGAAAACTATCAAAGTCGGAACTTAAAGATCAAGAAAGAACTCTAAGTTAGTCATGCAATATTAATCAAAAGGAAGGGGGACAAGTACCAAGAAAACAAACAAAGCATTAAAGGAGAAGTGAGAAGAAAATATGATATTAAAAGCATCACATAAGCTAAACATGGACCAAAGGTCTCAAATTCAGAAGCTAAACATGGGAAAGAGGTGCCTAAAAACAAGATTAAAACATCATTTAAGGCATACATACTCATACTATATCAATTAAGAGAAGCATGAAGAAGTTTGAGGTGTTATGAAGCATACATGTGCAAATGAAGCTTACTGAACAAGTAACCTAAAACAAAGCAAGGCCAAACATCCATACAAAATCCAGAGGCATGTTAACATGTTAGAAAGCCTAAAAAACACCCTAGGAGTTGGCACAAGTGCCCTCCTATCCTAACAAGCAAGCAATGGACATATAAACATCAAATGAGGACATGTTAAGAACAAAAATCCAAACAAATATCAAGAAAGTCCAAAAATTTCCACAATTATGCATCAAGACACTCTAAACATGTAAGAATAACATACCAAAACCACATGGCAAAAAATCAGAAGCAAACTAACTATATTAAATGCTCAAAGATCAGTTAGGGTTTCATTTTCTTCTACTTCAACCAGTCAAGAATCCAAAGAAAAAAGAATGACCTTCATATCTGTTACCAAATTCAAAATATAAAATGAACAATACAAGTGATGCATTAAAGACATTAAAATATAAGAAATAAACTCGACAATTAATTCAGAATACAGAAATAATAAAACAATGAAAAATAAAAACATGAAAAATTAAAGAAAATTAAAAGAAGTGTTTATGAATTTTCTCAATATTTTTTAATGTTTCTAACTATTTTTAAAAATTGGAAACGAAACAATTGATTAAAAGAAAAAAAATAAAATAAATCGACAAAGGGGGGTCAGAATAGCAATCCAAAACAGTTAATATTCATGAATGGGCCAGAAATGGGGTGTGGATAATATTTAGGGCCCATGGCGCATCAAGCAACTCAGTCAACCACAGAAAATATGATCATCCAACGGTTCACGAAACAAGTCAATACAGTCAATAAATCTAGTGGTTCTCACGCAAAGTTAATGAAAGCCAAAGTAATCAAATCTGATGGATCACATTAAAACATAATACTCCCTCCAGATCTAATGGTCCCTAGCGCATCCTACACATGCTAGTAACCCTAGGACATCAACATGCACGCACCTGAAAAAGCATGTGAGATGCACACATCTCATTAATGTGTTGGTAAGTTTGAAAGAAAACATACATACATGGAGCTGTCGGCCGGAGAAACTCCGATTGTCTTCTCCAATTGGCTCTGATGAAGGTGCATGAACAAAATTCCCAGAAACATGTGTATCACATATCAAAATGAAGCTAGCGTTACGTAGGTCATGAATCCACTAACCAAAATCAATAAAACACAACGTACAACTTAGATCGAACAAAAACAAATCAAGCAACAAAAACTGAGATCCACCATTAAGACACGTACAAGCTTCAAATCACTTCAGTTAACATATATTCATCCATTACAAGTCAAAACAAGTAATATTAAAGACAAAAAGAAGCAAAATGATGATGAAACTCAAACCTGAAAGTGAGCTTTCTTGAAGAATTTGAGAAAACAAGATAGGTTGAGAACCTCCTTATGCTTCCTTAAGCCTTCCTTGATCCAAAGAAAGACTTATAGCTTTGAGAATGAAGCTCTTTGTAATTTCACCACAAAAACACCAACAGCAAACTCAGAAGCAAAGTGATGACGGTGATATGGATGGAGTGATATTGATGATGATTTTAGAAACGAGAATGGAATGATCAAGTAAAATCTCAGATATGAGTTTTATGAAGATGAAAAAAATCAGGGAAGAGAGAGAGGAGTTTGTAGTGCTTTCTTTGAGTGTGATGAAATGAGTCTCCTCCCCTTGAAATCGTGACTTAGACTCTTATATGGCCAGGGGTGTTGAGTGCACTTGAAGGTGTGTAAACCAAGTTTGTTACTCAACAAAAAATGCAGAGCCCACGCATACTTCTTCAGCCTTTTTCAATTTGTTATTTTGAATCTAATCACATGGTTGTGGTGCATGTTTGTTATGGTGGAGCGCATGAGTTGTCACTTGTATGCTTGAGGATATAAACAAAAGTAAGAATCGGGGGTGCTGATTGGTTGTATCACATGAGGGCATGGGTGGAATTCACGTGTGATCCTTTTCTCCACTTTGTACATAATCCATGTGAGTGTGGTGACAAAAGTGTGACCTTTTTGGAAATGAAATCAGAGTGAGAGAGAGAGGGGGCGTGAGTCATTGGTGTGTGTTGATACTCTCTCACCATCATAAAAGGCTAGGGTGGAATGGATGTACAGAGTGTCAGTGCAAGAAGAAAGTGAGTGCTCAAAACTGAGGTTGAGGAAAGAGAACTAGGAGGAGGACAGGGGGAGACAAAGAGACTTTTGTTCGATAACTGTTAAGTTATGCCTACGTATCCTCTCGTGCAATGAGGAAGTCAGAACACTGTAGTTCGACTCAAAAAGACTTGGATGCTTTTGGTGTGAACTGCTTGCTTGTCTACGCTCAAGTGTGTGACTCGTCTGGCTCGAGTGCTAACTGTCTTGCATTAGACGGAAGAAGCGAGTTCTCGTTTTGAGAGTGAATGTGATGAGAAAAGAATCCCGGAGGAGACGTTTATTGTTTGTGTTTGTGTTTTCAGTTTTTTTTATTGTTTTTGGTGCTTTGCATAGGATAATGAGCTTAAGCCTTAATCAAGGGGTTACAAACTCATTATATCACCCCTGATTAGGGATAATGAGTCTACCTAAGTATGAGATGAAAATCTCAACTTAATTACCCTAATGATGCAGGATTAAGATCATTAACCTACTTGTGATTATTAAGTGTTTTTGGATTTTTTTTAGTGTTAAGTAATGAGTATAATCTCTAATCAAGGATTAGTGAACTCATTACACCATCATAAGAGAAGGATAATAGATGAGAACACTTAAGATGAGGAAGACTCCTCAACTTAATCCATGGTTAGGAATTAAAATCATTATATAACAAGTCTTTATTAAAATGGATTTTAAATAAAGGTTGGATTAAGATCATTAACCTACTTGTGATTATTAAGTGTTTTTGGATTTTGTTTAGTGTTAAGTAATGAGTTTAATCTCTAATCAGGGATTAGTGAACTCATTACACCATCCTAAGAGAAAGATAATAGATGAGAACACTTAAGATGAGGAAGACTCCTCAACTTAATCCATGGTTAGGGATTAAAATCATTATATAACAAGTCTTTATTAAAATGGATTTTAAATAAAGGTGGGATTAAGAAATAGATTTTATGTTTGTAAGACTAAACCTGAGGAGGACTTGTCCATTGAACACTAGGTTTAGTCCCTCTGAACCATCAGGCAGAGATGTAACCCTAATATAAGGCCCAAGTTACAAGCTTAAGTCTTAATGATTATTAGGTGTTTTGATTAGGAGGTGTAAGCAACTTAAAGGTTTAACACTAAGTATTAAATTTATACACTTCATCCTAAGATAAGGATACAGGCAAAACCTTAATTCAGAGTCTTAAAACTTTAACTGTTTAGCCTTGATTATTGAGATGAGAAGCAGAGACTCAAGGAGACTCAAAAGGCAAAAACTAGGGGAGACTATGTACAACCCTAAAATTATCATGCTTGGATATTCCAATGGTTTGTGAGGCTTAGATAAAGATCTTCAGATGGCCACCAAGGAAGAAGAAGCAGATGAAAAGAGAAGAGAGAGGAGAATAGGTTACTTACTTCCTGAAGAAGTTTAGTAACCTAAGAGAAAGAAAAGGGGCAAGAGAGAGCATAAGTGAGTCAAACTCACTTCAAAGAAAAATAAAGATGCAAATTAAGAGATAAGAAGAGATTGGATGTGGAGGAAAATCCACTTCCTAAACAATTTACCGGAAGCCCCTGAAAAGTTAGTATGAATGCATAAGATGTGAAACAAAAGGAAATAAGGCAAATGAAGATGCAATGATCAAAACCAGAAGTGCAAACACAATGCAAATGTGTTATGAAATGATGCAAAGACATGTACAATGTATATTCATGATCATACAAGATATGGGATGCAAAGTAAGGCATGTTAGAAGCTTGAAAACACATGAATACACATAAGAAGTAATGAATGCAAATCATACCAAATAGATGCAACAATGATCAACCAATGGTCATACATGTCCTAAGGTATCTAAGATGACATACAAATTCATGATATGTCATGACAAGTTCACATGATGAAGGTATGCAAAGATGAATGCAAACGAACGTGGCAATTTAGGGCTTTAAGAAAGTATGAGATGTCCATGATCAAAACAGAAGCAAAACACATGATAAAAATTTGAAAATACAACCAAAAGAACCCTAAACACTCATATGATCACTCCCCAAAGATGGAAGTCAAAAGCTATACCAAAGTCAAGTTATGGTTTTTCTAAGTTAGGCTAGGGTTTTGGGTACTTCTTCATGAAAAATGCCAAACAAATGGAAAATGCAATGCAACCATATGAGTTAAATACCCTAGATACTAAATGCAAAGTATGAAAGGATGCAAAAAGAACCATGTGCAAACTCATCTTGGTTGATCAGAAATGGATTTTTGAAGTTAGGGTTAGAAAAATAGGCAATTTGGAAACCCTAATTAATGGTTAATTGTCAAAACATAATCAAACCCTGAAAGAAATTTGTAAGATGAGTTTGTCAATTTGTAAGATGAGTTTTTAAATACCTAAAAGTATTTTTAATTATTTAAAATGA
Organism: Lathyrus aphaca; assembly: GCA_963966055.1. Classification (NCBI taxonomy): domain Eukaryota; kingdom Viridiplantae; phylum Streptophyta; class Magnoliopsida; order Fabales; family Fabaceae; genus Lathyrus; species Lathyrus aphaca. Next base: position 500,927,033 of record OZ014524.1, on the reverse strand, counting down.
ATTAATACATTAAATAATACAATTAAATGATTTAAAAATGGATTTTTAATGCAAAAATAAAAAATAAAAAATGTTTTTGGTTTTTGAAAATTATTTATAGTAGAAATGCAAAAGATTGTATTTTTATAAAATAATTTGCTATTTTAAATAAATATGGAAAATAAAATAAAATAAATAAAATAAAAATGCAAAAGTAATTGAAAGCATGGGCCATGATTGACTTGAGGTATGAGGAATCAAGGGTCCAGGTTCAAACTCTCAATACGCACGTTATCCAAGGGCTGACAATTTATCTGAGTTAATTAATTATAATTTATTTAATTATTATAATTAGGGTTAATGAGCTAATCTAAACCGTACAAAATTTAACCTAATCACAATCCAATGGTTGATATTCAAATTGGGCACACTAACCCTAATGACTTTCAGATGACCAGAACAGTGCTCCGGTCATCTTCTCCGGCCAACCCAAAACCTAACTTACTCTACGGGTCATTAAAACTCACAAAACCTGCCTAGAAATGATCCTCTAACATCATACAACACAAATCAATCAACAAAAATCATTTATATTGCATGAATCATGAGAATCGAAGCAAACATCAAACACGGGCAAAATTTCAGAACATCATTACATACTCATTTTCACTCATTTTTTATTCTAAACATATCATGGTGATCAGGATAACATGTAGAATCAATTTATAACAAGAAAATGAAGTTCTGGAAAAATTGTTCTTGGAGGCTACCTGAACTGAAGTTCTTCAAACTAGAGCTTTCAAGGCCTTCCCTTTGTGCAAACCAACTCCTTTGGACCTCCTGAAGCTATTGAGATGCTTGGATGAAGTTTATAGTGGCTGGTTTGAGAGGTTCAGTTCTGATATGGCAGAAAATGAAGTTCTTGTGTGTTGTGTTTCAGGCCATTATGAGGGGTGGGATTTGTTCTATAGGTGATGTGTGGTTGATTGGTGAATAAATTTTTGAAGTTTGATGGCTGGATTGGGAGAATCGAAGAGGGGAGGTTTTTTGAGGATTTTTTGCACTCTGAACTTGTGTGTGTGTTCAAGGCTTGTTGTGATATGTCTTATGATGCTTAGGGTTTACATAAACAATTGGAATGAGTCAGAGGAGTGGTTGTGCATTGTGGGAATGTCATGGCTCAATTGGACAAAAAGTCAAGATTTGTGTACTTGAGGTATGGGATGCGATAGAGGTGATTTGAGGGCTTGAGCTTCCTCATCTGGCTTCAAGGAGGGCCTTAGGATCAAAAGTTGTGAGCTGTATGGCTTGGATCATGAGATTGAACATGTTTTGCAAGTTGCCAACTTTGAGAATTTTGTGAAAATTGGCCATGAAACTTGGGAAGCAAGGCATGATATTTGGTTTTGAGATGTTTCTCATAAATGTTATGCAGTGTAGAAGTGAATTATAGGTCATGAGAAGGCTTGGAAAGCAAAATTGCACATTTCCCACTCTGGCATGAACTTCAAAATTATGTGATTTTTGCCAACTTTGATCCATCATAACTTGAGTACTAGGATGAATAAAGAGGAGTTCTTGTACTTTTTGAAAATGGGAAGATCCAATCTACAACTTTCATGTTTGAAGAAAATTCATTTGAAACCTTTTTGATCAAGAAAAAGGAGGTTGAAAATCTTTCCCTAAAATGGAAAGTTTACATTAAAAGTCATGTCCATAAATGGAAACTTTGCAAATGGCTCAAAATTCTTCAATATTGTGAACTTACAAGCATTCCTAAGATCAAATAAAGATCATAGGACCTCAAATTGATGATGATGACCCTTTGGAACCTTTGTTGGTGGCCTCAAATGCCCTGATTCTGACGTTTCTTGCACAATAAGTTACCATTTGATCAGATGACTTCCACAATAAATTTTTCCTTCAAATTTTATACACATGCTCCTTATAAAATATATAGACCAATAGAATAAAGAATGGCCAAAAAATTTAAGTGTAAGGGCCTCAAATCCAAAACCCTAATTTTTGGTCATCTATGCAGGAACCTTGAGCCTGCCTGGGCAGCTGTGCAATCCTCTGAGATTTTGTGAGTTCAAAGCAAACTTGGAGGTATAATATGATCATAGAACACTCATGGACCCTCTTGGCATGCTTCATGGCCTCTGAGATAGCTCAAACCACTTCTAAGACTCATTTGATCACAAACCCTAGCTATGCAACTTATGCAGTGAAATAACTATGCAGTGAGATGGTATGCTTATGCAATGTAATATGAAGGATCAAAAGCCAAGGTGTAAGAAAAAAGAGAGGGAAAATTTGGGGTGTTTACAACTTCCCCTATTGAAGCATGAGTTAACTGTGTAGGATGTAAGCGCTTGGCTTAATAGACCAACAAGATAACTTGTGGTTGAATACCAAGACATTCCAAAATTTGCAATCTTTATTATAAGAAGAAAAGAGATATAAATCGTAATAGATAGTATAGACTAAATATCAAATGATAGCGACGTAGGACGACCATCGAGCAAAGGGCGATTGCTAGGGATAAAAACAGTGAGAAACACACTGACGGGGACGTCCATCATGTTGGGTAGTAAAAAATCCTTGACGGGGACGGCCATCGGCTACAGTGATGAATGAAACAATGATGAGGGACGATCATTAAAGAGGTGAAGGATGATGATCGAGCAGGGAACGACTGCTGAAATGATCATGACATAGGATGAATGTCGGATGGGAAGATCAACGATGGGGACGGCCATCGGATAAAATGATGAGGGATGGTCATCAAAATAAATGATGAGGGACGGTCATCAAAAGGTGAAGGACAATCACCTAGCAGGGGACGGTTGCTGGAAAGATCACGACATAGGAAGAATGTTAGATACAAAGATCAACGATGAGGACAACCATCGAATAACATGATGAGGGACAGCCATCAAGAGGTGAAGGATGATCACCTAGCAGGGGACGACTGCTCTATTGGGGATTATCACGACATAGGACGAATGCCAGATAAAAAGATCGACGATGGGGACGGCTATCACATGAATGATGAGATACAGTCATCAAAAGGTGAAGGACGATCACTTAGTAGGGTACAGATGCTGAGGATTATCGCGACATAGGACAAATGTCGGATAGAAAGATTGACGATGTGGACGGCCATCGGATGAATGATGAGGTACAGTCATCAAAAGGTGAAGGACGATCACCTATCAGGGGACGGCTGCTGAAAATATCACGACATAGGACGAATGTCGGATAGAAATGTGTTTTGTTGGTGACTTCTAGGGATAGATAAACACGGACGGGTGTTTAAGCCCTAAAAATAAAATGGTATAAGTGTTTCGACAGTGTGTATAGATTAAAGATACAGACGAGTATCCTTAGGACCACAATACGAACGCGTATCGATAGAAACAAACAACGACGCGTGTTTAAGGAGTGATGATACAGACGAGTATCAATTGTTTGAACAAGGAACACGGACGAGTGTTGATCTGCTGGGGAGATGTGTAAGATATAGACGAGTATCAGAAGGATTGTGTATAAGTATGTTCAATTATTTGTTTTGAGAGTGCAAAAGGATATTTTGGCTTTTATCTGCATGGGATAAGTTCTTGCGTATTGCTAGAGGAGTGATTTTGGTATTTGCAGGTGACTGGCTCGAACCTGGCTTATGATCATGCAAATGTTTGATTTTTTCCGTAATGCTCCGTATTATACGGAATGTTACGCTCTATTTGGGGAGGAATGATGTGAATGCTATGATTTTTCAAATGAGAGAAACGAGATCCAAGATCTGAAATTTGCTGGGAGAACGGATCACTGGGTGATCTGTGAGGAGAAAGGATCATTGCACGATCTTTCTGGAGGACTTTGGGGGAAGAACTCTGTGGTGATCCAATGCTGGGGATGAGAAGATCTGGCAACTCACTGGGGAAAAGTGATTTAGGCATTGCTTTGGAGATCCTGCTTGGGGAGGAGAGAACTTCTGGGAAGTAATCTGTCGGAGGATCAGCTTCGTGGGAGATACCCTGAGGGGATATAGTGCCTGATATGCCCCATGCTGTGAAAGGTTGTCCGCCTTGAGTACCTACAACCTATCAAACAAAGGAAACACAAAAGTGTCTTGAGGTATACTCAACCGGATTGCGTCATAGGATTTAGGTTCCCTTAAGAGAAAATATTTCCTGTAAGCATTTATTGAAAATGGCTTATATTTTTTCATGCAAATGTTGTATTACGAACTTTGGACATTTTGCAAGCAAAACAAAAAGGTATAAAACAATGTGTGAATGAATATTTGTTTTTACTGATTTGTGTTCCTTGAAAAGGCGAGTACAATGAGGAAGCTAATCACTGAAATAAGGAGATTGATATAAAATTGAGAAAATAAAAGTATTCGGTAATGCCGAAGTTGATGCTTCAGTCTTCCTTTTTCTATGACCTGTATGACCTGAATGCTCTTCTTATATTGCTTTATGAAGAAAAGTTGATTCTGAGCGACACTTTGTCCTTTCTAAGCTTGCCGTGTTATGGGATTGATACAGACGAATTGAGAATGCAGTTGTTTGCTTATTCCCTGATTTTGCGTGGATCGCCCTTTCGGGTTTTCAATCCATCGGGATACCCTTTTTTCCCTGAGCTGTCCGATGTGGCTTTTCAACTCAACGGGTGTACATTTTTTTCAATTTTCCCCTTATTTTTTCCTGAGTCTTTTATTCTGTTTTTGACTCGCCGGGATGCCCTATTTTTTCATGGACTTACATTTTATTTTTACGTCCAGCGGGTCACTTATGTGAAGTATTTTTTAACTACATCTGAATTCACAGGAGACGGGAAGTCTTCACCATCCATGGTTGCGAGCATCAATGCTCCGCCTGAGAAGACTTTAGTTATAACATAGGAACCTTTATAGTTTGGCGTCCATTTTCCCCTGTGGTCTATATGAGGAGGAAGGATTCTTTTCAGTACAAGCTCTCCCACTTGATATTCCTGAGGTCTGACTTTTTGATCGAAAGCTTTCTTCATCCGTTTCTGATATAACTGACCATGACAGATAGTTGCTAATCTCTTTTCTTCAATCAGGCTCAGTTGGTTATAACGAGATCGGACCCATTCTACTTCGTCCATTTTTACATTCATCATTACCCGCAAGGAGGGTAATTCAACTTCAACAGGTTGGACTGCTTCCATACCATACACAAGCTGATAAGGTGTTGCCCTGGTAGAAGTTCTAATGAAAGTTCGGTACCCATGCAAGGTGAATGGTAACATTTCATGCCATTCTTTGTATGTGACTACCATCTTTTGCACAATCTTCTTAATGTTCTTGTTAACTGCCTCAACAACACCATTCATCTTTGGCTTGTAAGGAGAAGAGTTGTGATGTTGAATTTTGAAGTCTCGACACAGTTCTGCCATCATCTTGTTGTTAAGGTTTAAACCATCATCAGTAATGATTCTCTCGAGAACTACATATCGACAAACGATATCCCTTTTCAGAAATCGGGCTACGAAGCTGCTTCAACCCATTTGGTGAAGTACTCAATGGATACCAGGATGAATATGTGACCATTTGAAGAAGTTGTCTCAATCTTTCCAATCATATAAATGCCCCACATGGCGAAGGGCCAGGGTGAAGAAAATATATTCAAAGGATTCGGAGGCACATGCACTTTGTCTTTGTAGATCTGACATTTATGGCACTTTCTGGCATTAGCGCAACAGTCTGCATCCATTGTGATCCAGTAGTAACCTGATCTTAACAATTTCTTTGCCATTGCATGTCCTCCGGCATGGGTACCGAAACAACCTTCATGTAATTCATGCATTAGTAGGTCTGCTTCCTTCTTGTCAACATATCTAAGCATAACCATGTCGAAATTCCGCTTGTATAAGGAGCCATCAGTATTGAGGAAGAAACTTCCAGCTAGCCTTCTCAATGTCTTCTTATCATTAGACAAATCCATAGGTGGGTATGTATGAGTCTCCAAGAAGCATTTGATGTCGTGGAACCAAGGTTTGTTGTTGATGACTGTGTCCATAGAGAATACACACGCCGGTCGGTCTAGTCTAGATACTAAAATCCGAGGTACATAGTTAGTAGTCTGTACTTTGATCATAGATGAGATAGTGGCCAAGGCGTCTGCAAACTGATTCTCATCTCGAGGGATGTATTAAAGCTTGACTGTTGTGAATAAAGTCAACAATCTCCTCGTATAGTCACGGTAGGGAACCAAATGCTCTTGATGAGTATACCACTTGCCATTAGTTTGGTTGATTACCAAAGTCGAATCTCCGAATACATTCAAGGTTTTTATCCTGAGGTCAATGGATTCCTCAAGACCCATGATATAAGCTTTGTACTCTGCTTCATTGTTAGTGCAGGAAAAGGTGAGCCTTGCTGAGAAAGGCAGATGGACTCCTTTGGGTGTAATAAGAACTGCACCAACTCCATGACCGTTACAATTAACTGCCCCATCGAACATCATAGTCCATGCTTCTTCTGGATTAGGCCTTTCAGTGTGAATAGGCTCTTCACAATCTTATAACTTTAAGAACATGATGTCTTCATCAGGGAAATCAAATCTCATAGGCTGGTAGTCATCAATGGGTTTCTCAGCCAGATAGTCAGACAATACACTGCCCTTGATGGCTTTTTGAGAGGTGTTCTGAATATCATATTCTGTTAGAATCATTTGCCACCTTGCAACCCTCCCGGTAAGTGTTGGCTTCTCAAATAAGTACTTGACGGGGTCCATCTTTGAGATCAACAAGGTAGTATGAGTCAACATATATTGTCTTAGTCGGCGAGCAGCCAACGCTAATGCACAACATGTTTTCTCGAGTAGTGAATAAAGTTGTTCAAAATCGGTAAACTTTTTGCTTAGGTAGTATATTGCATACTCTTTTCGACCAGACTCATCATGTTGGCCCAACACACACCCCATTTATTCATCTAAAACTGTCAGGTACATTATTAGAGGTGTTCCTTCAACTGGAGGCATGAGAATTGGAGGTTCTTGTAAATACTCTTTGATCTTGTCAAAAGCTCTTTGACAATCATCATTCCACCTGACTGTTTGTTCCTTCCTTAGCAGTATGAACAAGGGCTCGCAGGTTGTAGTGAGATGAGATATGCACCTTGAAATGTAGTTCAATCTACCCAGGAATCCTCGAACTTCTTTCTCAGTCTTAGGTGCAGGCATCTCCTGAATTGCTTTGACTTTGTCGGGATCAACCTCGATTCCTTTTCCGCTTACAATAAAACCAACAGTTTTCCAGAATGCACCCCGAATGTGCACTTAACAAATATTTCCTCAGATGCTTGAATAGTTTCAACAGATTCACCAAATTCTCTTCCTCTTTTTGGGACTTGGAAATCATGTCATCCACGTAACACTCAATTTCTTTATGGATCATGTCGTGGAATAATGTTACCATAGCCCTTTGATATGTTGCACCGGCGTTATTCAAACCAAACGACATTTATTTGTAGCAGAACGTGCCCCCTGGTGTGATGAGGGTTGTCTTCTCCATGTATTCAGGTGCCATCTTGATTTGATTGTATCCAGAAAATCCGTCCATGAAGGAAAATACCGAGAATTGAGCTGTGTTGTCTACTAATACATCAATGTGAGGTAATGGGAAGTCTTCTTTCGGGCTTGCTCTGTTCAGATCCCGGTAATCGACGCACATACGCACCTTGCCATCCTTCTTAGGTATGGGTACAATGTTAGCAAAGCACGGCGGGTAACTAGTTAAACAAGAAAACCGGAGCTCCACTGCTTTTGTACTTCTTCTTTGATTTTCATGGCCATGTCTGGGCGAGTACGGTGCAACTTCTGTTTGATCGGCGGACAATCTTCCTTTAACGGCAACCTGTGCATGACAATATCTGTATCCAATCTCGGCATATCTTGGTAATACCAAGCGAAGACATCGAAATATTGTCGCAGTATACTGATAAGTTGTTCTTTTTCTAGAGCTCGCAGACTGGCTCCTATCTTCATTTCTTTCACATCTTCCTCGGTACCAAGATTAATAGTTTCAACCTCCTCCTGATGAGAAAAAATCACCTTTTCCTCTTGTCTCAATAACATTGCTAACTCCTCAGGTAAATCGTAGTCTTCTTCAACCCTTTCATCTGCTTGATTAATCGGATTGTCGAAGTCACACAAGGTCATGGCAGTTTCGTTGTCGGTGCAATCTGGAGGACTATCTCTGCAAGGGTTGAGATTTGGTTCGTTTTAGTGATTTATTTTATCTTATTTTAGAAAAAGTGAATGAAGTATTTATTGAGAAAAACATTGCCATTTATTGTTTTGTGCGAAAATAACAAAAATGAAAAGACAGTGAGCGAAAAATATTGTTTGCAAAAAGATGTCCATTGTTCATTAATATCCAATTTTCACAAAATACATATGGCCCTATTACAAAATGAGTCCCGACATCTTGGGCAAGATGCAGGACTTTGATAAATGCTTAAAATAGGAAATAATAATTATTCTGCAGCAGTAACCCTTATAATTTCCTGGGAAGACCAGTTGAGGACTTGTTGGCCTGGGACTCTTGGATGGATCCAGCTTTCTAGGTTGTAGTCGCTCTCAGCCTCGTTTTCCAAAGTGTTGACAACATCCGGGGTCAACATTCCCCCACTTATGAACTTGGGAGCTTCAGCAGCCTCCTCTGGAACTTGTCGGGATGGTCTGTAACCCAAACCGAATTTGTGTTCTTTCATTTGAACCTTCAACAGCTGGCCCCAACCCTGGGCATTCCCTTCTTCCACGACCTTCCGCACTTGTTTGTAGGAAGCAATTGAGGTGCCCATCCTTTCCTCTTGGGATGTAGCAGACACCTCAGTTGTAGCTTCGTTGACATTTAAGGCTTCAAAGCCCTGACTCCTGGTTTCATGGATCTCCCCATCCATTTCTATGTACTTGTATGTAGCCAGGTGACTGAAAAAGATGTCTTCTTCTCCACAGATGGTGATAGTTTGGCCTTCCCAGTCATATTTTAACTTCTGGTGAAGGGTAGACGTTACCGCTCCAGCGGCGTGGATCCAGGGTCGACCCAACAAACAGTTATAGGCAGGTTGTATGTCCATCACATAGAAGGTAGTTTTGAAACCTTGTGGGCCAATTACCACGGGTAACTCAATCTCTTCGAGAACCGATCTCTTAGAACCATCAAAAGCTCTAACAACTAGGTTGCTCGGACGGAGTGCAAGACCATCATACTCCATCTTGACTAAAGCTTTCTTTGGAAACACATTGAGTGATGATCCGGTATCGACAAGGACATGAGAAAGTACAACACCTTTACATTCCAAAGTGACATGCAAAGCCTTGTTGTGGTTACGCCCTTCCGTAGTCAAGTCAGTATTGGTGAATCCTAATCCATGACTAGTATTGACATTTGCGAAGACCGTTTATAACTGATTGACAGTGATCTCTTCACACACATAAGCTGCGTGCAAGACCTTGAGTAGTGCATTCTGGTGAGCCTCAGAACACATGAGCAGAGATAGTATGGAGATCTTGGAAGGTGTTTGGTGGAGCTGATCCACAACTTTGTAGTTACTTCTTTTGATAATCCTCATAAACTCGTCTACATCCTGATCAAAGGGTGTCATCTGAGTTTCTTTTGCAGTTGGTTCTTCTGACACCACACTTTAGCCTTTTGCTTTGGCAGCAATTTCTGCTTCAACATTAACTCTGGGAAATTGTGAAGTAAAGAGACGTCTGCCCCGAGTGAAGCCTCCGCCTCCCCCGACATTGTCAATTTGTGGTGTAAATGTTGAGGAGTCAAGAGTGATCTTCCTTCCGTGGCAGTAAAGATCTGAACCATAATGCGAAGGCATTACATTGTTGTTATCATAAGGAATTAGCCCAGGCACCATGATGCTCACCGAACTAATTGCAGCAGAAGAAGGAGTTGTGATAGTATGTGGATCATAGTAGATGGTGACAGGAGGTCGGATTGAAGATGGTGTAGGTGCAGGAAGTTGTTGATGTTGATGAGGGTGTTGCTGAAAGTTGTTATTGAGAGAATCCGGAACATTAATCGTTGCTGGATCGTAATAGATGGTAATCGTCGAGATGTCGCTGCTGGTGTTTGTTGTTATTGTAGTCGATTATGTTGGAATGGCTTTTGCTAGCGTTGTAGGAGATTCTGTTGGGATAATGTTTGTTGGTGTTGTAGGAGAGATTTTTGTTGCAGCTGTAGAAGATGGAACTGTTGATGTGATTTGCAGGATGCCTTCTCTGATAAGACTGTTGATACCATTCTTCAGGTTTACAAACCATTGGTAGAAATTTAGCAAGCTTCACAATGGGCCTCACAACCCGGAAACACTAGGCACTTCAATAGCTGAGCTTTTACTTCGGCTAGTGGTGTTTGAATACTTGCAATGTCATCAATCAGAATTGTTGGTTGGTCCTCCTCAATAGCATTAATCCTCGGCCCACCATGGTTTGGTATTGGATTCTCTGTGACATTTGGTGGAGGTGCAAAATTCAAAGCTTTGGGGTCAATCAAATCTTGGACTTTCATGTGCATGACCCTACACTTCTTTGTTGAATGACCAGGCGCATTGGAGTGAAAAGCACATCTGGCGTTGACATCATAATTCCTTGGAAGATTCAGAGGATCTGGTGGAGCCAAAGTCCTCAGTTCAGTCAGGTTAATCTTCAATAGTTGCGGGAGTAAGACTGCATAGGGCATCAGAATGGGTTCGATCACCCTATTGATCTAAGAAGTCCTTTATTGGAATGGACGTTGTTGCTGATTATTGTTGTTGTAAGGTCTTTACTGCTGTTGAGGATATTGTTGTTCCTGAGGTGCTGGAGTAGGAATGGTGACAACAGCCACTGATCTTTGCAAGTACTGGGGTCTACCTCTACTAACATGCACTGCATTAGTCTCCCCTATCCTTCTAGGTCCTGAGAAGGGTTTCTTTGCATTGCTGGAGCTAGCACCATTATTAGAAATCTTGCCCATCTTCAATAGGCTTTCGATTCTCTCGCCTGCTATAACCACATCAGCAAAACTGGTAGAAGATAAGGCAGCAGGTCTATCAATGTAGGTTCCTTGCAAGGTATTCATAAACATATCAGCCATTTCCCTTTCAGACATAGGGTGGTGGACAACAGCAGCGAGTTGTCTCCACCTTTGAGCGTATTTGTGGAAACTTTCTCTCGAGGACTGAGACATACCCATCAAGAGGGTCCTATTGGGTGCCATATCCAGGTTGTACTGATATTGGCGTACAAAGGCCTCAGCTAAGTCTTTCCAGTTCTTGACAGTAGCCCTTGATAAGTGTGAATACCACTCTCTAGATGCCCCAGTTAAACTGTCTTCAAAGTAAGACAACTGTCGCTCCCGACAAATGACACCGGGTCATATGAAGGTACAGACGCGAACGGTCGGCGAAGGGAACAGTGAGAACACACAGCCGTGAACTCACTGGAGATGAATAGAGTCGCCAGCTAGGCATTTTTATCCCGGAGGAAAGGCAATGCTGCATAGACCTAGAAAAAGATGGATAAGACGGTTGCGAACCAGAAAGACTGAGAAAGGGGGTTGGTTACAACCTGGGAAGGTATTAGCACCCAGATTGTCCGTCGTACTCGACGGGATCCACGCTTAAAAGATTTGTGTTTTAAAGGGGTAGTGTCAGTGCAATCTGTGTGTAAAATAGCTGGAAAAGAATGTACAGGTGTCAGTGTAAAGTGTATAAGTGAGGTGAAGTATGAAAGTGTCAGTGTAAGAAAGGAGTGAAATGCTCAAGATCATGAGGCTTAAAGAATAATGCTGGCAAGAGGGGGAATGAACAGAGACTTTTGTTCGATAACCGTTAAGTTATGCCTACGTATCCTCTCGTGCAATGAGGAAGTCAGAACACCGTAGTTCGACCCAAAGAGACTGAAAGGTGAATTGACTTGTGAACTGCTTACTTGCCTATGCTCAAGTGTATGATCTGTCTGGCACAGATGCTGACTGTCTTGCATTAGACGGAAGAAGCGAGTTCCCGTTTGTGAGTGAGTGTGATGAGAAAAGAATCCCGAAGGAGACGATTATTGTTTGTTTTTGAGTTTTCAGTCTTTTATTGCTTTTTGAAGTTTGTCATAGGATAATGAGCTTAAGCCTAAACCAATGGGTTAGTAAACTCATCACATCTTCCCTCTGATTAGGGGTAATGAGAATACCTTAAGTGTGAAGTCAGATTCTCACACTTAATCACCTTTGGTGTAGGATTAAGATCATTAACCTACTTGTGATTATTTAGATGTTTTTGGTGTTTTTGTTTAGTGTTAAGTAATGAGGTTAAGCCATAATCAGGGATTAAACAGACTCATTACACCATCCTAAAAGAAGGATGACAGATGAGAGTGTTTAAGCTGAGGAAAACTCCTCAACTTAATCCATGATTAGGGATTAAACCCATGACAAAACAAGCCTTTATTAAGTAGATTTTAGATTAATGATATGATGATGAAGTGAATTTTATTGTTTGTAAGACAACTTGAGGGGGACTTGTCCATTAACACTAGGGTTAGTCCTTCTTAACCACTTAAGGAAGAATTAGAACCCTAATGCAAGGCCCAAGTTACAAGTGTGATGTCTTGATGATTATTAGGTAAATTGATTAAGAGATTTAAACACCTTAAGGGTTCAAGACTTAGGATTAAAGTTATACACTCCATCCTAAGAGAAGGATGCAGGCATAACCCTAAGCACAAAGTCTTAAAGCCTTTAGGGTTTGGTCCCTGATTATGAGGTGAGAAGAGGAGACTCAAAGAGAGACACAAAGGTAAAACTATGGGGGGAACTAATCAAAACCCTAATTCATTGTCATGCTTGGATGATCCTAAGGTTTGTGAGGTTTGCAAGAACAATCTTCAGAAGAACCACCAGGGAGCAGATGAACAGGATCAAGAGAAGCAAAGTGACTTGCTTTATTCAAGAAGTCAAGTCACTTGAAGAAAGAAAGTGGGAAGAAGAAGAAAGAGCAAGCTCAAACTCAAACACAAATAAGAATGCAGCAATGGATGCAAGAGAGATGAAAAGAAAAGTTATGAGAAGTGAAGGCAAATCCACTTCTCAAGCTTACTTACCACCTGAAATGTTAGAAAGAAATGTAATGTAATGCAAGATGAGATGAAATGATATGATGCAAAGCAAGACCAGAAGCATGTTGATGATTATTATGATGTTATGAGGTGCTGCAAACATGAGACAAGACAATGGAGATGTTCATACAAGATCATGAATGCAAATGATGCAAGTTAAGGAGCATGAACAAGCATGAAATGTTATGAAACATACAAGACAAATGACATGGCAAAGATGTAATGCAATGATCAATGATGCTTCATACATGTCTTAAGATGCCAAATGGATCACAAGAATGCACAAAATGCAATGACAAGTCAAGCTATGCAAGGAAATGCAAGAAGGATGCAAAAGAAAGCCCAAGTTAGGGTTCATGGATCAAACATCAAACAAAAACCCAAAACAGAAGCAAACCCTAAGATAAAAAAAATGGAAAATGCCACCCAAAGAAACCCTAGGCCTATGATGAACCACTGCCCAAAGGGGAGCTCTCAACTCTCAACCAAACTCAAGATATGAATTTTCTAAGTTATTAGGGTTTTCTAGGGTTCTTAACAAAAGAAATGCCAAACAAATTGAAATTGAGGAAACAAATCATGGCCATTTTACCCTAGAAACTACATGCTAAACATAAAACAATGCAAGAAGAATCAATGTCCAAACCTTCTCCAATAGGCAGAAATGAATTTTTGAATCCATGATCAAAATAATGCACAAAATATGATTTAATTCAATGAAAAATTCTTAAAATGCATCAAGATCAAAAAAGAAATTTGGTTTGAAGGTTGGACAATGTTTCTAAATGTCTTAGAACATTTCATGAATTTTTTTGTAATTTTTAAATACCTAAAAGTATTTTTAATTAATTAATTCCCATTAATCAATTAAAAATAATCTTTTAAATATTTAAAAATACTTTTTTAATGATAAAAAATAAAATAAAAAATATTTTTGTGTCATAAAAATTAATAAAACCTTAAGGAAAAAGTTTCATAATTTTTATGAATTTTTTGCTATTTTAAAATAATTATGCAGTTTAAATGAAAGAAAATGAATTAAAAAACAAAATAAATAAAAAGTCAGAGGGATGGAGGGCCAGGATGCGCCTAGAATTTGAAAGTGTTGACTGGCGCGTGATCTAAGGGTCCAGGTTGACTCTGATTAAATTAGTTTAATTATGAATTAATTAACTAAATGAAAAAGGTTAGGGCTAATCAAACGCATCTGGGCCATTCAAAGCAGCGGGAAGTCAACAAAGTCTACAGATCCTACGCTCATCATTCAAATGGCCATAATGACCTGAGTTTAGGGTTAATCACCCTCAGGTGACCGGAGAGGAGCTCCGGTCATCTTCTCCGGTTGCACAAAAACCCTAGAACACGAATCAAGCAACTATTCTACAAATCAAGCATACCTAAATGATCCTCTAACTTCCTAGGTCACGAATCCAAGCTCAAACAACATTTATGCACCAAGAATCAAAGGAATCGAAAGGAAAGAAATTCACGGGCAAAAATTCAGAGGGACCATACAAGCTCAGTTTTCACTCATTTTTGATTCTGAAGCCAACCCCATGACCAGCAAGACATGAATAATCAATTTATAACTTAAAAACCAAGCTTTGAGAGGAAAGTTTCATGACCATACCTGAGGTGACAACTCCTGTTTCTGGGCTTTCAGAGCAGTTTCTTGATGCAAGCTAGCTCCAATGACTCCCCTGGTGCTAATGGCAGGCTTGGAATGAAGTTTAGCAAGCTATTTCAAGGGTTACCAAACTGATATAGCAGAGAATGACCTTGGTGTACAGGTTGTTTTAGGTCAGTGTAATGGGTGGTTTGGACTCCTCTGAGTGTGATTGACTTGTTGGTGAAGAAAGATGAGGTGTTTGATGGCTGGATTGTGAGATTCGAAGAGAACTGGTTCTGAGGGTGAAGAATGGTGGAGCTCAGGTCAGGCTTGTTTCAGGCTTGAGCTTTGGTGGTTTGAGGCCTATGGAGTGTATTGAGTTGGATGATGAAGAAAGTTTGAGTGTTTCTTGGCTGTGGAGGCAGATTCGATAGAAAATGCAATGTGGTGAGTTTTTGTGAATGTCGTGAATGAGGATGCTTCAGCCTTGCTTCATGTTATGGCTAGCTTGCAAATTGATACAATAAACAAATCTGATTGGCTTTTTGATGTGACATGGCCTGCTATGATAGGTGTAGCCACTTTTGCAAAAATGTCCACTTTTGTAAGATAGGGCATGGCTCAAAGTCTAGGCAAGTACAAAGTTGGTTCTGGTGCAGCATGGTGAGGTGAGGGGCTAGCCAAAATGCAGCATCCAATGCATCAAGTTGTAGGAAGCATAATGATGGTTTTTGCAAGTTGTTGCTTTATGGAATTCTATGAGAAAATGCCTTGTTACACAAACCAAACCATGGGCAAACTTGATCCAATTCTGATTTTTAGGACTTAGAGAATGTTTGTGTAATGGTTTGAAATGAATTAGAGGCTGCAATTTGACTTGGTACATGATTTTGCAAAATTCTCATCTAGGGCATGCCTTGAAAAACAATGATTTTTGCCAACTTTGCATTGCCATAACTTTTGATCCAAGAAGAGTTTGATCATGTTCTTGTACTTTTTGAAAAGGGAAAGATGAGATCTACAACTTTCATGACCAAAGTTTTTCCATTTGAAGCCTTTTGGGATCATGAATCAAGGCTTGAAAATTGACCTAACATGGTGCATTCTTGAAAAGTCAACTATGCCCAAAAAGTCAACATTTGCAAAAACCCTAAATTCTTGATTTTTATGAACTTCAACCTTCTTCCATGATCAAATAAAGATCATATACACTCAAAATGATGAAGATTACCCATTGGTTGGGTCATTGGGGGCCTCAGATGCCCTGATTTTGCACTGACTTGTCTGAGAAGTCAACTCTTGATCAGATGACTTCCCCATGGAATTTCTTCATGAAAATTGATATGCACACTCCCTATACCATATAGAGATCAATGGAAACAAGAATGACCAAAAAATTTGGAGTTATGGCCTCTGAAACCAAAACCCTAATTTTCAGTCAACTGTGCAGTTCATCCTGGCTCTGCATCCACTCAAACCCTAGTTCTTGTGATCCCTCTGCAATTTGGACTTTGTGAGGATGTAACATGATACAAGAACACACATGGACCTCTTTGAGTTGATTGGTGGCCTTTGGAATGGCTCAAGAAGCATTGGGATTGCTCAGATCACAAACCCTAAGTGCAGATGACTTAGAAGCTATGCAGTGAATCAAAAATGAGATGTGAGATGATATGATTGTACTTATGCATATGAGAATGATCACAAGCCATGGTGTGAATGGGTGAGGGCAAATTTGGGGTGTTTACAGCTGCCCCTATTCAAACATGAGTTAGCTGTGCAGGATGTAAGTGACGGCTTAACAGGCGAACAAGATAACTTGTGGTTGAATACCAAAGACAGTCCAAAATTTGCACTCACAGAAAGAAGAAGAAAAGGGATATAGGTCGTAAAGGCAAAATAAGGTATATTGTAAAGTGATATGTGAAGCAAAGCGATGACGGGGACGGCCGACATGCTAGTAAAGTGTATAAAGCAATGACGGGGACGGCCGACATGCTGGGGATAACAGGTAAAGCTAAGACGGGGACGGCCGACTAGCTGGGGAAAATAAAATATCATGATGGGGATGGCCATCAAGATAAAGCTGCAAAATTCTTAGGATTAATGAAACATGACGGGGACGGCCATCAAGTTCATAAAGGTAAAGTAACCAACGATGGGGACGGCCATCGGGCTAAAAAAGGAAAAGGGACCACGACGGGGACGGCCATCGGGTTAAAGAATGAATGAAATAAACAGATGATGGGGTACGGCCATCAAAGGTGAAGGACGATCACCTAGCAGGGGACGGCTGCTCTGTTGGGGATAAAAGAAATATGATGGGGACGGCCATCAAAGGTGGAGGACGATCACCTAGCAGGGTACGGCTGCCGAAAATATCAACGATGGGGACGGCCATCGGATAGAAAAGGTCAACGATGGGGACGGCCATCGGACGAGCAAGATGGAGGACGACCATCAAGAAGTGGAGGACGACCACTCAGCAGGGGACGGCTGCTCTCGAGGTTTATCATAACACAGGACGAGTGTTAGATAACCAAAAATCAACAATGGGGACGGCCATTGGATAAAGTGATGAAGGACGATCATCAAAAGGTGGAGGACGACCACCTAGCAGGGGACGACTGCTAAAATCAACGATGGGGACGGCCATCAGATGGACATGACGGAGGACGACCATCAAGAAGTGGAGGACGACCACTCAGCAGGGTACGGCTGCTCTCAAAAGTATCATAACACAGGACGAGTGTTAGATAAAAAGAAAAATTTGTTGGTGATCTACTGGGGAGTAGTAAACACGGACGAGCGTTTACATCCAAGAAACAAAAGGTATAAGTGTTTGGTATTGTGTATAGATTAAAGATGCGGACGAGCATCCTTAAGACTATGATACGGACGAGTATCATGCAGAAACAAACTGACACATGTTCAAAGATGACGATACGGACGGGTATCAACTGGTGAACACGGACGAGTGTTGATTCTGAAAGGATTCTTCTGGGGAACAATAGACACGGACGAGTATCTATATTCAAGAAGACATAGGTGTTTGACACGGTGTATGGATTAAAGATGCGGACGAGCATCCTTAAGACTATGATACGGACGAGTACCATGTAGAAACAAACACTAGACGCAATGTTCTGGGATGATGGTACGGACGAGTACCAATTGGTTAACAAAGAACAAGGACTACTGTCGAATCCGTGGGGTTATGAGTGATGATGTATACAAGATACGGACGAGTATCTGTATAAGCGTACCATGAGTAGTGAGTATTATATTGTATTGATGAGTGTTTATCTGCTGGGGAAAGTGACACGGACGAGTGTCAAAAGAGAAAAGTATAATATTAACAAGCGTCTGCTATACAAAGTCTAGGCGACTGCGCCGGGGATATGACACGGACGGGTGTCAAAAAGGGTGTATATAAGTATATGTGAGTGCAAAGAGGATGTCTTCGGCTTTTTGCTGGGACATGACACGGACGGGTGTCAGGAAGTATCTGTAATGAGGGTGATTTGTTTGTAAAGGGTGTTCAGGCGACTTTACTGGGGAAAGATGGCACGGACGGGTGCCAAAATGAATATATACTGGTGTTTGTGATTTGTGAGGCAACTGCTTTTGCTGGGACTCTGATGGGGATTTTTGTACAATGATGATAAATGGTTTATCATTCACAAGTGTTAATTCAGAACATGGCTTATGATTATGCTATGCATTTGATTTTTGCCGTAATGCTCCGTATTAGACGGAATGCTACGCTCTGAGGGTGAATATGATGTGAATGCTATGATTATGCCAAGAGGCGCGGATCCGGGATTCGGATCCCATTGCTGCAAAGACCTCTGGTTGATTTGCTTGAAGTGAACATCCCAGCTGGGGATGAGATCATTGGTAGATCTAATGATGTATCTGTTTGGGGATACATGTCACTGGTTGACATAATCTTATAAATGAGAAACCCAGCTGGGGTTTGTAGAAGCTCTCTGTACTCTGTTGTGACTTCTTCGTGCGTCGCTCTTCCGAATAGAGGCTGAAGCTCTGTGGGGAGATGATTCCCTGATTCCTGCATTCTGCTGAGGAAGAATAGCAACTCGGCTGGGGAAGTGAGAGGCAACTCAGCTGGGGAGAGCAACAAGAGGCAACTCAACTGGGGATAGAGCATCTTGGATGCTGAGATTGAGTGTATGCTGATTCGGCAGCTCCGCTGGGGAAATGGGCACCTTCTAGTGCCATGTGGAAGATAGACCGAGTTGATAATGATTTGCCAGCTTGCTAAGGCGTAACTTGCATGCCCCAGGTTGCGCTCTGGATACCTGCAATCCTGCAAAGATAAGGAAACGTACCAAAGGTCCCGAGGTATCCCTTACTGGATTCCGTCATAGGAGTTAAGTACTTTCGAGAATAATCAGATTCCCTGTAAGCATGTGTTTTCATTTTTTAGAGAAGGCATCTGTACTTATGCAATTGTATTTTTAGAGATATCAGACAACTCCTTGCAAAACGTAAATGTAAAAGACGAAACATGACTGAAAATCTGATTTTATTAATTCATGTGCCCTGAATTGGCAAGATACAGTCAAAGAAACATATCTCCTGAAATGAGGAGATTGTTACAAATTGAGAAATAAAGTGCTGGCGATGTTGACGACGCTTTCGAGGAGCTTCCTCTTCTGCTATGACTCGTATGACAATGACGTTCTTCTCGTCTTGCTTTCTGGAGAGAGTTGATTCTGATTGAAGCTTGATCCTTTGGAAGCTTACCAAGTTGTAGGTGATACAGACGAACTCAGAATGCAGTTGTTCGCTTATTCCCTTATTTTGCACGGATCGCCCTTTCGGGTTTTCAATCCATCGGGATACCCATTTTTTGCCTGAGCTGTCCAATGCGGCTTTTCAACTCAGCGGGTGTACATTTTTTTATTTATTTCCCTTACTTTTGCCCGAGTCTTTTATTCTGTTTTTGACTCGCCGGGATGCCCTATTTTTGCCTGGACTTACATTCTGTTTTTATGTCCAGCGGGTCATTTTATGCGAAGTATTTTTTAACTGCATCTGAATTCACAGGGGACGGGAAATCTTCACCATCCATGGTGCTGAGCATCAGTGCTCCACCAGAGAAAACTTTCTTTACAACGAATGGTCCTTCATAATTTGGAGTCCATTTGCCCCTGTAGTCTGTATGAGGAGGGAGGATTCTTTTCAGCACAAGATCTCCTACTTGGTACTCTCGGTGCCTGACTTTCTGATCGAAGGCCTTCTTCATTCTCTTCTGATATAGCTGCCCATGACAGATTGCAGCCAATCTTTTCTCTTCGATCAGGCTCAGTTGCTCGTATCGGGACCGAACCCATTCTGCTTCACTCAGTTTAACATCCATCAATACCCGTAAGGAGGGTAATTCAACTTCAACAGGCAGGACTGCTTCCATACCATATACAAGCTGATACGGTGTTGCCCCAGTGGATGTTCTGATTGATGTGCGGTACCCATGCAAGGCAAATGGTAGCATCTCATGCCAGTCTTTGTATGTGACTACCATCTTCTGCACAATCTTCTTGATATTCTTATTTGCTGCCTCAACAGCGCCGTTCATCTTTGGCCTGTAAGGAGAAGAATTGTGATGTTGGATCTTGAAGTCCCGGCACAGCTCTGCCATCATTTTGTTGTTTAAATTGGAACCATTATCAGTAATGATTCGCTCGGGCACTCCGTACCGACAGATGATATCCCTTTTCAGAAATCTGGCTACCACTTGTCTTGTAACATTTGCATATGAGGCTGCTTCAACCCACTTGGTGAAATAGTCAATGGCGACCAGGATGAATCTGTGGCCGTTTGAAGCAGTTGGCTCAATCTTGCCAATCATATCAATGCCCCACATGGCAAAAGGCCATGGTGAAGACATGATGTTCAAAGGATTGGGAGGCACATGCACCTTATCTGCATAGATCTGGCATTTATGGCATTTTCTGGCGTAAGCACAACAGTCTGCATCCATTGTGATCCAATAATAGCCTGATCTTAACAACTTCTTAGCCATGGCATGTCCTCCTGCATGGGTACCAAAAGATCCTTCGTGCACTTCATGCATCAACAAATCTGCTTCCGTCTTGTCAACACATTTGAGGAGTACCATATCAAAGTTCCTCTTGTATAAAGACCCATCAGCATTCAGAAAGAAACTACCAGCAAGCCTTCTCAAAGTCTTCTTATTATTGGAAGATGCCCCAGGTGGGTATGTCTGATCCTCCAAGAAGCACTTAATGTCATGGAACCAAGGCTTATCATCTTTTACAACATCCGCTGCAAATACATATGCTGGTCTATCAAGTCTAGACACTAAAATCTGAGGTACAAAGTTGGCAGTTTGAACTTTGATCATGGATGAAATGGTAGCGAGAGCATCTGCAAACTGATTCTCGTCTCGAGGGATATACTCAAGCTTGACTGTTGTGAAGAAAGTCAATAACCTTCTTGTATAATCCCTGTAAGGTATCAGATGATCTTGATGGGTGTACCATTTCCCGTTGGTTTGATTGACTACCAAAGCTGAATCTCCGAATACGGTCAATGTCTTGATCCTGAGGTCAATGGCTTCCTCAAGACCCATAATGCAAGCTTCGTATTCAGCTTCGTTGTTAGTGCAGTTGAAAGTGAGTTTTGCCGAGAAAGGCATGTGAACTCCTTTAGGTGTAATGAGTACTGCACCAACACCTCGGCCATTCATGTTAACAGCCCCATCAAACATCATAGTCCATTCTTCCTCCGGGTCAGGCCCTTCAGTGTGAACGGGCTCTTCATGATCTTTTGCTTTAATGAACATGATGTCTTCATCAGGGAAATCAAACCTCATTGGCTGGTAATCGTCAATGGGTTGTTCAGCAAGATATTCAGATAGTACACTGCCCTTGATGGCTTTCTGAGATGTGTACTGTATATCGTATTCTGTGAGAATCATCTGCCATCTTGCAACCCGTCCGGTAAGAGCTGGTTTCTCGAATATGTACTTGACTGGGTCCATTTTTGAGATTAATAAGGTAGTGTGGGTCAACATATACTGCCTTAGTCGGCGAGCAGCCCACGCTAAAGCACAGCAAGTTTTCTCGAGCAGTGAATAACGTTGTTCACAGTCGGTAAACTTTTTGCTTAGGTAGTATATTGCATACTCTTTTCGACCAGACTCGTCATGCTGGCCCAACACACACCCCATTGACTCTTCTAATACTGTCAAGTACATTATTAGAGGTCTTCCTTCAACTGGAGGCATAAGGATTGGAGGTTCTTGCAGATATTCTTTGATCTTGTCAAAAGCCCTTTGGCAATCTTCGTTCCACCTGACCGTTTGTTCCTTTCTTAACAGCTTGAACAAGGGCTCGCAGGTTGCTGTGAGGTGAGATATGAACCGTGAAATGTAGTTCAATCTACCCAAGAACCCTCGAACTTCTTTCTCAGTTTTCGGTGCAGGCATCTCTTGGATGGCTTTGACTTTATCAGGGTCAACCTCAATCCCCTTCTCGCTTACAATAAAGCCCAGCAGTTTACCGGATCGCACCCCGAATGTGCATTTGTTGGGGTTCAGCTTCAGTTGATACTTTCTCAGACGCTTGAACAACTTCAGCAGATTCACCAGATGATCTTCCTCTGTAAGGGACTTGGTGATCATATCATCCACATAACATTCTATTTCCTTGTGGATCATATCGTGGAACAATGTCACCATAGCCCGTTGATATGTGGCACCAGCATTCTTGAGCCCAAATGGCATTACTTTGTAGCAGAACGTGCCCCAAGGTGTAATGAATGTTGTCTTCTCCATGTCTTCAGGTGACATCTTGATCTGGTTATATCCTGAGAACCCATCCATGAAGGAGAATACCGAGAACTGAGCCGTATTATCCACCAATACATCAATGTGAGGTAATGGGAAGTCATCTTTCGGGCTGGCTCTGTTCAGATCCCGGTAGTCAACACACATTCTTACTTTGCCATCCTTCTTAGGCACAGGTACTATATTAGCAACCCACGGCGGATAGCTAGTCACAGCAAGGAACCCGGCGTCCCATTGCTTTTGTACCTCTTCCTTGATTTTCATAGCCATGTCTGGGCGAGTTCGGCGCAGCTTCTGTTTCACTGGTGGGCATTCTTCCCTCAGAGGCAGCTTGTGCATAACTATATCGGTATCCAACCCTGGCATATCTTGATACGACCAAGCAAACACATCAACATACTCTTGAAGCAGATCTATCAGTTGTCTCTTCACTGAGTCTTGCAGGCAGGCCCAGACTTTAACTTCTTTCACGTCTTCGTCAGTACCAAGATTAATCACTTCAACTTCCTCCTGATGAGGAGTAATGACCTTTTCCTCTTGTCTCAACAACCTAGCTAGCTCTTCAGGAAGCTCATATTCTTCTTCAACCCCTTCATCAGCTTGATTGATCGGATTGTCAAAGTCATACGATGTCATAGCCGTGCTGTTGTTGGTGCTGTCAGGAAGGCGCTCTCTGCAAGGGTTTAATTGGTTCATTTTAGTGATTGATTTTAATCTTGCTTTAGAAAAAGTGAAATGAAGTTATCATTTTGAAAACACCGCCATTTATTTTTGTACAAAAAGAAAAATAGAAAAACAGTGAGCATAAAAGAAAAGGACTTGTTTGCAAAAAGACGTCTGATATTTCATTAATTTAATCTTGTTTGCACAAAAGTACAGATGGCCCTGGTTACAAAATGAGTCTTGTCATCTTGGGCAAGATGCAAGACTTGGATGCATGCTATAAAAAATACAGGAAATAATAATTACTCTGCATGAGTAACTCTTATAATTTCCTGGGAAGACCAGTTCGAGACACTGCTCCCCGGGATCTTCGGACGAATCCAATTCTCCAGGTGGCGCTCCTCTTCCAGCTCGTCTTCCAGACAGTTGATAGCATCGGGGGTAAGCATTCCCCCACTGACAAAACCAGGCTCTCCAGCAGCCTTCACTTGATGTTGAGTTGGTCTGTAACCCAACCCAAATTTGTCCTTCTTCTCCTCCACAGCTAAAACCTTGCCCCAGCCTAGGGCCGTTCCTTCTTCAACAACCTTCCGGGCTTGTTGATAAGACGACATGGAGATCCCCGAAACAGCAGATGCTTCATTCACATTCAAAGCTTCAAACCCCTGGCTCATTGTTTCATGGATCTCCCCATCCATTTCAATGTACTTATAGGTTGCCATGTGGCTGACAAAAATGTCCTCCTCTCCGCAGATTGTGACAACTTGACCTTCCCACTCAAATTTTAACTTTTGGTGAAGGGTAGACGTTATTGCGCCGGCGGCGTGAATCCAGGGTCTACCCAACAAACAGCTGTAGGCGGGCTGAATGTCCATCACATAAAAGATAGTTTTAAAGGTCTGTGGGCCAATTGTCACAGGCAGCTCAATCTCTCCCAGAACCGATCTCTTAGAACCATCAAAGGCTCTCACCACTAGGTTGCTGGGCTTCAATGCCAATCCATCATATTCAAGTTTCACCAGAGCCTTCTTTGGTAAGACATTCAGGGAAGAACCTGTGTCCACCAGCACATGAGAAAGGACAACTCCTTTGCATTCCAGGGTTATGTGCAAGGCTTTGTTGTGATTGCGGCCATCCGCTGTCAAGTCAGAATTGGTAAACCCTAGCCCATTGCTAGCAGTAACATTACCAACCACGGTTTCCAATTGGTTGACAGTAATCTCCTCAGGCACGTAAGCTGCGTGCAGGACTTTAAGTAGTGCATTCCGATGGGCTTCGGAGCACATAAGCAGTGAGAGGATGGAGATTTTGGATGGCGTCTGGTGAAGTTGATCCACAATTTTATAGTCACTCTTTTTGATGATCCGCATGAACTCATCAACTTCCTGATCAAATGGAGTCTTCAGGGCTTCTTTGGCAGCTGAATCTTCCTGCACCGGGCCTTTACCCTTTGCCTTGGCAGCAGCTTCTGCTTCGGCTGTAGGTCTTTGAACTTGTGAAGCAAAGAGACGTCTGCTTCGAGTGAAGCCTCCGCCTCCCCCCACATTATCTACTTGTGGTGCAGGTGCTGATGTTTCCAGAGTGATTCTTCTTCCTTCGCAGTACACGTCAGAGCCATAGTGCCAAGGGATGGCCCTATTGCTTTCATATGGTACTGGTCCAGGCACCGTGACAGTGACTGGACTGATTGCTGATGCTGAAGGGACTGTTATTGTTTGTGGATCGTAGAAGATTGTAACTGGTGCTCTGGTGGGAACAGCACCTTCTTAATGGTAGGCAGAATTACTTTCAGGATCGTAGAATATGGTAACAGTGGAGACATCTTCATGATGGATTGCTGGTGTTGTAGGAGGTTCTGTTGGAAGGACTGTTGTTGTTGTTGATGGAGAGTCGAAATGGAATGAAGCTGAAGTTGTAGCAGGAGAAACTGTTGAAAACTGATCATTTGGAAGGACAGGTGAAGTACTTGTTGATGGTGCTGATGAATTGTCGGGTACAATAGTTGCTGCAGTTGTAGGAGGGTCTGAAACCGTTGTTGATGAAGTTACCGGATTTGTCGGAAATGATGTAGTGATCTGTAGTAGGCCATTCTGAATAAGGCTGTCAATGCCATTCCTTAAATCTTCACACCCATTCCATGAGATATTGCAGTAGGGACATCCTAGTTCACACCCCGGAAATATATTGTTTTCACGGAGTTGAGCTTTGATTTCCACCAATGGTGTCCTGATCTGATCCACACTGGTTATGAAATAAGACGGTGTGTCTTCTTCAATTGCGTTAATACGGGGACCACCATGGTGTGGCATTGGGTTTTTGTTGACATTGGGCGGCGGCGCAAAATTCAGAGCCTTGGAGTCTACCAAGTCTTGTACCTTCATATGCAGAGCTCTGCATTTTTCTGTACTGTGACCAGGTGCGTTGGAATGAAAAGCACACCTAGCATTGGAGTCATAGTTCCTTGGTAGACTGTTGGGATCCGGAGGTGCCAACGTTCTTAGCTCAACTAGGTTGAGTTTCAGAAGTTGTGGCAGCAAAGCAGCATACGGCATTGGGATCGGGTCGATCACTCTGTTAGCTTGAGATGGCCTCTGTTGAAATGGCCTTTGTTGACTGTTGTTGTTGGAGTTGTTGTTGTTGTAGTTTCTTGGAGGATATTGATTCTGCTGATACTGAGGTTGTTGTTGGAAGTTTTGTTGAGGAAGTTGATAGACTGGCTGTGGATGAGCTGGAGCAGGGATAGTGACTGCTGCTATTGACCTTTGAGCATATTGGGGCCTACCCCTGTTGATGTGAATGGCATTGGTCTCGCCAGTTCTTCTCGGGCCTGCAAAAGGCTTTCTTGTACCACTGGACGAGCTTGCACCATTGTCGGAAATTTTTCCCATTTTTAACAGGCTTTCAATTCTCTCCCCAGCTATGACAACATCTGCGAAGCTGGTGGAAGAGAAAGCAGCCAACCTGTCAATATACGTTCCCTGGAGAGTGTTCATAAACATGTCTGCCATTTCTCTCTCAGACATTGGTGGTTGAACGGCAGCAGCCAATTGTCTCCACCTTTGAGCATATTCTCTGAAGCTCTCCCTTGAAGACTGTGACATTCCCATTAGGAGGGTCCTGTTGGGTGCCATGTCTAGATTATACTGATACTGTCTGATGAAGGCTTCTGCCAGGTCCTTCCAGCATCTTATAGTTGCTCTTGTCAGATGGGAATACCATTCCCTAGAAGCTCCAGTCAAGCTATCTTCAAAATAGAACATCCACAATTTCTCATCCATTGTATAGGCCTTCAGCCTTCCCAGAAATGATTGCAAATGAGTCCGGGGGCATGAAGTCCCATTATACTTTTCGAAACAAGGAGGCTTGAACTTGTGGGGAATCCTGACCCCTTCTACCAATCCCATGTCCATGACGTCAAACCCCAAAGAGTTTTGAGATTCTAAGGACCTCAACTTCTCAGCTATCTCTTCCAACCGTCTATCATAAGTTTCTTCTCCGGCACCCATCACTGTATACTGGTCTTCCTGAGGATCTTCTTGAAGTACTCTGGCTGCAGTGGCTGTACCTTGAACATTTGCAGGAATGTTAATCTCAGGATGTAGATGTGGACCAAACACAGGGGGATTCACATGTGGCTGCACCCTTTCATTATTACTGGTGCCTGCAGTCCCTACATGAGGCTCCTCTGGATTTTGCCTCTCAACCATAGCCCTCAGTCTCTCCTGGCTCTGAGCCATGTTGTTCATAACCTCCATGAACTGCGTCATCTGTGTTCTCATCTCCAATCTTTCATTGGCTAGCTGATTTCTGACATCAGCAAGATCTTGTTGAACTTGATCCATTTGGATGCCCGGCAGGTTGTTTCTAGTTGGGTACCTGTGCGGCCTGTTGAGAGGAAACACCCGGCGACGAGCAATACTGCCTGAGATTCACAACAGAGGTTAGTAACAATAAAACAAAAACCTACAAAACAAACAAAAGGGTTAGCATGCAATGCAGTTATGCTTATTTGTTCTCAAGGTATCCGGTTTGGTCTTCAGTTTTGACCCTTCCAGACCCTTGAAGATGATGCTGTTGAAGTTGCTTTTGAAGTAACCCAGATGGAAACTAACACAAATATATTACAAAGGGTGAAATAATACAACTTGTTCATTTTACAACACAAACCCTCAAAGGGGCCAAAATACATCACAAAAAGCAAAAGTACATGGAAAAGGAACAACAACAAGCAAATGATCAAACTCCAAGGCCAAACTCATCCTCACGACCTTCCTTAAGAAGTGCTTCGGTCACAGGATCAGCCGGATGCTCCGTGAGACTTCTGATGAGAAGGTTTCTTGTTGCAACAGCTGCAGTCAACTTCTTATTCTGATTTTGGTCCTTAGACCTCTTCAATCCTGCTTTGATTTTCAGCTCTGATATTTCCTCCTGGGCTGCTGCCAGGGCTTTTTCCATCTGCTCCATCTTGTCCTGAACTCTCTTGTCTTCTAGAGTACGGGCCTCAGTGATCCGGACCCACCTGGCCTGACTCTCTTTCAAATACAAGTCTGTCCTTGCTCTTTGGAACTGGGCTTCTTTACAAGCATTCTTCAGAATCTGCTCACCAGCTTTAGACTTGTTGATATACTCCCCAGACTTCTCAATCTTGGTCAAGTGTTCCACCCTTAACTTCTCCAATCTCTCAATCTCCCTCACACCTTCACTCCTCTCCCTGAGGGTCTTCTGCAAGGCTTGGGTTAACTTCTCATTCCTTTCCTTCAAGCTTTCAAACTCTTCCAAACTGATAGTGGCAGGGGGTGGTGCCGAAGATGACTCAGGCATGTCTTCTATGGTAAAGGGCATTCCAGAGAATTGGGCCCTAGCAAGGGACCACTCATAATATTGGACTGATGCCACATTATTGCACTTCCCCAGAATGGTGATTCCCTTGGTCTGAACATGATCCCAGGCCCAGGCAGCCTGTCTAACTGTTGCCAGACTAATCTTGTTCTCACAATAGAGGGTCTCAACCAGGTCTTGTTCCCTTGGAGTGTGGACCAGTGCATAGCCCAACTGTCTCCTGAACAGCAGAGGGTTGTAGTTGATACTTCCCTTAACTCCTATCAAAGGCACATTGGGAAAGTGCCCACAGCTGGTGATCATGTCTCTGCCCTTGGTGCTCTGAGCACACCATCTGATGTCTGCTGAAGTTAGGACAGTGAGTCTCTTAGCCCAGTTGCTTTGCTGATGAGGATTGAGAAATGCATCTGTCCTGGGTAGATGTCTGAGGAGCCAAGCATGAAACAATGGAGCACAAATCCTCACTAGCCTCCCCCTCTGCTTCTCATTTCTCTGATGGACTGAGTAATAGAGATCACCCAGTAAAGTTGGCACTGGGTTCTTCAGGATGAACAGATGGATTGCATTTTTGCTAATGAATCGAGGCTCATCTGCAAACAACACAATTCCATATACACTTAAGGCCAACAGAGCACAAACAGCTTTCCACTCCCCCAAGGAGGCCTTCAAACTAGCTTGAGAAATCAGGAAGTCAAGGTGAAAACCAAGGGTTCCAGCTTTAGAGGTCATATGCTGTTCAATCAAAACAGGCTCCAGATACAAAGCTTTTGCTATCTCTCTATTGCTAGGAAAGACCATTTCAGGGTTGAATGGGATTTCTCTTTTGATAGGCAAACCAACCAAATATGAGTATTCTTCCAAAAGAGGACCCAACTGAAAGTCTTGAAAGGTGAAACATCTCAATGGAGGATCATAAAACTGAATGCAGGTGTGGATGAGGCTCCTCTGTGAAGGGTCCAGATCCCTAACCATGTCCAGTATGTCCCCATAATGCTCTCTGAACAAAGGAATGTGATCTGGGGTGATCAGGGTTTGGATCCTCCTGATGTCTGACAAGTCTGGTTGGAAGAAATGATAAGTGATGTTGCTTTTCTTTGGAGCCATAATGCTGAAGACTAAGTAGAATAAGTGCTGATGAAGATGCTGAGGAGAGGGCCACTGACTGGCTAGTGCAAGTAACTGATGTATATGGCTGACAAGCTGAAGCAAGTGCTGGTGGAGATAGGTCAATACTGCAGATGGGGTCAAAACCAAAACCAGATGAAGGTGGATACCCTGAAACACAAATAAGCATATGTTAATATGATGTAATGAGTATGTATGCAAATGAAATGCAAGGGTTTGTGACTGAGCTGGATCTGATTAACTGCCTTGGTATAGATCCATGTGTGTTCAAGAATTCCAGGTGGAGGTCTAAAAATCCAGTAACCAGGGTGGGGGACTCAAATAAAGAGCCACATGTCCAGGGTTTTAGAATCACAAGAATTGTCCAACATGGAGCATTCTTAACAAAGTCAAAGTAACAGGGTATTCTGAGGTCAAGGTACCTGCAAATCTGTAAACAGCCCAACCCCCTCACAGGTGGTGATCTAGAACAAGGATCCTCAGACTTGGATCAGTTATGAGAAGTGTAAACACTTCTAACCCGGAGGTACAATGTTTACAATAACCATAACAATTCCTCCTCTAATTCACCTCAGTTTCTGAAGGTCAATACTAAAAGGTCATCCAGACTTAGCAGGCTTCCCAGATAGCCCTAGCATTGCAGGAAATCTGCAACACAGAGTTCTCAAGAAGAAACCCATATCTGAACCGTGTTTCATATTCCCGCACCAGACCGAAATGGAATGGGAAAGAATATGATTCACTCTAGCCTAGGTGTCACTCAGGTCCCAGGTATAGGACCTTAACTCTCAATGAAACACCCACCCACCAAAGAAAAACCAGATCCAGCCAGCACAGTATGACAGTATGATATATAAAAACAGTAAAGAAAGCAGTAAAGTAACTGTACATAAAGCAATAAACAAAAATAAATACAAGCACAAACAAGCACATAACACCCCAGTAAACACAAATCAAACAAGCGCTAGGAGGAACCCACAAAAAGAACCAGAAGCCCTGGTTGCAGTATAAGTTTCCCCAGCAGAGTCGCCAAGCTGTCGCTCCCGACAAATGACACCGGGACATATGAAGGTACAGACGCGAACAGTCGGTGAAGGGAACAGTGAGAACACACAGCCGTGAACTCACTGGAGATGAATAGAGTCGCCAGCTAGGCATTTTTATCCCGGAGGAAAGGCAATGCTGCATAGACCTAGAAAAAGATGGATAAGACGGTTGCGAACCAGAAAGACTGAGAAAGGGGGTTGGTTACAACCTGGGAAGGTATTAGCACCCAGATTGTCCGTCGTACTCGACGGGATCCACGCTTAAAAGATTTGTGTTTTAAAGGGGTAGTGTCAGTGCAATCTGTGTGTAAAATAGCTGGAAAAGAATGTACAGGTGTCAGTGTAAAGTGTATAAGTGAGGTGAAGTATGAAAGTGTCAGTGTAAGAAAGGAGTGAAATGCTCAAGATCATGAGGCTTAAAGAATAATGCTGGCAAGAGGGGGAATGAACAGAGACTTTTGTTCGATAACCGTTAAGTTATGCCTACGTATCCTCTCGTGCAATGAGGAAGTCAGAACACCGTAGTTCGACCCAAAGAGACTGAAAGGTGAATTGACTTGTGAACTGCTTACTTGCCTATGCTCAAGTGTATGATCTGTCTGGCACAGATGCTGACTGTCTTGCATTAGACGGAAGAAGCGAGTTCCCGTTTGTGAGTGAGTGTGATGAGAAAAGAATCCCGAAGGAGACGATTATTGTTTGTTTTTGAGTTTTCAGTCTTTTATTGCTTTTTGAAGTTTGTCATAGGATAATGAGCTTAAGCCTAAACCAATGGGTTAGTAAACTCATCACATCTTCCCTCTGATTAGGGGTAATGAGAATACCTTAAGTGTGAAGTCAGATTCTCACACTTAATCACCTTTGGTGTAGGATTAAGATCATTAACCTACTTGTGATTATTTAGATGTTTTTGGTGTTTTTGTTTAGTGTTAAGTAATGAGGTTAAGCCATAATCAGGGATTAAACAGACTCATTACACCATCCTAAAAGAAGGATGACAGATGAGAGTGTTTAAGCTGAGGAAAACTCCTCAACTTAATCCATGATTAGGGATTAAACCCATGACAAAACAAGCCTTTATTAAGTAGATTTTAGATTAATGATATGATGATGAAGTGAATTTTATTGTTTGTAAGACAACTTGAGGGGGACTTGTCCATTAACACTAGGGTTAGTCCTTCTTAACCACTTAAGGAAGAATTAGAACCCTAATGCAAGGCCCAAGTTACAAGTGTGATGTCTTGATGATTATTAGGTAAATTGATTAAGAGATTTAAACACCTTAAGGGTTCAAGACTTAGGATTAAAGTTATACACTACATCCTAAGAGAAGGATGCAGGCATAACCCTAAGCACAAAGTCTTAAAGCCTTTAGGGTTTGGTCCCTGATTATGAGGTGAGAAGAGGAGACTCAAAGAGAGACACAAAGGTAAAACTATGGGGGGAACTAATCAAAACCCTAATTCATTGTCATGCTTGGATGATCCTAAGGTTTGTGAGGTTTGCAAGAACAATCTTCAGAAGAACCACCAGGGAGCAGATGAACAGGATCAAGAGAAGCAAAGTGACTTGCTTTATTCAAGAAGTCAAGTCACTTGAAGAAAGAAAGTGGGAAGAAGAAGAAAGAGCAAGCTCAAACTCAAACACAAATAAGAATGCAGCAATGGATGCAAGAGAGATGAAAAGAAAAGTTATGAGAAGTGAAGGCAAATCCACTTCTCAAGCTTACTTACCACCTGAAATGTTAGAAAGAAATGTAATGTAATGCAAGATGAGATGAAATGATATGATGCAAAGCAAGACCAGAAGCATGTTGATGATTATTATGATGTTATGAGGTGCTGCAAACATGAGACAAGACAATGGAGATGTTCATACAAGATCATGAATGCAAATGATGCAAGTTAAGGAGCATGAACAAGCATGAAATGTTATGAAACATACAAGACAAATGACATGGCAAAGATGTAATGCAATGATCAATGATGCTTCATACATGTCTTAAGATGCCAAATGGATCACAAGAATGCACAAAATGCAATGACAAGTCAAGCTATGCAAGGAAATGCAAGAAGGATGCAAAAGAAAGCCCAAGTTAGGGTTCATGGATCAAACATCAAACAAAAACCCAAAACAGAAGCAAACCCTAAGATAAAAAAAATGGAAAATGCCACCCAAAGAAACCCTAGGCCTATGATGAACCACTGCCCAAAGGGGAGCTCTCAACTCTCAACCAAACTCAAGATATGAATTTTCTAAGTTATTAGGGTTTTCTAGGGTTCTTAACAAAAGAAATGCCAAACAAATTGAAATTGAGGAAACAAATCATGGCCATTTTACCCTAGAAACTACATGCTAAACATAAAACAATGCAAGAAGAATCAATGTCCAAACCTTCTCCAATAGGCAGAAATGAATTTTTGAATCCATGATCAAAATAATGCACAAAATATGATTTAATTCAATGAAAAATTCTTAAAATGCATCAAGATCAAAAAAGAAATTTGGTTTGAAGGTTGGACAATGTTTCTAAATGTCTTAGAACATTTCATGAATTTTTTTGTAATTTTTAAATACCTAAAAGTATTTTTAATTAATTAATTCCCATTAATCAATTAAAAATAATCTTTTAAATATTTAAAAATACTTTTTTAATGATAAAAAATAAAATAAAAAATATTTTTGTGTCATAAAAATTAATAAAACCTTAAGGAAAAAGTTTCATAATTTTTATGAATTTTTTGCTATTTTAAAATAATTATGCAGTTTAAATGAAAGAAAATGAATTAAAAAACAAAATAAATAAAAAGTCAGAGGGATGGAGGGCCAGGATGCGCCTAGAATTTGAAAGTGTTGACTGGCGCGTGATCTAAGGGTCCAGGTTGACTCTGATTAAATTAGTTTAATTATGAATTAATTAACTAAATGAAAAAGGTTAGGGCTAATCAAACGCATCTGGGCCATTCAAAGCAGCGGGAAGTCAACAAAGTCTACAGATCCTACGCTCATCATTCAAATGGCCATAATGACCTGAGTTTAGGGTTAATCACCCTCAGGTGACCGGAGAGGAGCTCCGGTCATCTTCTCCGGTTGCACAAAAACCCTAGAACACGAATCAAGCAACTATTCTACAAATCAAGCATACCTAAATGATCCTCTAACTTCCTAGGTCACGAATCCAAGCTCAAACAACATTTATGCACCAAGAATCAAAGGAATCGAAAGGAAAGAAATTCACGGGCAAAAATTCAGAGGGACCATACAAGCTCAGTTTTCACTCATTTTTGATTCTGAAGCCAACCCCATGACCAGCAAGACATGAATAATCAATTTATAACTTAAAAACCAAGCTTTGAGAGGAAAGTTTCATGACCATACCTGAGGTGACAACTCCTGTTTCTGGGCTTTCAGAGCAGTTTCTTGATGCAAGCTAGCTCCAATGACTCCCCTGGTGCTAATGGCAGGCTTGGAATGAAGTTTAGCAAGCTATTTCAAGGGTTACCAAACTGATATAGCAGAGAATGACCTTGGTGTACAGGCTGTTTTAGGTCAGTGTAATGGGTGGTTTGGACTCCTCTGAGTGTGATTGACTTGTTGGTGAAGAAAGATGAGGTGTTTGATGGCTGGATTGTGAGATTCGAAGAGAACTGGTTCTGAGGGTGAAGAATGGTGGAGCTCAGGTCAGGCTTGTTTCAGGCTTGAGCTTTGGTGGTTTGAGGCCTATGGAGTGTATTGAGTTGGATGATGAAGAAAGTTTGAGTGTTTCTTGGCTGTGGAGGCAGATTCGATAGAAAATGCAATGTGGTGAGTTTTTGTGAATGTCGTGAATGAGGATGCTTCAGCCTTGCTTCATGTTATGGCTAGCTTGCAAATTGATACAATAAACAAATCTGATTGGCTTTTTGATGTGACATGGCCTGCTATGATAGGTGTAGCCACTTTTGCAAAAATGTCCACTTTTGTAAGATAGGGCATGGCTCAAAGTCTAGGCAAGTACAAAGTTGGTTCTGGTGCAGCATGGTGAGGTGAGGGGCTAGCCAAAATGCAGCATCCAATGCATCAAGTTGTAGGAAGCATAATGATGGTTTTTGCAAGTTGTTGCTTTATGGAATTCTATGAGAAAATGCCTTGTTACACAAACCAAACCATGGGCAAACTTGATCCAATTCTGATTTTTAGGACTTAGAGAATGTTTGTGTAATGGTTTGAAATGAATTAGAGGCTGCAATTTGACTTGGTACATGATTTTGCAAAATTCTCATCTAGGGCATGCCTTGAAAAACAATGATTTTTGCCAACTTTGCATTGCCATAACTTTTGATCCAAGAAGATTTTGATCATGTTCTTGTACTTTTTGAAAAGGGAAAGATGAGATCTACAACTTTCATGACCAAAGTTTTTCCATTTGAAGCCTTTTGGGATCATGAATCAAGGCTTGAAAATTGACCTAACATGGTGCATTCTTGAAAAGTCAACTATGCCCAAAAAGTCAACATTTGCAAAAACCCTAAATTCTTGATTTTTATGAACTTCAACCTTCTTCCATGATCAAATAAAGATCATATACACTCAAAATGATGAAGATTACCCATTGGTTGGGTCATTGGGGGCCTCAGATGCCCTGATTTTGCACTGACTTGTCTGAGAAGTCAACTCTTGATCAGATGACTTCCCCATGGAATTTCTTCATGAAAATTGATATGCACACTCCCTATACCATATAGAGATCAATGGAAACAAGAATGACCAAAAAATTTGGAGTTATGGCCTCTGAAACCAAAACCCTAATTTTCAGTCAACTGTGCAGTTCATCCTGGCTCTGCATCCACTCAAACCCTAGTTCTTGTGATCCCTCTGCAATTTGGACTTTGTGAGGATGTAACATGATACAAGAACACACATGGACCTCTTTGAGTTGATTGGTGGCCTTTGGAATGGCTCAAGAAGCATTGGGATTGCTCAGATCACAAACCCTAAGTGCAGATGACTTAGAAGCTATGCAGTGAATCAAAAATGAGATGTGAGATGATATGATTGTACTTATGCATATGAGAATGATCACAAGCCATGGTGTGAATGGGTGAGGGCAAATTTGGGGTGTTTACAACAACCACAGTTTCTCATCCATGGTATATTCTTTCAATCTTGCCAGAAAAGATTGCAGATGGGGACGAGGACAGGAGGTACCATTATACTTTTCAAAGCATGGGGGTTTGAACTTGTGGGGAATCTTTACTCCTCCACTAAGCCCATATTCATCACATCGAATCCCAATGAGTTCTGGGATTCCAGGGATCTCAGCTTCTCAGATATCTCGTCCAGACGACGGTCATAAGCTTCATCTGCCCCAGCGCCTAACACTGTAAACTACTCATCTTGAGGATCTTCCTGTAG
The DNA here is from genome assembly GCA_963966055.1 of Lathyrus aphaca. Classification (NCBI taxonomy): domain Eukaryota; kingdom Viridiplantae; phylum Streptophyta; class Magnoliopsida; order Fabales; family Fabaceae; genus Lathyrus; species Lathyrus aphaca. Next base: position 500,891,399 of record OZ014524.1, on the reverse strand, counting down.
AATACGATCTCCAGTGTTTCTTTGGCCATTCCCAATGATATTAGCTTCAAGATTGTTGTCGGGTCCAAACACTACCGGAGTCGTTCGCGGCTGTCCGCGCTCATTGTTACTAGTACCTCCAATGCTTACATAGTTATCTTCTGGAGTTTTCCGCTCGACTAACTCCCTCAATCTTTCCTGGGTCTGGGCCATTCCAGTCATCACAGCCATAAATTGATTCATTTGGGTCCTCACTTCTGTCCTCACATCTGTCATTTGAGTCCTCACATCTGTCATTTGAGTCCTCACATTTGTCAGTTCCTGCTATAGCTGATCCATTTGTAGACTCTGAAGGTTGTGTCGAGTTGGATATTTATGGATTAGATTGACGGGAAAGACCCCCCTGCAAGCAATATTTCCTGAAACAATCAACAAAATGAGAAGACAACAAAAAAACACCTGCATAACAAAGGATATGAGATTAGCATGCAATGCAATATGTTTATTTTTCTTCATAGGGTATCCAGTTTGGTTCTTAGTTTTGACTTTCCAGACCTCTGGGAAATGAAGATGTTGAATGGAATCCACAAAAAACAATAATACATAGAACACAAGCGGCCTTGCCAAAATACAACCAGTTCATGGATACAACAAAAACAAAAACTCCCATGGTGAGTTGAAATACAAAAATAAACTATAATACAATCAGTTCATGAATACAACAAAACAAACTCCTAGGGTGAGTCAAAATACAATCAAATTTGAGAATACAACAAACAAAATCACCATGGTGAGCTAAAGTACAATCAAATAGACATAAGTAAAGAAAATCAGACATCCAGTCCAAAAGCATCCTCTCTGACTTCCTTCAGGAGAGCATCAGTTACTGGTCCAACTGGGTGCTCTGTAATGGTTATGATGAGGAGGTTTCAAGTTGCAATGGCATTTGTCATCTTCTGATACTTGTCTTGTTATTTGGATCTCTTTAACCCCGCTCGGAGTTTCAGCTCTGAGATCTCCTTCTGAGCTGCTAGCAATGCTTTTTGGCTTCTTTTCTCATTAGACTCTAACTGCTTTTTCTTGGCTTGCATATTTTGATCTTCTTGCAACCGAGCTTCAGTTATCCAGACCCATCTATCCTGACTTTCTTCCAGATAATGCTCAGCTCTTGCCCTTTGAATCTTTGCTTCCTTACATGCATTCTTCAAAACAAGTTCCCCTGCTTGGGCTTTCCTGATAAAGTCTTCAGTCTTCTCAATCTTGGTTACATGCTCGATGTGCAGCTTCTCTAACCTCTCAATGTCTAAACGACCATCGTTCCTTTCCCGAAGGGTCTTCTTCAAGGCTTCAGCTAACTGGGCATTCCTTTCTTTCATTTTCTCAAATTCTTCCAAACTGACTGTGGCTATGGGCTCAACTGCTGATGGCCCTGGTACATCTTCCAGGGTGAAAAGCATACGAGTAATTTGTCCTATGATGCGTGACCATTCAGTGTACTGGGAAGAAGCTATGTTATTACACTTTCCCAGAATGGCGGTTCCTTTAGTCTGTATATTGTCCCAAGCCCAGACTGCTTGTCGGACATTGGCATGATTGTTCTGAACAACACAATAAAGAGACTCTGCTAAGTCCTGCTCCTTAGGTGGATGTATCAAGGCATACCCCAAATGTCTTTTGAAAAGTAAAGGATTGTAATTGATTCAACCCTTCACTTCAATGAGTGGCACATTTGGGTATTGCCCATAACTTGTTATTATGTCTCGGCCCTTGGTGTTCTGAGTACACCATCTGATATCTTCTGAAGTAAGGGCAACCATTCTCTTAACCTAATTCCTTGTCTGATGTGAGTTTAGGAAAGCTTTCATCTTCGGCATATGTTTCATCAACCAACTATAGAAAAGGGGTGCACAACACCTTACAAGACTTCCTCTCTGTTTCTCATTCCTCTGATGAACTAAGTAGTAGAAATCTCCCAATAAGGTGGGAACCAGGTTCTTTAGCATGAAGATGTGGATGGAACTTTTTCTTACAAACTTTGGCTCATCTTCAAACAAAATAATACCATAGATGCTGAGAGCTAGGAGAGCACACACAGTTTCCCAATTCCCTATTGCAGCTTGCTTTGTAGCCTGAGTGATCAAGAAGTCCAAATGAAAGCCTGGGATTCTAGCTTTGGAAGTCATGTGCTAATATATGATAGTTGCTTCCAGATGTAATGCTTTGACTATGTCTTCATTCTTTGGAGGGGTCATTTCAGGATTGAAAGGAATTCCTCTTCGGATGGGGATATTCAACAACATAGAGTACTCTTCCAACAAAGGACCTATCTGAAAATCTGGGAAAGTGAAGCAACGTAGAGGAGGGTCATAAAATTGAAGATAGTTGTGAATCATGCTCCTCTGCAATGTGTCCAAGTACATGATCATGTACAGAATTCCACCATAATGCTCTCTGAATAGGGGAACATGATCAGGGGTGATAAGGGCTTGTATCTGCCTTATGCCTGCTAGAGGATACTCAAAGAAGTGGTAGGTGATGTTGCTTTTCCTAGTTGAATCCATGTTGAAGATGTGTGCTGAAGGAGATAACTGAAGAAGATAGTTGAAGAAGATAGCTGAAGAAGTGTTGAAGCAGATAAGCTGAGCTGAAGAACGATCAAAACCAATCCAAGAGAAGATGGATACCATGTAAAACAAATAGAAAAATGTTAAATGATGCAATATGATGTATGCTTATGATATTCAAGGGTTTGTGATCATGTGCTGGATTATCAGTTGCTCTTTCACAGGATCCTTGAGTGTTCAGAGTTTCGGATGGAGGTCTGAGAACCAGTAACCGGGTGGGGGACTCAAATAAAGAGTCAATAGTCCAAGGTTTCAAAGAATTAGTACAAAATAGTACAACCTTAAGAAAGAATTCCATTAGAAAGGTATGTTGAGGTCAAGGGTTCCTGCAAACCTGTAAACAACCCAACCCACTCACAGGTATTGTTCTAGAACAAAGATCCTCAGATTTGGATCTATTATGAGAAGTGTAACCACTTCTAACCCGGAGGTATAATGTTTACCCTAATCATAAAGGATCATCCTCTAATTCACCTCAAATGTTTAGGGTCATCTAAAAAGGTCATCCAGACTTAGCAGGCGTCCTAGATAGCCCTAGCACTACAGGAAATCCGTAGCATAGAGTTCTCAAAAGGAAACCCATGTCTGAACCGTGTTTTCATATTCCCGCACCAGACCAAAATGGAATGGGAAAGAATACAAAACCACTTTAATCCTATGTGTCACTCAAGTCTTTGTGTTGAGCCTTTCTCAATGGAATACCCCTCCCACCAAAGCAAATCAGAAATCTAGCAAAATGATATGAAAATATTAAATGAAATGCAAAAAGCAATAAATGAAAGCGATAAAGTAAATGCAATAAATAAAGCTGTACAGGAAGCAATAAATAAAGGAAAAACATAAACACAAATAGCACATAACACCCCCAATAAACACAAACAAACAAGCGCTAGGAGAGACCCACAAGAGAACCAGAAGCCCTGGTTGCAAAGTCCCCAGTAGAGTCGCCAAGTTGTCGCTCCCCGGATTTTCGTCCCGGTGCAAACGCGAACTGTCGGCGATGTTGGAGGTTGAGGTTGAATAGTGTCGCCAGCTAGGCATTTGTATCTCGAAGGAAAGGTAATGCTACATAAACCTGGAAAGATATGGATAAGACGGTTGCGAACCAAAGAGACTGATTAAGGGGGTAAGTTACGACCTGGGAAGGTATTAGCACCCAGATCGTCCGTCGTACTCGAAGGGTTCCTTGCTTGCCTGATTGTGTTTGAAAGAGGATAATGTATGTGCTAAACTGTGTATAAAAGGCTATGGAAGAATGGATGTACAAAGTGTCAGTGCAAGAAGACAGTGAGTGCTCAAAACTGAGGCTGAGGAAAGAGAACTGGAAGGAGGAGAGGGGGGAGACAAAGAGACTTTTGTTCGATAAATGTTAAGTTATGCCTACGTATACTCTCGTGCAATGAGGAAGTCAGAACACCATAGTTCGACTCAAAGAGACTTGAATGCTTTTGGTGTGAACTACTTGCTTGTCTATGCTCAAGTGTGTGACCCGTCTGGCTCGAATGCTAAATGTCTTGCATTAGGCGGAAGAAGCGAGTTCTCGTTTTCAGAGTGAATGTGATGAGAAAAGAATCCCGGAGGAGACGTTTATTGTTTGTTTTTGTGTATTCCGTTTTTTCATTGTTTTTGGTGCTTTGCATAGGATAATGATCTTAAGCCTTAATCAAGGGTTTGCAAACTCATTATATCACCCCTGATTAGGGATAATGAGTCTACCTAAGTATGAGATGAAAATCTCAAATTAATTACCCTAATGATGTAGGATTAAGATCATTAACCTACTTGTGATTATTAAGTGTTTTTGGATTTTGTTTAGTGTTAAGTAACGAGTTTAATCTCTAATCAGGGATGAGTGAACTCATTACACCATCCTAAGAGAATTATAATAGATGAGAACACTTAATATGAGGAAGACTCCTCAACTTAATCCATGGTTAGGGATTAAAATCATTATATAACAAGCCTTTATTAAAATGGATTTTATTTAAAGGTGCGATTAAGAAATAGATTTTATGTTTGTAAGACTAAACCTGAGGGGGACTTGTCTATTGGACACTAGTGTTAGTCCCTCTGAACAAATAGGCAGAGATGTAACCCTAATATAAGGCCTAAGTTACAAGCTTAAGTCTTAATGATTATTAGGTGTTCTGATTAGTAGGTGTAAACAACCTAAAGTTTTAACACTAATTATTAAAGTTATACGCTCCAACCTAAGATAAGGATAGAGGCATAACCCTAATTCAGAGTCTTAAAACTTTAACTGTTTAACCATGATTATTGAGATGAGAAGCTGAGACTCAAGGAGACTCAAAAGGAAAAAACTAGGGGAGACTATGTACAACCCTAAAGTTATCATGCTTGGATATTCCTATGGTTTGTGAGGCTTATAGAAAGATCTTCAGATGGCCACCAAGGAAGAAGAAACAGATGAAAAGAGAAGAGAAAGGAGAATAGGTTACTTATTTCCTGAAGAACTTAAGTAACCTAAGAGAAAGAAAAGGAGCAAGATAGAGAATAAGTGAGTCAAACTCACTTCAAAGACAAATAAAGATACAAATGAAGAGATAAGAAGAGATTGGATGTGGAGGCAAATCCACATCCTTAACAATTTACCTGAAGCCTCTGAAAAGTTAGTATGATTGCATAAGATGTGAAACAAAAGGAAATAAGGAAAATGAAGATTAAATGATCAAAACCATAAGTGCAAACACAATGAAAATGTGTTATGAAATGATGCAAAGACATGTACAATGTATATGCATGCTCATACAAGAGATGGGATGCAAAGCATACCAAATGGATGCAACAATGATCAACCAATGTTCATACATGTCATAATGTATCTAAGATGACATACAAATGCATGAGATGTCATGAAAAGTTCACATGATGAAGGTATGCAAAGATGAATGCAAATGAACATGGCAATTTATGGCTTTAAGAACGTATGAGATAGATGTCCATGATCAAAACAGAAGCAAAACACATGATAAAAATTTGAAAATGCAACCAAAACAACCCTAAACACTCATAAGATCACTCCCCAAAGATGGAAGTCAGAAGGTATACCAAAGTCATGTTATGGTTTTTCTAAGTTAGGCTAGGGTTTTGGGTACATCTTCATGAAAAATTCCAAACAAATGGAAAATGCAATGAAAAAATATGAGTTAAATACCCTAGATACTACATGCAAAGTACGAAAGGATGCAAAAAGAACCATGTGAAAACTCATCTTGGTTGATCAGAAATGGATTTTTGAAGTTAGGGTTAGAAAAATAGGAAATTTGGAAACCCTAATTCATGGTTAATTGTCAAAACATGATCAAACCCTAAAAGCAATTTGTAAGATGAGTTTGTAAATTGTACTAAATATGTAAGAATGCTTCATGATTTTTTGGTGGTTTTTATATACATAAAAGTATTTTTAATTAATTAAAATGAATTAATTAATTAAATAATACAATTAAATGATTTAAAAATGGATTTTTAATTCAAAAATAAAAAAATAAATATTTTTTTGGTTTTTGAAAATTATTTAAAGTGGAAATGCAAAAGATTGTATTTTTATAAAATAATTTGCTATTTTAAATCAATATGGAAAATAAAATGAAAGAAATAAAATAAAATAAAAATGCAAAAGTAATTGAAAGGAAGGGCCAGGGTTGCGTGGGAATGGGATCCCGGGTTGAGATCTCAAGTCAGCTTGACTTGAGGTATGAGGAATCAAGGGTCCAGGTTCAAACTCTCACTGCGCGTGTTATTCAAGGGTTGACAATTGATTTGAGTTAATTAATTAGGATTTATTTTAATTAATTATAATTAGGGTTAATGACCTAATCTGAATCGTCAACACTTAACCTAATCACAATCCAATGGTTGATATTCAAACTGGGCACACTAACCCTAATGACTTTCAGATGACCAGAACAGTGCTCCAGTCATCTTCTCCGGCCAACCCAAAACATAACTTCTTCTACAGGTCATTAAAACTCACAAAACCTGCCCATAAATGATCCTCTAACATCATACAACACAAATCAATCAACAAAATTCATTTATATTGCATGAATCATTAGAATCGAAGCAAACATCAAACACGGGCAAAATTTAAGAATATCATTACATAATTATTTTCCACTCATTATGAATTCTAAACATATCATGTTGATCAGGATAACATGTAGAATCAATTTATAATAAGAAAATGACGTTCTGGAAAAATTGTTCTTGGAGGCTACCTGAACTGAAGTTCTTCAAACTGGAGCTTTCAAGGCCTTCCCTTTGTGCAAAACAACTTTTTTGGACCTCCTGAAGCTATTGAGATGCTTGGATGAAGTTTATAGGGGATGTTTTTTGGGGATTTTTTGCAATCTGAGCTTGTGTGTTTTCAAGGCTTGTTGTGATATGTTTTATGATGCTTAGGGTTGGCATAAACAATTGGAATGAGTCAGAGGAGTGGTTGTTCATTGTGGGAATGACATGGCTCAATTGGCCAAAAAGTCAAGATTTGTGTACTTGAGGTATGGGCTGGGACACAGGTGATTTGAGGGCTCGAGCTGCCTCAGCTGGCTTCAAGGAGGGCCTTAGGATCAAAAGTTGTGAGTTGTATGGCTTGGATCATGAGATTGAACATGTTTTGCAAGTTGCCAACTTTGAGAATTTTGTGAAAATTGGCCATGAAACTTGTGAAGAAAGGCATGATTTTTGGTCTTGAGATGTTTCTTATCAATGTTATGCAGTGTAGAAGTGAATTATAGATCATGAGAAGGCTTGGAAAGCAAAATTGGACATTTCCCTCTTTGGCATGAACTTGAAAATTATGTGATTTTTGCCAACTTTGATCCATCATAACTTGAGTTCTAGGATGAATGAAGAGGATTTCTTGTACTTTTTGTAAATGGGAAGATCCAATATACAACTTTCATGTTTGAAGAAAATTTATTTGAAACCTTTTTGATCAAGAAAGAGGAGGTTGAAAATCTTTCTCCAAAATGGAAAGTTTACATTACAAGTCATGTCCAAAAATGGCAACTTTGCAAATGGCTCAAAATTCTTCAATCTTGTGAACTTCCAAGCATTCCTAAGATCAAATAAAGAACATAGGACCACAAATTGATGATGATGACCCTTTGGAACCCTTGTTGGTGGCCTCAGATGCCCTGATTCTGACTTTTATTGCACAACAAGTTACCATTTGATTAGATGACTTCCACGATGAATTGTTGCTTAAAATTTGATACACATGCTACTTATAACATATATAGACCAATATAATCAAGAATGGAAAAAATATTTAAGTGTAATGGCCTCAAACCCAAAACCCTAATTTCTGGTCATCTATGCATGAGCCCTGGGCCTGCCTGTGCAGCTGTGAAATCCTCTGAGATTTTGTGACTTCAAAGAAAACTTGGAGGTATAATATGATCATAGAACACTCATGGACCCTCTTGGCATGCTTCATGACCTCTGAGATAGCTCAAACCACTTCTAAGATTCATTTGATCACAAACCCTAGCTATGCAACTTATGCAGTGAAATAACTATGCAGTGAAATGGTATGCTTATGCAATGCAATATGAAGGATCACAAGCCAAGGTGTGAGAAAAAAGAGAGGGAAAATTTGGGGTGTTTACAGAAAGTAACAAAAAATGTGACATAAAAATACAAGAGGTGGACCAATGAGAAACCAACAAAAATACTCCCAAAACCCTAAAAATGCCCTAAACATTAAAAAATCATATCTTGGGTTCTAAAAAAGCTATGAAGGTGTTCTAGGACTTTTTGGAAAGTGAAATAATGCTCTAAAACTTTCATGTTCAAGGAAAAATTATCTGGAGCGTTTTTGCACATGAAATAATAACTTGAAGATTAGGGCAAATACTTCAAAAAATAGAAACTTCTAAACTTGAAATTTCTGATCTTAGCAACTTTTGCACATTCTAGATTTTTGATATTTGAGATCATCCAAGCTATTCCTTGACTAAATATGACTCCATGAAGTTGATAAACCTTATCAAATCCCTAGAAATTCCCCTGTTGACTTTTGTTCATCTCAATTGACTTTCTTGCTTCATTCTCAAGTAACTGCTTCAATACTTGACTTTCCCAATGAATTTTTGCCTCAAATTTCATGCATAATCCTGGTATATCATATGAGAGCCTTTGAACACAAGAATTGGTCAAATCTGTAAGAATTCCTTGATCCAAAGCAAAACCCTAGTTAGGGTTTGTGTGTGTAGGAGAAACTAACACCTTTGAACTTATGAAATTTCATCCTTCTAGGACTTTGAAGAGGACTCTGGGCTTGTATAAGATGTGAGGATACCTTGTGAGCTTCTTGCAAGATCACTTGGCCCTTGGCTTCGCTTGGAAGATCATGAATTTCCAGATGATTGATCATATGCCTTATGCTTGGGATTATGGATGGTTATGCTTCATTTTTCTATCCCAAATATTAGAGTATGCCAACTACATGTTATGCCTATGATATGAAAAATGATATGAAACAAAGAAGGGAAATTTTGGGGTGTTTCAGCTGCCCCTATTCAAACATCCGTTAATATGAAAATGAAGAAAGCAACAACTATCGGCCGTTCGAGATGAACTGTGGTTGAATACCAAAAAGACCCTGAAATTTGCACTCTGCTGGAGAAGAAAAGGGAAATAAACCGAACGAAGGAAAACAACTGCCTGATGATTAAGGTAACCAAAAGCAACAACTGAAAACGAGAAAATGTCTTTTGTAGGACGCTAGGAGACTACTAGCTTGCCACAACGAAGGTGGACTTGGTACACTTTAGTCTGTGGGATAGACGTGTACAACTTCAAGATCCGTATTAACAAATATGTTGTATATATCTTGATTAGAATTTGCATCTAGGCATGCACTATCTTGATTCTCTTCGTATAACCTAAGGTCAGGTATACGGTAAAAATGTGCAATTTCAAAATTCCACGTAACAACTCGTTGTGTTGATTTTCTACACTGTTTCGACAATATAACCCACTGTCAGGATTTGCAACCAGGCATGCACTGTCTTGACCCTCTTTCAGAATCTGTGTAACCACACGTTGTCTTGACTCTGATCTTCAAACTCCGTATAACAATACGCTGTCTTGATTTTGATCTGTGAAATAACCATTCTAACAAATAGATATGTATTTAAAATAAAGGATCCACTGGGTTGGATCACTGTCAGAATCCGTATAACAATACGTTGTCTTGATTCTGATCTTCAATATCCGTATAACCATACGCTGTCTTGATTTTTCTCTTCAAAATCTGTATAACAATACACTGTATTGACTTTGAACCTGGAATCTGCATCTAGGGTTTAGGGAATGCATTGTCTTGATTTAAAACTTAAACCTTAACAGTAAAACTTAACACCAGGATCTCGCCTTTTGCATTGTCTTGATCCTCTTCTAGAACCTGTACGTTGTCTTGACTCCGACTTGGAATCCGTACCTCTTCAAAGATCTGTCCAGTGGGCTGGACAGAGATATATTCTAGCAGGGGAAAATTCTGACTATAACTCCGCTAGGGGATGAAAACGTCATGGGCGAAATTGTACTTAGGAAATGAGATCATACCTTATGTTATTAACCACCTCTTGTTGGGGAATAAAAACGAACACTGAATGAATCTCAAAAACCCTGGCCAGAGATAACCATCTGTTGGGGATAGATATGAACAAATTTGCATCTGGGCATGCGCAATTTTGATTTGTCATGTCTGCCAAAAATAAATTGGCGACCTTTTTGGGAGTATTTCAATCATTGGGTTGAATCCTGAAATTCTGTGATCAGGTATGAGATGTCCTAAGAGATGTCCCAACACTTGATAGGACACTTGACAGATTTAACCAAAACTTAAATAGCAAGAAAAGTAAACAACACAGAAGTTTGTTAACCCAGTTCAGTGTATAACCACACCTACATCTGGAGGCTACCAAGCCAGGAGGAAATCCACTATAAGTAATATTAATTCTAGACTTAAACCACCCTATTTAATCTATCACTTAATAACTACCCAATGCAATTTCTACCTAAGACACACCTTAGATAAGAGTACCCTACTCACTCCCCCTCAATCACACAGTGATCAAGTTTACAAGTTTACTGAAATTGAAGACATTCTTCAAACAATACAGCTTGATCTTACTTCATAGTTTCAATCAAGTCACAAATGCACTTTTGCTTAAAAGCTCATAAAGTGGTACATAAAAACAACCTGCTATTAAAATACTAGACACCCTATTTGGTCTTCTGAAATTCGTACTCAATTCTATGAGTTTCTGTTGCTTAAATAGGTATCTGTAATTTGGGCTTTCTGTAGAATGATCCAGCCCTAATGCGCAGCAGCTTCCACCTTGAATTAGGGTTTGTTACCTCCTAGATTCTAGGTGCTTTAGGTCTTCTGTTTTAATCTGAATCTTCAATATAAAACTCCCTACAGATGCGCCTTGTTCTGTTTTTATCCATCATTAATTAATTCCAGATAACTCTCCTTAAATATCTCTGATCAGTTAATCATTAATTAATTCTGGTAGCAGGTCTGAGATGTCTCAACATCTGTTGGGACATCCTGAAAAACTGAACTTAAGTTATTTACACAATGTCCCAACATCTGATGAGACATCCTGAAATAAGTTCATATACTCTGTTTGATAATGTCCCAACATCTGATAGGACATTCTGAACTGAATTTAACATTTCTTGTTTGGTCAAAAATTCTGCCAATTCTTAAACATCTACAAACTCCCCCTTTGGCTAATTTTTGGCTAACATCTTTTCTGGTTATCAGAGTGCCGCAGAAGTTCCTTTTATCAGAGTATAGCATTACTTTTCTGTTGATTCTTATTTGAGATTACTCCCCCTCAAACATATATGTATCCAGTCTTATCCAGTCTTGTTCCAACAGAAAAACTTATTCAGTTCAGAAGCAAACAAACAGAATTTTTCATTCATAATTAAACAGCAATACAATTTGTTGTTGTTCTCCCCCTTGGTAGACACAAAATTAGGGGCCAAAGACACTATTCCAGAAATACATTGTTGTCATTACATATGCCTCACATACATTGATCACTCAGATTCATCACTCTCAGTTTCTTCATCAGCTTCTGTTTCTTCATCAGCTTCACTGTCTTCATCAGAGGCACTGTCTTCATCAGAGGTAGCATTCTGATCTTCTTCACTCTCCAGTCTTTTGATTATGTCTTCAAGTTTCAGCTTCCTTGTTTCAAGTTCCTTGCATGTGATTTTAAGTTCAGTAATTAAAGCCTTCTTGGAGATTGGATTCTTAGCAGTTGAAGGACCTGCAGATGTCCCAGAAGGAGCTTCAACATCTGCAGCATGATGACTGAGAAATAACTTGTAGTGAAAAGCCAGGGGGCTTTCTCTCTTGCAGACTGTGTCCTTCTCAGTTAAAATCCCAGGATATTGGCTTAATATTATACCACATAGCAATGAAGGAAAAGCTATTGGTAGCTTTGTTGCAGAGGAGCTGGCATGCTTCATGGTTTGATCAAAGATAAAAGCTCCATAGTCCATCTTGGTTTGAGTTCCCACAGCATAGATGAATATGGCCAGACCAGTTGAGATTGAAGAAGTGTGGTTGGTAGGCACCCAGTTAGCAATACCAATCATGTTCAGCATGGCATACTTTCTGGTAAGCATGCTCACTGAGAGCTTTCCTTTCACAGGCCATGCCTTGACCTGGTTTGCTGTGATCACCTTACAGACTTGATTATCTGTCTTACCTAGCTCATTTGGTCCATCTGTTTCTCTTCCTAGGTATTGATTTATTATTTGAGGAGAGAACTCAACACACTTACCTCTGACAAACACTTTTCTGAACTCTGAGGACTTACCATTTGAGCAATCCTCCTGAAGATTCACAATGAACTCTTTGACAAGAAGTTCATAGCAGGGAGAGAGGTCTGAGACTGTTTTGAATAGTCCTGCAGCAGAGATGAGATCAATCAGTTCAGTGCACTCAAGTGCATTGCTGCTCAGTTCTCTTTCCAGGGCAACCCTTCTTTGGTACACATACTTCCATCTGTTAACACTAGAGACATGATGGAATGATATGTTGTCCAAGGGAGCTTCTGGAACAGCAGTTGAAGCTCTGGATGGTGCTGGTCTCTTCTTGGGAGGAGATGTTGGGACATCTGATTCAACATCTGAATCTGATGGTGTGGCAGCTTTTCTCTTCTGGGTTTGGACTTTGCTCCATGATTTTGTTGGACCAAAGGTAGCTTTAGCCTTGCCTTTCTTTGGACTAGCATTCTTCTTCTCAGGAATGGCAGGTTCAGCTGGCAACTTTCCTTTCCTGGACCTTAGCCTTTTGGCTATGCTGGGTTTAACAGATGTTATGATTTCTGCATCAGAGTCCTGCTCCAGGTTGACCACTGGAGGAGATTGAGCAGTCTCCTCTTCAGCTGTTTGATCAGCAGGGATTTGATCTTCATTTGAGGCTTTGATCTGATCCTCAGAGTTTTCTTTATCACTTTCACTTGAGGCCTTTTTCTGGTCCTCAGTCTGTTCAGTATCAGCATCAGATGAATTTTCTTTCTCATCTGCAGATGCTCCAACATCTATTGGGACATCTTGTTCTGCAGGAGTGTCCTTTGCAGTTTGAGCTGGTTCTTCTTGAGGTGCAGGCATGGTGTTCAAGGGAACAGAGATCCCATTCACCACTCTTTGTTCAAAGAGGATTTGGTTGACAATCTCCTTGATGGAATCATCAACATATTTTGAAGAGTTTGGGGGCCTGTTAGCAGGAGAGGGAATGCCTTTTGCTTTGCTGCGTACTTGATCTTTAGCTCTCTTTGGAGTTCTTGCCTTTTTAGTGTGAGAAACGCTTCCCCTGAGTTCGTCCAATGGTGTTGATTGCATTGGTACCACAGAGATGGGAGTGGCATGAACTACGTCTTCCTTGTTGAGAACTTCCTCAGTTGTGTTAGGGTTTTGAGACATTGTTGAGGAATATGGATGAACAGCTTTAGGGTTTATGATTTCTGAAGGATAGCTAGTTAATGTGATTCGCTTGTGATAGTATGATGAGAATCTTGATAGCTGCTTATAAACAGTTACTAAATAAGTAGCCGTTACAGTGCAAATGATTAGGAATGGAATTCCCAAGAATCTTGTCCAGACTGGTTTTGCCATCTGGAACTTATGCCATACAATGTCATATGACATGTTGGCACATCTCATTAACTGCTAAATATCACATAAACAGATTCCAAGTTTGCCCCTTAAGTTCTCAAATTGTGTAGCATCCAATGCTTTGGTAAAGATATCAGCTAACTGCAGATCTGTAGCTACATGCTCCAATGAAATCACCTTTTCTTCTACAAGATCTCTGATGAAATGATGTCTGATATCAATATGCTTGGTCCTGCTATGTTGGATAGGATTCTTTGATATGTTTATTGCACTTAAGTTGTCACAGTACAATGTCATGACATCCTGTGGGACATTGTACTCAGTGAGCATTTGCTTCATCCAAACCAACTGAGAACAACTGCTACCAGCTGCTATATACTCAGCTTCAGCTGTAGATAAGGATACACAATTTTGTTTCTTACTGAACCAAGAAATCAAATTGTTTCCTAGAAAGAAGCATCCTCCTGAGGTGCTTTTTCTGTCATCAGCACTTCCAGCCCAATCAGCATCACAGAAGCTAGTGAGAATTGGTTTGCAACCATGAAAGTACATTATGCCATAGTCACAAGTACCATTAACATATTTAAGAATTCTCTTGACTTGATTGAGATGACTGACTTTTGGATCAGCTTGATATCTTGCACAAACTCCTACTGCAAATGCAATGTCTGGTCTGCTAGCAGTCAAGTATAACAAGCTTCCAATCATGCTTCTGTAAAAGCTTTGATCTACATTCTCACCCTTTTCATCTTTAGTCAGCTTTAGATGTGTGGGGGCAGGAGTTCTCTTGTGAGCAGCATTTTCCATTCCAAATTTCTTGACTATGTTCTTGGAATACTTGCTTTGTGAGATGAACATTGAGTCTTCCATTTGCTTTATTTGCAGACCAAGAAAGTAGGTTAACTCTCCTACTAGGCTCATTTCAAATTCAGATTCCATCTGCTTGACAAAATGTTTGACCATCCTGTCAGACATCCCACCAAAGACAATGTCATCAACATATATTTGAGCAATCATGACATTTCCTTCTTCATCTTTAACAAACAGGGTTTTATCAATCCCACCTTTTATGTATCCTTGCTTGATAAGAAATGTGGTTAGTCTTTCATACCATGCCCTTGGAGCTTGCTTCAACCCATAAAGTGCCTTCTTTAGTTTGTATACATGATTTGGACAGCTTGGATCAACAAATCCTTTAGGCTGTTCTACATATACTTCTTCATTAAGGTAGCCATTTAAAAAGGCACTTTTCACATCCATTTGAAATAGCTTGAACTTCAAGATACAAGCAATAACCAACAGCAGTCTGATTGATTCAAGCCTTGCTACTGGTGCAAAGGTTTCATCAAAATCTACCCCTTCAATTTGAGTGTATCCTTGAGCTACAAGTCTAGCTTTGTTCTTTGTAACAACTCCTTGTTCATTTAACTTGTTCTTATACACCCATTTTGTACCAATCACATTTATGTCATCAGGTCTAGGAACAAGATTCCACACTTCATTCCTTGTGAATTGACCTAATTCCTCTTGCATAGCACAAATCCAGTATTCATCAGTGAGAGCTTCCTTGATGTTTTTAGGTTCTATTTTGGAAACAAAACAAGAACCTGAAATCACATCTCTTGATCTAGTGCTCACTCCTCTGTTGGGATCACCAATTATTAAATCTTTGGGATGATCCTTCTGTATTCTGATGGAGGGAGGTTTGCTGGATTCTTCTGTCCTTGTATCAGTTTGAGTGAAGTTATAATGATCATCCTTTTCTTCAGCTTCAATCTTGATATCAGCAGATGTTCCAACATCTTCTGGGACATCTGTAGGAGCATCATCAATTATCACATTTATGGACTCCATGATAACCTTGGTTCTAGAATTAAATACTCTATATGCTCTGCTGTTTATAGAGTATCCAAGGAAAATCCCTTCATCACTTTTAGGATCCATTTTTCTCCTTTGCTCCCTATCTGCCAGAATATAACAGTTACTTCCAAACACATGAAAGTACTTAACAGTGGGTTTTCTGCCCTTCCAGACTTCATATATTGTGGACAAAGTTCCTTTTCTCAAGGTAACTCTGTTATGGATGTAGCAGGCAGTGTTCATAGCTTCAGCCCAGAAATACAGAGGTAACTTTTTAGCATGGATCATAGCTCTTGCAGATTCTTGAATAGTTCTATTCTTCCTCTCAACAATCCCATTCTGTTGAGGAGTGATTGGTGAAGAATATTCATGATTGATTCCTTCTGAAGAGCAGAAATCTAAGAACTTTTGATTCTCAAATTCTTTTCCATGATCACTTCTAATTCTAATCACACAGCTGGATTTTTCCCTTTGTAATCTTTGACATAATTCTTTGAATACATCAAATACATCAGACTTTTCTTTGATGA
The DNA here is from genome assembly GCA_963966055.1 of Lathyrus aphaca. NCBI lineage: Eukaryota > Viridiplantae > Streptophyta > Magnoliopsida > Fabales > Fabaceae > Lathyrus > Lathyrus aphaca. The sequence continues at coordinate 500,875,231 of OZ014524.1, read as the reverse complement.
AATTTATCCATGTATATCTTGAAAAGTCATCAACCACAACATAGGCATACCTCTTACCACCAAGACTTTCAACCTGCATAGGTCCCATAAGATCCATATGTAAAAGTTCCAAAACTTTGGAAGTTGTCAGATGTTGGAGCTTTGGATGGGACATCTTGGTTTGCTTGCCTATTTGACATTCACCACATATTTTGCCATCATCAATCTTCAGTTTAGGAATACCTCTTACAGCATCCATAGATATGATCTTCTTTATGCCTCTGAAATGAAGATGACCTAGTCTTTGGTGCCATAGTTTCACTTCTTCTTCTTTAGCTAAAGAGCAAGTTGAAGTGAGACTGAAGTCTTGTGGTTCCCACATGTAACAGTTGTCTTTAGATCTGGCTCCTTTCATTACAACCTCTTGTTCATTGTTAGTCACTATGCATTCAGTTTTGGTAAAGTTTACACTGTACCCTTGATCACATAACTGACTTATACTGATCAGGTTAGCAGTTAAACCTTTAACAAGCAGCACATCATCTAGTCTTGGAACATCTTGACAGTCCAAGGTTCCAACTCCCTTGATTTCTCCTTTAGCTCCATCTCCAAAGGTCACATACCTGGATGAATGTGATTTTAAGTTTACTAGCAAATTCTTCAATCCAGTCATGTGTCTTGAACATCCACTATCAAAGTACCAGTCTTCTTTAGCTGATACTCTCAGTGATGTATGTGCTATGTATGCAGTATTTTTCTTTGACCAGATGAGTTGAGATTTCATTTGATGCCTCTGCCCTGTGTGTTGTTTATCAGCTGATCTCCAAGATTGATTGTTGATTTTGTTCTTGGGTATGTGACTTTAATCAGTTTGAATGTTGGCTTTTGGTCTCCACACTTTCTTGATGACCTCTGTCTTTTGCTTAGGAGATTGCTGATTTCTTTGATGTCTATGCAGCACTTTCTTGGTACCTTCTACTTTCTGCTTGGAAGGTTGCTGATACATCTGATTTGGATATCCATGTAGCTTATAACAATGAGGTTTGATATATCCAAATCTTCCACAGTGATGGCATCTCCATCTTTGATACTTCTTCTTCATTTTGTTCTTTTCAGAATGTTGAGACATCTGTTGGAACATTATGTTTGGCTTTGTGTTTCTTTCATGATGTTGAAGCATCTGTTGGGACATCTTGTTAGACTGTATGGATTTTGAAGCTGTTTTGCTAGAGCTAGCTTCATCTTTATTTGCTCTGTTAAATCCCAGTCCACTTTTATCCCCTGAGTGCTTATTGTTGTTGAGAATCACATCCAGTGTATTTGAGCTGCTGTTCAACATTCTAACAGATTTGGACATATGTTCCAACTTGGAGTTGAGAAGACTTACTTCACTTTTCAAGGTGTCAATGATTTCTTGATCATTTGCTTTTTCATCTTCTAATGTCTCATTCTGCTTCTTTAGCTTTATAACCTCACTGCATATTTCAGAGCTTCTTTTGTATAGATCTTTGAATGCTTGCTCAAGTTCTTCATAAGTAAGCTCTCCACAACTGGAATCACTATCATATTCACACAGTCCAGCTAAAGCAGTAATATGCTTAGCTGATTCTTCTTCTGAATCTCCTCCTGAGTCTTCATCAGACCAGGTTACAGATAGTTCCTTCTTTTGTCTTTTTAAGAAGGTAGGACATTCCTTCTTGATGTGTCCATATCCTTCACACCCAAGGCATTTGACTTTTTCTTGACTGGTATTTTCAGCATAATTTGACTTTTTATTAGCATCATAAGGTCTCCTGTTCTCAGAAGAGTTTGTGTATTTTCCACTGGATTTGGATTTGCCATCCATTCCTCTGAGAATCTGTTTGAATTGTCTTCCAAGCATAGCTAGGTTTTCTGATAAGCTTTTACCATTTTCTGATTCATCATCTTCTTCTTCATCAGTATTTGATACCAATGCTATGCTTTTGTTCTTTTTAACATTTGTGTCATTCATTCCCATCTCAAAAGTTTGAAGGGAACCAATGAGTTCTTCAACTTTCATGGAGCATATGTCTTGAGCTTCTTCTATTGCTGTGACTTTCATGTCAAATCTTTTTGGCAAAGATCTGAGAATTTTTCTAACAAGCTTTTCATCAGTCATCTTTTCTCCCAAAGCTCCAGAAGTATTGGCTATATCCAAGATGTTCATGTAGAACTCATGAATTGATTCATCTTCCTTCATTCTCAAGTTTTCAAACTTGGTGGTGAGAAGTTGAAGTCTTGACATTTTTACTTTTGATGTTCCTTCATGAGTTGTTTTGAGAGTGTCCCAAACATCTTTGGCCAGCTCACAATGATGCACAAGTCTGAAAATGTTCCTATCAATGCCATTGAATAAGGCATTTAAGGCTTTTGAGTTGCCTAGTGCTGAATCTTCTTCCTCCTTACTCCATTCTTCTTCAGGTTTCAGCACTTTTGATCCATCTTTGGTGTCTTTGACAGGATGATCCCATCCAACATTTACTGCTCTCCATGCCCTGTTGTCAAGTGATCTTAAGAATGCAATCATTCTTGGCTTCCAGTAGTCATAATTAGATCCATCCAGTATAGGTGGTCTATTTACTGACCCTATATCTCTGTCCATGTTACAGAATTTGTTTTCCCTAGATCTCACCCAGTATAAATAGGCAGGGTGCCTGCTCTGATGCCAATTGAAATTCTGTGATCAGGTATGAGATGTCCTAAGAGATGTCCCAACACTTGATAGGACACTTGACAGATTTAACCAAAACTTAAATAGCAAGAAAAGTAAACAACACAGAAGTTTGTTAACCCAGTTCAGTGTATAACCACACCTACATCTGGAGGCTACCAAGCCAGGAGGAAATCCACTATAAGTAATATTAATTCTAGACTTAAACCACCCTGTTTAATCTATCACTTAATAACTACCCAATGCAATTTCTACCTAAGACACACCTTAGATAAGAGTACCCTACTCACTCCCCCTCAATCACACAGTGATCAAGTTTACAAGTTTACTGAAATTGAAGACATTCTTCAAATAATACAGCTTGATCTTACTTCACATTTTCAATCAAGTCACAAATGCACTTTTGCTTAAAAGCTCATAAAGTGGTACATAAAAACAACCTGCTATTAAAATACTAGACACCCTATTTGGTCTTCTGAAATTCGTACTCAATTCTATGAGTTTCTGTTGCTTAAATAGGTATCTGTAATTTGGGCTTTCTGTAGAATGATCCAGCCCTAATGCGAAGCAGCTTCCACCTTGAATTAGGGTTTGTTACCTCCTAGATTCTAGGTGCTTTAGGTCTTCTGTTTTAATCTGAATCTTCAATATAAAACTCCCTACAGATGCGCCTTGTTCTGTTTTTATCCATCATTAATTAATTCCAGATAACTCTCCTTAAATATCTCTGATCAGTTAATCATTAATTAATTCTGGTAGCAGGTCTGAGATGTCTCAACATCTGTTGGGACATCCTGAAAAACTGAACTTAAGTTATTTACACAATGTCCCAACATCTGATGAGACATCCTGAAATAAGTTCATATACTCTGTTTGATAATGTCCCAACATCTGATAGGACATTCTGAACTGAATTTAACATTTCTTGTTTGGTCAAAAATTCTGCCAATTCTTAAACATCTACAAATCCCAATCACACAACTCTGCGGGGAAATGACAAACTTCCCACTCAGTTGGGGAAAAAATCTTCCAATACCTAGCTGGGGAGAGAATTCTTACAATTCTAAGCTTTTTGGGGAGACAATACTTTCAGCTTCTTGCTGGGAATGAAGACTCCGCTTGGGAAGAGAACTGTTCAACTGATCTTGAAGTTCTGCTGGGAACACTGCCTGCTTTGAATCAGGTGGGGAAGATTCCACTTTAACTCTACTGAGGATGTTGGGTATCACCCTTCTCTGCTGGAGATAAGAATTGTAAGGCCTATCTCGCTGAGGGAGGAATACTGGCTAATAAAATCTTCTTGTTGACTACAAAACCTACAACAACAAAGTATACACGTATGTCCCTGGAAATTACATGGCATGAGTCAATCAGACCATGTCACCCCGACATTCAAAGTAATTTTAAATGTTTTCCCTTCGTGTGTCATTCATAAAGCCACCAAGTTTAAATGCAATGTTCTTTTATCAAAAATTCAGGACATCTTTGCAAACAAAGCAAGTAAAATAAAAACAAGGTTAATACTTTTTGACTGGATATCTTTTTATTGATAAGCCTTTGAATAGGCAAAAATTTACATCAGGAAGAAATCACCTGGAAAGAGGTAATCATTGTAAATTGAAAAAAGAAACTATCCTAATGACAATGGGCATGGCATTCCAATGAGTTTCAGTTCTGCTATGACCAGTATGTCTTCAAGATTTCCCGTTCCTGCCTTTGCTTTCTGAATAAGAAAATTGGACTGATTCCTACCCTTCTGAGATTTCCAGGTTAACTAAGACGATGATGTGGTACAGATTACCCAGATCGCAGTCATTCGCTTATTCCTTTATTTTGCATGGACCGCCCTTTCGGGTTTTCAGTCCATCGGGATACCCTTTTTTGCCTGAGTTGTCCAATGCGGATTTTCGACACATCGGGTGTACTATTTTTTATTGTATCCCGAACTTTTTCCCGAGCTTTTTATTTTTCTTTTAGCTCGCCGGGATGCCCTTTTTTGTCCCGAACTTTTATTCTATTTTTTATCCAGCGGGTCTTTTTATGCGAAGTATTTTTTAACTACGTCTTAGTTAACAGCGGACTAGAAGACTTCGCCATCCATAGTAGTGAGCATCAGTGCTCCACCTGAGAAAACTTTCTTTATTATGAACGGGCCTTCATAATTCGGGGTCGACTTGCCCCTGTGATCTTAACCTGGAGGTATGATCCTTTTGAGTACAAGCTCACCAACTTGATACTCTCGAGTGCATACTCGCTGATCGAACGCCCGGTTCATTCTCCTTTGATAAAGCTGACCATGACATACAACTACCAATCTATTTTCCTCAATTAAGCATAAATGATTATATCGGGCACGCACCTATTCATCCTCGTCAAGCTTGATATCCATCATTACACACAAAGAAGGAATCTCGACTTCAACAAGTAAGATGGCCTCCATACCATAAACCAAGGAAAAAGGAGTTGCCCTAGTAGACGTTCTGACTGACATTTTGTACCCATGCAAAGCAAATGGTAACATCTCATGCCAATCCTTATAGGTGACGACCATTTTATGCACAATTTTATTAATATTCTTATTTGACGCCTTGACCGCGCCATTCATCTTTGGCCGGTAAGGAGAATAATTGTGATATTTGATTTTGAAGTCCCGGAACAGCTCGACCATCATTTTATCGTTCAAATTAGAACCATTATCAATAATGATTCGCGCGGGAACTCCATATCCACAGATAATATCTTTCTTCATAAACCTGGTCACCACCATTCTGGTGATGTTGGCATAAGACACTACTTCGATCTATTTGGTGAAGTAATCGATTGTGACCAATACGAAACGGTGACCGTTCGAAGCAGTAGGCTCTATTTTTCCGATCATGTCAATGCCCCACATGGAAAAAGGCCAAGGAGATGACATGATGTTGAGCAGGCTTGGAGGAACATGCACTTTGTCTGCATAAATCTGGCACTTGTGACATTTCTGGGCATATGAACAATAGTTTGCATCCATTGTTAACTATTAATACCCCGATCTCAATAACTTCTTTGCCATTGCATGCCCCATGCATGGGTACCAAAAGATCCCTCTTGAACTTCCTGCATTAACATGTCTGCTTCGTGTCTATCCACGCATCTAAGCTGGACCATGTCAAAGTTTCTCTTCTACAAAACACCATCCGCATTTAAGAAGAAACTAGCAGCAAGTCGCCTTAAGGTCTTCTTGTCATTGGAAGATGACCCAGTTGGGTACTTTTTACTTTCCAGAAAGTGTTTAATGTCCTAATACCAAGGCTTATCATCAGATACTGCATCAACGGAGAACACATAAGTAGGTATATCAAACCTGTAGATGTCTATCCTTGGGACATAATTCCAACTCATCACTTTGATAGACGAAGAGAGTGTAGCTAGTGCATTGGCAAATTGATTTTCATCGCGTGGTATATACTGAAGTTTTACTGTTGTAAAAAACGTCAATAATCTTCTAGCATAATCCCCTGTAAGGAATTAAATGATCTTGATGTATGTACCAATTTCCGGTAATTTGATTGATTACGAGGGATGAGTCTCCGAATATATCGAGGGTCTTAATCATGAGATTAATAGCCTCCTCTATTCCCATAATACAAGCCTCGTATTTCGCTTCATTGTAGGTGCAACCTAAAGTGATTTTGGTGGCGAAGGGAAAATGAACACCTTTAGGAGTAATTAGAACAACACTAACTCTGCGCCCATTAATATTGACAGCCCCATCGAACATCAATATCCATTTGGATTCATGATCTGGCCCCTCCTTCCGGAGTGGTTCCTCGCAGTCCTTGGCTTTGAGGTGCATGATATCCTCATCAGGGAAGTCAAATTTCATGGGTTGATAATCATCCTCAAGAGGTTGCTACACAATATAGTCTGAGAGTACACTTCCTTTGATGGCCTTTTGCGAAATGTATTGAATGTCATACTCTATATGCACCATCTGCCATCGTGCAACCCTTCTAGTTAACGCTGGTTTCTCAAAAATGTATTTGACCGAATCCATCTTTGAAATTAATAAGGTAGTGTAGGTCAACATGTATTGTCTTAGTTGGTGAGCATCCCATGTCAATGCGCAACAAGTTTTCTCAAGAAGTGAGTATCGGGATTCACAGTTGGTAATCTTTTTGCTAAGGTAGTAAATTGCATGCTCTTTTCGACCAGACCCGTCATGTTGGCCTAGAACACCCCCCATTGATCCTTCTAGCACAATCAAGTACATAATGAGCGGCCTCCCCGGAACTAGAGGCATCAAGATTGGAGGTTCCTGCAAGTATTCTTTAATCTTTTCAAAAGCCCTTTTAAAATATTCGTTCCACCTGACCTTCTGCTATTTTTTTAGCAATTTGAATATTGGTTTACATGTAGCTGTGAGGCGAGATATGAACCATGCAATGTAGTTCAATCTACCCATGAAGCCACGCACTTATTTTTTGATTTGTGGTTCAAGAATTTCTTGTATGGCTTTGACTTTTGCACGATCTACCTCAATCCCTCTCTGACTCACAATGAAACCCAATAGTTTTCAAGAACGCACCCCAAAGGTGCACTAGATAGGATTTAACCTCAGATGAAACTTTCCCAGTTGTTCAAATAGTTTCTTGAGGTTGACCAAATGATCTTCTTCATCTTGGGACTTGGTGATCATGTCATCCGCATAACATTCAATCTCTTTGTGGATCATATCATGAAATAATGTCACCATTGTCCGCTGATAGGTTTCCCCTGCGTTCTTCAGACCAAAAGGCATGACCTTGTAGCAAAACATACCCCAAGGGGTAGTGAACATTATCTTCTCCATGTCTTTTGGCGCCATTTTTATTTGATTATAATCGGAGAAGCCATCTGTAACACCCCAAAATTTACCCTCTGGTTTTCTGTCTTTATCCGCTTTTGTTTTGCATTCATTCTCATCATTATTAGATCGTACTTTAGGTCATATCATTTGCATGAGCTCCTAAGACATGGGATCTATGTTTTCTGAATGATTAGGGTTTCACATCTTTATTTGCGGATTATTAGAGAATTCAAGTTTTTTGGATGTGCGGCCATCAGTGACATCGTCTTAGGTTCCTGTCACTAGATTATAGTTTATTTCCCTGAGTAAGTGGATTCAAGCATTTCACACCTGCAAAGACTATTCATCGATTCATCTGGTCCATCATCGAGCGTTTTCTTCTTCATCAAGTCGCAAGGCTATTTCTCTCTTCTCATCATCTCAGTCTTTTATCCTTTGAAACATCTCGAAAAGCTTCAGTTTCGGTCCAAGGATGGTGGTTCATTTGTGATCCAGTTAGGATGGACGTCTGACCTAATCTTGGTTAACCATCAGGAAAGTTCTTCAAGTGCAATTCATCTATTTCAGTGGACTATTTCTCATTCACTGTGTATGCATCCAAGATCAAGTTGTTGTGTGTGAGATTTTTCAGGTTGTCAAGTTATGGTTTGTGCGAGGCTTGTTTTAGAAAATCGGGTTTATCAGAAGTTGTCAGTTCAGATTGTGCTCCTCCGTGGATTTATTTTCCATATATTCTTTCAGACAAATGCAGAGTAATTCATGAATTATTTGGTCAGAGATTCAGAGGATGATTAATTCAGATGGCTTCCATTTCAATCGCAATTTGCTCAAAAACTCATGAGTTATTTTGTTAGAGGACGATTAATTATGATGGTTTGTTCTAGTCATAAATTTTTCAGTGGAAATCGTGTTATTCTTAATCAGTGGTTCCTGTGGAAGTAATACAAGATTGGTTTCAAGTTGAAAAATCGAGATTTCATGATTGTGTTTGTTTTTGTGATAATCGTTTCAATTTCATTCATCAAGATTAAACTATTTGTCAATATCCATTTTAAACCATTTAATTTATTTCTCTAACTAAATTCCAGTTTCTACCCATTGTCGATTTTTTCCGTTAGTCATATTTTACCAGATTAATCATTTACCATATCCAATTCCCATATTCAATTAACCTTTTCTATCCATTTATTCATCCCATTTCTATCCATTTTTGTATTAAACATTTTTCTATTTTAAGTCCATTTTAATTTTTATTCCATTTCTTCCATTAAATCCAACCATTGTCCAAGGTTTTTTTTTAATCCATTATTAAATTCCATAAAATTCTTGAATCATTTTTATAACCATTTTTTCCCATTACTCACAAATACAGCCACATGAAGCTCCAAGACACACACGATTTCCTTCATGATAACTTTTCTTGACCCCATCTCCACAGTATTGACGACAGCGTATATTTGTGTGCAACAATTTTTTTCCCGTACAAATTTTCCCACATCAGCCACATACATGAAATAAGAACTTTCTACACACAAATACCATGGCCCACCTGAAATTTTCTTCAACAACTACACACGACTTGCAATTCACGAGATCATTCGGCCAATTTCGTACAAAAAATATTCCACTCACAACTTTGCAACAATCCGCACATACCCAATTTTACAGTCACGCGTTTCACTCATACAATACACGCACAAGACCTCACGATTTGACAATCACACACTCCTCATTCTTTTCTGCACTACATACAACACGCCACACATAGCTTTTCTGGGGGGAAATTATGCATCCTAAACTCTTATACAAACTCAACAACAACAACTTTTTTTCATGAGTTTTCCTCATCTACAAACAAAGAAACAAAACACTTCACAAAAAACTTCTCAAAACAAAATTGCAGAAAAAGTTCAAGCAAATCAAAACAATTCCCATCCTTCTTCAAATCTGTATCTCACAACCTTCACACACAACAAACCAACCATCATATTCTTCATCGCTACCCTACTGCAACAACAAACTGTAACCTCCACAACCCTCAACAATAACCTCAAATCACCCAAACTGCATCTCATCATCCTTCCATAAACCTCCATCAACCGAATCACAACTCACTACACACAAAACGAAACCAGAATAAAATAGAGATGAAGAGAGTTTGAGACTGAACATAAAACCGAATCACATCAGAAGAAGGAGGTAGATCGAAAACAGAGCTTGAGAGGGAGATTGCAGATCGAAACTCACCATAAAACGAATCGCAACCGCGATTCAGAAACTGAATCTGCAAGCAAATTGAAAGTTATATTGAGATTTTTAGAGGATGAGCATGAGCATGACATGTAGGGATCAAGGATCCACGAACGAGTATGGCACGATTAGTCCCGAAGAGGCCCGCGTAATTGCTGCGAGCGAAGGTGACGAGATTGACGAAGGAGAAGTCGTTGTTGTTGTCTTTTGAAGAATAGAGGACATCGCTAGAGGAGGAGATTTGATGATGGATTAGCAGTGGAGTCGTCGCCGTACGAATTTAGAAACGGGGTTGGGTATCGCCGGAGGGAGGTCACCGGAAATGGTGTTTGATTCATCGTGAACAGACCGACCCTCTTCTTCTGTTGTTTTGGCATCGACGATTAAAGGTTCAAAGAGGCGGAGGGTTCCTTTGTTTTGACGTGAAGAAGAGAACTGAGTCGTCTGTTGACTCTTTCCCTTTTTTTTTTCTTTTCAGCGCTTACCCTTATTTTGTTATGTATATTTTTTTTTCACTTATTTTTAGCTAATATTTAAATCACAATTAATTTTGACTCTTTTTCTTTTTTTTTCTTCTTTTGAGACAAGAATATTCTTGTGTTTGTTGGGATTATAAAGCCCATTGATCTTGCTATATATCCTTCTGATCAGGACTTACACCCCACCTGCGATGTGTCTCGTGGACCGGACTTAGTCCCTTTGAATTTCTCTTTGCACCCCTTATTTTCCAACAGCTCCGTTATTTTCCATTGTTTTTTCTTTACTCATTTATTTTGATTTTCTTTTAACTAGAATTTTCTTTAATATTAATTAAAGGTTTAGTTTAGATTTTTATTTCGATATAATTTAGATAGCTTTAATTTTAATTTCAGTAATTTTGGTTCAGTTAAATAAAATTTTGTTTAATCGTGGTTTTAGCTTTGTAGATTTCCTGTTTAATTTCGATGATGAAGGATGTTTCTTGATGATGGCCTTGATGTTAATTGTTCGTGAAACTCTTGATACAAGTTGAGATAATTAGTGGATTATTTCTTGGACATGATGGTTCATCTGGATGAATATTCTGTTTAATTGGTAATTTGGATGCCCATCCTGAGTTAGATATCTTCTGAAAATATTCTTGAACTTTTTGGTACATATTGTAGAGGCAACGGACCTTCTCCGTTAGGTACCACTGAAACAATCTTTATCTCACGCCTCATTCTAGTCCTGATGCTATGTTAGGAGCATGTTGTTGCATCTGAAGTCCTACTGGTATAGGCTCTATCTGCGATTGTCTGATTATCATAATGTTGCATTCCTATCTCATATTTGTTACTATTTCTTCACTTGCACACTTATTTCTTCCACATCTTAATTTATTCCTTCACCTTCTTGTATGACTTCTTAACTGGTAACTGTGATGTGCTTAGGCCATCAATATTCGACTTCTCTTCCTCCCTCCTAGAAGCAACTTATCTTCTTTAAGGAGAAGTAAGTTGTCTTCTAGCTTCTTTTGGCTCCCTTTCTTCTTCTTCTTCTTCCTTTTCTTCTTTTTCTTCTCTCCTTCTTCTTTAGGATAGTTGAAGCCTCACTAACCTAGGAACAACCATTTGCATGATAACTCCTAGGATGGTTAGATTCCCTTAATTGTTTACCTTTTGCTCCTTGTGTTCTCTTCTCTTCTCATCTTCATACAAAAACATAAAAAAACATCTAATAATAGTTGAGTTGACCTTCCCTTTTGTCATACTCTCAAACAAAATCATAAAAAACACTTCTTCATTCTTAATCACTAAAACATCTAATAACTTCAACAAGTTAGTGAGCTTAGGCCATAGCCCTTGGAAACAAGTCTTGGATAAATTCTCCTTACTTGGTGTGCTTGTTCTATTATTCCATCTTAGAATGTAGTAGCAAGTATACATTCCATGGAAAAGAGTTTGAGTTCACTTCCTTGTGCCAGACTCATAAAAAATTCATAAAAAACACTAGACAAACAATAAGCTTCTCTCCTTCGGGACTTCTCTTCACACATCTAAACAATTTTTCAGTAGAACCCTTCTACCTTGACCATGATCCAGAAAGTACCCCCCTTGGATATCATCCAGAAACAGACTAGGATGCCTGCTCTGATACCAATTGAAATTCTGGTATGACAGTCTCAGATGTTGAATATGATGTTGATACATCTTATCTGTTACTTATAAACATGGTAAAGCATACACATCAGCATATTATGATAAGTCAGATTCAAACATTCTTTAGGATGTTGTGACATCTGATATGACATTAAGTTCATGTATTGCATAAACATAAAACCGAAAATCTATAAAGAACACATCACAATTGTTAACCCAGTTCGATCAAATTAATTTACTCTAGGGGCTACCAAGAAGGAAGGAAATCCACTATGTAGTATCAATTTAAATACTTCTCAGTAAACACCTACAATTTACAGTCTTCTCACTTAATCACTACTTGTACAACTTCTACTTAGGAACTCTTAAATATGAGAAACTCATCCTCACTTCCAATCACCTCAGTGATGTCTCACAATCCTCAACAGTTTGTTGCTAATATTGACGGTTTCATACCTACACAACAATCCACAAACAAAAGTAACATTTCCATTACAAAACAACTTAACCTTTCTTAGCAACTTCAGTTAAGTACATAACGTCTCTAGCTTACAAGCTTCGAGAATCACAAGTGAAACAACAACAATAGGGTTCCTTGTTACGTACGGCTTCCACAAGAACACAACCCTAATGATATTACATTTTCGTTGGTTGGTTGTTCTAAACTAGGTTACAAGGTTTCTTTTATAATCTATTCCCAACTAGATTTGGGCCTAAACAATCACAGCAATAGCTGCTACAAATATGCATAAAAATCTTCTACAAATATACAAAAAGATCTTTAAATATAGAAACTCTATATTTTTCAATATTTGTCTTCAATTTAAATTTGAGTCTTCAAGATCTTCCATAATCAGCGCCATTGGATTGATTTAAATCTTCAAATAAATATGTTTTTATTGAAACCAAAACAGAAACGTCAATCCCTCTTCAGCAGTTCATGATGTCAAATGAACTGTCTTGTCATCTTATTCTGCATGTTGTTCCAGATGTTAAAACATTTCAACACAACATGTTTGGGCGCACACAATTGATTATTTGCTTCATATATTCTTTCTTATGAAAAGATCATGCACATACATACTGCTGCTATATTTGTTTTACAAAATTAATGCCAATTTACAGAACTTGCATAAAATAAAAAGAATTAGAGGACAAGGGGTAATGTGGTCTTTTGGTAAAGGATTAGTGAGGGTATTATGGGTAAATTCTAATGAGGTCTTAGGGGCAAGAGTGACTAAAGATTAAAGTTGGTTGTTGTGTACGATCAATTGGAACGATTTCACTTTTGGAGAGAAAGGAGAAGAGCTCTGAGGAAGAAGGATAGGACTTGAAAGTTTGGGAGATTCAATGAGAAGTTATCAAAAAGGATTATGAAACCTAAGGTATGAGGAGTAATTCTATTTCGGTATTGTAATATAGAGATAGGAATTTGGGGATTTGAGGGAGAAACTTAGGTTTAAGGGATTTTGTGATGAATTGGTTATTGATGATGATTTTATGGTGATTTTAAAGAATATAATGATGATAGATGATGTATATGATGTTATTATGAGTAATGTTGTTGTTGACTATGATTTTGTTGTTATGCTGATGAAAAATGTGGACTTTAATGAGTGAAATCGCAGAAGAGCGATTCTGAAATTCACAGAAAATATGCAGAAATCGCGAAGCTCTCTTAGCGAGCTACAACTCGCTTAGAAGGCACAAACCAAGAGTTGGGCGCTTAGCGAGCAAGGTGGCTCACTTAGTGAGACCTGGAATTTTTTAAAAATGATTTTTTTATTAGAAAAATGTTTTCTCGATGAAGGTTATGTCGTAAGTTTCTATGATGTTTTAGAGTTGTTGTCCTTAAGTGTTTTTAGAGGCTATATGAGTAGGACTAGTGATTAAACGGTGCATGATGATTTAAATGAATTGTTTTGAGTTATGAAGTATTATTACATGATGTAGATGTATGATTTTATATGATTATGTAGTATGATGTTAAATGAGCATGTAACATGATGACTAATGATGAATGCAGATGCAATGTTTATGATGTTTTGAGGATGATGTGTGTATATTTGGTCTTGCATTCATGGCATTAATTATGAGGGGACTTTTGGTCCATTGGTAGCTTCAATCCCATTGTGCAGATTGAAGTGATATGATGTTATGATGTGCTACCTTAAGGGAGCGTTGATGTCCCAATGTCCATCCATGAGGATGTTTCGGTACCACATGCATAATAAGAGGTTGCATTTCATTCTATATGACATAGCATGATTTGCATTGTGTTTGCATGTTGATGTGATGTAATTGATGTTGCGTATGAATGAGTAATTAATGATGGTTTATGTTGTTGTTGTTTATGTTTTAAAATTCTCATTTCTATATTACTTTATTGAATGTGAATTTACTCACCCTGCCTTCCTTTTTGATGGTTTATCATGCCATCCTGCAGATAATCAAGGTTAGCTCGATGCACATTTTAAACCGAAGATAGTGAGTTGTCGTGTTAGTTAGAAGTAGAGTTCTGCTCTGTGTCCAATAACATCGGGATGGGTTTCCATTTGAGTTTATTTTGTTTTCTTGAACTATGATGTTATTCTATGATTTCGCAGAGATTTAAATGATGTTTTGAATCAATTCATGAAGTTTTCTTTTAATTAAATATGAGTAATGATGTTTTTTTTTAAGATGCGTAATTGTTGAAAAGAATTTGTGACGTTTTATTATTTTTGTAACCTGTGTTACGGGATAGGACTCAATATGAGGTTCATGAGTAGATGTGATATCCTTTCTTGAGTTTTACCCTGATAATAGATTAAAAATGTATGTTATTTGTGATGGGGTAGAAAGGGTGTTACAATGTTGGGCTTCCAGCTTCTGATATTCTTCAAGAGATACAGTGGTTTTGGGCTCAACCACTGAAGGAGGAGCTTGAGTAGAGAAAGGAAATTGCACTATCTAGGCCTTCTTTTTCAACCATGTTTCGTACTCGGGAAAACTATGATTGTTACTTTTACCTAAACAAGCCACACCTCTTCTTCTGATGAACTTCCAAGAACCAACAGCTTTCCTCACTAGTGGCAGATTATCCTTCACCGGGAAATATAAAGTATGAGCCAACTACAACTCTTCAGGAATGTCTTTCAAAGCCTACCCTAATTATCCTCTTAGCAGGATCGGGATATAGTTAATTCCCCCAATCACTCCAAGAGTGGCACACTTGGGCAACTCCCACAATCGGTAATGAAAATTTTCCCTTCAGTCTCATAGTGATCCATCTGAGGTCCTTAGCGGATAGCCCACCTAGTATTTGAGCCCGAACCAAACTAGGATCAGAAAATGCCTCAGCGCTGAGAAGATGTCTCGTGAACCATCTGTGAAACAAGGGATCATAACAGCGCACCAAATCTCCTCTCTTCTTCTCATTTTTATAATGCACCTAGTAAAGATCTCCCAGAAGTGTAAGCACTGGATTCTTCAGAATGAACAGGTGTATGACATTCAAATCCACAAAGTTGTCAAGTTATGCAAATAGAATGATCCCGTAAACAGAAAGAGATATGATACCACACACAGAATCCCACCGAGCCTTGGCATCAGGTTCCTCATATTTCTTCAACAAGAACTACAAGGAAAACCCGGATACTCCACCTTTAGTTGTACTCATATTGAAGGTCACCATAGACGTGTTCAAATAAAGAGCCTTGGAAATATCTTTGTGCATAGGTCTAACCATCTCGGAATTGAAAGGAATTTGGTCCTAAAGAGGTAAACCCAAAATCAAAGCATATTCTTCGAGCAGAGGACCCAACTGGAAATCATGGAAAGTGAAACACCTCAGTTGAGGATCATAATATTGTAGCAACGTATGAATGGAACTTCTCTAAGAAGAATCCAAATCTACTACCACATTCAAAATGCCTCCATAAACCCTTCTGATGTCTTCAACATGGTTGGGTGTAATAAGAGCTACCATCTTATTCAACATGTCGATCTTGGTATCAAATAACTTGTAGTGGATATTCTTCTTTAGGGAAACCTCCATCTCTGAACAAACTTACCGGAACCGGGGACAGCAGGTAAATCCTGAGAATGAACTTTATCCTAATGAAAAGAAAGGAGAGAAAAGAAAAGATGAAGAAGGAAATGAGAAGGAGGTTAGAAGACAACTTACTTCTCAAGAGGAGTTAAGTTCCTTATAAGATGGAAAGTTATGAAATTATACAAGCAAAGCACTATGTGCTAAGGCAAACAAAACTTGAAAGCATAAAAATAAAAGGAGAAGTTAGAATGTGGAAGCTTTTCCACATTCTAATTACTTACCATTAGCTCCTACATGATTAGTACAAGTAAGAAAACAAAAAAACAGCACCTATAACAACACTACAACACTTGTATAAGCATGAAAGCAAGTAAACCATCACAAACATCTTATAATAGCCCATATTCAGCACTAACACGGCTATTAAAAGTTATAACAAAACACAAATACGACATTTTTTACAACACTTGTGCAACAATACAACAATGAAAAGCCAGGAAGATTTGCACGCAAAATGAAAACAATGCAACATTCCATGTATTATGCACCAATTATACACCGAAAATGCATCATAATCATATGCTATTGATCACGGATGAACATCAATCAAACAACATGAGTATGCATCAGGCAACTTCAAATGCATCACATGAACATGCAAGCTTCCACCTTAGGTGTATGAATATGAAAACATGAGGCACCATTCATACACATTGCATACTAGTAGATTGAACAATTATTATCATTTTAACAAGTCTATGCAAACACATAATCATCATGCTTAATGCTTCATGGATGTAAAACATCAATTATGTCAAGTATCAGAAATGCACGAATTCATGCGTCGAAGGAATGCAAACATGCATCAACACACATGCAAACAACTCTAAACAATCATCTAAAAGGATAACACAATGATCTATGATGATCAAGGAAGGTGTGGTACACAAACAGCCATGCAAAGCCACAAAAAATTCAAACTGCGTCATTGTTAACCAGTTAACCAAAGTGTTAACCGGTTAACCAGCTCATAACTTGCATAAAATATCAAAATTAACACGTGTTAACCGGTTAACCAAAGTGTTACCCGGTTAACACTGAACAATCATTAATAAAAACCTGTAGAAAAAGCACTTCCAACAGCAACTTAATTCTATAATCTCTAGAGGTTCCAAAAACCAAATGTACACGAAAACTACACAAAATTCAACACACATCAATCATACATTGGATCCACAAACATCAACACAAAATTCAATTCACAAATGGATCAAACAACACAATCAGATTATGGATCTACATGATAAGCATGCAAATAAGTTAAAAGAAGAAGTAGATCAAAAATTAACCAACATACAAAGCTGAGATTTGTTTTCATAGTGTTGATCAAGCTGAAACGGATGAATCTAGAGGAGAACATAAAGGATCCAATGCTCTTATTCACACAAAATGCAAAATAAATGCAAGTTGAGGAACTAAATGAAAAACTCAGTCCAAAAAGCACTTCTAAACATAAATTCAAATCTGAATCAGTAGCAAAAACCAGCAATGTATGTGTAGAAAACAAATGCATGAAATTTTAGTTCCAAGATCAACCAACTTCGATGTGAAATTTGAGGATCTTTTAAGGAAATGGAACTTTGAGTGTAAGGGTTTGAAGAATGTTGACAGATAAGTGTGAGAGATCTCTACAAAATAGAGAGGGAAATGAAAATTATGAGAGTGTGTGTCTGAGGTTTGGAGAGAAGTGGCAATACCACTTAGGTTTGGGGCCCAAAAATGTAGTTTGGAGTTTGGTTATAAAGATGATTAAGAATTAGATTTGGTATTAGGCTTGGTAATTATTCCAGATCCTTCTCCTTAATTCCAATTTAATTGTACTGAAATAAATCAGAAAAATGGGAAAAATGGAAAAATAAGTCAAAATACAACAACTGAAAATCTACAGAAAAATTCAAAATTTGCATGCGTTATCCGGTTAACGGATGTGTTAACCGGTTATCACAAGCCAATTTTGAATTTTTCCCTCCTTTATGTGGGAAACCTCAAGAATGCATTTGTACCATCCGTTCTGAGCTTGTTATGACTTTAAAACTTGATGATTGATAATACCGCCCATATACACATGATCACATGCCTTACGTCGGATGGCAATGCATTTTCCTTTTTTAATTTTTTATTATTTTTAATTATAATTTTTTGAATGCAAATGCAAAATGCATGTTGAATGCCGTTAAAATGAGAAGGAAGATTTTGGGGTGTTACAGATGGTCCAAGCAAAAGTTAGAGACATAAATAGAAATAATAATTCTGGTAGATTGAAAACCCGCAAGGGTAATTATCATACCCTGATTTTTTACCCTAAGATTTTTCGCATCTCATCTAGATCTTGCATACAAACAAGATCGCACACTAGTTCGTGTATCCTTCTCGGGTGCAGGTTTATGCCTCCATAAACCCTTCTGATGTCTTCAACATGGTTGGGTGTAATAAGAGCTACCATCTTATTCAATTAGTCGATCTTGGTCTCAAAGAACTTGTAGTGGATATTCTTCTTTAGGGAAACCTCCATCTCTGAACAAACTTACCGGAACCGGGGACAACAGGTAAATCCTGAGAATGAACTTTATCCTAATGAAAAGAAAGGAGAGAAAAGAAAAGATGAAGAAGGAAATGAGAAGGAGGTTAGAAGACAACTTACTTCTCAAGAGGAGTTAAGTTCCTTATAAGATGGAAAGTAATGAAATTATACAAGCAAAGGACTATGTGCTAAGGCAAACAAAACTTGAAAGCATAAAAAGAAAAGGAGAAGTTAGAATGTGGAAGCTTTTCCACATTCTAATTACTTACCATTAGCTCCTACATGATTAGTACAAGTAAGAAAACAAAAAAACAGCACCTATAACAACACTACAACACTTGTATAAGCATGAAAGCAAGCAAACAATCACAAACATCTTATAATAGCCCATATTCAGCACTAACACATCTATTAAAAGTCAAAACAGAACACAAATAGGACATTTTTTACAACACTTGTGCAACAATACAACAATGAAAAGCCAGGAAGATTTGCATGCAAAATGAAAACACCACAACAACAATGCAACATTCCATGTATTATGCACGAATTATACACCGAGAATGCATCATAATCATATGCTATTGATCACGGATGAACATCAATCAAACAACGTGAGTATGCATCAGGCAACTTCAAATGCATCACATGAACATGCAAGCTTCCACCTTAGGTGTGTGAATATGAAAACATGAGGCACCATGCATACACATTGCATACTAGTAGATTGAACAATTATTATCATTTTAACAAGTCTATGCAAACACAAAATCATCATGCTTAATGCTTCATGGATGTAAAACATCAATTATGTCAAGTATCAGAAATGCACGAATTCATGCGTCGATGGAATGCAAACATGCATCAACACACATGCAAACAACTCTAAACAATCATCTAAAAGGATAACACAATGATCTATGATGATCAAGGAAGGTGTGGTACACAAACAGCCCTGCAAAGCCACAAAAAATTCAAACTGCGTCATTGTTAACCAGTTAACCAAAGTGTTAACCGGTTAACCAGCCCATAACTTGCATAAAATATCAAAATTAACATGTGTTAACCGGTTAACACTAAACAATCATTAATAAAAACCTGCAGAAAAAGCACTTCCAATAGCAACTTAATTCTATAATCTCTAGAGGTTCCAAAAATCAAATGTACACGAAAACTACACCAAATTCAACACACATCAATCATACATTGGATCCACAAACATCAACACAAAATTCAATTCACAAATGGATCAAACAACACAATCAGATTATGGATCTACATCATAAGCATGCAAATAAGTTAAAAGCAGAAGTAGATCTGAAATTAACCAACATACAAAGTTGAGATTTGTTTTCATAGTGTTGATCAAGCTGAAACGGATGAATCTAGAGAAGAACTTCAAGGATCCAATGTTCTTCTTCACACAAAATGCAAAATAAATGCAAGTTGAGGAACTAAATGAAAAAATCAGTCCCAAAAGCACTTCTAAACATAAATTCAAATCTGAATCAGTAGCAAAAACCAGCAATGTATGTGTAGAAAATAAATACATGAAATTTTAGTTCCAAGATCAACCAACTTCGATGTGAAATTTAAGGATCTTTTAAGGAAATGGAACTTTGAGTGTAAGGGTTTGAAGAAAGTTGAGAGATAAGTGTGAGAGATCTCTACAAAATAAAGAGGGAAATGAAAATTATGAGAGTGTGTGTCTGAGGTTTGGAGAGAAGTGGCAATACCACTTAGGTTTGGGGCCCAAAAATGTAGTTTGGAGTTTGGTTATAAAGGTGATTAAGAATTAGATTTGGGATTAGGCTTGGTAATTATTCCAGATCCTTCTCCTTAATTCCAATTTAATTGTACTGAAATAAATCAGAAAAATGGGAAAAATGGAAAAATAAGTCAAAATAAGCCAATTTTGAATTTTTCCCTCCTTTATGTGGGAAACCTCAAGAATGCATTTGTACCATCCGTTCTGAGCTTGTTATGACTTTAAAACTTGATGATTGATAATACCGCCCATATACACATGATCACATGCCTTACGTCGGATGGCAATGCATTTTCCTTTTTTAATTTTTTATTATTTTTAATTATTATTTTTTGAATGCAAATGCAAAATGCATGTTGAATGTCGTGAAAATGAGAAGGAAGATTTTGGGGTGTTACAGATGGTCCAAGCAAAAGTTAGAGACATAAATAGAAATAATAATTATGGTAGATTGAAAACCCGCAAGGGTAATTATCATACCCTGATTTTTTACCCTAAGATTTTTCGCATCTCATCTAGATCTTGCATACAAACAAGATCGCACACTGGTTCGTGTATCCTTCTCGGGTGCAGGTTTATGCCTCCATAAACCCTTCTGATGTCTTCAACATGGTTGGGTGTAATAAGAGCTACCATCTTATTCAATTAGTCGATCTTGGTCTCAAAGAACTTGTAGTGGATATTCTTCTTTAGGGAAACCTCCATCTCTGAACAAACTTACCGGAACCGGGGACAACAGGTAAATCCTGAGAATGAACTTTATCCTAATGAAAAGAAAGGAGAGAAAAGAAAAGATGAAGAAGGAAATGAGAAGGAGGTTAGAAGACAACTTACTTCTCAAGAGGAGTTAAGTTCCTTATAAGATGGAAAGTAATGAAATTATACAAGCAAAGGACTATGTGCTAAGGCAAACAAAACTTGAAAGCATAAAAAGAAAAGGAGAAGTTAGAATGTGGAAGCTTTTCCACATTCTAATTACTTACCATTAGCTCCTACATGATTAGTACAAGTAAGAAAACAAAAAAACAGCACCAATAACAACACTACAACACTTGTATAAGCATGAAAGCAAGCAAACAATCACAAACATCTTATAATAGCCCATATTCAGCACTAACACATCTATTAAAAGTCAAAACAGAACACAAATAGGACATTTTTTACAACACTTGTGCAACAATACAACAATGAAAAGCCAGGAAGATTTGCACGCAAAATGAAAACACCACAACAACAATGCAACATTCCATGTATTATGCACGAATTATACACCGAGAATGCATCATAATCATATGCTATTGATCACGGATGAACATCAATCAAACAACGTGAGTATGCATCAGGCAACTTCAAATGCATCACATGAACATGCAAGCTTCCACCTTAGGTGTGTGAATATGAAAACATGAGGCACCATGCATCCACATTGCATACTAGTAGATTGAACAATTATTATCATTTTAACAAGTCTATGCAAACACAAAATCATCATGCTTAATGCTTCATGGATGTAAAACATCAATTATGTCAAGTATCAGAAATGCACGAATTCATGCGTCGATGGAATGCAAACATGCATCAACACACATGCAAACAACTCTAAACAATCATCTAAAAGGATAACACAATGATCTATGATGATCAAGGAAGGTGTGGTACACTAACAGCCCTGCAAAGCCACAAAAAATTCAAACTGCGTCATTGTTAACCAGTTAACCAAAGTGTTAACCGGTTAACCAGCCCATAACTTGCATAAAATATCAAAATTAACATGTGTTAACCGGTTAACACTAAACAATCATTAATAAAAACCTGCAGAAAAAGCACTTCCAATAGCAACTTAATTCTATAATCTCTAGAGGTTCCAAAAACCAAATGTACACGAAAACTACACCAAATTCAACACACATCAATCATACATTGGATCCACAAACATCAACACAAAATTCAATTCACAAATGGATCAAACAACACAATCAGATTATGGATCTACATCATAAGCATGCAAATAAGTTAAAAGCAAAAGTAGATCTGAAATTAACCAACATACAAAGTTGAGATTTGTTTTCATAGTGTTGATCAAGCTGAAACGGATGAATCTAGAGAAGAACTTCAAGGATCCAATGTTCTTCTTCACACAAAATGCAAAATAAATGCAAGTTGAGGAACTAAATGAAAAAATCAGTCCCAAAAGCACTTCTAAACATAAATTCAAATCTGAATCAGTAGCAAAAACCAGCAATGTATGTGTAGAAAATAAATACATGAAATTTTAGTTCCAAGATCAACCAACTTCGATGTGAAATTTAAGGATCTTTTAAGGAAATGGAACTTTGAGTGTAAGGGTTTGAAGAAAGTTGAGAGATAAGTGTGAGAGATCTCTACAAAATAAAGAGGGAAATGAAAATTATGAGAGTGTGTGTCTGAGGTTTGGAGAGAAGTGGCAATACCACTTAGGTTTGGGGCCCAAAAATGTAGTTTGGAGTTTGGTTATAAAGGTGATTAAGAATTAGATTTGGGATTAGGCTTGGTAATTATTCCAGATCCTTCTCCTTAATTCCAATTTAATTGTACTGAAATAAATCAGAAAAATGGGAAAAATGGAAAAATAAGTCAAAATAAGCCAATTTTGAATTTTTCCCTCCTTTATGTGGGAAACCTCAAGAATGCATTTGTACCATCCGTTCTGAGCTTGTTATGACTTTAAAACTTGATGATTGATAATACCGCCCATATACACATGATCACATGCCTTACGTCGGATGGCAATGCATTTTCATTTTTTAATTTTTTATTATTTTTAATTATTATTTTTTGAATGCAAATGCAAAATGCATGTTGAATGTCGTGAAAATGAGTAGGAAGATTTTGGGGTGTTACAGATGGTCCAAGCAAAAGTTAGAGACATAAATAGAAATAATAATTATGGTAGATTGAAAACCCGCAAGGGTAATTATCATACCCTGATTTTTTACCCTAAGATTTTTCGCATCTCATCTAGATCTTGCATACAAACAAGATCGCACACTGGTTCGTGTATCCTTCTCGGGTGCAGGTTTATGCCTCCATAAACCCTTCTGATGTCTTCAACATGGTTGGGTGTAATAAGAGCTACCATCTTATTCAATTAGTCGATCTTGGTCTCAAAGAACTTGTAGTGGATATTCTTCTTTAGGGAAACCTCCATCTCTGAACAAACTTACTGGAACCGGGGACAGCAGGTAAATCCTGAGAATGAACTTTATCCTAATGAAAAGAAATGATAGAAAAGAAAAGATGAAGAAGGAAATGAGAAGGAGGTTAGAAGACAACTTACTTCTCAATATGAGTTAAGTTCCTTATAAGATGGAAAGTAATGAAATTATACAAGCAAAGCACTATGTGCTAAGGCAAACAAAACTTGAAAGCATAAAAAGAAAAGGAGAAGTTAGAATGTGGAAGCTTTTCCACATTCTAATTACTTACCATTAGGTCCTACATGATTAGTACAAGTAAGAAAACAAAAAAACATCACCTATAACAACACTACAACACTTGTATAAGCATGAAAGCAAGCAAACAATCACAAACATCTTATAATAGCCCATATTCAGCACTAACACATCTATTAAAAGTCAAAACAGAACACAAATAGGACATTTTTTACAACACTTGTGCAACAATACAACAATTAAAAGCCAGGAAGATTTGCACGCAAAATGAAAACACCGCAACAACAATGCAACATTCCATGTATTATGCACCAATTATACACCGAGTATGCATCATAATCATATGCTATTGATCACGGATGAACATCAATCAAACAACGTGAGTATGCATCAGGCAACTTCAAATGCATCACATGAACATGCAAACTTCCACCTTAGGTGTGTGAATATGAAAACATGAGGCACCATGCATACACATTGCATACTAGTAGATTGAACAATTATTATCATTTTAACAAGTCTATGCAAACACAAAATCATCATGCTTAATGCTTCATGGATGTAAAACATCAATTATGTCAAGTATCAGAAATGCACGAATTCATGCGTCGATGGAATGCAAACATGCATCAACACACATGCAAACAACTCTAAACAATCATCTAAAAGGATAACACAATGATCTATGATGATCAAGGAAGGTGTGGTACACAAACAGTTCTGCAAAGCCACAAAAAATTCAAACTGCGTCATTGTTAACCAGTTAACCAAAGTGTTAACCGGTTAACCAGCCCATAACTTGCATAAAATATCAAAATTAACATGTGTTAACCGGTTAACACTAAACAATCATTAATAAAAACCTACAGAAAAAGCACTTCCAACAGCAACTTAATTCTATAATCTCTAGAGGTTCCAAAAACCAAATGTACACGAAAACTACACCAAATTCAACACACATCAATCATACATTGGATCCACAAACATCAACACAAAATTCAATTCACAAATGGATCAAACAACTCAATCAGATTATGGATCTACATCATAAGCATGCAAATAAGTTAAAAGCAGAAGTAGATCTGAAATTAACCAACATACAAAGCTGAGATTTGTTTTCATAGTGTTGATCAAGCTGAAACGGATGAATCTAGAGAAGAACTTCAAGGATCCAATGCTCTTCTTCACACAAAATGCAAAATAAATGCAAGTTGAGGAACTAAATGAAAAAATCAGTCCCAGAAGCACTTCTAAACATAAATTCAAATCTGAATCAGTTGCAAAAACCAGCAATGTATGTGTAGAAAATAAATGCATGAAATTTTAGTTCCAAGATCAACCAACTTCGATGTGAAATTTAAGGATCTTTTAAGGAAATGGAACTTTGAGTGTAAGGGTTTGAAGAAAGTTGAGAGATAAGTGTGAGAGATCTAAACAAAATAAAGAGGGAAATGAAAATTATGAGAGTGTGTGTCTGAGGTTTGGAGAGAAGTGGCAATACCACTTAGGTTTGGGGCCCAAAAATGTAGTTTGGAGTTTGGTTATAAAGGTGATTAAGAATTAGATTTGGGATTAGGCTTGGTAATTATTCCAGATCCTTCTCCTTAATTCCAATTTAATTGTACTGAAATAAATTAGAAAAATGGGAAAAATGGAAAAATAAGTCAAAATAAGCCAATTTTGAATTTTTCCCTCCTTTATGTGGGAAACCTCAAGAATGCATCTGTACCATCCGTTCTGAGCTTGTTATGACTTTAAAACTTGATGATTGATAATACCGCCCATATACACATGATCACATGCCTTACGTCGGATGGCAATGCATTTTCCTTTTTTAATTTTTTATTATTTTTAATTATTATTTTTTGAATGCAAATGCAAAATGCATGTTGAATGCCGTGAAAATGAGAAGGAAGATTTTGGGGTGTTACAGATGGTCCAAGCAAAAGTTAGAGACATAAATAGAAATAATAATTATGGTAGATTGAAAACCCGCAAGGGTAATTATCATACCCTTATTTTTTACCCTAAGATTTTTCGCATCTCATCTACATCTTGCATACAAACAAGATCACACACTGGTTCGTGTATCCTTCTCGGGTGCAGGTTTATGCCTCACAGGGGATCACCGTTTTTTATTTATTTGCTTTCATTTTGTTTATTATACTAACCATTAATTAAAATCCAAAAAAATATTTTGTTTCCTTTTACTAACCTTTTTCAAGAAGAGGAACCATTGAAAATGCCAAAAATAGCAGTATTGCCGCTCGAGCGAAATTTCACAAACAAAAGTCGAGGTTAATCCACAATTAATTCAGAATTAATAGATCAAGGATTTCCCGAGTTAATTGATTCATTCAAGTATTTCCAAGGTTCATGTGTTTATTTCCATGCCTTCTTCGACGTACAACAAGAATCAGGCTGAAACAGCCAAGCAAACATGTTTGAATAGAAAATTTCAAATTTCAGCTTGGTTAACCGGTTAACCAATCCGTTAACCGGTTAACCGGTGCTAAATTTGAATATTTTATTTAAATTCAGCACCCTTACATCATTGATTTAATTGGAATATTCTAGATCCATTGGTTTCTGATTTCTCTACATCACTTTGATCTTTTCCTACCATAAACCCTCATTAATCACCACTCTTTTCCATTTCCCACCAAATTTTCAATTACCAAGCCTAATTTGAATTACCAAAGCAAGCTCCATTCCACCAAATTCCCATACCTAAAGTCTTTAAATAGGACCATAATTTCATTCATTCACCAAGCTTTTGATAGCCACAAAACCTCTTGCAAAATACTCCCCCAACATCAAAATTCTCAAAAGCTAACTTTCTTTCTTTTGAAGTTATCAAGAATTCACATTGAATTCTTGACTAACTTGAGCTAAACCTTCATCCTTTCACTCCATAAACACATATTCACCATCAACATTCAAGATGTAGATCTTTGGTGCCTTTGTTTCTAGATCCTTTGGATATTTATTTGTTGTTTGATTGCAGGGATTCCACTGTATTTTGGTTTTAAAATTTGTGCAAATTTGAAATTCTGGTATGACAGACTCAGATGTCGAATATGATGTTGAGACATCTTATCTGTTACTTATAAACATGGTAAGGCATACATATCAGTACTTAAATAATTCTGATATATCAAAGTCAAACATACTTCAGGATGTTGTGACATCTGATAGGACATTTAGTTCAGGTACTACATAAAACATAAAAGATATAAAGAACACAGCAGAATTGTTAACCCATTTCGATCAAATCAATCAACTCTGGGGGCTACCAAGCCAGGAAGGAAATTCACTATGTAGTATCAATTCAAAGACTTCTCAGCAAACACCTATAGTTTACAGTCTTGTCACTTAATCACTACCAATGCAACTTCTACTTAGGAACTCCTAAATATGAGAAACTCATCCTCACTTCCAATCATCTCAGTGATGTCTCACAGTTCTCAACTCTCAGTTGCTGATATTGACGACTTCATACCTATACAACAATTCATAAATAGAATCCATACTTCCATGACAACAACTTAATCTTGCTTAGCAGCTTCAATTAAGTACAATACTTCTCTTGCTTACAAGCTTCGAGAATCACAGGTGAAATAGCCACAATAGGTTTCCTTGTTACGCACGGCTGCCACAAGAATTCAACCCTAATAATGTTTAAATTTTCGGTTGATTGGGTTGATTCTAAACTAGGTTACAGGGTTTATTTTATAACTTATTCCCAACTAGATTTTGGGCCTAAACAATCACAACAATAGCTGCTACAAATATGCAGAAAAAATCTGCTACAAATATACCAAAAGATCTTCAAATCTAAAAACTCCTAAAATATCTCTAAATATAGAAACTCTATATTTTTCAATATTTTTCTTCAATTTAAATTGAGTCTTTAAGATCTTCTAAATCATCACCCTTTAAATCAGCGCCACATATGATTGCATAATATCTCCAGAATATTCGGCATCTTTAAAAAGTAATTCCACCTGTGATATCAGAATATTTTGTAGAATATTCTGCATAATTCAGATCTGATAAATCCCACTGTCATCACCTTGAATTAGGGTTAGTTAGTTTGTTACCTCCTTGATTCAAGGTGAGTTAGTTATTCTGTTATACTGAATTCAAATAACTAATCTCCCTAAAGATGCGCCTTGTATTGCTTATCTCTTTCCAATTAATTCCAGATAAATTCCCCTGAATTTACTCAGTTCTGTTGCGCATCATTTAAGTTTGGTAGCAGGTTTACGATGTCCCAACATCTGGTGTGACATCCTGATGTCTTGACTTAAGTGTTACTCTGTTTGACAATGTCACAACATCTGGTGTGACATCCTGATATCTTGACTTAAGTTCATTAACTGTTAATGTCACAACATCTGGTGTGACATCCTGAACTAAGTTCAACACTTCTTGTTTGATATCTATCTGTAACACATGACAGTAATGTTGTCATGACAGTTGCAGATGTTTCAACATTTTCTTTGACATCTGTCTGTAACATATGACAGTAATGTTGTCATGACAGTTGCAAATGTTTCAACATTTTCTTTGACATCTGTCTGTAACATATGACAGTAATTCTGTCATGACATTTGCAGATGTTTCAACATCTTCTTTGACATCTGTCTGTAACATATGACAGTAATTCTGTCATGACATTTGCAGATGTTTCAACATCTTCTTTGACATCTGTCTGTAACATATGACAGTAATTCTGTCATGACATTTGCAGATGTTTCAACATCTTCTTCAGTATCTGCCAATTATTATTACCACATTTATCTGTGCCACCATGTCAGGACATCATGTTTGGCATGTTCTTCCAGAATCTATACCATGTTAATTTAACATATGGAACTTCTTATTCAACATTTTCCAGCCATATTAGTTTTACCAAACATAATGCCAATCATAAAATAATAGGATTAACAAAATTCAGATCATGATCATCAAATGTTTGAGGAAAGGTTTCAAAATTGATCATACTGAATTTTCTTCTTTTTTCAGCTTCTGGTACAGCGTTAACTGGTTAACCATTTGGTTAACTGGTTAACCATCTTCAAAATTGTGCAGGTTTTTCCTGTGTTAACCGGTTAACCAATTGGTTAACTGGTTAACACAAGTCAGAATGGTGTTTTTGGTTTGTTTCAGCACCTTTTTGGTTCCTCTTTCTTCTTCTTCTTCTTCCTCCTTTTTATTTTTACCTTGGGAAGCACTTTTGGGAGTAATTTCTCTTTAATTTCAATGAACTTTGGGTGTAGATTAGAGTAGTTAATGTTCATTAATTCAAAACTACCTTTAAGTGGATTATTCAATTCATTTAAGGTACTTTGCATTAGTGATACATTTTCATGCTTGAATCCACCGAGATGAGTGATTGAACTTAAGGATGGAAGAATACCATGAGTGCGGCTCAATTTGGTATTCACCTTTATTTACATGCGATATTGCATCCAGATAGCGATTTACATATCGTTTATCTCACATGCATTAGCACTAACATTATGCACCTTAATTACTTCGTAAATTACTCGGAGATTTCTTAACATAGACCTAAATGTGTTTCGACATCGGAATAAAAATCTAATTGGGTTCTTGAACTTTCGTGGACCGTATCTTTTGTTGATCGCGTAATCCCAAAGTGGTTAATCATATTGCATTAAGAATCGAGACTTATGAATGTTTGATGCGTAGGTGCTTTGGGTCTCGCAATCGCCTTTCAAATTTCATTGAATTCAGTTCGATTTGCCTTTCGATTTTAGTTACTCTTTTGGTTATGGTGGATTAAGTTCACCATACCATTATTATGTAAATATTATTATACTATTACAACTATTAATATTTTAGATTCTTGCACTTTAATTTCATTTGCTACTAACATTTAAATTCTTGCACTTTTATTTTCTTTCATTTTATTTTGCTTTACTATGCTTTATTCATCCATTATCATGTTTATTATTTGCTCTTTTTTTTGTTATGTTGATTTTCCTTTTGTCCATTTGGACATAAAAACATTAATAAAGGATTAAACTTCTAAAAGACTTGTGACTTTAATTTTGGACTATGGCCATCATCCTTTGCATTGGACTTGGAGTGTTGGACTTAGATTTTAGGATCTTGCCTTTTGCTTGAGTTATTATGGATTGAAGACCATAGCAGATTTAGTTCACTTATTTTTTAAGATGGAAGTCCTATTGTTTCAAAAGAATGTTCACCATACGGTTCGATCGTTCTTCCCTTAACTTTAACTGTAAAGTCTTAGAATAGTCCATTCATCTCCTCCCACTTCTTAAATTTTCAAATCATCTTCCTATTTTCAAAACCTTCTTTGTTTTCAAACTTCAAACGTTTTCACAATCAAACCTTGACTTAGGTCAATTGATTTTACCTTTTCAATTTAATTTCTTAATAAATGCTAAACCACATAAGCATATCGAAATGTTTTTTTTCCAAAACCTTAAAAAATGCGAAACTCATTCAATTGTTTTTGTGCCCTCGTGCAATTTTCTTTTTAACCATTTTTATGTTTAGATATGATTTATTCTTTTTAGCGGAATTATTCACTAACGAATGACGACTTATCTTTATATTTTGAAATCAATTCAACACATTGTTTCTTTTAACATTTTGTACCACGAACTACAAGGTTTTGATCTCGCATTTCACTTTGTGGGTACATAGGCATGAGACGAACGTCTCTTCAAACACAAAATTCTTAAAAAAAATTCTCTTCTCATCTCTTCAATCTCTTTTCAAACAAACCATTTTCAAACCAAAAAAGCAATAAATATTTCAAAGGGCTCCCGTGGAGTACCTCAGACATTTTAGGTGCGTAAAACCTTCCCGATTTGTAACCTATCCCCTTACCCCTTCTCTGTTTGATTTTTTAGATTTTGCTTTTAAATTCATTAGGTTTTATTCGCTCTTTTTCCCTTTTCCTCTTGGAATAAAAATAAAGCGCGGTGGCGATTCTGTTTACTTTGAGTTAAGTTAACCAATAGCTTACACTCATGATTTTACCGCTACAGAAAAGTGGAGACACTGCTGGGGAGTAATCTCTTAGTGGATTCGGCCTACTTTGATTTATTTACTGCTTTTGTTTGATTTGTTTGTTATTTGTTTGTTTTGTTTCGGTTTTGGTGATCCTCTATGAGTGGGATATATTCTAACCTGGATCTGAGTTGAACTTATGATAGGACGACGATATTCGAAGCGATAAGCGATGAAGTAGTCCAAAGCTATATCAATTTGATAATCTCCACTCGGTTAGGGTCTCTTAGATTATCAATGTCACGATGAGTAATCATACGTGGCATTATTTTCCGACCTTGAGTTGATCATACAGAGGACCGTAGAACCCTTAACCCATCCAAGCCAATTTAGGAACGTAGTGCGGAAACTAACCGGGTGTAAACCTAAGGTGGTTATCACGCGATACTACACTCGAACGAGGTCTATTTTAAGAATGTTATCGGTTGGGGAGTAATCCAACGTACCAATAATAATCTAAAGATGGCTGTTAACTCCGGGAACCTATGTTAGCACCTTTTTGCATTTCTGCAGGTACAATGAAGACAAACCTTAGTACATGCCTTTGTGGGTTGTTGTTTCTTATCCCTTGACTCCATGCTCTTGATCCGAACCTTTGAACCTGTGTGCTTTGCGTGATCTTGTTTGTGGGTGTTGCATCTACATATTCATCATGATCATCGTCACAACCATTTTTCAAGGAAAACAATTCCGATTATTACAAATACTAGAAAAAGTAAATATTCCTTTTTGTCAAGATTTTTCATGACCATATTCTAGATGTTGACCATGTTTCCAATAATTGATTTGTTTTTTCTGAAAATGGAAGTTAACATTGCATATCGTTGCATCCTCGGATATTCTTGCATTCATCTGAGTTGTGTGGGAACTCATCCCGGTTGTTTCCTTCTTCAGTTGTATGTTGATCCATCAAGTTCTCTCCTCACCACAGATACGGTACTAGAGCTGCTAACAGATTGAGAGCTATCAGATTGAGAATGGAAAACCAAGAACAACATAACCTTGAAGTCAGAATGGAGATTGATGAGTTGAAGGCCAGTATGACCAGGCTCACTGAAATGATGCAAGTTCTGATTGCTCGAGGTGAACCACCTCAAAGGACTGTTATCTCTGAAGTTTCTACTGTTGTTGTTGACCCTCCTGTGATTCATCAACCGGCTTCTACTTGGCCAGAATTTGGGTTACCTCAGGATTATGTGCCAGTTGCTACTACTGCTTAAATGGGTGGTCCATCTGTTGTGCCAATTTTTTCAGCTCCGACTTTTGTCGAACCTCAACCTGTTGTGCACACTACTTCTCAAACTACTTATCAGAATTCTCCTTTTTTGTACCATGCTGCTGGTCCACAAGCTGAAATTCAGGGTCAACCTGGATATATGGACGAAGTCAGAGAGCAATGCTTGACTCTTGAGAAGAGGGTAAGAGGTTTAGAAGGAAAAGATGTCTTTGGTGCTGCTGCAATAGACATGTGTTTGGTCTCTAACCTAGTTTTGCCTGATAAGTTCAAAGTTCCTGTATTCGAGAAATACAATGGGCATAATTGTCCAAATATTCATATGCTGATGTATTATCGCAAAATGGCTGCACATATCAAGGATGACAAGCTACTTATTCATTATTTTCAAGATAGTCTGAATGGTGCTTCTGTGAAATGGTATGTAGGACTTGAGAAGAGTCACATCCGAAGCTGGAAGGATTTATCTGATGCTCTCGTAAGACAATATAAGTACAATCTGGACATGGCGCCTGACCGTCGTCAACTTCAAAACATGTCACAAAAAGAGAAAGAATCGTTCAAATAATACGCTCAGCGTTGGAGAGAGCTAGATGCTCAAGTGGAGCCACCTTTTGCCGAGAAAGAATTAACTGGTTTGTTCATGGACACTCTTCAACCGTTCTTTTGGGAGAAAATGGTAGGAAGTGTTTCATCTGGTTTTTCTGATCTAGTCACTATTAGAGAAAGACTAGAGGAAGGTATCAAGAAGGGTAAGATTACCAATGTTGAATCTTCTAATGCTGCAAGAAAGTCTCATGGGAACTTTCAAAAGAGAAGAGATGGTGATGCTTATGTTTTTTCAACTGAGAAGAAGCCTTATCGCCAGCAACAAAGATATGTTCAACCATACGTAGCTGCAGTTGCTCTTGTTGTCAAAGCTCAACCAGCTCAAGCTCAAGTTCAAATTCGAGCTCAAGCTCAGGCTCCTCATCCTGCTGCCAGACAAAATCAATATCGTAATAGGCCAATTTTTTATCCTATCCCGATGACTTACACTGATTTGTATCCTTCCTTGATTAAGTGTGGAATGATTACTACCAGGCCTCCGCCTGCTGTTCCAGATCCTCTTCCAGTTGGCTATAGAGCAGATCTTCATTGTGAGTTTCATCAAGGTGGAACTGGTCATGACTTAAAACACTGCTTTGCACTGAAATCCACCATTAAGACACGTACAACTTAGATCTAACAAAAACAAATCAAGAAACAAAAATTGAGATCCACCATTAAGAAACGTACAAGCTTCAAATCACTTCAGTTAACATATATTCATCCATTACAAGTCAAAACAAGTAATATTAAAGCAAAAAAAAAAAGCAAAATGAAGATGAAACTCAAACCTGAAAGTGAGATTTCTTGAAGAATTTGAGAAAACAAGATAGATTGAGAACCTCCTTATGCTTCCTTAAGCCTTCCTTGATCCAAATAAAGACTTATAGCTTTGAGAATGAGCAAGCAATGAAGAATCTGAATATGAAGCTCTTTGTAATTTCACCACAAAAACACCAATAACAAACTCAGAAGCAAAGTGATGACGGTGATATGGATGGAGTGATATTTATGATGATTTTAGAAACGAGAATGGAATGATCAAGTAAAAACTCAGATATGAGTTTTATGAAGATGATGAAAATTAGGGAAGAGAGAAAGGAGTTTGTAGTGCTTTCTTTGAGTGTGATGAAATGAGTCTACTCCCCTTGAAATCGTGACTTAGACTCTTATATGGCCAGGGGTGTTGAGCGCACTTGAAGGTGTGTAAACCAAGTTTGTTACTCAACAAAAAATGCAGAGCCCACGCATAATTCTTCAGCCTTTTTCAATTTGTTATTTTGAATCTAATCACATGACTATGGTGCATGTTTGTTATGGTGGAGCGCATGAGTTGTCACTTGTATGCTTGAGGATATAAACAAAAGTAAGAATCGGGGGTGCTGATTGGTTGTATCACATGAGGGCATGGGTGGAACTCACGTGTGATCCTTTTCTCCACTTTGTGGACAATCCATGTGAGTGTGGTGGAAAAAGTGTGACCTTTTTGGCAATGAAATCAGAGTGAGAGAGAGAGAGGGGGCGTGAGTCATTGGTGTGTGTTGATACTCTCTCACCATCATAAAAGGCTAGGGTGGAATGGATGTACAGAGTGTCAGTGCAAGAAGAAAGTGAGTGCTCAAAACTGAGGTTGAGGAAAGAGAACTGGGAGGAGGACAGGGGGAGACAAAGAGAATTTTGTTCGATAACTGTTAAGTTATGCCTACGTATTCTCTCGTGCAATGAGGAAGTCAGAACACCATAGTTCGACTCAAAAAGACTTGGATGCTTTTGGTGTGAACTGCTTGCTTGTCTACGCTCAAGTGTGTGACTCGTCTGGCTCGAGTGCAAACTGTCTTGCATTAGACGGAAGAAGCGAGTTCTCGTTTTCAGAGTGAAAGTGATGAGAAAAGAATCCCGGAGGAGACGTTTATTGTTTGTGTTTGTGTTTTCAGTTTTTTTATTATTATTGGTGCTTTGCATAGGATAATGAGCTTAAAACTTAATCAAGGGTTTACAAACTCATTATATCACCCCTGATTAGGGATAATGAGTCTACCTAAGTATGAGATGAAAATCTCAACTTAATTACCCTAATGATGCAGGATTAAGATCATTAACCTACTTGTGATTATTAAGTGTTTTTGGATTTTTTTTAGTGTTAAGTAATGAGTATAATCTCTAATCAAGGATTAGTGAACTCATTACACCATCATAAGAGAAGGATAATAGATGAGAACACTTAAGATGAGGAAGACTCCTCAACTTAATCCATGGTTAGGGATTAAAATCATTATATAACAAGTCTTTATTAAAATGGATTTTAAATAAAGGTGGGATTAAGAAATTGATTTTATGTTTGTAAGACTAAACCTGAGGGGGACTTGTCCATTGAACACTAGGGTTACTCCCTCTGAACCAACAGGCAGAGATGTAACCCTAATATAAGGCCCAAGTTACAAGCTTAAGTCTTAATGATTATTAGGTGTTTTGATTAGGAGGTGTAAGCAACTTAAAGGTTTAACACTAAGTATTAAATTTATACACTCCATCCTAAGATAAGGATACAGGCATAACCTTAATTCAGAGTCTTAAAACTTTAACTGTTTAGCCTTGATTATTGAGATGAGAAGCAGAGACTCAAGGAGACTCAAAAGGCAAAAACTAGGGGAGATTATGTACTACCCTAAAGTTATCATGCTTGGATATTCAAGTGGTTTGTGAGGCTTAGAGAAAGATCTTCAGATGGCCACATAGGAAGAAGAAGCATATGAAAAGAGAAGAGAGAGGAGAATAGGTTACTTACTTCTTGAAGAAGTTTAGTAACCTAAGAGAAAGAAAAGGCGCAATAGAGAGCATAAGTGAGTCAAACTCACTTCAAAGAAAAATAAAGATGCAAATTAAGAGATAAGAAGATATTGGATGTGGAGGCAAATCCACATCCTAAACAATTTATTTGAAGCCCCTGAAAAGTTAGTATGAATGCATAAGATGTGAAACAAAAGGAAATAAGGAAAATGAAGATGCAATGATCAAAACCAGAAGTGCAAACACAATACAAATGTGTTATGAAATGATGCAAAGACATGCACAATATATATGCATGATCATACAAGATATGGGATGCACAGGAAGGCATGTTAGAAGCTTGAAAACACATGAATACACATAAGATGTAATGAATGCAAAGCATACCAAATGGATGCAACAATGATCAACCAATGGTTATACATGTCTTAAGGTATCTAAGATGACATACAAATGCATGAGATGTCATGAAAAGTTCACATGATGAAGGTATGCAAAGATGAATGCAAATGAACGTGGCAATTTAGGGCTTTAAGAAAGTATGAGATGTCCATTATCAAAACAGAAGAAAAACACATGATAAAAATTTGAAAATACAACCAAAAGAACCCTAAACACTCATAAGATCACTCCCCAAAGATGGAAGTCAAAAGCTATACCAAAGTCAAGTTATGGTTTTTCTAAGTTAGGCTAGGGTTTTGGGTACTTCTTCATGAAAAATGCCAAACAAATGGAAAATGCAATGCAAACATATGAGTTAAATACCCTAGATACTACATGCAAAGTATGAAAGGATGCAAAAAGAACCATGTGCAAAATCATCTTGATTGATCAGAAATGGATTTTTGAAGTTAGGGTTAGAAAAATATGCAATTTGGAAACCCTAATTCATGGTTAATTGTCAAAACATAATCAAACCCTGAAAGAAATTTGTAAGATGAGTTTGTCAATTTGTAAGATGTGTTTTTAAATACCTAAGAGTATTTTTAATTATTTAAAATGAATTAATTAATTAAATAATACAATTACATGATTTAAAAATGGATTTTTAATGCAAAAATAAAAAATAAAAAATGTTTTTGGTTTTTGAAAATGATTTAAAGTGGAAATGCAAAAGATTGTATTTTTATAAAATGATTTGCTATTTTAAATAAATATGGAAAATAAATGAAAGAAATAAAATAAAAATGCAAAAGTAATTGAAAGCAAGGGCCAGGATTGACTTGAGGTATGAGGAATCAAGGGTCCAGGTTCAAACTCTCACTGCGCACGTTATCCAAGGGCTGACAATTGATCTGAGTTAATTAATTAGAATTTATTTTAATTAATTATAATTAGGGTTAATGACCTAATCTGAACCGTACAACACTTAACTTAATCACAATCCAATGGTTGATATTCAAATTGGGCACACTAACCCTAATGACTTTCAGATGTCCGGAACAGTGCTCCGGTCATCTTCTCCGGCCAACCCAAAACCTAACTTATTCTACAGGTCACTAAAACTCACAAAACCTGCCCAGAAATGATCCTCTAACATCATACAACACAAATCAATCAACAAAAATCATTTATATTGCATGAATCATGAGAATCGAAGCAAACATCAAACACGGGAAAAATTTCAGAACATCATTACATACTCATGTTTCACTCATTTTATATTCTAAACATATCATGGTGATAAGGATAACATGTAGAATCAATTTATAACAAGAAAATGAAGTTCTGGAAAAATTGTTCTTGGAGGCTACCTGAACTGAAGTTCTTCAAACTGGAGCTTTCAAGGCCTTCCCTTTGTGCAAACCAACTCCTTTGGACCTCCTTAAGCTATTGAGATGCTTGGATGAAGTTTATAGTGGATGGTTTGAGAGGTTCAGTTCTGATATGGCAGAAAATGAAGTTCTTGTGTGTTGTGTTTCAGGCCATTATGAGGGGTGGGATTTGTTCTATAGGTGATGTGTGGTTGATTGGTGAAGATATTTTTGAGGTTTGATGGCTGGATTGGGAGAATCGAAGAGGGGAGGTTTTTTGAGGATTTTTTTCAATCTGAACATGTGTGTGTGTTCAAGGCTTGCTGTGATATGTCTTATGATGCTTAGGGTTTACATAAATAATTGGAATGAGTCAGAGGAGTTGTTGTGCATTGTGGGAATGTCATGGCTCAATTGGGCAAAAAGTCAAGATTTGTGTACTTGAGGTATGAGATGGGATAGAGGTGATTTGAGGGCTTGAGATGCCTCATCTAGCTTCAAGGAGGGCCTTAGGATCAAAAGGTGTGAGTTGTATGGCTTGGATCATGATATTGAACATGTTTTGCAAGTTGCCAACTTTGAGAATTTTGTGAAAAATGGCCATGAAACTTGGGAATCAAGGGATGATATTTGGTCTTGAGATGTTTCTCATCAATGTTATGCAGTGTAGAAGTGAATTATAGGTCATGAGAAGGCTTGGAAAGCAAAATTGCACATTTCCCACTTTGGCATGAACTTGAAAATTATGTGATTTTTGCCAACTTTGATCCATCATAACTTGAGTTATAGGATGAATCAAGAGGAGTTCTTGTACTTTTTGAAAATGGGAAGATCCAATCTACAACTTTCATGTTTGAAGAAAATTCATTTGAAACCTTTTTGATCAAGAAAGAGGAGGTTGAAAATCTTTCCCCAAAATGGAAAGTTTACATTACAAGTGAACTTACAAGCATTCCTAAGATCAAATATTGTGAACTTACAAGCATTCCTAAGATCAAATAAAGATCATAGGACCTCAAATTGATGATGATGACCCTTTGGAACCCTTGTTGGTGGCCTCAGATGCCCTGATTCTGGCTTTTCTTGCACAACAAGTTACCATTTGATCAGATGACTTCCACAATGAATTTTCGCTTCAAATTTTATACACATGCTATTTATAACATATATAGACCAATATAATAAAGAATGGCCAAAAATTTTAAGTGTAAGGGCCTCAAACCCAAAACCCTAATTTTTGGTCATCTATGCAGGAGCCCTGGGCCTGCCTGGGCAGCTGTGCAATCCTTTGAGATTTTGTGACTTCAAAGCAAACTTGGAGGTATAATATGATCATAGAACACTCATGGACACTCTTGGCATGCTTCATGGCCTCTGAGATAGCTCAAATCACTTCTAAGACTCATTTGATCACAAACCCTAGATATGCAACTTATGCAATGAAATAACTATGCAGTGAGATGGTATGCTTATGCAATGCAATATGAAGGATCACAAGCCAAGGTGTGAGAAAAAAGAGAGGGAAAATTTGGGGTGTTTACAACTGCCCCTATTGAAGTATGAGTTAACTGTGTAGGATGTAAGCACCTGGCTTAACAGACAAACAAGATAAATTATGGTTGAATACCAAGACAGTCCAAAATTTGCACTCTTTATTATAAGAAGAAAAGAGATATATATCGTAATAGATAGTATAGACTAAATATCAAATGATAGCGACGGAGGATGACCATCGACCAAAGAGCGATTGCTAGGGATAAAAACGGTGAGAAACACACTGACTGGGACGACCATCATGCTGGGTTGTAAAGAATACTTGAAGGGGACGACCATCAGGTACAGTGATGAATGAAACAATGATGAGGGACGATCATCAAAGAGGTGAAGGATGATCATCAAGCAGGGAACGGCTGCTAAAATGATCATGACATAGGATGAATGTCGGATGGGAAGATCAACGTTAGGGACGGCCATCAGATAAAATGATGAGGGACGGTCATCAAAATAAATGATGAGGGACGGTCATCAAGAGGTGAAGGACGATCACCTAGCAGGGGACGGTTGCTGGAAAGATCACGACATAGGAAGAATGTTAGATAGAAAGATCAACGATGAGGATGGCCATCGGATAACATGATGAGGGACGACCATCAAGAGGTGAAGGATGATCACCTAGCAGGGGACGACTGCTCTGTTGGGGATTATCACGACATAAGACGAATGCCAGATAAAAATATCGACGATGGGGACGGCCATCAGATGAATGATGAGATAAAGTCATCAAAAGGTGAAGGACGATCACCTAGCAGGGTACAGATGCTGAGGATTATCGCAACATAGGACGAATGTCGGATAGAAAGATTGACGATAGGGACGGCCATCGGATGAATGATGAGGTACAATCATCAAAAGGTAAAGGAAGATCACCTAGTAGGGGACGGCTGCTAAAAATATCACGACATAGGATGAATGTCGGATTGAAATGTGTTTTGTTGGCGACTTCTGGGGATAGATAAACACGGACGATTGTTTAAGCCCTAAAAATAAAATGGTATAAGTGTTTCGACAGTGTGTATAGATTAAAGATACAGACGATTATCCTTAGGACCACAATACGGACGCGTATCGATAGAAACAAACAACGACGCGTGTTTAAGGAGTGATGATACAGACGGGTATCAATTGTTTGAACAAGGAACACGGACGAGTGTTGATCTGCTGGGGAGATGCGTAAGATACGGACGAGTATCAGAAGGATTGTGTATAAGTATGTACAAGTATTTGTTTTGAGAGTGCAAAAGGATATTTTGGCTTTTATCTGCAGGGGATAAGTTCTTGCGTATTGCTGGAGGAGTGATTTTGGTATTTGCAGGTGACTGGCTCGAACCTGGCTTATGATCATGCAAATGTTTGATTTTTGTCGTAATGCTCCGTATTATACGGAATTCTATGCTCTATTTGGGGAGGAATGATGTGAATGCTATGATTATGCAAATGAGAGAAATGAGATCCGAGATCTGAAATCTGCTGGGAGAACGAATCACTGGGCGATCTGTGGGGAGAACTCTGTGGTGATCCCAATGTTGGGGATGAGAAGATCTGGCAACTCGCTGGGGAAAAGTGATTTAGGCATTTCTTTGGAGATCCTGCTTGGGGAGGAGAGAACTTCTGGGAAGTAATCTGTCGGAGGATCAGCTTCGTGGGAGATACCCTGAGGGGATAAAAAGCTCTGTGGGGGAATACTTCGTTAAGTAGTCGTTCTGATAATGTGAATGTCAACTTGGCTAGGGATATAGTGCTTGATATACCCCATGTTGTGAAAGGTTGTCTGCCTTGAGTACCTACAACCTATCAAACAAAGGAAACACAAAAGTGCCCTGAGGTATACTCAATCGGATTGCGTCATAGGAGTTAGGTTCGCTTAAGGGAAAATATTTCCTGTAAGCATTTATTGAAAGTGGCTTATATGTTTTCATGCAAATGTTGTATTACGAACTTTGGACATTTTGCAAACAAAACAAAAAGGTACAAAACAAAGTGTGAATGAATATTTGTTTTTACTGATTTGTGTTCCCCGAAAAGGCGATTACAGTGAGGAAGCTAATCCCTGAAATAAGGAGATTGCTATAAAATTGAGAAAATAAAAGTATTCGGCAATGCCGAAGTTGATGTTTCAGTCTTCCTTTTGCTATGACCTGTATGACCTAAATGCTCTTCTTATATTTCTTTATGAAGAAAAGTTGATTCTGAGCGACATTTTATCCTTTCGAAGCTTGCCATGTTATGGGAGTGATACAGACGAATTGAGAATGCAGTTGTTTGCTTATTCCCTGATTTTGCGTGGATCGCCCTTTCGGGTTTTCAATCCATCGGGATACCCTTTTTTGCCTGAGCTGTCCGATGTGGCTTTTCAACTCAACGGGTGTACATTTTTTTCAATATTTCCCTTATTTTTTCCAGATTCTTTTATTCTGTTTTTGACTCGCCGGGATGCCCTAGTTTTGCCTGGACTTACATTTTATTTTTACGTCCAGCGGGTCACTTATGTGAAGTATTTTTTAACTGCATCTGAATTCACAGGAGACGGGAAGTCCTCACCATCCATGGTTGCGAGCATCAATGCTTCGCCTGAGAAGACTTTAGTTATAACATAGGAAAATTTATAGTTTGGCGTCCACTTTCCCATGTGGTATGTATGAGGAGGAAGGATTCTTTTCAGTACAAGCTCTCCCACTTGATATTCCCGAGGTCTGAGTTTTTGATCGAAAGCTTTCTTCATCCATTTCTGATATAACTGACCATGACAGATAGCTGCTAATCTCTTTTCTTCAATCAGGCTCAGTTGGTTATAACGAGATCGGACCCATTCTACTTCGTCCATTTTTACATTCATTATTACCCGCAAGGAGGGTAATTAAACTTCAACAGGTTGGACTGCTTCCATACCATACACAAGCT
Source organism: Lathyrus aphaca (assembly GCA_963966055.1). Taxonomy (NCBI): domain Eukaryota; kingdom Viridiplantae; phylum Streptophyta; class Magnoliopsida; order Fabales; family Fabaceae; genus Lathyrus; species Lathyrus aphaca. The sequence goes on along the minus strand of OZ014524.1, from coordinate 500,833,651 downwards.
GATAAGGTGTTGCCCTGGTAGAAGTTCTAATGGAAGTTCGGTACCCATGCAAGGTGAATGGTAATATTTCATGCCAGTCTTTGTATGTGACTACCATCTTTTGCACTATCTTCTTAATGTTCTTGTTAACTGCCTCAACAGCGCCATTCATCTTTGGCTTGTAAGGAGAAGAGTTATGATTTTGAATTTTGAAGTCTCGGCACAATTCTGCCATCATCTTGTTGTTAAGGTTTAAACCATTATCAATAATGATTCGCTCGATAACTCCATATCGACAAATGATATCCCTTTTCAGAAATCGGGCTACCACTTGCTTGGTGACATTTGCATACGAAGCTGCTTCAACCCATTTGGTGAAGTAATCAATGGATACCAGGATGAATATGTGACCATTTGAAGCAGTTGTCTCGATCTTTCCAATCATATAAATGCCCCACATGGCGAAGGGCCAGGGTGAAGACAATATATTCAATGGATTCGGAGGTACATGCATTTTGTCTTTGTAGATCTGACATTTATGGCATTTTCTGGCATTAGCGCAACAATCTGCATCCATTGTGATCCAGTAATAACCTGATCATAACAATTTCTTTGCCATTGCATGTCCTCCGGCATGGGTACCGAAAGAACCTTCATGTACTTCGTGCATTAGTAGGTCTGCTTCCTTCTTGTCAACACATCTGAGCAAGACCATGTCGAAATTTTGCTTGTATAAGGAGCCATCAGTATTGAAGAAGAAACTGCCGGCTAGCCTTCTCAATGTCTTCTTATCATTAGACGATGCCCTAGGTGGGTATGTCTGAGTCTCCAAGAAGCATTTGATGTCGTGGAACCATGGTTTGTTGTCGATGACTGTGTCCACAGAGAATACATACGCCGGTCGGTCTAGTCTAGATACTAAAATCCGAGGTACATAGTTAGTAGTCTGTACTTTGATCATAGATGAGATAGTGGCCAAGGCGTTTGCAAACTGATTCTCATCTCGAGGTATGTATTCAAGCTTTACTGTTGTGAATAAAGTTAACAATCTCCTCGTATAGTCACGGTAGGGAACCAAATGCTCTTGATGAGTATACCACTTGCCATTAGTTTAGTTGATTACCGAAGCCGAATCTCCGAATACATTCAAGGTTTTGATCCTGAGGTCAATGGATTCCTCAAGACCCATGATATAAGCTTCGTACTCTGCTTCATTGTTAGTGCAGGCAAAGGTGAGCCTGGCTGAGAAAGGCAGATGGACTCCTTTGGGTGTAATAAGAACTGCACCAACTCCATGACCGTTACAATTAACTGCCCCATTGAACATCATAGTCCATGCTTCTTCTGGATCAGGACTTTCAGTGTGAATAGGCTCTTCACAATCTTTTGACTTTAAGAACATGATGTCTTCATCAGGGAAATCAAATCTCATAGGCTGGTAGTCATCAATGGGTTTCTCAGCCAGATAGTCAGACAATACACTTTCCTTGATGGCTTTCTGAGAGGTGTTCTGAATATCATATTCTGTTAGAATCATTTTCCACCTTGCAACCCTCTCGGTAAGTGTTGGCTTCTCAAATAAGTACTTAACGGGGTCCATCTTTGAGATCAACAAGGTAGTATGAGTCAACATATATTGTCTTAGTCGGCGAGCAGCCCACGCTAATGCACAACATGTTTTCTCGAGCAGTGAATAACGTTGTTCACAGTCGGTAAACGTTTTGCTTAGGTATCATATTGCATACTCTTCTCGACCAGACTCATCATGTTGGCCCAACACACACCCTATTTATTCATCTAATACTGTCAGGTACATTATTAGAGGCCTTCCTTCAACTGGAGGCATGAGAATTGGAAGTTCTTGTAAATACTCTTTGATCTTGTCAAAAGCTCTTTGACAATCATCATTACACCTGACTATTTGTTCCTTCCTGTCGCTCCCACCTGATGACACCTGGCCAAGAGCGGTACAGACGCGAACGGTCGGTGAAGAAGAAGAACGAATAGAGTCGTCAGCTAGGCATTTTTATCCCGAAGGAAAGGTAATGTTGCATAAACCTTAGAAAAGATGGATAAGACGGTTGCGAACCAGATAAATAGAGAAAGGGGGTTGGTTACAACCTGGGAAGGTATTAGCACCCAGATTGTCCGCCGTACTCGACGGGATCCACGCTTAAAAGATTTGTGTTTAAAGGGGTAGTGTCAGTGCTATTTTGTGTGCAAAAGCTGGAAAGAATGCAAGTGTAAGTGCTAGAAGAAAGTGAAGTGAAATAAAAGAAGTTTTAGTGTAAGAACAGGAGTGCAAAGCTCATGACTATGAGGCTTAAAGAATAATGCTGGAAGAGGGGGGAATATACAGAGACTTTTGTTCGATAACTGTTAAGTTATGCCTACGTATCCTCTCATGCAATGAGGAAGTCAGAACACCGTAGTTCGACTCAAAGAGACTGAAAGATAAATTAACTTGTGAACTGCTTACTTGTCTATGCTCAAGTGTATGACCTGTCTGGCTCAGGTGCGAACTGTCTTGCCTTGGACGGAAAAAGCAAGTTCTCGTTTGTGAGTGAGGATGATGAGAGAAGAATCCCGAAGGAGACGATTATTATTTGCTTTTGTGTTTTCAATCTTTTATTGCCTTTTTGGTGTTTGCCATAAGTTAAGGAGCTTAAGCCTAAACCAAGGGTTAGTAAACTCATCACAACTTCCCTCTGATTAGGGGCAATGAGAATGTCTTAAGTGTAAAGTAAACACCTCAGACTTAATTACCATGATGTAGGATTAAGATCATTAACCTACTTGTGATTATTTAGATGTTTTTGTGTTTTTGTTTAGTGTTAAGTAATGAGTTTAATCCATAATCAAGGATTTAATGGACTCTTTCACCATCCTAATAGAAGGATAATAGATGAGAACATTTAAGCTGAGGAAGATACCTCAACTTAATCCATGATTAGGGATTAACCTCATGACAAAAAAAAGCCTTTATTAAAGTGGATTTTAGTTAATGGTAAGGTTAAGAAATGGATTTTATGGTTTGTAAGACAACTTGAGGAGGACTTGTCCATTAACACTAGGGTTAGTCCTTCTTAACCATTTAAGGAAGAAATAGAACCCTAATGCAAGGCCCAAGTTACAAGCTTGATGTCTTAATAATTATTAGGTGAATTGATTAAAGGATTTAAACACATTGAGGGTTTAACACTTAGGATTAAAGGTATACACTCCATCCTAATATAAGGATACAGGCATAACCCTAATCACAAAGTCTTAAAACCTTTAAGGCTTAGTCCTTGATTAAGAGATGACAAGAGAAGACACAAAGATGACACAAAGGTAAAACTAAATGGGGGACTAATCAAACCCTAATTGTGATCATTCTTGGTTATTCCTAGGGTTTGTGAAGCTTGCAAGAAGATCTTCAAGAGAAAGCCACCATGGAAGAAGCATGATGAAGGAAGAGAAGCAGCAAGAAGTAGGACAACTTACTTCACTCAAGAAGATAAGTTTCTTGAAGAAAGAAGGTGAGGAGGGAACATGAATGAGAAAGCCCACTCTAATACAAAAGTAAAATGCAACAATGATGCATAAGAGAGATGAGAAGAGATTATGAGAAGTGAAGGCAAATTCACTTCTCAAACACTTACCACCTGAAAAGTTAGCAACAAGAAATGAAATGAAATGAAAAATGAGATGAAATGCAAAGATGAAAACCAAAGTCAGAAGCATAATCATGATGCAAATGATGCTATGAAAGGAAGCATGAAATTTCATGAAAACTTATGACATCAAATGAAAGCAAAAGCATGGCAAATGGATGATGCAATGATCAGACATGTGTCTAATGTGTCCTAAGATGTCTTAGAAGTCATGTGGATGCACAAAATATCATGGCAAATCCAAGTATGCAAGCATATGAAGAATGTATGCAAATGAAAGCAAAAATTAGGGTTTATGTACAAGATGCAATGCAAAATTCAAAATCAGAAGCAAGACATGAGATAAAAAATTGAAAATGGGATCAAAGGTACCCTAAACCTATACAAGTTCACTGCCCAAAGGGGGAGGTTAGAAGCTAAACCCTAAAGAAGTTATGATTTTCCTAAGTTTACTAGGGTTTTAAGGTACCTCACAAGGAAAAATGCAAAACAAATCAAAAATGAAAGATGAATTCATGCCAATTTTATCCTAGAAACTACATGATATGTGGGATGCAATTCAAAAAGAATCACTATCAAACCCTTCATGGTTAGGCAGAAAAGATTTTTCTAAGTTAGGGTCAAAATATTGATTTTTAAGAACCCTAAATCCAAAGAAAAATGTCAAAATGGATCAAGAACCAAAAAGAAATTTGTACGAATGGTTTGATAATGTCTCTAAATGTGTCAAGATGGAATGTGATTTTTTTTGGTGATTTTTAGAAACTTAAATGGTATTTTAATTAATTAATTTCCATTAATTAATTAAAATAAACATTTAAATATTTTAGAAATACAAATTTTGTGCAAAAAATAAAATAAAAATTATTTTTATGTTAAGAAAATTAATAAAAGTCAGCATGCAAAAAAATAAGATTTTTTGAGATTTTCTAGCTATTTTAAAATAAATATGCAAAACAAAATAAAAAAAATATGAATTAAAATGAATTAATGGGAAAGTATGATGATCCAAGGGTTCAGATTCAAATCTGGGAAAAGGGGATTGACTGTGCGCGTGATCTGATGGCTATAATTCAAACTGAGTTAATTTTAGTTAATTAATTAATTAATCCTAAATTAAACCTAATGATCTAATCTGAGCCTTTCAAAAAAGCGCTAACCCTAAGATCTAATGGCCAAGATTCAAACTCACATTAATTACCCAGCTAACCCTAATTAAACACTAAACACTTTCAGGTGACCGGAACAGTGTTCCGGTCATCTTCTCCGGCCATCCATTCTTGCTATCTCACTCAATCCGTAAAATCAAACCACAAAACTCTCTAGAAATGATCCCCACCCCATTCTAAACAAGATTCAGCCATCAAACAAAATTTATTTCACATGAACAATGAGATTCGAAGCAAAACGGAAAATCTTTCAGAAATTTCAGAAGCTTCATACATGCTTAAAACTGAATCATTTTCAAAACTAAAAGGTGCAGTGTGACCAGTGAAGCATGGAGAACAATCTAAGAACTTAAGAAAACATTTCTGGAAAATTTGTTCTTGAGGTTACCTGAACTGAAGCTTTCAAAAATGGCATTGTCTGGCTGCTTCTTTGCTTCAAAACCCCTCCAATGAGATCCCTCAAGAGTTTGCAATTCTTGGTTGGAGTTTATGTGGCCTCTATGTGCAGTTGGCTGAAGCTCAGGTCAAGGAATGTGAAAATCGTGTTTTTGATATAGGGTGTTTCAAGGCAAAATGAAGGGTGGGAAATGACCAGTGATGAATGTGTAGTTGAATGGTGGAAAATGTTTGGAGATTTGTTGGTTGAGCTATGAGTTTCGAAAGCTTTTGCAAGTTGGAGTGATTATGTGAATGCTGAGTTGTGGGAGGATGCAGGCTTTCTTGATGTATGGAATGGCTTGCCTTTGGTACTAATATCAATCCTTGATAGGTCAGAGAGTTGTTGTGGGCTATGCTGATTGGTATGGAGCAAAATGCAAAAAGTCAAAAGTTGGTGTACTTGAGGTATGGGCACATGTCAGGCTTGGATTTGGGCATGGCTGTGCGTAGAAAAGATCAAGGAAGGCTTATGGATTAGATTTGATGAGCTGTAACAAGTGGAGGTATGGTTACATGAGCTTTTGCAAATTGGTGCAACTTTGGGCCCTTTGTGATTTCTTGATGTGTAAGGCATGAAAAGGTGTGATTATTGGGCCAATTATGATCCTTAGGCAATGCATTATGATGTTAAGACATGTAGAAGTGTGTTTGAGGTCACAAAAATGCTTGGCATGAGAATTTGCAAACTTCCCTCTTTGGCGTAAAAGTGAAATTTATGTGATTTTTCCCAACTTTGGCAAGCCATAACTTGAGTTCAAAAATGAATTAGGTCAAGTTCTTGTACTTTTTGAAGAGGGAATGATCCAATATACAACTTTCATGACCAAGAATTTTTCATTTGAAGCATTTTTTGAATCAAAAAGAGGAGGTTGAAAAACTTTCCCAAAATGGCAAGTTTGCATTACAAGTCGCTTTCCCAAAATGGCAACTTTGCAAATGGTTTGAAATTCTTCAATTTTGTGAACTTATAACTTCTTATAAGATCAAATAAAAACCATATACACCACAAATGATGGATAAGACCCTTTGGTTGGATGATTGGGGGCCTCAGATGCCCTGATTTTTACAATGACTTGTTCAAGAAGTCATATATTGATCAGATGCCTTCCCCATTGAATTTTTTAATAAAAATTGGTATGCATTATCTTTATAACATATAATGACCAATAGAAACAAGAATGACTAAAAAATTTGGATTTATGGCCTCTGAAACCAAAACCCTAATTTTAGGTCATCTATGTAGTTAAACCTGGCTCTGCTTCTATGCCTTTCTTAGTTCTTGTGATTTTCTGACCTTCTTGATCTTAGGAGGATATAATATGATGCTTGAACATACATGGACCCTATTGAGATGATTGGAGACCTTTGGAGTGGCTCAAATAGCTCATGGGATTGCTCAGATCACAAACCCTAGATGCATATGACTTTGAACCAATGCAGTGAAGCAAAAATGCAATATGAAATGATATGATTGAACTTATGCAAATGAAAATAATCACAAGCCATGGTGAAATGAGTGAGGGAAAATTTTGGGTGTTTACAGCTGCCCCTATTCAAACATGAGTTAGCTGTGCAGGATGTAAGCGACGACTTAACAGGCAAACAAGATAACTTGTGGTTGAATACCAGAGACAGTCCAAAATTTGCACTCACTGGGTATGAAGAAGAAAAGGGATATATATTGTAAAAGGAAAATAAAGTATGATTATAAAGTGCGGGCGACGGAGGACGACCGTCGAGCAGAGGACGACTGCTGGGGATAAGCAATGACGGGGACGACCGACATGCTGGGGAAATAAAGGATTATGATGAGGACGACCATCAGGTAAAGTAACAAAATCCTCTGGGGATTAAAGGTAAAGGCAATGATGGGGACGACCATCAGGTTCAAAGTATAAATGAAATAAATGATGAGGTACGGTCATCAAAGGTGAAGGACGATCACCTAGCAGGGGACGGCTGCTCTGTTGGGGATAAGGATGAGGGACGGTCATCTATTGGTGAAGGACGATCACCTGGCAAGGTACGTTTGCCAAAAGTATTATGACATAGGACGAATGCCGGATAGAAAATGTCGACGATGGGGACGGCCATCGGATAAGCATGATGAAGGACGATAATCAAGAGGTGAAGGACGATCACCTAACAGGGTACGGCTGCTCTCGGGGTTTATCATGACATAGGATGAATGTCAGATAACAAGATCAACGATGGGGACGGCCATCAGATAAAATGATGAAGGACGATCATTAAGAGGTGAAGGACGATCACCTAGAAGGGTACAGATGCTAAAATATCACGACATAAGACGAATGTCGGATAGGAAAGGGTTCCAATAATGGAGACTCTGCTGGGGATATGGATGAGGGACGGTCACCTGGCAGGGTACGGCTACCGGAAGTATCATGACATAGGACGAATGTCAGATAGAAAAAGAGTCTTGCTAAGAATTTGCTGGGAACTCTTCTGGGGAATGGTAGGTACAGACGAGTGTTTACATTCAAGAGATGAAAGGTATTTGACTCTGTGTATAGATTAAAGATGAGGACGAGCATCCTTAGGACCATGATACGGACGAGTATCAGTAGAAACAAACGCTGACGCATGTTTAGAGATGATGATACGGACGAGTATCAACTGGTTAACAAAGAACACGGACAAGTGTCGACTCTGAGGGGAAAAAGCGGTGTATACAAGATACGGGCGAGTATCTGTGTGAATAAAAATAAACATGAGTGAGACATAAACGAGTGTTCGACTTGCTGAGGAGAGTGTGACACAGACGGGTGTCAAAAGAGAAAAAGTATAAATTATGAACATGTAAGTATAAAAGGTGTTTGATGACCGGTGGGGATAGGATGATACGGACAGGTGTCGAAAGAAGTGTATACATATGTTTGTATTTATTTGTGAGTGCAAAGGGGATGCTTTGGCTTTCTGCTGGGGATATGACACCGACGAGTGTCAAGAAGCATCTGCAATGCATAAATATCTGTTTGTAGGGGATGTTCTGGCGACTTTCTGGGGAAAGATGACATGGACGAGTGCCAAAAGGAGCATGTATCTGGTATTTTTGGGAATGTAAAGAAGATGCTTTGACATTCTTCCGGGGAGTTTGAGAGGTATTATGTATGTTGTTGATGGTATGTCAGTATTCACAGGTGACTGATTCAAAACATGGCTTGTGATTATGCAATATGTTTGATTTTTGCCGTAATGCTCCGTATTGGACGAAATGCTACGCTCTGGGGGAAATATGATGTGAATGCTATGTTTATGCAAAGATACCAATCCGGGATTCGAATCCCGTTGCTGTAGAGATTTCTGACTGATCTTGCTTGAAAGAATATCCCAGCTGGGAAATGAGATCACTGGTAGATCTGATGTATATCTCTGTTTGGGGAAATAAGTCACTGATAGACCTATTCTTGGTGATGAGTCCAGCTGGGGCTGTGGAAGCTTTCGTGACTTCGTTGTGAGATCTTCAGACACTGCCTTTCCGAAGAGGCTGGAGTTCTGTGGGGAGATAGTTCCCTGTCTTTGCACTTGGCTAGGGAGGAATGATCATTAACCGATCTTCCCAGAGATTTCTATGAGGATCCTTCTGAGGATGAGGAGACTTGACAACTCAGCTGGGGAATGAGCATTTTCTGATGCTGTTTTGAAGAAGATGTGCTGGGGAAGAATGCTTTGGCAACTTCGTTGGGGAAAACATTTCAGATTTTGTCTGGAAGAGGTAATGAGGACATAATGATCTGGCAATGTTGGCTGGGAGAAGCTTTCATGCACCATGTTGCGCTTTGAATACCTGCAATCCTGTTATGACAAAGAAACCTACAGATACCCCGAGGTGTCCCTTACTGGATTCCATCATAGGAGTTTAGACACTCCCGAGAGCAAATATATTTCCTGTAAGCGTGTAATTTAGGAAAGCCGCATCTGTATTTATGCAACCATTATATTAAGGACATTGGACATTTTTTCAAACAAATAAAAGTAAAATGTATGAGACAAAATGTGACTGAAGACCTGATTTTATTAATTTGTGTGCCCTGAATTGGCAAGTACAGTCAAAAGAAACAAATCCCCTGAAATGAGGAGATTGTTACAAATTGAGAAACAAAAAGGTGCTGGCTATGTTGATGACGCTTCAGTGTGCTTCCCTTTTTCTATGACTTGTATGACATTGACGTTCTTCTCCTCTCTCTTTTAAAGAAGGTTGATTTTGACCTATGCTTGAATCTTTCGAAGCTTGCCATGCTGTAAGTGATACAGACGAATTCAGAATGCAGTTGTTAGCTTGTTCCCTTATTTTGCGTGGATCTCCCTTTCAGGTTTTCAATCCACCAGGATACCCATTTTTGCCTGAGCTGTCCAATGCGGCTTTTCAACTCAGTGGGTGTACATTTTTTATTTATTTTCCCTTACTTTTTCCCGAGTCCTTTTATTTTGTTTTTGACTCGAATGGGATGCCCTATTTTTGCCTGGACTTACATTCTGTTTTTATGTCCAGCGGGTCATTTTATGCGAAGTATTTTTTAACTGCATCTGAATTCACAGGGGACAGGAAGTCTTCACCATCCATAGTACTGATCATCAGTGCTCCACCAGAGAAAACTTTCTTTACTATGAATGGACCGTCGTAATTCGGAGTCCACTTGCCCCTGTGGTCTGCATGAGGAGGAAGGAGTCTTTTCAGCACAAGATCCCCTACTTGGTATTCCCGAAGCCTGACTTTCTGATCGAAGGCTTTCTTCGTTCTTTTCTGATATAACTGCCCATGACAGATTGAAAATAATCTCCTCTCTTCGATCAGATTCAGTTGTTCGTATCGGGATCGGACCCATTCTGCTTCATTCAGTTTGACGTCCATCAATACCCGCAAGGAGGGTAGCTCAACTTCAACAGGTAGGACAACTTCCATACCATACATAAGTTGATACGGTGTTGCCCCAGTGGATGTTCTGATTGATGTACGGTACCCATGCAAAGCAAATGGTAGCATTTCATGCCAGTCTTTGTATGTGACCAACATCTTCTGCACAATCTTATTGATATTCTTGTTAGCTGCCTCAACAACGCCATTCATCTTTGGCCTGTAAGGAGAAGAATTGTGATGTTGGATCTTGAAGTCCCGGCACAGTTCTACCATCATTTTGTTGTTTAAGTTGGAACCATTATCAGTAATGATTCGCTCGGGCACTCCATACCGACAGATGATGTCTCTCTTCAGGAATCGGGCTACCACTTGCCTGGTGACATTTGCATATGAAGTTGCTTCGACCCACTTGGTAAAATAGTCAATGGCTACCAGGATGAATTTGTGTCCATTTGAAGCAGTCGGTTCAATCTTTCCAATCATATCAATGCCCCACATGGCAAAAGGCCAGGGTGAAGACATTACATTCAGTGGATTTGGAGGCACATGCACTTTATCTGCATAAATCTGGCATTTATGGCATTTCCTGGCATAAGCACAACAATCTGCATCCATTGTGATCCAATAATAGCCTGATCTTAACAACTTTTTAGCCATAGCATGCCCTCCAGCATGGGTACCAAAAGATCCTTCGTGCACCTCGTGCATCAACAAGTCTGCCTCTGTCTTATCAACACATCTGAGAAGCACCATATCAAAGTTTCTCTTGTACAATGAATCATCAGCATTCAGGAAGAAACTGCCAGCTAGCCTTCTTAATGTCTTCTTGTCATTGGATGATGCCCCAGGTGGGTATGTTTGATCCTCCAAGAAGCATTTGATGTCATAGAACCAAGGCTTATCATTTTCAGCAAGGTCTGCAGAGAACACATACGTTGGTCTGTCAAGTCTGGATACTGAAATCCGAGGCACAAAGTTGGTAGCTTGAACTTTGATCATGGATGAAATGGTAGCCAGAGCATCTGCAAACTAATTTTTCATCTCGAGGGATATACTCAATCTTGACCGTTGTGAAGAATGTGAGTAACCTCCTTGTATAATCCCGGTATAGAATCAGATGCTCCTGGTGAGTATACCATTTTCCGTTGGTTTGATTGATTACCAGAGCTGAATCTCCGAACACAGTTAAAGTCTTGATCCTGAGGTCAATGGCTTCCTCAAGACCCATAATACAAGCTTCGTATTCAGCTTCGTTGTTAGTGCAGTTAAAGGTGAGTTTTGCCGAGAAAGGAAGGTGAACTCCCTTAGGTGTAATGAGTACTGCACCAACACCACGACCATTCATATTAACAGCCCCATCAAACATCATAGTCCATTCTTCTTCTGGGTCAGGGCCTTCAGTGTAAACAGGCTCTTCATGATCTTTTGCTTTAATGAACATGATGTCTTCATCAGGGAAGTCAAATCTCATAGGCTGGTAATCATCAATGGGTTTCTCAGCCAGATAATTAGACAATACACTGCCTTTGATGGCCTTTTGAGATGTGTACTGAATGTCATATTCTGTGAGAATCATTTGCCATCTTGCAACCCTTCCGGTAAGAGTTGGCTTCTCAAATATGTACTTGACTGGGTCCATCTTGGAAATCAACAAGGTAGTGTGGGTCAACATATACTGTCTCAGTCGGCGAGCAGCCCACGCTAAAACACAGCAAGTTTTCTCGAGCAGTGAATAACGTTGTTCACAGTCGGTAAACTTTTTGCTTAGGTAGTAAATTGCATACTCTTTTCGACCAGACTCGTCATGCTGGCCCAGCACACACCCCATTGACTCTTCTAATACTGTCAAGTACATTATTAGAGGTCTTCCTTCAACTGGAGGCATAAGGATTGGAGGCTCTTGTAAGTATTCCTTGGTTTTGTCAAAAGCCCTCTGGCAGTCTTCATTCCACCTAACTGTTTGTTCTTTTCTTAACAGCTTGAACAAAGGCTCACAGGTCGCTGTAAGGTGAGATATGAACCTTGAAATGTAGTTCAATCTACCCAAAAACCCCCGAACTTCTTTCTCAGTGTTTGGTGCAGGCATTTCTTGAATGGCTTTAACTTTATCAGGGTCAACTTCAATCCCTTTCTCACTTACAATAAATCCCAGCAGCTTACCGGACCGCACCCCGAATGTGCATTTGTTGGGGTTTAACTTCAACTGGTACTTTCTCAGACGCTTGAATAGCTTCAATAGTGGTGGGTCATAAAACTGCAAGCATGTGTGAATCATGCTCCTCTGAGAAGGATCAAGGTCCATAACCATATCCAGGATTCCTCCATAGTGTTCTCTAAACAGTGGGATATGGTCAGGGGTGGTGAGTGACTGGACCTGCCTGATACCAGTCAATACAGGCTCAAAGAAGTGATAGGATATGTTGCTCTTCCTGGGAGTAGTCATGAGTGTTGCTGAAGAAGCTGGAGATAGGTGCTGATGAAGATCACAGGCTGAGAAGCTGGAGGTGGACCACTGACAGACTGGTGCTGGTGGTGATGGGGATAACTGAAGCAGATAACTAATGAAGACAGCTGAAGCAGAGGTCTATGCAGAAGAAAGGGTCAAAACCAAAACCAAGATAATGAGGTGGATACCCTGAAAAGCAATAAACAAATGTTAAATGATGCAATGATGAATATGCAAATGATACGCAAGGGTTTGTGATCAAGTTGGATCTGATTATCTGTCTTGATACAAGGTCCATATATGCTCGAAGGTTCAGGATGAGGGCTCAGAAATCCAGTAACCAGGGTAGGGGACTCAAATAAACAGTCACATGTCCAGGGTTAATCACAAGAACTGTCCAAAGTGAAGTAATCTTAAACAAAACAGTAACAGGGTATGATATGGCCAAGGGTTCCTGCAAACCTGTAAACAACCCATCCCCCTCACATGTAGTGTTCTAGAACAAGGATCCTTAGACTTGGATCAGTTATGAGAAGTGTAAACACTTCTAACCCGGAGGTACAATGTTTACAATAACCATAAAAGATCCTCCTCTAATTCACCTCAGCTTCTGAAGGTTATAATAAAGGTCATCCAGACTTAGCAGGCTTCCCAGATAGCCCTAGCACTACAGGATATCTGTAGCACAGAGTTCTCAAGAAGAAACCCACATCTGAACCATATTTCATATTCCCGCACCAGACCGATATGGAATGGGAAAGAACATGAACCACTCTAGCCTAGGTGTCACTCAGGTCCCAGGTATAGGACCTTAGACTCTCAATGGAACCCCACCCACCAAAACAGAAACCAGATCCTACAAATGACAGTATGAAATATGCATAAGACTGTAAAGAAAGCAGTAAATAAAGCTGTATATAAAGCAGTAAATAAAGCAAAAATGAAAAAACACACTTAGCACATAACACCCCAGTAAACACAAATCAAACAAGTGCTAGGAGGAACCCACAAAAAGAAGCAGAAGCCCTGGTTGCAATATAAGATTCCCCAGCAGAGTCGTCAAGCTGTCGCTCCCACCTGATGACACCTGGCCAAGAGGGGTACAGACGCGAACGGTCGGCGAAGGAGAAGAACGAATAGAGTCACCAGCTAGGTATTTTTATCCCGAAGGAAAGGTAATGCTGCATAAACCTAAGAAAAGATGGATAAGACGGTTGAGAACCAGAGAAAATGAGAAAGGGGGTTGGTTACAACCTGGGAAGGTATTAGAACCCAGATTGTCCGCCGTACTCGACGGGATCCACGCTTAAAAGATTTGTGTTTAAAGGGATAGTGTCAGTGCTATTTTGTGTGCAAAAGCTGGAAAGAATGCAAGTGTCAGTGTTGGAAGAAAGTGAAGTGAAACAAAAGAAGTGTCAGTGTAAGAACAGGAGTGCAAAGCTTAAGACTATGAGGCTTAAAGAATAATGCTGAAAGAGGGGGGAATATACAGAGACTTTTGTTCGATAACTGTTAAGTTATGCCTACGTATCCTCTCGTGCAATGAGGAAGTCAGAACACCGTATTTCGACTCAAAGAGATTGAAAGATAAATTAACTTGTGAACTGCTTACTTGTCTATGCTCAAGTGTATGACATGTCTGGCTTAGGTGCGAACTGTCTTGCATTGGACGGAAGAAGCAAGTTCTCGTTTGTGAGTGAGGATGATGAGAGAAGAATCCCGAAGGAGACGATTATTATTTGCTTTTGTGTTTTCAATATTTTATTGCCTTTTTTGTATTTGTCATAAGTTAAGGAGCTTAAGCCTAAGCCAAGGGTTAGTAAACTCATCACATCTTCCCTCTAATTAGGGGCAATGAGAATGTCTTAAGTGTGAAGTAAACACCTCAGACTTAATTACCATGATGTAGGATTAAGATCATTAACCTACTTGTGATTATTTAGATGTTTTTGTGTTTTTGTTTAGTGTTAAGTAATGAGTTTAATCCATAATCAAGGATTTAATGGACTCATTACACCATCCTAATAGAAGGATAATAGATGAAAACATTTAAGTTGAGGAAGATACCTCAACTTAATCCATGATTAGGGATTAACCTCATGACAAAACAAAGCCTTTATTAAAGTGGATTTTAGTTAATGGTAAGGTTAAGAAATGGATTTTATGGTTTGTAAGACAACTTGAGGAGGACATGTCCATTAACACTAGGGTTAGTCCTTCTTAACCATTTAAGGAAGAAATAGAACCCTAATGCAAGGCCCAAGTTACAAGCTTGATGTCTTAATGATTATTAGGTGAATTGATTAAAGGATTTAAACACATTGAGGGTTTAACACTTAGGATTAAAGTTATACACTCCATCCAAATAGAAGGATGCAGGCATAACCCTAATAACAACGTCTTAAAACCTTTAAGGCTTAATCCTTGATTAAGAGATGAGAAGAGAAGACACAAAGATGACACAAAGGTAAAACTAAATGGGGGACTAATCAAACCCTAATTGTGATCATGATTGGTTATTCCTAGGGTTTGTGAAGCTTGCAAGAAGATCTTCAAGAGAAAGCCACCATGGAAGAAGCCGGATGAAGGAAGAGAAGCAGGAAGAAGTAAGACAACTTACTTCACTCAAGAAGATAAGTTGCTTGAAGAAATAAGGTGAGGAAGGAACATGAATGAGCAAGCCCACTCTAATACTAAAGTAAAATGCAGCAATGATGCATAAGAGAGATGAGAAGAGATTATGAGAAGTGAAGGCAAATTCACTTCTCAAACACTTACCACCTGAAAAGTTAGCAACAAGAAATGAAATGAAATGAAAAATGAGATGAAATGCAAAGATGAAAACCAAAGTCAGAAGCATAATCATGATGCAAATGATGCTATGAGATGGTATGAAAGCATGTCAAGAAATGAGGATGATCATACAAGTAATGAAGATGCAAATGAGACATGAAAGGAAGCATGAAAGTTCATGAAAACTTATGACATCAAATGAAAGAAAAAGCATGGAAAATGGATGATGCAATGACAGACATGAGTCTAATGTGTCCTAAGATTTCTTAGAAGTCATGTGGATGCACAAAATATCATGGCAAGTCCAAGTATGCAAGCATATGAAGAATGTATGCAAATGAAAGCAAAAATTAGGGTTTATGTACAAGATGCAATGCAAAACTCAAAATCAGAAGCAAGACATGAGATAAAAAATTGAAAATGGGATCAAAGGTACCTTAAACCTATACAAGTTCACTACCCAAAGGGGGAGGTCAGAAGCTAAATCCTAAGGTAGTTATGATTTTCCTAAGTTTGCTAGGGTTTTAAGGTACCTCACAAGGAAATTTGCAAAACAAATAAAAAATGAAAGATGAATTCATGCCAATTTTATCCTAGAATCTACATGATATGTGGGATGCAATGCAAAAAGAATCACTATCAAACCCTTCATGGTTAGGCAGAAAAGATTTTTCTAAGTTAGGGTCAAAATATTGATTTTTAAGAACCCTAAATCCAAAGAAAAATTTCAAAATGGATCTAGAACTAAAAAGAAATTTGTATGAATGGGTTGATAATGTCTCTAAATGTGTCAAGATGTAATGTTATTTTTTTGGTGATTTTTAGAAACTTAAATGGTATTTTAATTAATTAATTTCCATTAATTAATTAAAATAAAGTTTTTAAATATTTTAGAAATACAAATTTTGTGCAAAAAATAAAATAAAAATTATTTTTATGTCAAGAAAATTAATAAAAGTCAGCATGCAAAAATATAAGATTTTTTGAGATTTTCTAGCTATTTTAAAATAAATATGCAAAACAAAATAAAGAAAATATGAATTAAAATGAATTAATGGGAAAGTATGATGATCCAAGGGTTCAGATTCAAATCTGGGAAAAGGGGGTTGACTGAGCGCGTGATCTGATGGCTATAATTCAAACTGAGTTAATTTTAGTTAATTAATTAATTAATCCTAAATTAAACCTAATGATCTAATCTGAGCCTTTCAAAAACGCGTTAACCCTAAGATCTAATGGCCAAGATTCAAACTCACATTAATTACCCAGCTAACCCTAATTAAACCCTAAACACTTTCAGGTGACCGGAACAGTGTTCCGGTCATCTTCTCCGGCCATCCATTCTTGCTATCTCACTCAATCCGTAAAATCAAACAACCAAACTCTCCAGAAATGATCCCCACCCCATTCTAAACAAGATTCAGCCATCAAACAAAATTTATTTCACATGAACAATGAGATTCGAAGCAAAACGGAAAATCTTTCAGAAATTTCAGAAGCTTCATACATGCTTAAAACTGAATCATTTTCAAAACTAAAAGGTGCAGTGTGATCAGTGAAGCATGGAGAACAATCTAAGAACTTAAGAAAACATTTCTGGAAAATTTGTTCTTGAGGTTACCTGAACTGAAGCTTTCGAAAATGGCACTGTCTGGCTGCTTCTCTGCTTCAAAACCCCTCCAATGATCTCCCTCAAGAGTTTGCAATGCTTGGTTGGAGTTTATGTGGCCTCTATGTGTAGTTGGCTGAAGCTCAGGTCAAGGAATGTGAAAATCGTGTTTTTGATATGGGGTGTTTCAAGGAAAAATGAAGGGTGGGAAATGACCAGTGATGAATGTGTAGTTGAATGGTAGAAAAAGTTTGGAGATTTGTTGGCTGAGCTATGATATTCGAAAGCTTTTGCAAGTTGGAGTGATTTTGTGTATGCTGAGTTGTGGGAGGATGCAGGCTTGCTTGATGTATGGAATGGCTTTCCTTTGGTACACATATCAATCCTTGATAGGTCAGAGAGTTGTTGTGGGCTATGCTGAATCGTATGGAGCAAAATGCATAAAATCAAAAGTTGGTGTACTTGAGGTATGGGCACATGTCAGGCTTGGATTTGCGCATGGATGTGCGCAGCAAAGATCAAGGAAGGCTTATGGATTAGATTTGATGAGCTGTAACAAGTGGAGGCATGGTTACATGAGCTTTTGCAAATTGGTGCAACTTTGGCCCCTTTGTGATTTCTTGATGTGTAAGGCATGAAAAGGTGTGATTCTTGGGCCAATTCTGATCCTTAGGCAATGCATTATGATGTTAAGACATGTAGAAGTGTGTTTGAGGTCACAAAAATGCTTGGTATGAGAATTTGCAAACTTCTCTCTTTGGTGTAAAAGTGAAATTTATGTGATTTTTCCCAACTTTGGCAAGCCATAACTTGAATTCAAAAATGAATTAGGTCAAGTTCTTGTACTTTTTGAAAAGGGAATGATCCAATCTACAACTTTCATGACCAAGAATTTTTCATTTGAAGCATTTTTGAATCAAAAAGAGGAGGTTGAAAAACTTTCACAAAATGGCAAGTTTGCATTACAAGTCACTTTCCCAAAATGGCAACTTTGCAAATGGTTTGAAATTCTTCAATTTTGTGAACTTCTAACTTCTTCTAAGATCAAATAAAAACCATATACACCCAAAATGATGGAGAAGACCCTTTGGTTGGATGATTGGGGGCCTCAGATGCCCTGATTTTACACTGACTTGTTCAAGAAGTCATCTATTGATCAGATGCCTTCCCCATTGAATTTCTTCATAAAATTTGGTATGCATGATCCTTATAACATATAATGACCAATAGAAACAAGAATGACTAAAAAATTTGGAGTTATGGCCTCTGAAACCAAAACCCTAATTCTAGGTCATCTGTGCAGTTAAACCTGGCTCTGCTTCCATGCCTTTCTCAGTTCTTGTGATTTTCTGACCTTCTTGATCTTGGGAAGATATAATATTATACTTGAACATACATGGACCCTCTTGAGATGATTGAAGACCTTTGGAGTGGCTCAAATAGCTCAGGGGATTGCTCAGATCACAAACCCTAGATGTAGATGACTTTGAACCAATGCAGTGAAGCAAAATTGCAATATGAAATGATATGATTGAACTTATGCAAATGAAAAGAATCACAAGCCATGGTGAAATGAGTGAGGGAAAATTTGGGGTGTTTACACTTCCTTAGCAGTATGAACAAGGGCTCGCAGGTTGCAGTGAGATGAGATATGAACCTTGAAATGTAGTTCAATCTACCCAGGAATCCTCGAACTTCTTTCTCAGTCTTAGGTGCAGGCATCTCCTGAATTGCTTTGACTTTGTCGGGATCAACCTTAATTCCTTTTCCGCTTACAATAAAACCAACAGTTTTCCAGAATGCACCCCGAATGTGCACTTGTTGGGGTTCAACCTTAACTGATATTTCCTCAGACGCTTGAATAGTTTCAACAGATTCACCAAATGCTCTTCCTCTGTTTGGGACTTGGAAATCATGTCATCCACGTAACACTCAATTTCTTTATGGATCATGTCATGGAATAATGTTACCATAGCCCTTTGATATGTTGAATCGACGTTATTCAAACCAAACGACATTACTTTGTAGCTGAACGTGCCCCATGGTATGATGAAGGTTGTCTTCTCCATGTCTTCAGGTGCCATCTTGATTTGATTGTATCCAGAAAATCCGTCCATGAAGGAAAATACCGAGAATTGAGCTGTGTTGTCTACCAATACATCAATGTGAGGTAATAGGAAGTCTTCTTTCGGGCTTGCTCTGTTCAGATCCCGGTAATCGACGCACATACGCACCTTGCCATCCTTCTTAGGTATGGGTACAATGTTAGCAAACCACGGAGGGTAACTAGTTACAGCAAGAAAACTGGCGTCCCACTGCTTTTGTACTTCTTCTTTGATTTTCATGGCCATGTCCGGGCGAGTACGGTACAACTTTTGTTTGACCGGCGGACAATCCTCCTTTAACGGCATCCTGTGCATGACAATATTTGTATCCAAACCCGGCATATCTTGGTAAGACCAAGCGAAGACATCGAAATATTGTCGCAGTATACTGATAAGTTGTTCTTTTTCTGGAGCTCGCAGACTGGCTCCAATCTTCATTTCTTTCACATCTTCCTCGGTACCAAGATTAATAGTTTCAACCTCCTCCTGATGAGAAGAAATCACCTTTTCCTCTTGTCTCAATAACCTGGCTAACTCCTTAAGTAATTCATAGTCTTCTTCAACCCCTTCATCTGCTTGATTAATCAGATTGTCGAAGTCACACAAGGTCATAACAGTGTCATTGTCGGTGCAATCTGGAGGACTATCTCTGCAAGGGTTGAGATTTGGTTCGTTTTAGTGATTGATTTTATCTTATTTTAGAAAAAGTGAATGAAGTATTTATTTAGAAAAACATTGCCATTTATTGCTTTGTGCGAAAATAACAAAAATGAAAAGACAGTGAGCGAAAAAGATTGTTTGCAAAAAGATGTCCATTGTTCATTAATATCCAATTTTCACAAAATACATATGGCCCTATTACAAAATGAGTCCCGACATCTTGGGCAAGATGCAAGACTTTGATGCATGCTTAAAATAGGAAATAATAATTATTCTGCAGCAGTAACCCTTATAATTTCCTGGGAAGACCAGTTGAGGACTTGTTGGCCTGGGACTCTTGGATGGATCTAGCTTTCTAGGTTTTAGTCGCTCTCAGCCTCATTTTCCAAAGTGTTGACAGCATCCGGGGTCAACATTCCCCCACTTATGAACATTGGAGCTTCAGCAGCCTCCTCTAGAACTTGTCGGGATGGTCTGTAACCTAAACCGAATTTGTCTTCTTTCATCTGAACCTTCAGCAGCTTGCCCCAGCCCTGTGCATTCCCTTCTTCCACGACCTTCCGTGCTTGTTTGTAGGAAGCAATTGAAGTTCCCATCCTTTCCTCTTGGGATGTAGCAAACACCTTAGTTGTAGCTTCGTTGACATTTAAGGCTTCAAAGCCCTGACTCATGGTTTCATGGATCTCCCCATCCATTTCTATGTACTTGTATGTAGCCAGGTGACTAAAAAAGATGTCTTCTTCTCCACAGATGATGATAGTTTGGCCTTCCCAGTCATATTTTAACTTCTAGTGAAGGGTAGACGTCACCGCGCCAGCGGCGTGGATCCAGGGTCGACCCAACAAACAGTTATAGGCAGGTTGTATGTCCATCACATAGAAGGTAGTTTTGAAAACATGTGGGCCAATTACCACGGGCAACTCAATCTCTCCAAGAACCGATCTCTTAGAACCATCAAAAGCTCTAACAACTAGGTTGCTCGGACGGAGTGCAAGACCATCATACTCCAGCTTGACTAAAGCTTTCCTTGGAAACACATTGAGTGATGATCCGGTATCGACAAGGACATGAGAAAGTACAACACCTTTACATTCCAAAGTGACATGCAAAGCCTTGTTGTGGTTACGCCCTTCCGTAGTCAAGTCAGTATTGGTGAAACCTAATCCATGACTAGTATTGACATTTGCGACCACCGTTTATAACTGATTGACAGTGATCTCTTCACGCACATAAGCTGCGTGCAAGACCTTGAGTAGTGCATTCCGGTGAGCCTCAGAACACATGAGCAGAGATAGTATGGAGATCTTGGAAGGTGTTTGGTGGAGCTGATCCACAACTTTGTAGTCACTTCTTTTGATAATCCTCATAAACTCGTCTACATCCTGATCAAAGGGTGTCTTCTGAGTTTCTTTTGCAGCTGTTTCTTCTGGCACCACACTTTTGTCTTTTGCTTTGGCAGCAATTTCTGCTTCAACATTAACTCTGGGAAATTGTGAAGCAAAGAGACGTCCGCCCCGAGTGAAGCCTCCGCCTCCCCCGACATTGTCAATTTGTGGTGTAGATGTTGAGGAGTCAAGAGTGATCTTCCTTCCGTGGCAGTAAAGATCTGAACCATAATGCGAAGGCACTGCACTGTTGTTATCATAAGGAATTAGCCCAGGCACCGTGATGGTCATCAAACTAATTGCAGCAGAAGAAGGAGTTGTGATAGTATGTGGATCATAGTAGATGGTGACAGGAGGTCGGATTGAAGATGGTGTAGGTGCAGGAAGTTGTTGATGTTGATGAGGGTGTTGCTGAAAGTTGTTGTTGAGAGAATCCGGAACATGGATCATTGTTGGATCATAATAGATGGTAACCATCGAGATGTAACTTCTGGTGTTTGTTGTTGTTGTAGTCGATTATGTTGGAATGGCTTTTGCTAGCGTTGTAGGAGATTCTGTTGGGATAATGTTTGCTGGTGTTGTAGGAGAGATTTTTGTTGCAGCTGTAGAAGATGGAACTATTGATGTGATTTGCAGGATGCCTTCTCTGATAAGACTGCTGATACCATTCTTCAGGTTTACAAACCATTGGTAGAAATTTTTCAAGCTTCACAATGGGTCTCACAACCCGGAAACACTAGGCACTTCAATAGCTGAGCTTTTACTTTGGCTAGTGGTGTTTGAATACTTGCAATGTCATCAATCAGAATTGTTGGTTGGTCCTCCTCAATAGCATTAATCCTCGGCCCACCATGGTTTGGTATTGGATTCTTTGTGACATTTGGAGGAGGTGCAAAATTCAAAGCTTTGGGGTCAATCAAATCTTGGACTTTCATGTGCATGACCCTACACTTCTCTGTTGAATGACCAGGCGCATTGGAGTGAAAAGCACATCTGGCGTTGACATCATAATTCCTTCCAAGATTCAGAGGATCTGGTGGAGCCAAAGTCCTCAGTTCAGTCAGGTTAAGCTTCAATAGTTGTGGGAGTAAGACTGCATAGGGCATCGGGATGGGATCGATCACCCTATTGATCTAAGAAGTCTTTTGTTGGAATGGATGTTGTTGCTGATTATTGTTGTTGTAAGGTCTTTACTGTTGTTGAGGATATTGTTGTTGCTGAGGTGTTGGAGTAGGAATGGTGACAACAGCCACTGATCTTTGCAAGTACCGGGGTCTACCTCTACTAACATGCAATGCATTAGTCTCCCCTGTC
Organism: Lathyrus aphaca; assembly: GCA_963966055.1. NCBI lineage: Eukaryota > Viridiplantae > Streptophyta > Magnoliopsida > Fabales > Fabaceae > Lathyrus > Lathyrus aphaca. The sequence continues at coordinate 500,811,218 of OZ014524.1, read as the reverse complement.
ATCCTAGGTCATGAGAAGGGTTTCTTTGCATTGCTGGAGCTAGCACCGTTATTAGAAATCTTGCCCATCTTTAATAGGCTTTCGATTCTCTCGCCTACTATAACCACATCAGCAAAACTGATAGAAGAGAAGGCATCAGGTCTATCAATATAGGTTCCTTGCAAGGTATTCATAAACATATCAACCATTTCCCTTTCAGACATAGGTGGCTGGACAACAGCAGCGAGTTGTCTCCACCTTTGAGCGTATTCGCGGAAACCTTCTCTCGAGGACTGAGACATACCCATCAAGAGGGTCCTATTGGATGCGATATCCAGGTTGTACTGATATTGGCATACAAAGGCCTCAGCTAAGTCTTTCCAGTTCCTGACAGTAGCCCTTGACAAGTGTGAATACCACTCTCTGGATGCCCCGGTTAAACTGTCTTCAAAGTAAGACATCCACAGTTTCTCATCAATGGTATATGCTTTCAATCTTCCCAGAAAAGATTGCAGATGGGTACGAGGACAGGAGGTACCATTATACCTTTCAAAGCATGGGGGTTTGAACTTGTGGGGAATCCTTACCCCTTCCACTAAGCCCATATTCATCACATCGAATCCCAATGAGTTCTGGGATTCCAGGGATCTCAGCTTCTCAGATATCTCGTCCAGACGACGGTCATAAGCTTCATCTGCCCCAGCGCCTAACACTGTAAACTACTCATCTTGAGTATTTTCCTGTAGAATACGATCTCCAGTGTTTCTTTGGCCATTCCCAATGATATTAGCTTCAAGATTGTTGTCGGGTCCAAACACTACCGGAGTCGTTCGCGGCTGTCCGCGCTCGTTGTTACTAGTACCTCCAATGCTTGCATAGTTATATTCTGGAGTTTTCCGCTCGACTAACTCCCTCAATCTTTCCTGGGTCTGGGCCATTCCAGTCATCACAATCATAAATTGATTCATTTGGTTCCTCACTTCTGTCCTCACATCTGTCATTTGAGTCCTCACATCTGTCATTTGAGTCCTCACATCTGTCAGTTCCTGCTGTAGCTGATCCATTTCTAGACTCGGAAGGTTGTGTCGAGTTGAATATCTATGGATGAGATTGACGGGAAAGACCCCCCTGCAAGCAATATTTCCTGAAACAATCAACAAAATGAGAAGACAACAAAAAACCACCTGCATAACAAAGCATATGAGATTAGCATGCAATGCAATATGTTTATTTGTCTTCAAAGGGTATCAAGTTTGGTTCTTAGTTTTGACTTTCTAGACCTCTGGTAAATGAAGATGTTGAATGGAATCCACAAAAACCAATAATACATAGAACACAAGCAGCCTTGCCAAAATACAACCAGTTCATGGATACCACAAAAACAAAAACTCCCATGGTGAGTTGAAATACAAAAATAAACTATAATACAATCAGTTCACGAATACAACAAAACAAACTCCCAGGGTGAGTCAAAATACAATCAAATTTGAGAATACAACAAACAAAATCACCATGGTGAGCTAAAGTACAATCAAATAGACATAAGTAAATAAAATCAGACATCCAGTCCAAAAGCATCCTCTCTTACTTCCTTCAGGAGAGCATCAGTTACTGGTCCAACTGGGTGCACTGTAATGGTTCTGATGAGGAGGTTTCTGGTTGCTATGGCATTTGCCATCTTCTGATACTTGTCTTGTTATTTGGATCTCTTTAACCCCGCTCGGAGTTTCAGCTCTGAGATCTCCTTCTGAGCTGCTAGCAATGCTTTTTGGCTTCTTTTCTCATTAGACTCTAACTGCTCTTTCTTGGCTTGCATATTTTGATCTTCTTGCAACCGAGCTTCAGTTATCCTGACCCATCTATCCTGACTTTCTTCCAGATAATGGTCAGCTCTTGCCCATTGAATCTTTGCTTCCTTACATGCATTCTTCAAAACAAGTTCCCATGCTCGGGCTTTCCTGATAAAGTCTTCAGCCTTCTCAATCTTGGTTACATGCTCGATGCGCAGCTTCTATAACCTCTCAATGTCTAAACGACCCTCGTTCCTTTCCCGAAGGGTCTTCTTCAAGGCTTCAGCTAACTGGGCATTCCTTTCTTTCATTTTCTCAAATTCTTCCAAACTGACTGTGGCTATGGGCTCAATTGCTGATGGCCCTGGTACATCTTCCAGGGTGAATAGCATACGAGTAATTTGTCCTCTCATGCGTGACGATTCAGTGTACTGGGCAGAAGCTATGTTATTACACTTTCCCAGAATGGAGGTTCCTTTAGTCTGTATATTGTCCCAAGCCCAGACTGCTTGTCGGACACTGGCATGATTGTTCTGAACAACACAATAAAGAGACTCTGCTAAGTCCTGCTCCTTGGGTGGATGTATCAAGGCATACCCCAAATGTCTTTTTAAAAGTAAAGGATTGTAATTGATTCAACCCTTCACTCCAATAAGTGGCACATTTGGGTATTGCCCATAACTTGTTATTATGTCTCGGCCCTTGGTGTTCTGAGTACACCATCTGATATCTTCTGAAGTAAGGGCAACCATTCTCTTAGCCCAATTCCTTGTCTGATGTGTATTTAGGAAAGCTTTCATCTTCGGCATATGTTTCATCAACCAACTATAGAAAAGGGGTGCACAACACCTTACCAACCTTCCTCTCTGTTTCTCATTCCTCTGATGAACTAAGTAGTAGAAATCTCCCAATAAGGTTGGAACCAAGTTATTTAGCATGAAGATGTGGATGGAATTTTTTCTTACAAACTTTGGCTCGTCTGCAAACAAAATAATACCATAGATGCTGAGAGCTAGGAGAGCATACACAGTTTCCCAATTCCCTATTGCAGCTTGCTTTGTAGCCTGAGTGATCAAGAAGTCCAAATGAAAGCCTGGGATTCTAGCTTTGGAATTGATGTGCTCATATATGATAGTTGCTTCCAGATGTAATGCTTTGACTATGTCTTCATTCTTTGGAGGGGTCATTTCAGGATTGAAAGGAATTCCTCTTTGGATGGGGATATTCAACAACATAGAGTACTCTTCCAGCAAAGGACCTATCTGAAAATCTGGGAAAGTGAAGCAACATAGAGGAGGGTCATAAAAATGAAGATAGGTGTGAATCATGCTCCTCTGCAATGTGTCCATGTACATGATCATGTACAGAATTCCACCATAATGTTCTCTTAATAGGGGAACATGATCAGGGGTGAAAAGGGCTTGTATCTGCCTTATGCCTGCTAGAGGATACTCAAAGAAGTCGTAGGTGATATTGCTTTTCCGTGTTGAATCCATGTTGAAGATGTGTGCTGAAGGAGATAACTGAAGAAGATAGTTGAAGAAGATAGCTGAAGAAGTGTTGAAGCAGATAAGCTGAGCAGAAGAACGGTCAAAACCAATCCAAGAGAAGATGGATAACCTGTAAAACAAATTGACAAATGTTAAATGATGCAATATGATGTATGCTTATGATATTCAAGGGTTTGTGATCATGTGCTGGATTATCAGTTTCTCTTTCACAGGATCCTTGAGTGTTCAGAGTTTCGGATGGAGGTCTGAGAACCAGTAACCGGGTGGGGGACTCAAATAAGGAGTCAATAGTCCAAGGTTTCAAATAATTAGTCCAAAATAGTACAACCTTAAGAACAAATTCCAGTAGCAAGGTATGTTAAGTTCAAGGGTTCCTGCAAACCTGTAAACAACCCAACCCACTCACAGGTATTGTTCTAGAACAAAGATCCTCAGATTTGGATCTATTATGAGAAGTGTAACCACTTCTAACCCGGAGGTATAATGTTTACCCTAATCATAAAGGATTCTCCTCTAATTCACCTCAAATGCTGAGGGTCATCTAAAAAGGTCATCCAGACTTAGCAGGCATCCTAGATAGCCCTAGCACTACAGGAAATCCGTAGCATAGAGTTCTCAAAAGGAAACCCATGTTTGAACCGTGTTTTCATATTCCCGCACCAGACCGAAATGGAATGGGAAAGAATACAAAACCACTTTAATCCTATGTGTCACTCAGGTCTTTGTGTTGAGCCTTTCTCACTGGAATACCCCTCCCACCAAAGCAAATCAGAAATCTAGAAAAATGATATGATAATATTAAATGAAATGCAAAAAGCAATAAATGAAAGCAATAAAGTAAATGCAATAAATAAAGGAAAAACATAAACACAAATAGCACATAACACCCCCAATAAACACAAACAAACAAGCGCTAGGAGAGACCCACAAGAGAACCAGAAGCCATGGTTGCAAAGTCCCCAGTAGAGTCGCCAAGTTGTCGCTCCCCGGACATTCGTCCCGGTGCAAACGCGAACTATCGGCGATGTTGGAGGTTGAGGTTGAATAGAGTCGCCAGCTAGGCATTTTTATCCCGAAGGAAAGGTAATGCTACATAAACCTGGAAAGATATGGATAAGACGGTTGCGAACCAAAGAGACTGATTAAGGGGGTAAGTTACGACTTGGGAAGGTATTAGCACCCAGATCGTCCGTCGTACTCGACGGGATCCTTGCTTGCCTGATTGTGTTTGAAAGGGGATAATGTATGTGCTAAACAGTGTATAAAAGGCTATGGAGGAATGGATGTACAAAGTGTCAGTGCAAGAAGAAAGTGAGTGCTCAAAACTGAGGCTGAGGAAAGAGAACTAGAAGGAGGAGAGGGGGGAGACAAAGAGACTTTTGTTCGATAAATGTTAAGTTATGCCTACGTATCCTCTCGTGCAATGAGGAAGTTAGAACATCATAGTTCGACTCAAAGAGACTTGGATGCTTTTGGTGTGAACTGTTTGCTTGTCTATGCTCAAGTGTGTGACTCGTCTGGCTCGAGTGCTAAATGTCTTGCGTTAGGCGGAAGAAGCGAGTTCTCGTTTTCAGAGTGAATGTGATGAGAAAAGAATCCCGGAGGACACGTTTATTGTTTGTTTTTGTGTTTTCTGTTTTTTTTATTGTTTTTGGTGCTTTGCATAAGATAATGAGCTTAAGCCTTAATCAAGGGTTTGCAAACTCATTATATCACCCCTGATTAGGGATAATGAGTCTACCTAAGTATGAGATGAAAATCTCAACTTAATTACCCTAATGATGTAGGATTAAGATCATTAACCTACTTGTGATTATTAAGTGTTTTTGGATTTTGTTTAGTGTTAAGTAACGAGTTTAATCTCTAATCAGGGATTAGTGAACTCATTACACCATCCTAAGAGAAGGATAATAGATGAGAACACTTAAGATGAGGAAGACTCCTCAACTTAATCCATGGTTAGGGATTAAAATCATTATATAACAAGCCTTTATTAAAATGGATTTTAATTAAAGGTTCGATTAAGAAATAGATTTTATGTTTGTAAGACTAAACCTGAGGGGGACTTGTCCATCGGACACTAGGGTTAGTTCCTCTGAACAAACAGGCAGAGATGTAACCCTAATATAAGGCCCAAGTTACAAGCTTAAGTCTTAATGATTATTAGGTGTTCTGATTAGTAGGTGTAAACAACTTAAATTTTTAACACTAAGTATTAAAGTTATACTCTCCATCCTAAGATAAGGATACAGGCATAACCCTAATTCAGAGTCTTAAAACTTTAACTGTTTAACCATGATTATTGAGATGAGAAGTAGAGACTCAAGGAGACTCAAAAGGAAAAAACTAGGGGAGACTATGTACAACCCTAAAGTTATCATGCTTGGATATTCCTATGGTTTGTGAGGCTTAGAGAAAGATCTTCAGATGGCCACCAAGGAAGAAGAAGCAGATGAAAAGAGAAGAGAAAGCAGAATAGGTTACTTATTTCCTGAAGAAGTTAAGTAACCTAAGAGAAAGAAAAGGAGAAAGATAGAGAATAAGTGAGTCAAACTCACTTCAAAGACAAATAAATATACAAATGAAGAGATAAGAATATATCGGATGTTGAGGCAAATCCACATCCTTAACAATTTACCTGAAGCCCCTGAAAAGTTAGTATGGATGCATAAGATGTGAAACAAAAGGAAATAAGGAAAATGAAGATTAAATGATCAAAACCATAAGTGCAAACACAATGCAAATGTGTTATGAAATGATTCAAAGATATGTACAATGTATATGCATGATCATACAAGAGATGAGATGCAAAGGAAGACATGTTAGAAGCTTGAAAACACATGAATACACATAAGAAGTAATAAATGCAAAGCATACCAAATGGATGCAACAATGATCAACCAATGCTCATACATGTCATAATGTATCTAAGATGACATACAAATGCATGAGATCTCATGACAAGTTCACATGATGAAGGTATGCAAAGATGAATGCAAATGAACATGGCAATTTAGGGCTTTAAGAAAGTATGAGATAGATGTCCATGATCAAAACAGAAGCAAAACACATGATAAAAATTTCAAAAATGCAACCAAAACAACTCTAAACACTCATAAGATCACTCCCCAAAGATGGAAGTCAGAAGCTATACCAAAGTCAAGTTATGGTTTTTCTAAGTTAGGCTAGGGTTTTGGGTACTTCTTCATGAAAAATTCCAAACAAATGGAAAATGCAATGCAAAAATATGAGTTAAATACCCTAGATACTACATGCAAAGTATGAAAGGATGCAAAAAGAACCATGTGAAAACTCATCTTGGTTGATCAGAAATGGATTTTTGAAGTTAGGGTTAGAAAAATAGGAAATTTGGAAACCCTAATTCATGGTTAATTGTCAAAACATGATCAAACCCTAAAAACAATTTGTAAGATGAGTTTGTAAATTGTGCTAAATATGTAAGAATGCTTCATGATTTTTTGGTGGCTTTTAAATACATAAAAGTATTTTTAATTAATTAAAATGAATTAATTAATTAATTAAATAATACAATTAAATGATTTAAAAATTATTTTTAATTCAAAAATAAAAAAATAAAAAATGTTTTTAGTTTTTGAAAATTATTTAAAGTGGAAATGCAAAAGATTGTATTTTTATAAAATGATTTGCTATTTTAAATAAATATGGAAAATAAAATAAAAGAAATAAAATAAAATAAAAATGCAAAAGTAATTGAAAGGAAGGTCCAGGATTGCGTGGGAATGGGATCACGGGCTGAAATCTCAAGTCAGCTTGACTTGAGGTATGAGGAATCAAGGGTCCAGGTTCAAACTCTCACTGCGCGCGTTATTCAAGGGTTGACAATTGATCTGAGTTAATTAATTAGGATTTATTTTAATTAATTATAATTAGGGTTAATGACCTAATCTGAACCATCTAACAATTAACCTAATCACAATCCAATGGTTGATATTCAAACTGGGCACACTAACCCTAATGACTTTCAGATGACCGGAACAATGCTCCAGTCATCTTCTCCGGCCAACCCAAAACATAACTTCTTCTACAGGTCACTAAAACTCACAACACCTGCTCAGAAATGATCCTCTAACATCATACAACACAAATCAATCAACAAAATTCATTTATATTGCATGAATCATGAGAATCGAAGCAAACATCAACCACAGGCAAAATTTAAGAATATCATTACATACTCATTTTTCACTCATTTTCAATTCTAAACATATCATGGTGATCAGGATAACATGTAGAATCAATTTATAATAAGAAAATGACGTTCTGGAAAAATTGTTCTTGGAGGCTACCTGAACTGAAGTTCTTCAAACTGGAGCTTTCAAGGCCTTCCCTTTGTGCAAAACAACTATTTTGGACCTTCTGAAGCTATTGAGCTGCTTGGATGAAGTTTATAGGGGAAGTTTTTTGAGGATTTTTTGCAATATGAGATTGTGTGTTTTCAAGGCTTGTTGTGATATGTTTTATGATGCTTAGGGTTGGCATAAACAATTGGAATGAGTCAGAGGAGTGGTTGTTCATTGTGGGAATGACATGGCTCAATTGGCCAAAAAGTCAAGATTTGTGTACTTGAGGTATGGGCTGGGACAGAGGTGATTTGAGGGCTCGAGCTGCCTCATCTGGCTTCAAGGAGGGCCTTAGGATCGAAAGCTGTGAGTTGTATGGCTTGGATCATGAGATTGAACATGTTTTGCAAGTTGCCAACTTTGAGAATTTTGTGAAAATTGGCCATGAAACTTGTGAAGAAAGGCATGATTTTTGGTCTTGAGATGTTTCTTGTCAATGTTATGCAGTGTAGAAGTGAATTATAGGTCAGGAGAAGGCTTGGAAAGCAAAATTGGACATTTCCCTCTTTGGCATGAACTTGAAAATTATGTGATTTTTGCCAACTTTGATCCATCATAACTTGAGTTCTAGGATGAATGAAGAGGATTTCTTGTAATTTTTTAAAATGGGAAGATCCAATATACAACTTTCATGTTTGAAGAAAATTTATTTGAAACCTTTTAGATCAAGAAAGAGGAGGTTGAAAATCTTTCCCCAAAATGGAAAGTTTACATTACAAGTCATGTCCAAAAAGGGCAACTTTGCAAATGGCTCAAAATTCTTCAATCTTGTGAACTTCCAAGCATTCCTAAGATCAAATAAAGAACATAGGACCACAAATTGATGATGACGACCCTTTGGAACCCTTGTTGGTGGCCTCCGATGCCCTGATTCTGACTTTTATTGCACAATAAGTTACCATTTAATCAGATGACTTCCACAATGAATTGTTGCTTCAAATTTGATACACATGCTCCTTATAACATATATAGACCAATATAATCAAGAATGGCAAAAAAAATTAAGTGTAAGGGCCTCAAACCCAAAACCCTAATTTCTGGTCATCTATGAAGGAGCCCTGGGCCTGCTTGTGCAGCTGTGAAATCCTCTGAGATTTTGTGACTTCAGAGAAAACTTGGAGGTATAATATGATCATAGAACACTCATGGACCCTCTTGGCATGATTAATGGACTCTGAGATAGCTCAAACCACTTCTAAGATTCATTTGATCACAAACCCTAGCTATGCAACTTATGCAGTGAGATGGTATGCTTATGCAATGCAATATGAAGGATCACAAGCCAAGGTGTGAGAAAAAAGAGAGAGAAAATTTGGGGTGTTTACAGAAAGTAACAGAAAATGTGACATAAGAATACAAGAGGTGGACCAATGAGAAACCAACAAAAATACTCCAAAAACCCTAAAAATGCCCTACATTAAAAAATCATATCTTGGGTTCTAAAAAAGCTATGAAGGTGTTCTAGGACTTTTTGGAAAGTGAAATCATGCTCTAAAACTTTCATGTTCAAGGAAAAATCATCTGGAGCTTTTTTGCACATGAAATAATATCTTGAAGATTACGGCAAATACTTCAAAAAATAGAAACTTCTAAACTTGAAATTTCTGATCTTAGCAACTTTTGCACATTCTTGATTTTTGATATTTGAGATCATCCAAGCTATTCCTTGACTAAATATGACTCCATGAAGTTGATAAACCTTATCAAATCCCTAGAAATTCCCCTGTTGACTTTTGTTCAGCTCAATTGACTTTCTTGCTTCATTCTCAAGTAACTGCTTCAATACTTGACTTTCCCAATGAATTTTTGCCTCAAATTTCATGCATAAGCCTAGTATATCATATGAGAGCCTTTGAACACAAGAATTGGTCAAAGCTGTAATAATTCCTTGATCCATAGCAAAACCCTCGTTAGGGTTTGTGTGTGTAGGAGAAACTAGCACCTCTGAACTTATGAAATTTCATCCTTCTGGGACTTTGAAGAGGATTTTGGGCTTGTATAAGATGTGAGGATACCTTGTGAGCTTCTTGCAAGATCACTTGGCCCTTGGCTTCGATTGGAAGATCATGAATTTCCAGATGATTGATCATATGCCTTATGCTTGGGATTATGGATGGTTATGCTTCATTTTTCTATCCCAAATGTTAGAGTATGCAAACTACATGTTATGCCTGTGATATGAAAAATGATATGAAACAAAGAGGGGAAATTTTGGGGTGTTTCAGCTGCCCCTATTCAAACATCTGTTAATCTGAAAATGACGAAAGCAACAACTATCGACCGTTCAAGATGAACTGTGGTTGAATACCAAAAAGACCCTGAAATTTGCACTCTGCTGGAGAAGAACAGGGAAATAAACCGAACGAAGGAAAACAACTGCCTGATAATTAAGGTAACCAAAAGCAACAACTGAAAACGAGAAAATGTCTTTTGTAGGACGCCAGGAGACTACTAGCTTGCCACAAAGAAGGTGGACTTGGTACACTTCAGTCTGTGGGATAGACGTGTACGACTTCAAGATCCGTATTAACAAATATGTTGTATATATCTTGATTAGAATTTGCATCTAGGCATGAACTATCTTGATTCTCTTCGTATAACCTAAGGTCAGGTATACGGTAAAAATGTGCAATTTCACAAATCCACGTAACAACTCGTTATCTTGATTTTCTACACTGTTTCGACAATATAACCCACTGTCAGGATTTGCAACCAGGCATGCACTGTCTTGACCCTCTTTCAGAATCTGTGTAACCACACGTTGTCTTGACTCTGATCTTCAAAATCCGTATAACAATACGCTGTCTGGATTTTGATTTGTGAAATAACCATTCTAACAAGTAGATATGTATTTCAAATAAAGGATCCACTGGGTTGGATCACTGTCAGAATCCGTATAACAATAAGTTGTCTTGATTATGATCTTCAAAATCCATATAACCATACGCTGTCTTGATTTTTCTCTTCAAAATCCGTATAACAATACACTGTATTGACTTTGAACTTGGAATCTGCATCTAGGGTTTAAGGCATGCATTGTCTTGATTCGAAACTTAAACCTTAACAGTAAAACTTAAAACCAGGATCTCGCCTTTTTCATTGTCTTGATCCTCTTCTAGAACCTGTATGTTGTCTTGACTTCGACTTGGAATCCATACCTCTTCAAAGATCTATCTAGTGGGCTGGACAGAGATATATTCTAGCAGGGGAAAATTCTGACTAGAACTCCGCTAGGGGATGAAAACGTCATGGGCGAAATTGTACTGAGGAAATGAGATCATACCTTCTGTTATTAACCACCTTTTGCTGGGGAATAAAAACGAACACTGAATGAATCTCAAAAACCCTAGCCAGAGATAACTGTCGTACCTTGAAAAATACAATCCTCGCGAATGCGGTCGCGGCTGGGCTGACTTGAGAGTCGCCACCTAATTTTGATTTATTCCCAAAGAGGGAAAGGGAAAATATAGATAAAACCCGGGAAGAAAGGATAAAGACAAGGTCGTCGGAACCATTGCCTGGGTTCGGAAGTCGGTTATGCAGGGGGAAGGTATTAGCACCCCCTACATCCATCGTACTCGATGGGAACCTTCTAAGTTGTCACGCGCGAAAGGATGTCTATGCCTAATGAATTACTTGCTAAAAGAGAAAAAAGAATTAAATTTTATTATCTTTCTTTAGGAGTCGAATTGCACTAAAGACTATGGGTAGTTTATTCTAAACTAACAAACCAAGCGTCTTGCGACGGAATAATTGGAGCGAATAACGAGAGCTCGTAATCCTCCTGTCTACCACTTAAGGCTCGTGGCGTGCAATATTTCTCATATTATTAAAGTATTTTAATACCTAAAACCACTTGACGTTGGATCAAGGGTTTGGATTTAAAAGAACCATCTTGGTAGGTCGATTGCGAGGCAGAAAGCAATCGCGAAAGGTGAATGCAAAATGGAGGTTAAGGGTTAAATGGTTACGCAAGAATGATTCCTAATACTAAGCTAAGGTGGAGCCGTTGGAGCTCGAATTAAACCGCAAGCGTCAAAATATAGCTCTTTAACTATCTTAGAATCGATTCAAAGTTAGAATCATTCTATGAGAAGTCGAGCATTACTTTATAAATCAAATAATTATTTAAATAGAAGAAGTGCGATAAAAAGAATAGAATTTGTCTCATATTGATTTAAATGATAACGATTTGTCAAAATCAAACATTTAGATCGTTTGTTATATCATCGACCCCACAGACAATCCTCATACTAGCAGCGCCATCTGAGTAAGGAAAATGGTGGAGCAACTCGCAAAATCAGGCAAGGGAATTCACGTACCTATTACGACATGCTTTATTCAGCTGGTTACGGACTTCTCGGGAGCTAGAAATTAAAGCCCGAGTGTACTTGTTAAGCATTCTGTTATGGAGCGTATGCGTGCTGCGTTATAATGTGAGAACTTCTGCTAATTTCAACTTCAATATAACCGAAAAATGCAGTAGGGAAAGGTTGGAAGTTTTGGAGTTTGTGATAGTGCAACTGACTGAGTGGACTTCTGCAGAATTGAAAGGAGGCCTAGCAGTCTTTCTATATGTTGATGAATAATGTAGGACTAGGCTTATGCTTCTTCTCTTTAAGTTCCGAATTGTGAGCATGTAAATTAATCTTGGTGTTCTGAAGGAAATTTTAAATTGGGAAAGTATCCGGAAATCCTTTTAATATTTCTTTCACCTTGATTTGGTATGATGGATAGCTTGTACCATTATAACCGTACTCCTTTTTTTTAACTGTTTATGCACCAAATGGATTCTTGAATTTTTTGGCTTTTTGCAGTCTATCCACATGTCTTGTCACAGCTTGTAAAAGTTATATCACAAACCCGGTTATTCCTTTGGGCAATATACTGACCCTCCTTTGAAATTCAACTGTGGCACCTTGTAACTTGAATTCTAATCACTTTAAACCTTGAATGATGTATTGAAAATTAATATTGGCTTCTTATGGAGCAAGACAAATGTCAAAATTTGGAAATAAAGTTGGAATGAGACAGCATCTTGAAATCCACCTAGAACTCCATTAATCATGTCATGACTTCAATAAATGGATTATGATAAATCTTGAAAGAAACTAAAACCTCCTTGTGATATTTCCTTTATTAGAAAAAAAAATCATGAATCGCGACAGAAATGATATCAAATGAGTTTTAACTATGCAAAGTAGTAAAAAAAACTTGGAGAATGACTTGGTAACACTTTAAAACATCTACCACTCGCGATTGGAAACGGATTTGAAACCGACCAATACAAGGCTTGAGAAATTGACTACAATAAATCTTGGAATTATCTTGAAATCAATTGGCTGACGTGTAACAAATTAGGTTATGCTTTACGACTTATCTTTGCCACATCCGATTCCTTAACAAAAAAATAAAAATAAAAGAAACACCACGAAATATTTATAAGGGTAGGACAAATTTGGGGTATGACAGATGCCCCTATCTAAAGTTCTTAAACTTGAAGTGAACGGCCACAGGGCGTTCGATTCTAAAGTAAAAGTCAATTAGATATAAGCAGACCCAAAATTTGTCCGATGCAAAAAATGCAATGCGATGTTGAAACGTGATATGCATGCATGGACGCAATTGTTGGGGATGTAATGCAGTTTGAATGCGATATGGAATATGATGACATAACTTGGTGGGTATAATAAAATAATTGAATGATGAGAAATGACTTTAAAATAGTGCAATACGAAATGGATGAGGAAGATAAAATACTTCTAAAAAATTTTCTGGACGACGGAGAATAATCAGGAATACATGAGATGAGAGAAATAAACACTGAGAAAGGTATTAAAGATATCCAGAAAAATCTATGGATTTACAAACACCAAATTTGGAAATCAACGCCCGAAACATCTAAAAGAGTACTAGATGTGGAATGAGACCAAATTATGAAGTAAAAACTCAAGCCAAACTTCTCAATGGGATGAACTAGAGAGGGACAGTTGAAAAACAGGATCCACGTCAAACTTCAAATAGTTTCAAGGAAAAGAAAATATCCACGCCAAATTTATCAATAAGACAAATTTGAAGGAAAAAAATTTCACGTCAAACTTAACACAGTTTGAAGGAAAAGGGTTCCACGCCAAACTTAACAATGTTTGAAGAAAGAGGGTTACAGGCCAAACTTGACACAGTTTGAAGGAACAAAGTTCCACGCCAAACTTGACACAGTTTGAAGGAAAAGGGTTCCACGCCAAACTTAACACAGTTTGAAGGAAAAGGGTTCCACGCCAAACTAAACACAGTTTGAAGGAAAAAGGGTTCCACGCCAAACTTGAAACAGTTTGAAGGAAAAGGGTTCCACGCCAAACTGAACACAATTTGAAGGAAAAAAGGTTCCACGCCAAACTTAACATAGTTTGAAGGAAAAGGGTTCCATGCCAAACTGAACACAGTTTGAAGGAAAAGGGTTCCACGCCAAACATAACACAGTTTGAAGGAAAAGGGTTCCACGCCAAACTTAACATAGTTTGAAGGAAAAGGGTTCCACGCCAAACTTAACACAGTTTGAAGGAAAAGGGTTCCACGCCAAACTGAACACAGTTTGAAGGAAAAGGATTCCACGCCAAACTTAACACAGTTTGAAGGAAAAGGAAATATCCAGCAAAAGACAGGGTGACAGACACAACTGCTTTGGTAGGTGCCAAGTGAGTTGGACTTTGAATTTGGTGGTCGCCAATAACAATTGGACTTTAAGGATGCCGAACGAAAATGGATTTTGACCACAAAATAAGACAACAAGACCTCAAGAAATGCATATGAACATGAAGTAAACTTCGTGCTATACTTGATATGAAATTGTATGATGCAAATGGTGGAATGATTGCAATGCAAATGCTAAGACCACGGGATAAGACTCTTTTGAAGAGGTGCGGCTGAAGTAGCTGATTCCACAACACAATGAACTTTGCCAACTATGCCCCTTGAAAGATATCTTGAACACAACTTCCATTACACTTGTTGGAAGTATAAAAATGTTGATCCTGGTAAGGAAAAGAAAATCTTTGCTTGGGGATTGCTTGAAGTATAGTGCCCCATGTTGAATGATTCTGAAATGACTGCTTGATTGGCCGCTTGAAATGCTTGCCCCAGCACGAGTCTTGAAAAGATTCTCTGAATAACAAGATCTTTGATTGTAAGGTGCCCCTGATAGGATCACTGATCAAGTTTCTTCACTATTTAGAATTCCTTGATGATGAGTACTTATTGCAAAAAAATATTTATTCGAAAATGTTAATTTTAATGCAATGCTCAAGCACAATTTTTTTTGAAATCACAATCATTATTGGAATGATATTTGGAGTAAAGAAAATGACTCACTTGTAAGAATGCAATGTTTATTCAAACACTCAATGTGAAAGATAATGCAAAGTCAAAGGTAATGCAAAAGGTATGATACCAAAGCGAATGATTGGCAAATCTCATGGGGAGTCAGCTTACGCAACCTTGCTGCGATATGCTTTCAAAACAAACCTAGATTCAATTAGGTCTTTAAAGGGTTGTAACGTGACTTGGTTCACGGTTTTATGAAACAAAAGGATATAAGGCTCAAAATTTAATTTTACCCAACCCATACTCCATGATGACCTCAGTCCTACACTCAACTAATCCGACCTATGCATTCAAATTACTTAAGGTTGCACTGATGAAGATGGCTTAGACGCCAAAGGATTATTGGACAACAGTCATTGCTTATTTCCCAACATTTGTTGGTTTATTTGATGAGGATTTTGGATCAGCTCATCTTTGTGTTTGTTGAGGATTTCCAGTGGCCTCTCATGATTTGAAATTCTTATTGTCCCTAACCTTTTGCCTGGACTGTATCTTTGATGTTTTCAGTCCACCGGGATACTTTTATTTTGCCTAAGTCTCCTTTTAGGTATTGACTTAGCAGTGGCTTTTTTCATTTTTTGATTTGGACAATGACTGCCATCAAGTTCCTTGACAATTGTGCAAAAGAAAACTTGGGCTTAAAGATCCTTATTGAAGGGTTTAAGGAAAAATTTCCTAAATTTTAATGCATATTTGAATTAACTGAGAATTACCCTGCCCCGGGTTAAGATTGTGGTTTTTCGTGTAGAAAGAAACTCCAACTTCTAGGCTCAAAAGGGTTGGCAATTGATTAACTTCCTTATTTCTCCAGTGTTTGGGAGTTAAAACAATGCTTGTATATCATCAGCAAGGTTTTATTTTGAAAGCATATCATTCAATTGTTTGGGTATTTCTCGTCATCCTCCCTCCAATCATTGCTTATACAATAAATGAATAAGAGAAACAATGGTATATATTGTTTGGAATTTTTGAAAATGAAAAGCATAAATACGCACAAATATGAAGGTAAATGAATTGATTCAAAAACATGCGATGCTCATTTCATTAACATTAACATTAAAGAACAAACAAAGTCTTTAAACAAGTACACATAACATAAACAAGGAAATTAAAACTGAAAAGAAACAAGGCCTAGTGTCTAATCAGTAGCAAGGATGAGCTTTCCCGTCTGATCCACTGGCTTTAGGTAATAACTTGTGATTCTTCAATCAAATCTTCAGCCACATTGTTTTGGCATGGGATCTATTTCAACCCTGGGAACCTTTCTCGGTGTGAAGGTGAGCAAGTCTCCCCTGACCAAGTCTTGAACTCGAGCTTGGAAAGCAAAACAGTTCTCAATATCATGACCTGCAGCTCCTTCATGGAATGGGCAATGGAGGTCACTCCTAAATCCTGGTGGAAGAGGATTTGGAGGGTTGAGAGGTCTAGTGGTAACAAGACCTTTTTTGCATAAGGAAGGGAAAATCTCAGCATACTTCATGGGAATTGGATCAATAGGAGTCCTGGGCCTGGGATTGTGAGTCTTATTCTGACCAACATTCCTTTGTGGATGAGCTCGAGCTGGTGGAGCATTAACCATAGGAGCAACCGTGGCTACTTGGGCTTGACCATACTGTTGTTGTCTGTATTAGGGTTTTCGTTCAGTGTTGACAGCATGAGTATCACCCTCTTTCTTCTTTTGAAAATTCCCAGAGGACTTTCTCGCAGCATTAGAAGCTTCAGCACTTCCAAACTTGCCCTTTCTGATTCCTTCCTCTAGCCTTTCTCCAATAGTGACTAGGTCAGCAAAACTAGATGATACGCTACCTATCATCCTTTCCCAGTATAGAGGTTGAAGAGTGTCCATGAACAGACCAGTCAGTTCTTTCTCCGCCAAAGGAGGCTCAACCTGTGCAGCTAGTTCTCTCCATCGCTGAGCATACTCTTTGAATGATTCCTTTTCTTTCTGAGACATGTTTTGAAGATGAAGGTGGTCAGGTGCCATGTCCAGATTGTATTTGTATTGTCTCAAGAATGCATCAAGCAAATCCTGCCAGCATTAGATACGACTTTTCTCGAGTCCCATATACCATTTCAAAGATGCTCCACTCAAACTATCCTGGAAGCAATGGATGAGCAGTTTGTCTTTATCAGCATGGGCGGCCATTTTGCGGCAGTACATAATCATGTGGCTTTTTGGGCAAGTGTCTCCCGTGTTTTTTCAAATATGGGCATTTTGAACTTGTCTGGCATAACATAATTCGAAACCAAGCACATGTCTGATGCAGCAGCTTCGAAGACATCAAATCCTTCAACAGCTCTTATCCTTTTCTCCAGAGTCATGCATTGTTCCCTAACATCCTCGATATTTCCAGCCTCTCCTTATACTGAAGATGGTGGATTATGCACGAAGGGAGGATTCACATAAGCAGTTTGGGCAACAGTATGCATATTGGGTTGAGAGTCAGTGAACACTCCAGGTTCGAAAAAAGTGGATGTACCAGTCATCTGAGTAGTCACAAATGGCGGATTATAACCCGGTGGCAATCCAAATTCTGGCCATGTGCTAGCGGGTCTTGAAGACTCTGCGTTAATGACGAAACTACTGTCTTCAGTGGTGACGGTCTTCTGAGCTGGAGTGTCCTTAGTAGCCAAGACCTGGAGCATTTCCATGATCTTGCTCACACTAATCTTCAGGTCATTGTCGCTCCCGATAAATGGGACTGGCCCAAATAAAGGTACAGACGCGAACGGTCGGCGAAAGAGAACAATGAGAACACACAGCAGTGAACTCACTGGAAAAGAAAAGAGTCGCCAGCTAGGCATTTTTATCCCGGAGGAAAGGCAATGCTGCATAGGCCTGGAAAGATATGGATAAGATGGTTGCGAACCAGAGAGACTGATAAAGGGGGTTGGTTACAACCTGGGAAGGTATTAGCACCCAGATTGTCCGCCGTACTCGACGGGATCCACGCTTAAAAGATTTGTGTTTTAAAGGGGTAGTGTCAGTGCAATTTGTGTATAGAAGAGCTGGAAAAGGATGTACAGGTGTCAGTGTAAGAGAAGTGAGGTGTATAAATGTACAGTGTCAGTGTGGGAACAAGAATGAAATGCTCAAGAATATGAGGCTAAAAGAATAAAGCTGGAAAGAGGGGGAATATACAGAGACTTTTGTTCGATAACTGTTAAGTTATGCCTACGTATCCTCTTGTGCAATGAGGAAGTCAGAACACCGTAGTTCGACCCAAAGAGACTGAAAGATAGATTGACTAATGAACTGCTTACTTGTCTATGCTCAAGTGTATGACCTGTCTGGCTCAGGTGCAAACTGTCTTGCATCAGACGGAAGAAGCGAGTTCTCGGTTGTGAGTGAAGATGATGAGAAAAGAATCCCGAAGGAGACGATTATTGTTTGTTTTTGAGTTTTCAGTCTTTTATTGCTTTTGAAAGTTTGTCATAAGTTAATGAGCTTAAGCCTAAACCAATGGATTTAGTAAACTCATCACATCTTCCCTCTGTTTAAGGGTAATGAGAGTACCTTAAGTGTGAAGTCAGATTCTCACACTTAATCACCTTTGATGTAGGATTAAGATCATTAACCTACTTGTGATTATTTAAATGTTTTTGGTGTTTTTGTTTAGTGTTAAGTAATGAGATTAAGCCATAATCAGGGATTAAACAGACCCATTACACCATCCTAATAGAAGGATAATAGATGAGAATGTTTAAGCTGAGGAAAGCTCCTCAACTTAATCCATGATTAGGGATTAAACTCATGACAAAACAAACCTTTATTGAGTGGATTTTATTTAATGATAAGATGATGAAGTGATTTTTAGGGTTTGTAAGACAACTTGAGGGGGACTTGTCCATTAACACTAGGGTTAGTCCTTCTTAACAAATTAAGGAAGAATTAGAACCCTAATGCGAGGCCCAAGTTACAAGTGTGATGTCTTGATGATTATTAAGTGAATTGATTAAGAGATTTAAACACATTAAGGGTCTAACACTTAGGATTAAAGTTATACACTCCATCCTAATAGAAGGATGCAGGCATAAGCTTAATCACAAAGCCTTAAAGCCTTTAGGGTTTAACCCCTGATTATGAGGTGAGAAGGGAAGACTCAATGAGACACAAAGGTAAAAACTAAGTGGGGGACTAATCAAAACCCTAATCATTGTCATGCTTGGTTGTTCCTAAGGTTTGTGAGGTTAACAAGAGAAAATCTTCAATGGAACCACCTGGAAGCAGATGAAAGGATCAGGAGAAGCAAAATGACTTGCTTCATTTAAGAAGACAAGTCACTTGAAGAAAGAAAGTGAGAGGAAGAAGAATGAGCAAGCTCAATCTCAAACACATACTAAAATGCAACATGGATGCATAAGAGGGATGAAAAGAAAATATGAGAAGTGAAGGCAAATTCACTTCTCAAAGTTACTTACCACCTGAAAAGTTAGTGAGAAAGGTGTAATGCAATGCAAAATGGAATGAAATGGCATGATGTAAATCAAAACCAGAAGCAAATATGAGATGATAATGATGCTATGAGATGCTACAAACATGAAGCATGGTATGAGGATGATCATACAAGACTATGGGTGCAAATGGAGCAAGTTAAGAACCATGAACAAACATGAAAAGTCATGACATCCAAATGACATACCACATGGCAAACACATGATGCAATGATCAAACATGCTTTCAATATGTCTTAAGATGTTCAATGAATCAAAAGAATGCATAAAATGCTATGGCAAGTCATGTTATGCAAGCAAATGCAAGATGGATGCATATGGAAGCCCAAATTAGGGTTTATGATCAAAGCATCAAACAAAAACCAAAATCAGAAGCAAACATCAAGATAAAAAATTGAAAATGCATTCAAAGGATCCCTAAACCTATACTAACCCACTGCCCAAAGGAAAAGTTCCAACTCTCAACCTAATTCAAGATATGATTTTCCTAAAAGTTCTAGGGTTTTAGGGTTTCTTAACAAGAAAAATGCCAAACAAATGGAAAATGAGAAATCAAATCATGACCATTTAATCTCACAAACTACATGCTAAACACAATGCAATGCAAAAAGAATCAAGGTCCAACTCTCAATGGTTAGGCAGAAATGATTTTTGGAAGTTTGGATCAAAATAATGCCTAAAAATGATTTTAATTCCATGGAAAATTCTCAAAATGAATCAAGATCAAAAAAGAAATTTGGTTTGAGGGTTGGACAATGTTTCTAAATGTTTTTAAATGTTTCATGAATTTTTTGGTGATTTTTAAATACCTAAAAGCATTTTTAATTAATTAATTCTCATTAATTAATTAAAAATAAACTTTTAAATATTTAAAAATATTTTTTGAATGCAAAAAATAAAAATAAAAATATTTTTGTGTTCTGAAATTTAATAAAAGTTTGTACAAAAAATTTCAAAATTTTTTAATAAGTTTTGCTATTTTTAAATAAATGCACAAATTAAATGAGAAAAATTGAAATAAAAAATAATGAAAATGAGAAGTAATCATATCCAACGCATCAGATTCAAAGCTGGGGGGTCAGCTGTTGACTTGGCGCGTGAAGCAAGGGTCAGGATCGTTTCTGGCTAAATTAAGCTTATGAATTAATTAATTGGATTTAATTAAACTAATTGTGATTAGTGTTTCTGAGGACACATCTGGGCCACACAAACGCGCGCCAGTCAACCTAAGTCAAAGGATCCAATGCACCAGATTCAAACATCATTTAATTACAGGGATTAGGGTTAAGTACTTTCAGGTGATCGGAGGGAAGCTCCGGTCATCTTCTCCGGCGGGTTGAAAACCCTAGATCATGATTCAGGCCACCATTCACCAAATTGAAAGCAGGGAAATGTTCCTCTACCCAAACCCCATTCAAATCACCCCTCAAACAAAATTTATCATTCATGATCAGTGAGAATCGAAGGCAACAAGATTCACGGGTGAAAATTCAGAGAGCTACAAAATACTCATTTCTTCACTATTTTCGATTCTAAAGGCATCATCATGATCAGCAAGACATGTACTATCAATTTGTAACATAAAATGCAAGCTCTGAAAAGTTGAGGATTCGAAGCTACCTGAAGTGATGAACTATGAATATGAGCTCTCCTGACCTTGCTTTGATGCAGAATGCCTTCTCTGAACCCCCTGAAGCCAATGGAATGTTCACAATCCTTTGTTGGTGGCTATTTTGGAAGATTGAGTTCTGATATGGCAGGTTTTACAGTTGTGATTTGTAAGGTTTCAAACTGCTTTAATGGTGGATTCTGGTTCCTTTGAGTGTGTATGATGCAATGGTGAAGAGAAAATGGATGTTTGATGGCTGTGGAAGGGGATTCGAAGAGAGGAAAGTTTTGACAGATTTTGTGGTATGCTGTGTTCTGGCTTGTTTCAATGGCCAATCTCTTGCTATAACACTCCCACAATGTATGAATATCCTGTGGAGCAGGTCAGTAGAGGTGGCTGCTTACTGTTCCAAGAGTATGGGGGTTTTGGCCAAAAAGTCAATGTGATTGGTACTTGCAGCATGGGCTATGGCAGCAGCTGTCTAAGGGCTTGTCTTGCCTCAGCTTGAGTCAAGGATGACCCTCAGATTGCTTGTGAATGTCTGCAACATGTGGATCATAAGCTATGTTAGATCTTGCAACTTGCCCACTTGTGTTTTCTTGTGATTTTGTGCCATGTACATGAGACAACTCTTGCTGAATTTTGGTGCATGGAACTTCATTTAGTCATGGCAATGCATAGAAATCAACTAGTGATCACATAATTCCTTGGAGGGTGACTTTGCCAAAAATCCCTCTTTGCATCTTTATGGAAAATGACTTATGAACAAATGAAAATCAAGGCACAAAAATGAGGTACTCCTTGGGCCAATTCTGTTTTTAGGTCATGTGTGATGTTTGTGTAAAGGTTTGACATCAATTAGAAGTCACAAATTGCCTTGGTACAAGATTTTGCAAGTTTTCCATTTGGTGCATAACTTGAAATTTAGTGATTTTTGCCAACTTTGATGAACCATAAATTTTGATCCAAAATGAATTAGGTCATGTTCTTATACTTTTTGAAAAGGGAAAGATCTATTCTACAACTTTCATGACCAAAGTTTTTCCATTTGAGGCCTTTTTGGATCAAAAAGTAAGGGTTGAAAAAGTTGCATAAAATGACATTTTCATTAAAAGTCAAACTTGCCCAAAAAAGTCAACTTTGCAAAAACCTGAAATTCTTTAATTTTGTAAACTTATAACATCTTCCATGATCAAATAAAGATCATATACAATCAAAATGATGAAGAACACCCTTTGGTTGGGTCATTGGGGGCCTCAGATGCCCTGATTTTGCACTGACTTGTTTAGAAAGTCAACCTTTGATCAGATGACTTCCCCAAGGAATTTCTTCATGAAAATTGATATGCATACTCCCTATACCATATAGAGACCAATAGAAACAAGAATGACCAAAAAAATTGGAGTTATGGCCTTTGAAACCAAAACCCTAATTCTAGGTCATCTGTGCAGTCAAGCCTGACTCTGCTTCCATACCAATCCCAGTTCTTGTGATTCTTTGACATTTTTGACTTTGAGAGGATGTAATATGATACTTGAACACACATAGGCCTCTTTGAAGTGATTTATGGCCTTTGGAGTGGCTCAAGAAGCTTTTGGATTGCTCAGATCACAAACCCTAGATGCAGATGACTTAGAACCTATGCAATGAATCAAAAAGGTGGTATGAGATGTTATGATTGTGTTTATGCATATGAAAATGATCACAAGCCATGGTTAAATAGGTGAGGGAAAATTTGGGGTGTTTACAGCTGCCCCTATTCAAACATGAGTTAGTTGTGCAGGATGTAAGCGACGGCTTATCAGGCGAACCAGATAACTTGTGGTTGAATACCAAAGACAGTCCAAAATTTGCACTCACAGAATGAAGAAGAAAAGGGATATAGATTGTAAAAGAAAATAAAGTATATTGTAAAGTGTGGGCGACGGAGACGGCCGACATGCTGGGGAAAGTGCGGAAAATAAAGCAATGACGGGGACGGCCGACATGCTGGGGATAAAGGGTATTATGATGGGGACGGCCACCAAGTAAAGCTGCAAGATTCTCTGGGGATTAATGAAACATGACGGGGACGGCCATCAAGTTCATAAAGTAAAGTAACCAACGATGGGGACGGCCATCGGGCTAAAAAGAAAAGGGACCACGACGGGGATGGCCATCGGGTTAAAGAATAAATGAAATAAACAGATGATAAGGTACGGTCATCAAAGGTGAAGGACGATCACCTAGCAGGGGACGGCTACTCTGTTGGGTATAAGATGAGGGACGATCATCTAAGGTGGAGGACGACCACCTGGCAGGGTACGGCTGCCGAAAATATCGCGACATAGGACGAATGCCGGATAAAAGGTCAACGATGGGGACGGCCATCGGATGAGCATGATGAAGGACGATCATCAAGAGGTGGAGGACGACCACCTAGCAGGGGACGGCTGCTAAATATCACGACATAGGACGAATGTCGGATAGGAAATCAACGATGGGGACGGCCATCGGATGAGCATGATGGAGGACGACCATCAAGAGGTGGAGGACGACCACCTAGCAGGGTACGGCTGCTCTCAAGATTTATCATGACACAGAACGAATGTCAGATAAAAAGAAAATTGCTTTGGTAGCGATCTACTGGGGAATAGTAAACACGGACGAGTGTTTATATCCAAGAAATAAAAGGTATAAGTGTTTAGATGTTTGTGTATAGATTAAAGATGCGGACGAGCATCCTTCAGACTACGATACGGACGAGTATCGGGTAGAAACAAATACTGACACGTGTTCATAGATGATGATACGGACGAGTATCAACGGGTTAACAGAGAACACGGACGAGTGTTGAATCTGAAAGGACTCTTCTGGGGAATAGTAGGCACAGACGAGTGTCTATATTCAAGAAGACAGAAGTGTTTGACGCGTGTATGGATTAAAGATGTGGACGAGCATCCTTAAGAATATGATACAGACGAGTATCAGGTAGAAACAAACGCTTGACGCATGTTCTGAGATGATGGTACGGACAAGTACCAACTGGTTATCAAAGAACACGGACGAGTGTCGAATCTGTGGGGATACACGGGGTGTATACAAAATACGGACGAGTATCTGTATAGGTATGAGTGGTGTATAGATGAGTGTTTAACTGTCGAGTGTCAAAAGGAAAAAAGTATAGTATAAACAAGTATCTGATACACAAGGTGTTTAGGTTACTGTACTGGGGAGAATGACACGGACGGATGTCAAGGAAATGTATATATGAGTATTTGTGAGTGCAAAGGGGATGTCTTTGGCTTTCTCCTGGGGTATGACACAGACGGGTGTCAAAAAGTATCTGTAATACAAGTGGTACTGTTTGCGCAGAGTGTTTAGGCGACTTTACTGGGGAGTATTGACACGGACGGGTGCCAAAGAGGGTACATACTGGTGTTTGTGAATGTGAGGCAACCGCTTTTGCTGGGAAATCTCCTGCTGGGGATTTCGGGAGGAGTTTTCTGTATGTTGATGGATTGTCAATATTCACAAGTGTTTGATTTAGAACATGGCTTATGATTATGCTATATGTTTGATTTTTGCCGTAATGCTCCGTACTAGACGGAATGCTACGCTTTGTGGGTGAATATGATGCGAATGCTATGATTATGCGGGATATCAAACCGGGATTCGGATCCCGTTGCTGCAAAAATCTCTGGCCGATCTGCTTGAAAAGGACATCCCAGCTGGGGATGAGATCATTGGTAGATCTGATGAGTTGATATCTGCTTGGGGATATGGGTCAATGATAGACCTATTCCAGTAAATGAGAGACCCAGCTGGGGTTTGTAGAAGCTTTCGTCACTCTGTTGTGATTCCTTCATGCGTCGCTCTTCTGGATAGAGGCTGAAGCTCTGTGGGGAGATGGTTCCCTGACTTTTATATTTGGCTGAGGATGAAATGGCAACTCGGCTGGGGAGAAAGAGATACCACTGAAAGATTTCCCTAGGGATTCTGTTGAGGAGGATTTTTGACTCAGCCGGGGATATGTGCGCCTTCTGGTACTGCCCTGTTGGAGAAGTGATGCCTGGCAACTCTGATGGGGGGAATCCACAAGTGGCAACTCGGCTGGGGAGAAAACACTTTGAGTGTTGAGACTGAGTGAGTACTGATTTGCCAGCTTGCTGGGATGAAGCTTACATGCCCCAAGTTGCATTCTGGATACCTGCAATCCTGCAAAGATAAGGAAACGCACAAGTAATCTCGAGGTATCCTTTACTGGATTCCGTCATAGGAGTTAGACACTTTTGAGAGTAAGTATATTTCCTGCAAGAACGTGTTTTTATTTTTTTGAAAATAAGCATCTGTATTTATGCAATCAGTTTTTTCTTAAAACATCAGACATTTTTGCAAATAAAAATGTACAAGACGAAACATGACTGAAAAATCTGATTTTATTAATTCAAATGCCCTGAATTGGCAAGATACAGTCAAGGAAATATATCTCCTAAAATGAGGGGATTGTTATAAATTAAGAAACAAAAAGTGTTGGCAATGTTGACGACGCTTTAAGGAGCTCCCCTTTGCTATGACTCGTATGACATTTGACGTTCTTCTCGTCTTGCTTTCTGAAGAAGGCTGATTCTGAAAGGAGCTTGATCCATCCGAAGCTTACCAAGTTGTGAGTGATACAGCCGAATTCAGAATGCAGTTATTCGCTTATTCCCTTATTTTGCATGGATCGCCCTTTCGGGTTTTCAATCCATCGGGATACCCATTTTTGCCTGAGTTGTCCAATGCGGCTTTTCAACTCAGCGGGTGTACACATTTTTTTGTTTAATTTCCCTTATTTTTGCCCGAGTCTTTTATTCTGTTTTTGACTCGCCGGGATGCCCTATTTTTGCCTGGACTTACATTCTATTTTTATGTCCAGCAGGTCCTTTTATGCGAAGTATTTTTTAACTGCATCTGAATTCACAGGGGACGGGAAATCTTCACCATCCATGGTGCTGAGCATCAGTGCTCCACCAGAAAAAACTTTCTTTACTACAAATGGTCCTTCATAATTCGGAGTCCATTTGCCCCTGTGGTCTGTATGAGGAGGGAGGATTCTTTTCAGCACAAGATCTCCTACTTGGTACTCTCGGTGTCTGACTTTCTGATCGAAAGCTTTCTTCATTCTCTTCTGATATAGCTGCCCATGACAAATTGCAGCCAATCTTTTCTCTTCAATCAGACTCAGTTGTTCGTATCGGGATCGGACCCACTCTGCTTCGTTCAGCTTAACATCCATCAACACCCGCAGGGAGGGTAATTCAACTTCAACAGGTAGGACTGCTTCCATACCATACACAAGTTGATACGGTGTTTCCCCAGTGGATGTTCTGATCGATGTGCGGTACCCATGCAAGGCAAATGGTAGCATTTCATGCCAGTCTTTGTAGGTGACTACCATCCTCTGCACAATCTTCTTGATATTCTTGTTTGCTGCCTCAACAGCGCCATTCATCTTTGGCCTGTAAGGAGAAGAATTGTGGTGTTGAATTTTGAAGTCCCGGCACAGCTCTGCCATCATCTTATTGTTTAAGTTAGAACCATTATCAGTAATGATTCGTTCGGGAACTCCGTACCGACAGATGATATCTCTCTTCAGAAATCTGGCTACCACTTGTCTCGTAACATTGGCATAGGAAGCTGCTTCGACCCACTTGGTGAAATAGTCAATGGCAACCAGGATGAATCTGTGGCCATTCGAAGCAGTCGGTTCAATCTTGCCAATCATATCAATGCCCCACATAGCAAAGGGCCAGGGTGAAGACATCACATTCAAAGGATTGGGAGGCACATGCACCTTATCCGCATAAATCTGGCATTTATGGCATTTTCTGGCGTAGGCACAACAGTCTGCATCCATTGTGATCCAGTAATAACCTGATCTTAGCAACTTCTTTGCCATGGCATGCCCTCCTGCATGTGTACCAAAGGATCCTTCGTGCACTTCATGCATTAACAAGTCTTCTTCTGTTCTATCAACGCATCTGAGGAGTACCATATCAAAGTTTCTCTTGTACAGGGAACCATCAGTGTTCAGAAAGAAACTACCAGCAAGCCTTCTCAAAGTCTTCTTATCATTGGAAGATGCCCCATGTGGGTATGTTTGATCCTCCAAGAAGCACTTAATGTCATGGAACCAAGGCTTATCATCTTTGACAACATCTGCTGTGAATACATATGCTGGTCTGTCAAGTCTGGACACTGAAATCTGCGGTACAAAGTTGGCAGCTTGAACTCTGATCATGGACGAAATGGTAGCCAGAGCATCTGCAAACTGATTCTCGTCCCGAGGGATATACTCAAGCTTGACTGTTGTGAAGAAATTCAATAACCTCCTTGTATAATCCCTGTAAGGTATCAGATGATCCTGGTGGGTGTACCATTTGCCGTTGGTTTGATTGATTACCAGAGCTGAATCTCCGAATACAGTCAACGTCTTGATCCTGAGGTCAATGGCTTCCTCAAGACCCATAATGCAAGCTTCGTATTCAGCTTCGTTGTTAGTGCAGTTGAAAGTGAGTTTTGCCGAGAAAGGCATGTGAACTCCTTTAGGCGTAATGAGTACTGCACCAACACCACGACCATTCATATTAACAGCCCCATCAAACATCATAGTCCATTCTTCTTCCGGGTCAGGCCCTTCAGTGTGAACAGGCTCTTCATGATCTTTTGCTTTTATGAACATGATGTCTTCATCAGGGAAGTCAAATCTCATAGGCTGGTAATCATCAATGGGTTGCTCAACAAGTTATTCAGACAATACACTTCCTTTGATGGCTTTCTGAGAGGTGTATTGGATGTCATATTCTGTGAGAATCATTTGCCATCATGCAACCCGTCCGGTAAGTGCTGGCTTCTCAAATATGTACTTAACTGGGTCCATTTTAGAGATCAATAAAGTAGTGTGGGTCAACATATACTGCCTCAGTCGGCGAGCAGCCCACGCTAAAGCACAGCAAGTTTTCTCGAGCAGTGAATAACGTTGTTCACAGTCGGTAAACTTTTTGCTTAGGTAGTAAATTGCATACTCTTTTCGACCAGACTCGTCATGCTGGCCCAGCACACACCCCATTGACTCTTCTAATACTGTCAAGTACATTATTAGAGGTCTTCCTTCCACTGGAGGCATAAGGATTGGAGGTTCTTGCAAGTACTCCTTGATCTTGTCAAAAGCCTTCTGGCAGTCTTCATTCCACCTGACCGTTTGTTCTTTTCTTAACAGCTTAAACAAGGGCTCACAGGTTGCTGTAAGGTGAGATATGAACCTTGAAATGTAGTTCAATCTGCCTAAGAACCCTCGCACTTCTTTTTCAGACTTTGGTGCAGGCATCTCTTGAATAGCTTTGACTTTATCAGGGTCAACTTCAATCCCTTTCTCGCTCACAATAAATCCCAACAGCTTACCGGATCGCACCCCGAATGTGCATTTATTGGGGTTCAGCTTCAATTGGTACTTCCTCAGACGCTTGAATAGCTTCAGCAGATTTACCAGGTGGTCTTCTTCAGTGAGGGACTTGGCAATCATGTCATCCACATAACATTCGATTTCCTTATGTATCATATCGTGGAATAATGTCACCATAGCCCGTTGATATGTTGCACCAGCGTTCTTCAATCCAAACGGCATCACCTTATAACAGAACGTGCCCCAAGGTGTGATGAAGGTTGTCTTCTCCATGTCTTCAGGTGACATCTTAATCTGATTGTATCCTGAAAATCCGTCCATGAAAGAGAATACCGAGAACTGAGCTGTGTTATCCACCAATACATCAATGTGAGGTAATGGGAAATCATCTTTTGGGCTAGCTCTGTTCAGGTCCCGGTAGTCAACACACATCCATACTTTGCCGTCTTTCTTAGGCACAGGCACAATATTAGCAACCCACGGCGGATAGCTAGTTACAGCAAGGAACCCGGTGTCCCATTGCTTCTGTACCTCTTCTTTGATTTTCATTGCCATGTCTGGGCGAGTACGGCGCAGTTTCTGTTTAACCGGCGGGCATTCCTCTCTTAAAGGCAGCTTGTGCACAACAATGTCGGTGTCCAACCCTGGCATATCTTGATAAGACCAAGCAAACACGTCCACATATTCTTGAAGCAGGTCAATCAGTTGTCTCTTCACTGAGTCTTGTAAGCAGGCCCCGATTTTAACTTCCTTTACGTCTTCATCTGTACCAAGAGGAGTGATAACCCTTTCCTCTTGTCTCAACAACCTGGATAGCTCTTCAGGAAGCTTGTAATCTTCTTCAAACCCCTTCATCAGCTTGATTGATTGGATTGTCAAAGTCATACGAAGTCATAGCCGTGCTGTTGTTGGTGCAGTCTGGAAGGCATTCTCTGCAAGGGTTCAGTTTGTTCATTTTAGTGATTTGATTTTAATTTTGTTTAGAAAAGTGAAATAAAATTGTCATTTTGAAAATATTGCCATTTATTTTTTGTACAAAAAGAAAAATGGAAAAACAGTGAGCGGAAAAGAAAAAGACTCATTTGCAAAAGATGTCTGATATTTCATTGATTAATCTTGTTGCACAAAAATTACAGATGGCCCGATTACAAAATGAGTCTTGTCATCTTGGGCAAGACGCAAGACTTGATGCATGCTTAAAATATACAAGAAATAATAATTACTCTGCAGGAGTAACTCTTATAATTTCCTGGGAAGACCAGTTTGAGATACTGCTCCCCGGGATCTTTGGAAGGATCCAACTCTCCAGGTTGCGGTCGTCTTCATCCTCGTCTTCCAAATTGTTGACAGCATCGGGGGTGAGCATCCCCCCACTAACAAAGTTGGGCTCCTTAGCAGCCTCTGTTTGATCTTGTTGAGTTGGTTTGTAACCCAACCCAAATCTATCCTCTTTCTTTTCCACCGGTAGCAATTTGCCCCAGCCTTGGGCAGTTCCTTCTTCAACAACCTTCCAGGCTTGTTGGTATGACGTTATTGAGGTTCCAGGTACAGCAGATGCTTCATTTATGTTCAAGGCCTCAAACCCTTGACTCATTGTTTCGTGGATCTCCCCATCCATCTCAATATACTTGTAGGTAGCCAGATGGCTGACAAAAATATCTTCCTCTCCACAGATAGTAACGACTTGGCCCTCCCACTCGAATTTTAACTTTTGGTTAAGGGTTGAGGTCACGGCGCCAGCGGCGTGAATCCATGGCCTACCCAAGAGACAGCTGTAGGCAGGCTGTATATCCATCACGTAGAAGGTCGTTTTGAAAGTTTGTGGGCCCATTGTTATAGGAAACTCAATTTCTCCCAGAACTGATCTCTTAGAACCGTCAAAGGCTCTCACTACTAAGTTGCTGGGACGTAATTCCAATCCATCATACTCTAGCTTCACAAGGGCTTTTTTAGGTAAGACATTGAGGGATGATCCTGTGTCTACCAGCACATGGGAAAGAACTGCACCTTTACATTCCATGGTAATGTGCAAAGCCTTGTTTTGATTGCGGCCTTCCGTAGTCAAATCAGTGTTGGTGAACCCTAGTCCATGACTAGCATTAACATTTCCAACCACAGCTTCCAACTGATTGACGGTGATCTCTTCTGGCACATAAGCTGCATGCAAGACTTTTAGTAGTGCGTTCCGATGAGCCTCAGAGCACATAAGCAATGATAGAATAGAGATCTTGGAAGGCGTCTGGTGAAGCTGGTCCACTATTTTGTAATCACTTTTCTTGATGATTCTCATGAATTCATCAACTTCTTGATCAAAAGGTGTTTTCAAAGCTTCTTTAACAATCTGCTCTTCCTGCACCAAGCTTTTCCCTTTTGCCTTGGTAGCAGCTTCTGCTTCGGCAGTGGGTCTTTGAATTTGTGGAGCGAAGAGACGTCCGCTTCGAGTGAAGTCTCCGCCTCCTCCCACATTATCTATTTGTGGTGCAGGGGTTGATGATTCAAGAGTGATTTTCTGTCCTTCGCAGTATAGATCAGAGCCGTAATGCCAGGGGATGGCATTACTGCTTTCATAAGGTACTGGTCCAGGCACTGTAATAGTGACTGGACTGATGGCAGCTGCAGAAGGGACTGTGATAGTTTGTGGATCATAGTATATTGTGACTGGTGCTCTGATGGGAGTGGCATTTTGTGAGTTGTAAGCAGAATCATTTTCAGGATCATAATAAATTGTAACCGTTGAGACATTTGCTGCTGAAGTTGTAGGAGACGTTGTTGGAAGGATGGGTGTTGTTGTTGTAGGAGATTCTGAATGAAGGGGTGCTGAAGTTGTAGAAGGGATGTTTGCTGATATTTGGTCCGTTGAAGTAACAGATGAAGCATTTGCTGATGAAGCTGAGGAGTTGTTCGGAACAATGGTTGTTGCAGTTGTAGAAGACATGGGAATTGTTGTTGATGAGATTGCTGGATTGGTAGGTATTGATGTTGTGATTTGAAGCAGGCCACTCTGGATGAGACCATTTATGCCATTTCTCAAGTTATCACAACCATTCACTGAAATGTTGCAATAAGCACACCCTAGCTCACATCCCGGGAACATTTGACATTCGAGGAGTTGAGCTTTAATCTCTACCAACGGTGTCCGAATCTGACCCACACTGGTTATCAAGTAAGACGGCTTGTCTTCTTCAATAGCATTGATTCTGGGACCTCCGTGGTTTGGCATAGGGTTCTTGTTAACATTTGGTGGTGGTGCGAAGTTTAGAGCCTTAGAATCCACCAAGTCCTGTACCTTCATGTGCAAAGCTCTGCACTTTTCTGTACTATGGCCAGGTGCGTTTGAATGGAAAGCACATCTGGCGTTGGAGTCGTAGTTTCTGGGTAGACTGGTAGGATCTGGAGGTGCCAACGTCCTTAGCTCAACCAGGTTGAGTTTTAGGAGTTGTGGAAATAATGTGGCATAGGGCATAGGAATCGGATCGATCGCCCTATTGGCCTGAGAAGGTCTCTGTTGGAACGGTCTTTGCTGATTGTTGTTGGTGTTGTTGTTGTAATATCTCTGAGGAGGATACTGATTTTGTTGCTGATAATTTTGTTGCTGTGGTTGATAAGCTGGTTGTGGATGAATTGGAGCGGGAATGGTGACTGCTGCCACAGACCTATGAACATATTGGGGTTTGCCCCTGTTGGCATGGATAGCATTAGTCTCACCAGTTCTTCTTGGGCCCAAAAAAGGCTTTCTTGAGTTGCTGGAAGAGCTTGCACCGTTGTCAGAAATTTTGCCCATCTTTAATAGGCTCTCAATTCTTTCTCCAGCTATAACTACATCCGCAAAGCTGGTAGAAGAGAAAGCAGCCAGCCTGTCAATGTATGTTCCTTGGAGGGTGTTCATAAACATATCTGCCATCTCCCTCTCTGACATAGGTGGCTGGACAGCAGCAGCCAGCTGCCTCCACCTCTGGGCGTACTCCCTAAAGTTTTCTCTAGATGATTGTGACATCCCCATCAGGAGGGTCCTGTTGGGTGCCATATCCAAATTATACTGGTATTGTCTAATGAAGGCCTCTGCCAAGTCCTTCCAACACCTGATGGTTGCTCTAGTCAGATGGGAGTACCATTCCCTTGAAGCTCCCGTTAAGCAATCCTCAAAATAAAACATCCATAGCTTTTCGTCCATAGTATATGCCTTCAGCCTCCCCAGAAAGGATTGCAAGTGGGTCCGTGGGCAGGAAGTCCCATTGTACTTTTCAAAACAAGGATGCTTAAACTTATGGGGAATCCTGACCCCGTCCACTAAGCCCATGTCCATAACATCAAAACCCAAAGAGTTTTGGGACTCCAAGGATCTTAATTTTTCAGCAATTTCATCCAGCCTTCTGTCATAGGCTTCCTCCCCAGCTCCCATCACTGTGAACTGATCCTCCTGGGGGTCTTCTTGCAGCACTCTGCCTGCAGTGGCAGTCCCTTGCACATTAGCAGGAATGTTGATCTCTGGATGAAGGTGGGGTCCAAATACAGGGGGGTTGACATGAGGTTGGACCCTCTCATTGTTGCTTGTCCCAGCAGTCCCTAGATGGGGGTCTTCTTGATTCTGCCTCTCTACCATTGCTCTTAATCTCTCTTGGCTCTGAGCCATGTTGTTCATCACTTCCATAAATTGTGTCATCTGAGCCCTCATTTCCAATCTCTCATTGGCCATTTGGTTCCTGACCTCTGTAAGGTCCTGCTATACCTGGTCCATTTGTATGCCCGGAAGATTGTTACGGGTTGGATATCTGTGTGGGCGGTTGAGTGGGAACACCCGTCGGCGAGCAATAGTTCCTGAAATCACAACAGAGTTAGCAACAAACAAAACAAACCTACAAAACAAACAAAGGTTAGTATGCAATGCAGTATGCTTATTTGTTTCCAAGGTATCCGGCTTGGCACTTGGTTTTGACCCTTCCAGACCCTTGAAGATGCTGTTGATGTTGCTTTGAAGGAAACTCAAATGGAACAAACTGATACAGATATTACAGAAAAGTAAATGATACATAGTTTGTTCTTTACAAAACATGCCTCGAGGGGTTAAAATACATCACAAAAAGGAAAAGTACAATGAAATGAAAGCAACAACAAGCAAAAGTCATACACCAAGACCAAACTCATCCTCCTGAACTTCCTTGAGAAGCGCTTCAGTCACAGGATCAGCTGGACGCTCTGTGAGATTTCGGATAAGAAGATTCCTGGTAGTAACAGCTGCAGTTAGCTTCTTGTGTTGACTCTGGTCCTTTGACCTCTTCACTCCAACTCTAACCTTCAACTCTGAGATCTCTCTCTGGGCTGCTGCCAGGGCTTCCTGTTGCTCTTTTGCACTAGCTTCCAGCTGCTCAATCTTGTCCTGAGTCCTCTTATCTTCCAGAGTACGAGCTTCGGTGATCCTGACCCACCTGGCTTGACTCTCTTTCAGATACAAATCAGTCCTGGCCTTCTGGAACTGAGCCTCTTTGCAGGCATTCTTCAAGATCTGCTCTCCAGCCCGGGACTTCTTGATATAGTCTTCTGACTTCTCAAACCTGGCTAGATGCTCCACCTTTAGCTTTTCTAACCTTTCAATGTCCAAGCGACCATCACTCCTCTCCCAGAGGGTCTTCTGTAGAGCCTGAGTCAACTTCTCCTTTCTCTCTTTCAATTTCTCAAACTCCTCTAAACTGATAGTGACAGGAGGTGGTGCTGAGGATGGCCCAGGCATATCCTCCATGGTGAAGGGCATCCCAGAAAATTGAGCCCTGGCATGGGACCACTCATAATATTGTGCTGATGCTACATTGTTGCACTTCCCCAGAATAGTTACTCCTTTAGTCTGAACATTGTCCCAGGCCCAGGCTGCTTGCCTGACAATAGCCAGATTAGGCTTGCTCTCACAGTAAAGAGTCTCAGCCAAATCTTGTGCCTTAGGAGTGTGGACCAATGCATAGCCCAGTTGTCTTTTGAATAGCAGAGGGTTGTAGTTGATACAACCCTTAACTCCTATCAGGGGTACATTGGGAAACTGCCCACAACTGGTAATGATATCCCTGCCTTTTGTGCTTTGAGTACACCATCTGATATCAGCTGAGGTCAAAGCAGTGAGTCTTCTAGCCCAGGTTCTTTGCTGGTGAGGGTTCAAGAATGCATCAGTCTTTGGCAAATGCTTGAGCAGCCAAGTATGGAACAAAGGAGCACAACACCTCACCAATCTTCCCCTCTGCTTTTCATTCCTCTGGTGAACTGAGTAGTAGAAATCTCCCAGTAAGGTGGGCACTGGGTTTCTCAGGATGAAAAGATGGATTGCATTCTTACTAACAAATTTAGGCTCACCTGCAAACAAAATGACCCCATATATGCTTAGGGCCAGTAAAGCACAGGCTGCCTTCCACTCTCCCAAAGAAGCCTTCAAGGTAGCTTGAGAGATCAAGAAATCCAGATGTAGACCAGAGATTCCAGCCTTAGTAGTCATATTCTGCCCAATTAGAACTGGTTCCAGATGCAATGCCTTTGCCACTTCTTCATTACTTGGAAAAGCCATCTCAGGGTTGAAGGGGACTCCACCCCTGATAGGTACACCAACCAGTGATGAATACTCCTCTAACAAAGGTCCCAACTGAAAGTCTTGAAAAGTGAAACATCTCAGAGGGGGATCATAGAACTGCAGGCAAGTATGAATCAGGATCCTCTGTGAAGGGTCCAAATCCATAACCACATCAAGTATGCCTCCATAATGTTCTCTGAATAGTGGTACATGGTCTGGAGTAATCAGGGTCTGAATCCTCCTGATGTCAGCTAGCTCAGGCTGAAAGAAATGATAGGAGATGTTACTCTTTTTAGGTGCCATGTTGTTGAAGAAGGATTGAGACAGGTGCTGATGATAACACTGAAAAAAAGGGCCACTGACTGGCTGGTGCAGGTGACTGAAGCAGGTAGCTGACAGCTGAAGTAGATGCTGATGAAGATAGGTCTATGCTGATGATGGGGTCAAAACCAAGCCAAAAATAGAGTATGGATACCCTGAAAAACAAATAAGCAAATGTTAAAATGATGCAATGATGATGTATGCAAATGATATGCAAGGGTTTGTGACTGAGCTGGATCTGATCAAGTGCTCTAATATAAGTCCAGGTATGTTCAAGAAATCCAGATGGAGGTCTATAAGTCCAGTAACCAAGGTGGGGGACTCAAATAAAGAGCCACATGTCCAGGGTTAAAATCACAAGAACTGTTCCAAAATGGAGTACTCTTAATCAAACAAAGTAACAGGGTATGCTGAGGTCAAGGGTACCTGCAAACCTGTAAACAGTCCAACCCTCTCACAGGTGGTGTTCTAAAACAAGGATCCTCAGACTTAGATCAGTTATGAGAAGTGTAAACACTTCTAACCCGGAGGTACAGTGTATACAATAACCATAAAAGTTCCTCCTCTAATTCACCTCATTTTCTGAAGGTCAATACTAAAGGTCATCCAGACTTAGCAGGCTTCCCAGATAGCCCTAGTATTGCAGGAAATCTGCAACACAGAGTTCTCAAGAAGAAACCCATATCTGAACTGTGTTTCATATTCCCGCACCAGACCGAGATGGAATGGGAAAGAATATGAACCACTCTGGCCTAGGTGTCACTCAGGTCCCAGGTATAGGACCTCAACTCTCAATAGAACACCCACCCACCAAAGCAACAAAACAGATCCAGCCAGCACAGTATGACAATATGATATATGCAAAGCTATAAAGAAAGCAATAAAGCAACTGTACATAAAGCAATAAAATAAATAAACCAACGCAAATAGCACATAACACCCCAGTAAACACAAATCACTCAAGCGCTAGGAGGAACCCACAAAAAGAACCAGAAGCCCTGGTTGCAGTATAAGGGTCCCCAGCAGAGTCGCCAAGCTGTCGCTCCCGATAAATGGGACTGGCCCAAATAAAGGTACAGACGCGAACGGTCGGCGAAAGAGAACAATGAGAACACACAGCAGTGAACTCACTGGAAAAGAAAAGAGTCGCCAGCTAGGCATTTTTATCCCGGAGGAAAGGCAATGCTGCATAGGGCTGGAAAGATATGGATAAGATGGTTGCGAACCAGAGAGACTGAGAAAGGGGGTTGGTTACAACCTAGGAAGGTATTAGCACCCAGATTGTCCGCCGTACTCGACGGGATCCACGCTTAAAAGATTTGTGTTTTAAAGGGGTAGTGTCAGTGCAATTTGTGTATAGAAGAGCTGGAAAAGGATGTACAGGTGTCAGTGTAAGATAAGTGAGGTGTATAAATGTACAGTGTCAGTGTGGGAACAAGAATGAAATGCTCAAGAATATGAGGCTAAAAGAATAAAGCTGGAAAGAGGGGGAATATACAGAGACTTTTGTTCGATAACTGTTAAGTTATGCCTACGTATCCTCTCGTGCAATGAGGAAGTTAGAACACCGTAGTTCAACCCAAAGAGACTGAAAGATAGATTGACTAATGAACTGCTTACTTGTCTATGCTCAAGTGTTTGACCTGTCTGGCTCAGGTGCAAACTGTCTTGCATCAGACGGAAGAAGCGAGTTCTCGGTTGTGAGTGAAGATGATGAGAAAAGAATCCCGAAGGAGACGATTATTGTTTGTTTTTGAGTTTTCAGTCTTTTATTGCTTTTGAAAGTTTGTCATAAGTTAATGAGCTTAAGCCTAAACCAATGGATTTAGTAAACTCATCACATCTTCCCTCTGTTTTGGGGTAATGAGAGTACCTTAAGTGTGAAGTCAGATTCTCACACTTAATCACCTTTGATGTAGGATTAAGATCATTAACCTACTTGTGATTATTTAAATGTTTTTGGTGTTTTTGTTTAGTGTTAAGTGTAGATGTTTAAGAATTGGCAGAATTTTTGACTAAACAAGAAATGTTAAATTCAGTTCAGAATGTCCTAGCAGATGTTGGGACATTAGCAAACAGAGTATGTGAACTTGGTTCAGGATGTCCTACCAGATGTTGGGACATTGTTTAAATGACTAAGTTCAGTTTTGTCAGGATGTCCCAACAGATGTTGAGACATCTCAGACCTGCTACCAGAATTAATTATTGATTAACAGATCAGAGATATTTAAGGAGAATTATCTGGAATTAATTAATGATGGATATAAAACAGAACAAGGCGCATCTGTAGGGAGTTTTAAATTGAAGATTCAGATTAAAACAGAAGACCTAATGCACCTAGAATATAGGAGGTAACAAACCCTAAATTCAAGGTGACAGCTGCTGCACATTAGGGCTGGATCATTCTACAGAAAGCCCAAAATTCAGAACCTATTTAAACAACAGAATCTCATAGAATTGAGTACGAATTTCAGAAGAATAAATAGGGTGTCTAATGTTTTAATAGCAGGCTGTTTTTATGTACCACTTTATGAGCTTTTAAGCAAAAGTGCATTTGTGACTTGATTGAAACTGTGAAGTAAGATCAAGCTGTTTTGTTTGAAGTGTGACTTCATTTTAATTAAACTTGTAAACAAAATCACTGTGTGATTGAGGGGGAGTGAGTAGGGTACTCTTATCTAAGTGAGTCTTAGGTAGAAATTGCATTGGGTAAGTATTAAGTGATAGATTAAACAGGGTGGTTTAAGTCTAGAATTAATATTACTAATAGTGAATTTCCTCCTGGCTTGGTAGCCTCCAGATGTAGGTGTGGTTATACACTGAACTGGGTTAACAAACTTCTGTGTTGTTTATTTTTTCTGCTGTTTAAAGTTTTGGTTAAATTTGTCAAATGTCCTATTAAGTGTTGGAACATCTCTTAGGACATCTCATTACAGAATTTCAATTGGCATCAGAGCAGGCACCCTGCCTGTTTATACTGGGTGAGATCTAGGGAAAACAAATTCTGTAACATGGACAGAGATATAGGGTCAGTAAATAGACCACCTATACTGGATGGTTCTAATTATGACTACTGGAAGCCAAGAATGATTGCATTCTTAAAGTCACTTGACAACAGGGCATGGAGAGCAGTAATTGTTGGATGGAAACATCCTGTTAAAGACACCAAAGATGGATCAATAGTTCTGAAACCTGAAGAAGAATGGAGTAAAGAGGAAGAAGATTCAGAACTAGGCAACTCAAAAGCCCTAAATGCTTTATTCAATGGCATTGATAGAAATATTTTCAGACTGGTGCATCATTGTGAGCTGGCCAAAGATGTGTGGGATACCCTCAAGACAACTCATGAAGGAACATCAAAAGTAAAAATGTCAAGACTTCAACTTCTCACCACCAAGTTTGAAAACTTGAGAATGAAGGAAGATGAATCAATTCATGAGTTCTACATGAACATCTTGGATATAGCCAATACTTCTGGAGCCTTGGGAGAAAAGATGACTGATGAAAAGCTTGTAAGGAAGATTCTCAGATCTTTGCCAAAAAGATTTGACATGAAAGTCACAGCAATAGAAGAAGCTCAAGACATATGCTCCATGAAAGCTGAAGAACTCATTGGTTCCCTTCAAACTTTTGAAATGGGAATGAATGACACACATGCTAAAAAGAACAAAAGCATTGCCTTGGTTTCAAATGCAGATGAAGAAGAGGATGAGAAATCAGCAAATGACAAAAGCTTATCAGAAAACCTTGTCTTGCTTGGAAGACAATTCAAACAGATTCTCAGAGGAATGGAAGGCCAATCCAAATCCAGTGGAAGAAACACAGACTCTGAGAACAGGAGAACATATGATGCTAACAGAAAGTCAAAGTTTGCTGAAAAGACCAGTCAAGATAAAGGAGTCAAATGCCATGAATGTGAAGGATATGGACACATCAAGTTTGAATGTCCTACCTACTTAAAGAGGCAAAAGAAAGGTCTCTCTGTGACCTGGTCTGATGAAGACTCAGGAGAGTCAGAAGAAGAATCAGCTAAGCATATTACTGCTCTAGCTGGACAGTGTGAATATGATAGTGATTCCAGCTGTGGAGAGCTTACTTATGCAGATCTTGAGCAAGCCTTCAAGGATCTGTACAAGAGTAGTACTGAAGTATGCAGTGAGGTCATAAAGCTAAAGAAGCAGAATGAAGTACTAGAAGAAGAAAAAGCAAGTGATCAAGTAATTATTGATACCTTGAAAAGTGAAGTAACTCTTCTCAATTCTAAGATGGAACATATGTCCAAATCTGTTAGAATGATGAACAGCAGCTCAAATACACTGGATGTTATTCTTTGCAATAATAAACATTCAGGGGACAAAAGTGGACTGGGATACAACAGAGAAGAAGCCAGCTCTAGCAAAGCCACTTCAAAAATTACACAGTCAAACAAGATGTCCCAACAAATGCTTCAACATCAGAACACAAAGACTAACATAATGTTCCAACAGATGTCTCAACATTCTGGAAAGAACAAAATGAAGAAGAAGTATCAAAGATGGAGATGCCATCACTGTGGAAGATTTGGGCATATCAAACCTCACTGTTATAAGTTACATGGATATCCAAATCAGATGTGTCAGCAACCTCCTAAGCAAAAGACAGAAGTAATCAAGAAAGTTTGGAGACCAAAAGCTGACATTCAGACTGATCAAAGCCACACACCCAAGAACAAGATCAACAATCAAGCTTGGAGATCAGCTGAACAACACTCAGAGCAGAGGCATCAAAAGAAATCTCAACTCATCTGGTCAAAGAAGAGTACTGCATACATAGCACATACATCATTGAAAGTATCAGCTAAGGAAGACTGGTACTTTGACAGTGGATGCTCAAGACACATGACTGGATTGAAGAATTTGCTAGTAAACTTAAAGCCACATTCATCCAGGTATGTTACCTTTGGAGATGGAGCTAAAGGAGAGATCAAGGGAGTTGGAACCTTGGATTGTCAAGATGTTCCAAGATTAGATGATGTGCTGCTTGTTAAAGGTTTAACTGCTAACCTGATCAGTATAAGTCAACTATGTGATCAAGGATACAATGTAAACTTTACAAAAACTGAATGCATAGTGACTAACCAAAAGCAAGAGGTTGTCATGAAAGGAGCCAGATCTAAAGACAACTGTTACATGTGGGAATCCCAAAATCTCAGTCTCACTTCAACCTGTTCTCTAGCTAAAGAAGAAGAAGTGAAACTGTGGCATCAAAGACTAGGTCATCTTCATTTCAGAGGCATAAAGAAGATCATATCTATGGATGCTGTAAGAGGTATTCCCAAACTGAAGATTGATGATGGCAAAATATGTGGTGAATGTCAAATAGGCAAACAAACCAAGATGTCCCATCCAAAGCTCCAACATCTGACAACTTCCAAAGTTTTGGAACTTCTTCATATGGATCTTATGGGACCTATGCAAGTTGAAAGTCTTGGTGGTAAGAGGTATGCCTATGTTGTGGTTGATGATTTTTCAAGATATACATGGATAAACTTCATCAAAGAAAAGTCAGATGTATTTGATGTATTCAAAGAATTATGTCAAAGATTGCAAAGGGAAAAATCCAGCTGTGTGATCAGAATAAGAAGTGATCATGGAAAAGAATTTGAGAATCAAAAGTTCTTAGATTTCTGTTCTTCAGAAGGAATCAACCATGAGTATTCTTCACCTATCACTCCTCAACAGAATGGGATTGTTGAAAGGAAGAATAGAACCATTCAAGAATCAGCAAGAGCTATGATCCATGCTAAGAAGTTACCTATGTATTTCTGGGCTGAAGCTATGAACACTGCCTGCTACATCCATAACAGAGTTACCTTGAGAAAAGGAACCCTGTCCACAATATATGAAGTCTGGAAGGGCAGAAAACCCACTGTGAAGTACTTTCATGTGTTTGGAAGTAAATGCTATATTCTGGCAGATAGGGAGCAAAGGAGAAAAATGGATCCTAAAAGTGATGAAGGAATTTTCCTTGGATACTCTATAAACAGCAGAGCATATAGAGTATTTAACTACAGAACAAATGTTATCATGGAATCCATAAATGTGATAATTGATGATGCTCCTACAGATGTCCCAGAAGATGTTGGAACATCTGCTGATATCAAGATTGAAGCTGAAGAAAAGAATGATCAATATAACTTCACTCAAAATGATACAAGGTCAGAAGATTCAAGCAAACCTCCCTCCATCAGAATACAGAAGGATCATCCCAAAGATTTAATAATTGGTGATCCCAACAGAGGTGTGAGCACTAGATCAAGAGAAGTGATTTCAAGTTCTTGCTTTGTTTCCAAAATAGAACCTAAAAATGTCAAGGAAGCTCTCACTGATGAATACTGGATTTGTGCTATGCAAGAGGAATTAGGTCAATTCACAAGGAATGAAGTGTGGAATCTTGTTCCTAGACCTAATGACATAAATGTGATTGGTACTAAATGGGTGTACAAGAACAAGTCAAATGAACAAGGAATTGTTACAAAGAACAAAGCTAGACTTGTGGCTCAAGGATACACTCAAATTGAAGGGGTAGACTTTGATGAAACCTTTGCACCAGTAGCAAGGCTTGAATCAATAAGACTACTGTTGGGAATTGCTTGTATCTTAAAGTTCAAGCTATTTCAAATGGATGTGAAAAGTGCCTTTCTTAATGGTTATCTTAATGAAGAGGTATATGTAGAACAGCCTAAAGGATTTGTTGATCCAAGCTGTCCAAATCATGTATACAAACTCAAGAAAGCACTTTATGGTCTGAAGCAAGCTCCAAGGGCATGGTATGAAAGACTTACCACATTTCTTATCAAGCAAGGATACAGAAAAGGTGGGATTGATAAAACCCTGTTTGTTAAAGATGAAGAAGGAAATGTCATGATTGCACAAATATATGTTGATGACATTGTGTTTGGTGGGATGTCTGATAAGATGGTCAAACATTTTGTCAAGCAGATGGAAGCTGAATTTGAAATGAGTCTAGTAGGTGAATTAACCTATTTTCTTGGTCTGCAAGTTAAGCAAATGGAAGACTCAATGTTCATCTCACAAAGCAAGTACTCCAAGAACATAGTGAAGAAATTTGGAATGGAAAATGCTTCTCATAAAAGAACTCCTGCTCCTACACATTTAAAGCTGACTAAAGATGAAAAGGGTGAGAAGGTAGATCAAAGTTTATATAGAAGCATGATTGGAAGCTTGTTATACTTGACTGCTAGCAGACCAGACATTGCATTTGCAGTAGGAGTTTGTGCAAGATATCAAGCTGATCCAAAAGTCAGTCATCTCAATCAAGTCAAGAGAATCCTTAAATATGTTAATGGTACATGTGACTATGGCATAATGTACTTTCATGGATGCAAACCAATTCTCACTGGCTTCTGTGATGCTGATTGGGCAGGAAGTGCTGATGACAGAAAAAGCACTTCAGGAGGATGCTTCTTTCTAGGAAACAATCTGA
The DNA here is from genome assembly GCA_963966055.1 of Lathyrus aphaca. Classification (NCBI taxonomy): domain Eukaryota; kingdom Viridiplantae; phylum Streptophyta; class Magnoliopsida; order Fabales; family Fabaceae; genus Lathyrus; species Lathyrus aphaca. The sequence goes on along the minus strand of OZ014524.1, from coordinate 500,768,339 downwards.
TTTCTTGGTTCAGTAAGAAACAGAATTGTGTGTCATTATCTACAGCTGAAGCTGAGTATATAGCAGCATGTAGCAGTTGTTCTCAGTTGGTTTGGATGAAGCATATGCTCACTGAGTACAATGTCCCACAGGATGTCATGACATTGTACTGTGACAACTTAAGTGCAATCAACATATCTAAAAATCCTATTCAACACAGCAGGACAAAGCATATTGATATCAGACATCATTTCATCAGAGATCTTGTAGAAGAAAAGGTGATTTCATTGGAGCATATAGCTACAGATCTGCAGTTAGCTGATATCTTTACCAAGGCATTGGATGCTGCACAATTTGAGAACTTAAGGGGCAAACTTGGAATCTGTTTATGTGATATCTAGCAGTTAATGAGATGTGCCAACATGTCATATGACATTGCATGGCATAAGTTCCAGATGGCAAAGCTAGTCTGGACTAGATCCTTGGGAACTTCATTCCTAATCATTTGGACTGTAACGGCTACTTATTTAGTATTTCCTTATAAGCAGCTATCAAGCGTCTCATCATATCATCACAAGCGAATTACATTGACTAGTAATCCTTCAGAAATCTTAAATCCTAAAGCTGCACATTCATCTTCCTCAACAATGTCTCAAAACCCTAAAACAGCTGAAGAAGTTCTCAACCAGGAAGACGTGGTACATGCCATTCCTATTTCTATGGTGCCAATGCAATCAACACCATTAGACGAGCTCAAGGGAAATGCCTCTCACACTAAGAAGGCAAGAACACCAAAAAGAGGTAAAATCAGAAGCAAAGCTAAAGAAATTCCTTCACATGTTAAATACTCCAAATATGTTGATGACTCCATCAATGAGATTGTCAATCAAGTTTTCTCTGAACAAAGAGTAGTGAAAGGAATCTCTGTTCCCTTGAACACCATTCCTGCACCTCAAGAAGAACCTGCTCAAGATACAAAGAACAATGCTGCAGAACAAGATGTCCCAACGGATGTTGGAACATATGCAGATGAGAAAGCAAACTCATCTGATGCTGATACTGAACAGACTGAGGACAAGAAAGAGGTCTCAAGTGAAAGTGACAAAGAAGTTTCTATGGAACAGGCTAAAGACTCAAATGAAGATCAATCTTCTACTGATCAACAAGCTGATGAGGAGACTGCTCAATCCCCTCCAACTGTCAATCTGGAACAGGATTCTGATGCAGAGATTATATCATCTGTGAAACCCAGCATTGCTAAAAGACTAAGGTCCAGGAAAGGAAAGATACAAGATGAACCTGTCATTCCTGAGAAAAAGAAGGCTAGTCCAAAGAAAGGCAAGGCTAAAGCCACTTTTGGTCCAGCGAAACCATGGAGCAAGGTTCAAACTCAGAAGAGAAAAGCTGCAACACCATCAGATTCAGATGTTGGATCAGATGTCCCAACATCTCCTCCCAAGAAGAAACCAGCTCCAGCTAGAGCTTCAACTGTTGTTCCAGAAGCTCCCTTGGACAATATATCCTTCCATCATGTCTCCAGTGTCAACAGATGGAAATATGTGTACCAAAGAAGGGTTGCTTTGGAAAGAGAACTGAGCAGCAATGCACTTGAGTGCACAGAACTCATTGACCTAATCTCTGCTGCAGGACTGTTCAAGACAGTCTCAGAGTTCTCTCCCTGCTATGAACTGCTTGTCAAAGAGTTCATTGTGAATCTTCAGGAGGATTGCTCAAATGGTAAGTCCTCTGAGTTTAGAAAAGTTTTTGTTAGAGGTAAATGTGTACAGTTTTCTCCTCAAATCATCAATGAGTATCTAGGAAGAGAAACAGATGGACCCAATGAGCTAGGGAAAACAGATAATCAAATCTGTAAGGTGATCACTGCAAACCAGGTCAAAGCTTGGCCTGTGAAGGGAAAGCTCTCTGTGAGCATGCTTACTAGAAAATATGCCATGCTTAACAGGATTGGAACTGCAAACTGGGTGCCTACCAATCACACTTCATCAATCTCAACTGGTCTGGCCAGATTCATCTTTGCTGTGGGGACTCAAACCAAGATGGACTATGGAGCATATATTTTTGATCAAACTATGAAGCATGCCATCTCTACTGCAACAAAGCTGCCAATAGCTTTTCCATCATTGCTGTGTGGTATTGTTCTAAGTCAATATCCTGGAATTTTAACTGAGAAGGACATTGTCTGCAAGAGAGAGAGCCCCCTGGTCTTTCATTACAAATTATTCCTAAGTCACCATGCTGCAGATGTTAAAGCACCTGCTGGGACATCTGCTGGTCCCTCAACTGCTAAGATTTCAATCTCCAAGAAAGAGTTAATTGCTGAGCTAAAGTGCACATGCAAGGAGCTTGAAGCAAGGAAGCTGAAACTGGAAGAAATCATTCAAAGATTGGAGAATGAAGAAGACCAGAAAGCTGCCTCTAATGCAAACAATGCCTCTGATGAAGACAGTGCTGCTGATGAAGAAACAGAAGCTGATGAAGAGACAGAAGTTGAGGAGGGAACTGAGAGTGATGATTCTGAGTGATCCAATGTATGTGAGGCATTTGTAATGACAGCAATGATGTGTAATTCTGGATAATAGTTCTTTGGCCCCTAATTTTGTGCCTACCAAGGGGGAGAACAACATCAAATGTAATTGCTGTTTAAATGATGAATGAAATCTGTTTGTTTCTGACTGAACTGAATAAGTGTGAATATTTCTGTTGAAACAAGACTGGACTCATATATGGTTGAGGGGGAGTAAAACTCAAATTTGAATCAACAGAATAGTAATGATTTACTCTGATAAAAAGAACTTCTGCTGCACTCTGAAAACCAGAAAAAAATGTTAGCCAAAAATTAGCCAAAGGGGGAGTTTGTAGATGTTTAAGAATTGGCAGAATTTTTGACTAAACAAGAAATGTTAAATTCAGTTCAGAATGTCCTAGCAGATGTTGGGACATTAGCAAACAGAGTATGTGAACTTGGTTCAGGATGTCCTACCAGATGTTGGGACATTGTTTAAATGACTAAGTTCAGTTTTGTCAGGATGTCCCAACAGATGTTGAGACATCTCAGACCTGCTACCAGAATTAATTATTGATTAACAGATCAGAGATATTTAAGGAGAATTATCTGGAATTAATTAATGATGGATATAAAACAGAACAAGGCGCATCTGTAGGGAGTTTTAAATTGAAGATTCAGATTAAAACAGAAGACCTAATGCACCTAGAATATAGGAGGTAACAAACCCTAAATTCAAGGTGACAGCTGCTGCACATTAGGGCTGGATCATTCTACAGAAAGCCCAAAATTCAGAACCTATTTAAACAACAGAATCTCATAGAATTGAGTACGAATTTCAGAAGAATAAATAGGGTGTCTAATGTTTTAATAGCAGGCTGTTTTTATGTACCACTTTATGAGCTTTTAAGCAAAAGTGCATTTGTGACTTGATTGAAACTGTGAAGTAAGATCAAGCTGTTTTGTTTGAAGTGTGACTTCATTTTAATTAAACTTGTAAACAAAATCACTGTGTGATTGAGGGGGAGTGAGTAGGGTACTCTTATCTAAGTGAGTCTTAGGTAGAAATTGCATTGGGTAAGTATTAAGTGATAGATTAAACAGGGTGGTTTAAGTCTAGAATTAATATTACTAATAGTGAATTTCCTCCTGGCTTGGTAGCCTCCAGATGTAGGTGTGGTTATACACTGAACTGGGTTAACAAACTTCTGTGTTGTTTATTTTTTCTGCTGTTTAAAGTTTTGGTTAAATTTGTCAAATGTCCTATTAAGTGTTGGAACATCTCTTAGGACATCTCATTACAGAATTTCATTAAGTAATGAGATTAAGCCATAATCAGGGATTAAACAGACCCATTACACCATCCTAATAGAAGGATAATAGATGAGAATGTTTAAGCTGAGGAAAGCTCCTCAACTTAATCCATGATTAGGGATTAAACTCATGACAAAACAAACCTTTATTGAGTGGATTTTATTTAATGATAAGATGATGAAGTGATTTTTAGGGTTTGTAAGACAACTTGAGGGGGACTTGTCCATTAACACTAGGGTTAGTCCTTCTTAACAAATTAAGGAAGAATTAGAACCCTAATGCGAGGCCCAAGTTACAAGTGTGATGTCTTGATGATTATTAAGTGAATTGATTAAGAGATTTAAACACATTAAGGGTCTAACACTTAGGATTAAAGTTATACACTCCATCCTAATAGAAGGATGCAGGCATAAGCTTAATCACAAAGCCTTAAAGCCTTTAGGGTTTAACCCCTGATTATGAGGTGAGAAGGGAAGACTCAATGAGACACAAAGGTAAAAACTAAGTGGGGGACTAATCAAAACCCTAATCATTGTCATGCTTGGTTGTTCCTAAGGTTTGTGAGGTTAACAAGAGAAAATCTTCAATGGAACCACCAGGAAGCAGATGAAAGGATCAGGAGAAGCAAAATGACTTGCTTCATTTAAGAAGACAAGTCACTTGAAGAAAGAAAGTGAGAGGAAGAAGAATGAGCAAGCTCAATCTCAAACACATAATAAAATGCAGCATGGATGCATAAGAGGGATGAAAAGAAAATATGAGAAGTAAAGGCAAATTCACTTCTCAAAGTTACTTACCACCTGAAAAGTTAGTGAGAAAGGTGCAATGCAATGCAAAATGGAATGAAATGGCATGATGTAAATCAAAACCAGAAGCAAATATGAGATGATAATGATGCTATGAGATGCTACAAACATGAAGCATGGTATGAGGATGATCATACAAGACTATGGGTGCAAATGGAGCAAGTTAAGAACCATGAACAAACATGAAAAGTCATGACATGCAAATGACATACAACATGGCAAACACATGATGAAATGATCAAACATGCTTTCAATATGTCTTAAGATGTTCAATGAATCAAAAGAATGCATAAAATGTTATGGCAAGTCATGTTATGCAAGCAAATGCAAGATGGATGCATATGGAAGCCCAAATTAGGGTTTATGATCAAAGCATCAAACAAAAACCAAAATCAGAAGCAAACATCAAGATAAAAAATTGAAAATGCATTCAAAGGATCCCTAAACCTATACTAACCCACTTCCCAAAGGAAAAGTTCCAACTCTCAACCTAATTCAAGATATTATTTTCCTAAAATTTCTAGGGTTTTAGGGTTTCTTAACAAGAAAAATGCCAAACAAATGGAAAATGAGAAATCAAATCATGACCATTTAATCTCACAAACTACATGCTAAACACAATGCAATGCAAAGAGAATCAAGGTCCAACTCTCAATGGTTAGAAAGAAATGATTTTTGGAAGCTTGGATCAAAATAATGCCTAAAAATGATTTTAATTCCATGGAAAATTCTCAAAATGCATTAAGATCAAAAAATAAATTTGGTTTGAGGGTTGGACAATGTTTCTAAATGTTTTTAAATGTTTCATGAATTTTTTGGTGATTTTTAAATACCTAAAAGCATTTTTAATTAATTAATTCTCATTAATTAATTAAAAATAAACTTTTAAATATTTAAAAATATTTTTTGAATGCAAAAAATAAAAATAAAAATATTTTTGTATTCTGAAATTTAATAAAAGTTTGTACAAAAAATTTCCGAATTTTTGAATAAGTTTTGCTATTTTTAAATAAATGCACAAATTAAATGAGAAAAATTGAAATAAAAAATAATGAAAATGAGAAGTAATCATATCCAACGCATCAGATTCAAAGCTGGGGGGTCAGCTGTTGACTTGGCGCGTGAAGCAAGGGTCAGGATCGTTTCTGGCTAAATTAAGCTTATGAATTAATTAATTGGATTTAATTAAACTAATTGTGATTAGGGTTTCTGAGGACACATCTGGGCCACACAAACGCGCGCCAGTCAACCTAAGTCAAAGGATCCAACGCACCAGATTCAAACATCATTTAATTACAGGGATTAGGGTTAAGTACTTTCAGGTGACCGGAGGGAAGCTCCGGTCATCTTCTCCGGCGGGTTGAAAACCCTAGATCATGATTCAGGCCACCATTCACCAAATTGAAAGCAGGGAAATGTTCCTCTACCCAAACCCCATTCAAATCACCCCTCAAACAAAATTTATCATTCATGATCAGTGAGAATCGAAGGCAACAAGATTCACGGGTGAAAATTCAGAGAGCTACAAAATACTCATTTCTTCACTATTTTCGATTCTAAAGGCATCATCATGATCAGCAAGACATGTACTATCAATTTGTAACATAAAATGCAAGCTCTGAAAAGTTGAGGATTCGAAGCTACCTGAAGTGATGAACTGTGAATATGAGCTCTCCTGACCTTGCTTTGATGCAGAATGCCTTCTCTGAACCCCCTGAAGCCAATGGAATGTTCACAATCCTTTGTTGGTGGCTATTTTGGAAGATTGAGTTCTGATATGGCAGGTTTTACAGTTGTGATTTGTAAGGTTTCAAACTGCTTTAATGGTGGATTCTGGTTCCTTTGAGTGTGTATGATGCAATGGTGAAGAGAAAATGGATGTTTGATGGCTGTGGAAGGGGATTCGAAGAGAGGAAAGTTTTGACAGATTTTGTGGTATGCTGTGTTCTGGCTTGTTTCAATGGCCAATCTCTTGCTATAACACTCCCACAATGTATGAATATCCTGTGGAGAAGGTCAGTAGAGGTGGCTGCTTACTGTTCCAAGAGTATGGGGGTTTTGGCCAAAAAGTCAATGTGATTGGTACTTGCAGCATGGGCTATGGCAGCAGCTGTCTAAGGGCTTGTCTTGCCTCAGCTTGAGTCAAGGATGACCCTCAGATTGCTTGTGAATGTCTGCAACATGTGGATCATAAGCTATGCTAGATCTTGCAACTTGCCCACTTGTGTTTTCTTGTGATTTTGTGCCATGTACATGAGACAACTCTTGCTGAATTTTGGTGCATGGAACTTCATTTAGTCATGGCAATTCATAGAAATCAACTAGTGATCACATAATTCCTTGGAGGGTGACTTTGCCAAAAATCCCTCTTTGCATCTTTATGGAAAATGACTTATGAAAAAATGAAAATCAAGGCACAAAAATGAGGTACTCCTTGGGCCAATTCTGTTTTTAGGTCATGTGTGATGTTTGTGTAAAGGTTTGACATCAATTAGAAGTCACAAATTGCCTTGGTACAAGATTTTGCAAGTTTTCCATTTGGTGCATAACTTGAAATTTAGTGATTTTTGCCAACTTTGATGAACCATAACTTTTGATCCAAAATGAATTAGGTCATGTTCTTGTACTTTTTGAAAAGGGAAAGATCTATTCTACATCTTTCATGACCAAAGTTTTTCCATTTGAGGCCTTTTTGGATCAAAAAGTAAGGGTTGAAAAAGTTGCATAAAATGACATTTTCATTAAAAGTCAAACTTGCCCAAAAAAGTCAACTTTGCAAAAACCTGAAATTCTTGAATTTTGTAAACTTCTAAAATCTTCCATAATCAAATAAAGATCATATACAATAAAAATGATGAAGAACACCCTTTGGTTGGGTCATTGGGGGCCTCAGATGCCCTGATTTTGCACTGACTTGTTCAGAAAGTCAACCTTTGATCAGATGACTTCCCCAAGGAATTTCTTCATGAAAATTGATATGCATACTCCCTATACCATATAGAGACCAATAGAAACAAGAATGACCAAAAAAATTGGAGTTATGGCCTTTGAAACCAAGACCCTAATTCTAGGTCATCTGTGCAGTCAAGCCTGGCTCTGCTTCCATACCAATCCCAGTTCTTGTGATTCTTTGACATTCTTGACTTTGAGAGGATGTAATATGATACTTGAACACACATAGGCCTCTTTGAAGTGATTGATGGCCTTTGGAGTGGCTCAAGAAGCTTTTGGATTGCTCAGATCACAAACCCTAGATGCAGATGACTTAGAACCTATGCAGTGAATCAAAAAGGTGGTATGAGATGTTATGATTGTGTTTATGCATATGAAAATGATCACAAGCCATGGTGAAATGGGTGAGGGCAAATTTGGGGTGTTTACAGTCATCAATGTCTTCCCTGACTCACTTGTTATGTTCTTCTTGTTCGGCCATTCTTCTTCTTTCGTGGGCCCTAGTTCTGTATCTGTGTGGAGGAATCAGCTTGACAGGTACTCAACAACTCTGAAGACGAGAACGAATGAACATGAGCAACTATGAATGCAAAATGAATGCAAATATGAATGCAATGATATGCAAATAAAATGTGAAAACATGTTAAACATAAAGTCAAGGTATCACAAGTCCAAAGTACGGATGGAGGATACTCAGATTGCTTTCCTCACAAGGATTTTGCCGGGTAGGCTATAGAGTTTAAAGGAATCCCAAAGTTAACAATCCCTATGGTTGTTCATCACACACTCCAGAAGCATGACGGTTGATTGACTTCACCATATGAATCTCTTTTGAGTGAGATCTTCGTATCGAGCCACGCGAGAGGGAAGTCTCTCGGTGCCCCATACTACGCGATCATCGACACGTGGTTTAAAACAAAGTCTTAGAGTTAGGGACCTTTCTCAATTGTTTAATGCACGTGTCATTTTTATATATTCTTGACAGTCAATCAACTACATTGAGAAAGTCTATTCTGAGTGAGGTCTTCATATCGAGCCACACGAAGACGAACTCCGGTGCCCCATACTACGCGACCATCAACCAATGTTTTTAAGCCACACGGTTTTAAGGTTCTAAAGGTCCTCAGAGTCGACGACCCTAATGAAAATGAATGAGCACACACGTCAAGATCTTGACGGTCGTCAGTATTCTCATTAGAATCTACTCCAAGCGAGGTTTTCGTATCGACAACCCACGAGAGCGGTTCCCTCGGGAGCCCATACAACACAACCTCTTCTAGCCTATGTTTATACTCAAAGACCCGGGTATAGAGCCTTTCACTCAAGTTTCAAAATATCGATCCAAGAACCACAAGGTATAATATGGAAAGTGATAAAGAAAGTGATAAAAATAATCAAGTAAGACATAAAGGCAAACATGCAAACAAGCGTGAAGCAACCTAGATTAGGCTTGACTTGCATAGGGGTGAACCAGTCCCCAGCAGTGTCGTCGGCTGTCGTACCTCGAAAAATACGATCCTCGCGAATGTGGTCGCAGCTGAGCTGACTTAAGAGTTGCCACCTAATTTTTGATTTATTCCCAAAGAGGGAAAGGGAAAATATAGATAAAACCCGGGAAGAAAGGATAAAGACAAGGTCGTCGGAACCATTGCCTGGGTTCGGAAGTCGGTTATGCAGGGGGAAGGTATTAGCACCCCCTACATCCATCGTACTCGATGGGAATCTTCTAAGTTGTCACGCGCGAAAGGATGTCTATGCCTAATGAATTACTTGCTAAAAGAGAAAAAGGAATTAAATTTTTTATTATCTTTCTTTAGGAGTCGAATTGCACTAAAGATTATGAGTAGTTTATTCTGAACCAACAAACCAGGCATCTTGCGACGGAATAATCGGAGCGAATAACGAGAGCTCGTAATCCTCCTTTCTACCACTTAAGGCTCGTGGCGTGCAATATTTCTCATATTATTAAAGTATTTTAATACCTAAAACCACTTGACGTTGGATCAAGGGTTTGGATTTAAAAGAACCATCTTGGTAGGTCGATTGCGAGGCAGAAAGCGATCGCGAAAGGTGAATGCAAAATGGAGGTTAAGGGTTAAATGGTTACGCAAGAATGATTCCTAATACTAAGCTAAGGTGGAGCTGTTGGAGCTCGAATTAAACCGCAAGCGTCAAAATATAGCTCTTTAACTATCTTAGAATCAATTCAAAGTTAGAATCATTCTATGAGAAGTCGAGCATTACTTTATAAATCAAATAATTATTTAAATAGAAGAAGTGCGATAAAAAGAATAGAATTTGTCTCATATTGATTTAAATGATAAGGATTTGTCAAAATCGAACATTTAGATCGTTTGTTATATCATCGACCCCACAGACAATCCTCATACTAGCAGCGCCATCTGAGTAAGAAAAATGGTGGAGCAACTCACAAAATCAGGCAAGGGAATTCACGTACCTATTACGACATGCTTTATTCAGCTGGTTACGGACTTCTCGGGAGCTAGAAATTAAAGCCCGAGTGTACTTGTTATGCATTATGTTATGGAGCGTATGCGTGCTGCGTTATAATGTGAGAACTTCTGCTAATTTCAACTTCAATATAACCGAAAAATGCAGTAGGGAAAGGTTGGAAGTTTTGGGGTTTGTGATAGTGCAACTGACTGAGTGGACTTCTGCAGACTTGAAAGGAGGCCTAGCAGTCTTTCTATATGTTGATGAATAATGTAGGACTAGGCTTATGCTTCTTCTCTTTAAGTTCCGAATTGTGAGAATGCAAATTAATCTTGGTGTTCTGAAGGCAATTTTAAATTGGGAAAGTATCCGAAAATCCTTTTAATATTTCTTTCACCTTGATTTGGTATGATGGATAGCTTGTACCATTATAACCGTACTCCTTTTTTTTACTGTTTATGCACCAAATGGATTCTTGAATTTTTCGGCTTTTTGCAGTCTATCCACATGTCTTGTCACAGCTTGTAAAAGTTATATCACAAACCCGGTTATTCCTTTGGGTAATATACTGACCCTCCTTTGAAATTCAACTGTGGCACCTTGTAACTTGAATTCTAATCACTTTAAACCTTGAATGATGTATTGCAAATTAATATTGGCTTCTTATGGAGCAAGACAAATGTCAAAATTTGGAAATAAAGTTGGTATGAGACAGCATCTTGAAATCCACCTAGAACTCCATTAATCATGTCATGACTTCAATAAATGGATTATGATAAATCTTGAAAGAAACTAAAACCTCCTTGTGATATTTCCTTTATTAGAAAACCAAATCATGAATCGCGACACAAATGATATCAAATGAGTTTTAACTTTACAAAGTAGTAAAAAAACATGGAGAATGACTTGGTAACACTTTAAAACATCTCCCACTCGCGATTGGAAACGGATTTGAAACCGACCAATACAAGGCTTGAGAAATGGACTATAATAAAGCTTGGAATTATCTTGAAACCAATTGGCTGACGTGTAACAAATTAGGTTACGCTTTACGACTTATCTTTGCCACATCCGATTCCTTAACAAAAAAAATAAAAATAAAAGAAACACCACGAAATTTTTATAAGGGTAGGACAAATTTGGGGTATGACAATAACCATCTGTTGGGGATAGATATGAACAAATTTGCATCTGGGCATGCACAATTTTGATTTGTCATATCTGCCAAATATAAATTGGCGACCTTTTTGGGAATATTTCAATCATTGGGTTGAATCCCAATCACATAACTCTGCGGGGAAATGACAAACTTCCCACTCAGCTAGGGAAACAATCTTCCAATACCTAGCCGTGGAGAGAATTCTTACAATTCTAAGCTTTTTGGGGAGACAATACTTTCGGCTTCTTGCTGGGAATGAAGACTCTGCTTGGGAAGAGAACTGTTCAACTGATCTTGAATTTCTGCTGGGAACACTGTCTGCTCTGAATCAGCTGGGGAAGATTCCACTTTAACTCTACTGAGGATGTAGGGTATCACCCTTCTATGCTAGAGATAAGAATTGTAAGGCCTATCTCGCTGGGGGAGGAATACTGGCTAATAAAATCTTCTTGTTGACTACAAAACCTACAACAACAAAGTATACACGTATGCCCCAGGAAATTACATGGCATTAGTCAATCAGACCATATCACCCCGACATTCAAAGTAATTTTAAATGTTTTCCCTTTGCGTGTCATTCATAAATCCACCAAGTTTAAATGCAATGTTCTTTTATCAAAAATTCAGGACATCTTTGCAAACAAAGCAAGTAAAATAAAAACAAGGTTAAAGCTTTTTTACTGGATATCTTTTTATTGATAAGCCTTTGAATAGGCAAAAATTTACATCAGGAAGCAATCACCTGGAAAGAGGTAATCATTGTAAATTGAGAAAATAAACTATCCTAATGGTAATGTGCATGGCATTCCAATGTGTTTCAGTTCTGCTATGACCAGTATGTCTTCAAGATTTCCCGTTCCTGCCTTTCCTTTCTGAAGAAGAAAATTGGACTGATTCCTACCCTTCTGAGATTTCCAGGTTAACTAAGACGATGATGTGGTATAGATTACCCAGATTGCAGTCATTCGCTTATTTCCTTATTTTGCATGGACCGCCCTTTCAGGTTTTCAGTCCACCGGGATACCCTTTTTTGCCTGAGTTGTCCAATGCGGATTTTCGACACATCGGGTTTACTATTTTTTATTGTATCCCGAACTTTTTCCCGAGCTTTTTATTTTGATTTTAGGTCGCCAGGATGCCCTTTTTTCCCAAACTTTTATTCTATTTTTTATCCAGTGGGTCTTTTTATGCGAAGTATTTTTTAACTGCGTCTGAGTTAACAGCGGACTAGAAGACTTCGCCATCCATAGTGAGCATCAGTGCTCCACCTGAGAAAACTTTCTTTATTATGAATAGGCCTTCATAATTCGGTGTCGACCCTCCCCTGTGATCTGAACCTGGAGGTATGATCCTTTTAAGTACAAGCTCACCAACTTGATACTCTCGAGTGCATACTCGCTGATCGAACGCCCGGTTCATTCTCCTTTGATAAAGCTGACCATGACATACAACTACCAATCTGTTTTCCTCAATTAAGAATAAATGATTATATCGGGCATGCACTGTAAACACCCCAAATTTGCCCTCACTAATTTCACCATGGCTTGTGATCTTTTCATCAGCATAAGATCAATCATATCATCATAGTACATTTTGCTTCACTACATTGGTTCTAAATCATCTGCATCTAGGGTTTGTGATTTGAGCAATACCTAAGCTATCTGAGCCACTCCAAAGGTCTTCAATCATCCCAAGGGGGTCCATGTATGTTCAAGCATCATATTATATCCTCCCAAGATCAAGAAAGTCAGAAAATCACAAGAACTAAGAAGGGCATGGAAGCAGAGCCAGGTTTAACTACACAGATGACCTAGAATTAGGGTTTTGGTTTCAGAGGCCATAACTCAAAATTTTTTGGTCATTCTTGTTTCTATTGGTCATTATATGATGTAAGGATCATACATACCAATTTTCATGAAGAAATTCAATGGGGAAGGCATCTGATCATTAGATGACTTCTTGAACAAGTCAGTGCAAAATCAGGGCATCTGAGGCCCTCAATCATCCAACCAAAGGGTCTTCTCCATCATTTTGAATGAGTATGATCTTTATTTGATCTTATAAGAGGTTAGAAGTTCACAAAATTGGAGAATTTCAAGCCATTTGCAAAGTTGCCATTTTGGGAAAGTGACTTGTAATGTAAACTTGCCATTTTGGGAAAGTTTTTCAACCTCTTCTTTTTGATTCAAAAATGCTTCAAATGAAAAATTATTGGTCATGAAAGTTGTAGATTGGATCCTCCCATTTTCAAAAAGTACAAGAACTTGATCTAATTCATTTTAGAACTCAAGTTATGGTTTGTCAAAGTTAGAAAAAATAACTTAATTTTCACTTGTGTGCCAAAGAGGAAACTTGCAAAAACACTTGCCAAAGCCAAATGTGACCTCTAATTAACTTCTAACCATCACACAAAAATCATTCATGGTCCATAATTCAGAATTGCCCAAGGGATTTCTCACTTTTATGCCTTGAATTACAAGTCACCATAAGGCATTTCTCATGAATCTTGAAGAATGGAATTTTTGCAAAAGGAACTTCTAATGTTAGAATTAGTTGTTAAGTGATTTCAAAATATCATGACAACTTCATGTGGTCCATTTGGATGCAATTTTCCCAAGATTTTATAGGTTTCTTTGCCTTGGTTCACAAAGATTTCCGAAGAGGGAAAAGTTGCAAGAGACATGCTACCACATGCCCTAGCCATTACAGCTGCACAAAAACAATCTAAGGGCCTTCCTTGATCCATGCTGAGCCCAGCCATGCCCCTAATCTTCCTCTGACCCGAGCCATACCTCAAGTACACAAAGTCATGACTTTTTGCATCTTTGCCCATGCCAATCAAACTGTGACATTACCAACTCTCTGCCCAATCAGAACTTAATATGTGGACCTCAAGGACTTGAAACACACACACATACAAGCGAGCAACCTCCCATAAAGAAGGATACACAAAAAACTGCATTTTTCATCATCTCTTCGAAACCCTTGATACAACCATCAAACCTCAGAAATTTCTTCACCAACAAATCACATATCCTCCATAGATCCAAAATCCACCATTAAAACAGCCAAATGCATCACATACACCAACTGTAAAACCTGTTACACCAGAACTCAAATTTCCAAATCAGCCACCCTCAAAGGTTTTGAAGCACTCCATGTATCTCAGGAGGTCTAGAGGATACTTTTTGCATTAAGGAAAGGCCAGAAAAGCTCACTTTGACATTTCATCATCTCAGGTAAGCACAAGAATCAAATTTCTCAGAGCTTGTTTCTTTTGTTACAAATTGAAAATATATGTTATGCTGGTCATGTTGATGCTTTTAGATTTAAAAATGATGAGGAATTGAGTATTTTGTGGTCCTCTGAAATTTCACCCGTGAAATAATTTTGTTTCGATTCTCTTTGTTCTTGGATTGTAAATAATGTTTGAGGGGTGATTTGAATGGGGTTTGGGTAGAGGATCATTTCTGTGTGTTTAATTTGATGAGGGGTGGCCTGTAGAGTGTTTTAGGGTTTTGGACACGCCGGAGAAGATGACCGGAGCTCCTCTCCGGTCACCTGAAAGTACTTAGGTCCTAACCCTAATTAATTTGCCAGTTTGCTTCGTGGCCATTGGATATGGATTAGGTTAACTTCTGAACGGCCCAGATCAAGTCATTTAGCCCTAATCTGGTTTTATTAATTTAATTAAATACAATTAGGTTAATTAAACTGAAATGAATCTCAGCCTTTAAAAGGCACGCGCAGTCAACCTTTTCCTCTTCAGTTCAAATCTAGGCCATCAGATCTACTTACTTTCTCTTTTAATTAATTTTATTTTCATTTTTGTTCATTTTTCTTACACAATTTATTTAAAATAGCAAAACACTTCTAAAAATTTTATTTTTTGCATTTCCCTTTCAAATATTTTTCTCATTCTGAAAATAATTTTTATTTTATTTTTTGCATAAAATTCGTATTTTTAAAATATTTAAATGCTTATTTTAATTAATTAATGAGAATTAATTAATTAAAATAGCATTTAGGTTTCTAAAAATCACCAAAAAAATCACATTGCATCTTGACACATTTAGAAACATTATCAAACCCTTTACACAAATTTCTTTTTGGTTCTTGACCTATCTTGACATTTTTCTTTGGATTTAGGGTTCTTAAAAGTCAATATTTTTACCCTAACTTAGAAAAATCCTTTCTGTCTAACCATGAAGAGTTTGATGATGGTTCTTTTTGCATTGCATTCCTCATGTCATGTAGTTTCTAGGATAAAATTGGTTTGAATTTATCTTTCATTTTCAATTTGGTTTGCATTTGTCATTGTGAGATATCCTAAAACCCTAGCCAACTTGAGAAAATCATAACTTCTTTAGGGTTAAGAGTTAGGTCTTCCCCTTTGGGCAGTGAACTTTTATAGGTTTAGGGTACCTTTGATCCCATTTTCAATATTTTATCTGGTCATTTGCTTCTGATTTTGAATTTTTCTTTGTTTCTTATGCATAAACCCTAATTTGCATCTTCACTTGTACTCATTCTTCATATGCTTGCATACATGAGCTTGTCATGGCATTTTGTGCATCCATATGACATATAAGACATCTTAGGACATATTAGAATCATGTTTGATCATTTCATCATCCATTTTCCATGCTTTTGTGTACATTTCATTTCATATGCATTCATGAACTTTCATGTTCCTTTCATGCTTCATTTGCATCCTCATTGCTTGTATTATCATCTACACCACATGACATGCTTTCATACCATCCCATAGCATCATTTGCCTCTTGATGTGCTTCTGATTTTGGTTTTCATCCTTGCATCTCATCTCATTTTCATTTCATTTCATTCCTTGTTACTAACTTTTCAGATGGTAAGTATTTGAGAAGTGAATTTGCCTTCACTTCTCATAATCTCTTCTCATCTCTCTTATGCATCATTGTTGCATTTTACTTTTGTATTATATTGAGCTTGCTCATTCATACTCCTCCTCCCTTTCTTTCTTCAAGCAACTTACCTTCTTAAGTGAAGTAAGTTGTCTTGCTTCTTCTGCTTCTCTTCCAACTTTGCTTCTTCCTTGGTGGCCTTTCTCTTGAAGATCTTCTTGCAAGCCTCATAAATCCTAGGAACATCCAAGCATGATCACAATTAGGGTTTGATTAGTCCCCCATTAGTTTTTACCTTTGTGTCATCTTTGAGTCTTCTCTTCTCATCTCATAATCAGGGACTAAACCTTAAAGGTTTTAAGGTTTTGTGATTAGGGTTATGCCTGTATCCTTCTATTAGGATGGAGTGAATAACTTTAATCCTAAGTGTTAAACCCTTAATGTGTTTAAATCTCTTAATCAATCCATCTTAATAATCACTAAGACATCAAGCTTGTAACTTGGGCCTTGCATTAGGGTTCTAATTCTTCTTTAATTGGTTAAGAAGGACTAACCCTAGTGTTAATGGACAAGTCCCCCTCAAGTTGTCTTACAAACCATAAAATTCAATTCTTAATCTTATCATTAACTAAAATCCATCTTAATAAAGGCCTTGTTTTGTCATGAGGTTAATCCCTAATCATGGATTAAGTTGAGGAGGCTTCCTCAGCTTAAATTTTCTCATCTATTATCCTTCTATTAGGATGGTGTAATGGGTCCATTAAATCTTTGATTATGGCTTAAACTCATTACTTAACGCTAAACAAAAACTCCAAAAACATCTAAATAATTACAAGTAGGTTGATGATCTCAATCCTACATCATGGAGATTAAGTGTGAGGTGTTTACTTCATACTTAGGGTATTCTCATTACCCCTAATCAGAGGGAAGATGTGATGAGTTTACTAACCCTTGGATTAGGCTTAAGCTCATTTTCTTATAACAAATTTCAAAAGGCAATAAAAGACTGAAAACATAAAAACAAACAATAATCGTCTCCTCCGGGATTCTTTTCTCATATCATTAACTCATAATCGAGAACTTGCTTCTTCCGTCTAATGCAAGACAGTTTGCTCCTGAGCCAGACAGGTCTTACACTTGAGCATAGGCAAGGAAGCAGTTCACAAGTCAATGTATCTTTCAGTCTCTTTGAGTCGAACTACGGTGTTCTGACTTCCTCATTGCACGAGAGGATACGTAGGCGTAACTTAACAGTTATCGAACAAAAGTCTCTGTCTCTTTCCTCCTCTTCCAGCATAATTCTTTAAGCCTCATTATCATGAGCATTTAATTCCTGTTCTTACACTGACACTTCTCTTGTTCACTTCACTTCCTTCCAGCACTGACACTTGCATTCTTTTTAGCATTGATACACAGATTGCACTGACACTACCCCTTTAAAACACAAATCTTTTAAGCGTGGATCCCGTCGAGTACGACGGAAAATCTGGGTGCTAATACCTTCCCAGGTTGTAACCAACCCCCTTTCTCAGTTTCTCTGGTTCGCAACCGTCTTATCCATCTTTTCTTAGGTTTATGCAGCATTACCTTTCCCTCGGGATAAAAATGCCTAGCTGGTGACTCTATTCATTCTTCTCTTTCACCGACTATTCGCGTCAGTACCCCTTCTGACCAGGTGTCATCAGGTGGGAGCAACAACTTGGCGACTCTGCTGGGGATCCTTATATTGCAACCAGGGCTTCTGGTTCTTTTTGTGGTTTCCTCTTAGCGCTTGTTTTATTTGTGTTTACTGGAGTGTTATGTGCTATGTGTGTTATTTATTTTTCTTTATTTACTGCTTTAGGTACAACTTTATTTACTGCTTTCTTTACAGTTTTATACATCATACTGTCATGCTGTCATCTACTGGATCTGGTTTTCTATTTTGGTGGGTGGGGTTCCATTGAGAGTTTAAGGTCCTATACCTGGGACCTGAGTGACACCTAGGCTAGAGTGGTTCATGTTCTTTCCCATTCCATTTCGGTCTGGTGCAGGAATATGAAACACGGTTCAGATGTGGGTTTCTTCTTGAGAACTATGTGCTACAGATTTCCTGTAGTGCTAGGGCTATCTGGGAAGCCTGCTAAGTCTGGATGACCTTTATTATGACCTTCAGAAACTGAGGTGAATTAGAGGAGGATCTTTTATGGTTATTGTAAACACTGTGCCTCCGGGTTAGAAGTGTTTACACTTCTCATAACTGATCCAAGTCTGAGGATCTTTGTTTTAGAACATTACCTGTGAGGGGGGTGGGGTTGTTTACAGGTTTGCATGAACCCTTGGCCACATCATATCCTGTTACTACTTTGTTTAAGAGTACTCCATTTTGGACAGTTCTTGTGATTAACCCTGGACATGTGACTCTTTATTTGAGTCCCCCACCCTGGTTACTGGATTTCTCAAACTTCCATTTGGACTTCTTGAACATACATGGGCCTTATTTATCAAGATAGATAATCAGATCCAGCTTGATCACAAACCCTTGCATATCATTTGCATATATCATATTGCATAATTTAACATTTGTTTATTTGCTTTTCAGGGTATCCATTTCACTGTATCCTGGTTTTGGTTTTGACCCCTTCTTCTGCCTAGACCTCTTCTTCAAGTTGTCTCCATCAGTTATCTGCTTCAGTTATCTCCACCCTCACCCGCATCAGTCTGCCAGAGACTTACCTTCACCATCTCAGTCTGTGATCTTCATCAGCACTTATCTTCAGCTTCTTCAGCAGCACTCATGGCTACTCCCAGGAAGAGCAACATATCCTACCACTTTTTTGAGCCTGTGTTGACTGGTATCAGGCAGGTCCAGTCACTTATCACACCTGACCACATCCCTTTGTTTAGAGAACACTATGGAGGTATCTTAGATATGGTTATGGACCTTGACCCTTCTCAGAGGAGCATGATCCACACATGCTTGCAGTTCTATGACCCACCCCTGAGATGTTTCACCTTTCCAGAATTCCAGTTAGGGCCTCTGTTGGAAGAATTTTCCTCATTGATTGGAGTACCTATCAGGGGTGGGATCCCTTTCAACCCAGAGATGCCAGCTCCCAGAAATGAAGAGATAGCAAAGGCATTGTACCTGGAGCCTGCCTTGATTGAGAAAAGTATGACAACAAAAACTGGGATCCCTGGTTTGCATTTGGACTTCTTGATTTCTCAGGCCATCCTGAAGGCCTCATTGGGAGAGTGGAAAGTAGTTTGTGCCCTTTTAGCCCTCAACATATATAGGGTTATACTGTTTGCATATGAGCCCAAATTTGTCAGTAAGAATGCCATCCATTTGTTTCTTCTGAAGAACCCAGTACCCACATTGCTAGGAGATTTCTATTATTCCATCCATTAGAGGAATGAGAAACAAAGGGGGAAGTTGGTAAGATGTTGAGCTCCTTTGTTTTACACCTGGCTGCTCAGATACCTGCCTAAGACATATGCCTTCCTGAATCCCCACCAACGGAAGAATTGGGCCAAAAGGCTCATTGCTTTGACTTCAGATGATATTAGATGGTGCACCCAGAGCACCAAAGGCAAGGACATTATCACTAGCTGTGGACAATACCCAAATGTACCTCTGATAGGAGTAAAGGGTTGCATCAACTACAATCCTTTGCTGTTTAAGAGACAACTGGGATATGCTTTGGTTCACCCTCCCAAAGGACAAGATCTAGCTGAGACCCTGTATTGTGAAGTGAAACCTAATTCAGCTGCTGTCAGACAAGCATCCTGGGCTTGGGACAACATCCAGACAAAGGGGGTAGTTATCCTTGGAAGGTGTAATAATGTTGCTTCAGCTCAGTACTATGACTGGTCCCGTACTAGAGCTCGGATCACCGGAATGCCTTTCACCTTGGAAGACATACCTGGACCATCCACAGTACAGCCAGCAGCAACTGTCAGCCTAGAAGAATTTGAGAAGTTGAAGGAAAGAAATGAGAACTTATCTCAAGCTTTAAAGAAGACTCTTTGGGAAAGGAGTGATGGTCGTCTGGACATTGAGAGATTAGAGAAGCTTAGGGTGGAGCATCTTGCCAAAATTGAGAAGACAGAGGACTACATCAGGAAAGCAAGAGCTGGGGAACAAATATTGAAGAATGACTGTAAAGAGGCCAAAATTCAGAAGGCTAGGAATGAGCTCTATCTGCAAGAGAGTCAGGCTAGGTGGATCAGGATCACTGAGGCCCGTACACAAGAAGACCAGAAGACTCAAGCCAAGATTGAACAGCTAGAGGCCAATGAGAAGAGGCAGCAGGAAGCTTTGTTGGCAGCCCAGAAGGAGATTTCAGAGTTGAAGCTCAGAGCAGGATTGAAGAGATCAAAGGACCAGGACATGCATAAGAAGCTGACCACTGCCATTGCTACCAGGAACCTCCTCATTAGGACCATTACAGAGCACCCGGCTGGTCCAGTCACTGAGGCACTCCTTAAGGAGGTCAAAGAGGATGAGTTTCGACTGGATGTCTGATTCTTTTTTTGTTGTTGTTTCCATTTGATGTACTTTTCCTTTTATTGTATCTTGACCCTCCATGGGTGTGTGTTGTAAAACAGACTATGTATTGTTCACCATTTGTAATATATTTTAGTTTGTTTCCGTTTGGGTTTTTCTCTCAACAACATCAAGCATCTTCCTCGAGGTCTGGAAAGGTCAAAACCAAGAACCAAACCGGATACCTTGGAAAACAAATAAGCATACTGCATTGCATACTAACTGTTGTTTTGTTTTGTAGGTTTTGTTATTATTATTGTTTCTAACTGTGTTGTGACTCTCAGGAAACATTACTCGTCGCCGAGTGTTCCCTGTCAACCGCACGCACCGGTACCCGACTCGCAGCAACCTTCCCGGTATTCAAATGGAACAAGTACAGCAGGATCCGACTGAGGTCAGAAATCAGATGGCTAATGAGAGAGTGGAGATGAGAAATAAGATGTCACAATTCATGGCAGTGATGACTGGCTTAGCCTAGAGTCAGGAAAGGTTAAGAGAGCTGGTGGAAAGACAAACTCCTAAGGAGCCTCATCTTGGAACAGGAGGAACTAGTAACAATGAGCGGGGTCAGCCTCGTATTGACCCACCATTATTTGAACCTCATTTGGATCCAGAAGTTAATATCCCAAGAAATGTGCAAGGTAATACTGCTGGGGGGAGAATCTTGCAGGAGGATCCCCAAGAAGAGCAGTTTACTATTATAGGGGCTGGAGATGAAGTATATGACCGGAGATTGGACGAAATTGTTGAAAACTTAAGATCTTTGGAGTCTCAGAATTCCTTGGGCTTCGATGTGATGGATATGGGACTAGTGGATGGGGTGAGAATTCCCCACAAATTCAAACCCCCATGCTTTGAAAAGTACAATGGTACCTCCTGTCCACGAACTCTCCTGCAGTCTTTCCTGGGAAGACTCAAAGCGTATACCATGGATGAAAAGTTGTGGATGTTCTACTTTGAAGACAGTCTGACTGGGGCTTCAAGAGAGTGGTATTCACACTTGTCTAGGGCCACCATAAGATGCTGGAAGGATCTGGCTGGGGCTTTCATCCGTCAATATCAATACAACCTGGACATGGCTCCCAACAGGACCCTCCTAATGGGAATGTCTCAGTCTTCTAGAGAAAGCTTCAGGAAATATGCCCAAAGGTGGAGACAGCTTGCTGCTGCTGTCCAACCACCCATGTCACAGAGGGAAATGGCTGACATGTTCATGAATACATTGCAAGGGACCTATATTGATAGATTAGTTGCCTTTTCCTCTACCAGTTTTGCTGATATGGTCATAGCTGGTGAGAGGATTGAAAGCCTCTTAAAGAAGGGCAAAATTTACGACAGTGGTGCAAGTTCATCAAGCATTCCCAGAAAGCCTTTTGTGTGACCCCTAAGGGCCAGTGAAACAAATTCCATTCATGCAAGCAGGGGCAGGCCTCAGCATGTGCACCGGTCAGTAGCAGCAGTTACCATTCCAGCTCCGATTCCTCAACAATCAGCATATCCTCAACAACAACAACCACAGTATCAACAACAAGTTCATTATCCGCAACAGAGAACCTACAACAACAACAATAACAATAAACAACAGCGTCCTTTCCAGCAAAGGCCATCACAGGCAAACAGGGTGATTGACCCAATCCCAATGCCGTATGTTTCACTCTTGCCACAACTCCTGAAGCTCAACCTGGTTGAGTTAAGGACATTGGCACCTCCGGATCCCACCAATATGCCAAAGAACTATGATGCCAATGCCAGGTGTGCATTCCACTCAAACGCACCGGGGCATAATACTGAAAAAAGCAGGGCCTTACAGATGAAAGTCCAAGATTTGGTGGATTCAAAAGCTCTCAACTTTGCACCTCCTCCGAATGTCACAAGAAATCCAATGCCTAGTCACAACGGGCCTAGGATTAATGCTATTGAGGAAGGCAAACCATCCACCTTAATTAACAGTGTTGCACAAATCCGAACACCCTTGGTTGAAATCAAAGCTCAGCTGTTAGAATGCCAGGTGTTTCCCGAATGTGAGCTCGGCTGTGGATATTGCAATATTGTTGTCAATGGATGTGAGAGACTGAAGAACGGCATAGACAGTCTTATTAAGGATGGTATCCTTCAGATTACAACTACAGCAACTACAACTCCAAAAATTCCTTAATCAACAATCACAGATACTCCTACTACGTCAGCAACCATTGTTCCAACAAATTCTACTACAACTCCCACAACTGCTCAATCAATCACTTCAACGGATACAAGTTCAGTCACCATTCCTTCTATAACAACAACACCCATTGTTCCATTAGTTCCCGATACAACTTCAACACCTCCTACAACATTGGCAATAATTAATGAAAGTGTCTCAACGGTTACGATATACTACGATCCTGCAAGTGTTCCTACCAACAACTCACAACAAATTACTGCTTCCGTCAGAACTCCGGTTACCATATATTATGATTCACACACCATTGTGGTCCCCTCTGCAGCTCCTATCAGCCTGGTCACTATCACAGTGCCTGGACCAGTTCCTTACGAAAGCAATAATGCCATCCCTTGGCATTATGGCTCAGACCTATAATGAGAGGGGCAAAAAATCACTTTAGAATCATCAACTCCTTCACCTCAGATAAACAATGTAGGGGGAGGCGGAGGCTTCACTAGAAGCGGACGTCTCTTTGCCTCGCAAATACCAAGACCCATTGATGGAACAAAAGCTGCTGCTAAGGAAAAAGGGAAGAGCATGGTGCAAGAAGAACCAACTGCTAAAGAAGCTTTGAAGACTCCCTTCGATCAAGAGGTTGATGAATTCATGAGAATCTTAAAGAAAAGTGATTACAAGGTAGTAGACTAGCTTCACCAAACGCCTTCAAAAATCTCCATACTATCATTGCTAATGTGTTCTGAGGCTCATCGGAATGCACTATTAAAAGTCCTGCACGCAGCTTATGTGCCGGAGGAGATTACCGTCAATCAGTTAGAGGCTGTGGTTGGAAATGTCAACGCTAGTCATGGACTAGGATTTACCAACACTGATTTAACAGTGGAAGGTCACAACCACAACAAGGCTTTTCACATTACCTTGGAGTGTAAGGGTGCAGTTCTTTCTCACGTACTGGTAGACACAGGGTCATCCCTCAATGTCCTGCCCAAGAAAGCCCTTGTGAAGCTGGAGTATGATGGGTTGGCACTATGCCCAAGCAACTTGGTAGTAAGAGCCTTTGACGGTTCTAAAAGATCAGTTCTGGGAGAGATAGAGTTGGCAATAATGATTGGCCCACAGGTTTTCAAAAACGACCTTCTTTGTGATGGATATACAGCCTGCCTACAGCTGTCTATTGGGTAGACCATGGATCCACGCCGCTGGCGCCGTGACGTCAACCCTTCACCAAAAGTTAAAATTCGAGTGGGAAGGACAAGTCATTACTATTTGCGGGGAGGAGGATATTTTTGTTAGCCAGCTGGCTACATTCAAATACATTGAGATGGATGGGGAGATCTATGAAACGATGACTCAGGGGTTTGAGGCCCTCAATATCAATGAGACATCTGATGTGCTGGGAACTTCCATTACCTCATACCAACAAGCCCAGAAGGTTGTTGAGGAGGGTACTGCTCAAGTCTGGGGTAAGCTTCTTCCAGTTGAGAAGAAAGAAGACCGATTCGGGTTAGGTTATAGACCAACTCGACAAGATCAACTAGAGGCTGCAAAGGAGCCCAAGTTTGTCAGCGGGGGGGATGCTCACCCCAGATGCTGTGAATAGCTTGGAAGATGAGTCAGAAGACGAGCGCAACCTGGAAAGTTGGATACGTCCAAGGATCCCAGGGAACCATGTCTCAAACTTGTCTTCCTAGGAAATTATAAGAGTTACTCCTGCAGAGTAATTATTATTTCCTGTTTTTAAGAATACATCAAGTCCTACATCTTGCCCAAGATGTCAGGGCTCATTTTGTAATCGGGCCATCTTGTATTTTGTGCAAAGATCAATTAATGAATATCAGGACATCTTTTGCAAATGAGTCTTTTCTTTTCCGCTCACTGTTTTTCATTTTTCATTTTTTGTACAAAAATAAAATGGCAATGTTTTTCAAAATAATAAACTTCATTTTTCACTTTTTCTGAGCAAGATAAAATTGATCACTAAAAGAACAAATCTAAACCCTTGCAGAGAGCGCCCTCAAGACTGCACCGACAACAACACTTCTATGACTTCGTATGACTTTGACAATCCGATTAATCAAGCCGATGAAGGGGTTGAGGAAGATTATGAGCTACCTGAAGAGATAGCCAGGTTGTTGAGACAAGAGGAGAAGGTTATCACTCCCCATCAGGAAGAAGTTGAAACGGTTAATCTTGGTACAGAAGAAGACTTGAAAGAAATCAAGATCGGGGCCTGCCTGCAAGATTCAGTGAAAGAGAAACTTATTGACATGCTTCGGGAGTACGTGGATGTTTTTGCTTGGTCTTATCAGGATATGCCAGGGTTGGATACCGACATTGTTATGCACAAGCTACCTCTGAAAGAAGACTGTCCGCCAGTAAAACAGAAGTTGCATCGTACTCGCCCAGATATGGCAATGAAGATAAAAGAAGAGGTAAAAAAACAGTGGGACATCGGTTTCCTTGCTGTAACTAGTTACCCGCCGTGGGTGGCTAACATTGTACCTGTGCCTAAGAAGGATGGCAAGGTGATGATGTGTGTGGATTACCGGGACTTGAACAGAGCCAGCCCGAAAGATGACTTCCCATTACCTCACATGGACGGATTTTCAGTTCTCGGTGTTTTCCTTCATGGACGGATTTTCAGGATACAATCAGATCAAAATGTCACCTGAAGACATGGAGAAGACAACTTTCATCACACCCTGGGGCACATTTTGTTATAAGGTGATGCCATTCGGATTAAAGAATGCGGGTGCCACTTATCAACGGGCTATGGTAACATTATTCCATGACATGATCCATAAAGAAATTGAATGTTATGTGGATGACATGATTGCCAAGTCCCTCACAGAAGAAGACCACCTGGTGAATCTGTTGAAGTTATTCAAGCGTCTGAGAAAGTACCAATTGAAGTTAAACCCCAACAAATGCACATTCGGGGTGCGATCCGGTAAACTGATGGGATTTATCGTGAGTGAAAAAGGGATTGAAGTTGACCCTGATAAAGTCAAAGCCATTCAGGAGATGCCTGCACCGAAGACAGAAAAAGAAGTTCGGGGGTTTCTAGGTAGATTGAACTACATCTCCAGGTTCATATCTCACCTTACAGCAACTTGTGAACCCTTATTTAAGCTGTTAAGAAAAGAACAAACGGTCAGGTGGAACGAAGACTGCCAGAAGGCTTTTGACAAAATCAAGGAATACTTACAAGAGCCTCCAATCCTTATGCCACCAGTTGAAGGAAGACCTCTAATCATGTACTTGACAGTATTAGAAGAGTCAATGGGGTGTGTGTTGGGCCAGCATGACGAGTCTGGTCGAAAAGAGTATGCAATATACTACCTAAGCAAAAAGTTTATCGACTGTGAACAACATTATTCACTGCTCGAGAAAACTTGTTGTGCTTTAGCGTAGGCTGCTCGCCGACTAAGGCAGTATATGTTGACCCACACTACTTTATTGATCTCAAAGATGGATCCAGTTAAGTACATTTTTGAGAAGCCAGGACTTACCGGATGGGTTTCAAGATGGCAAATGATCCTCACAGAATATGACATTCAGTACACATCTCAAAAAGCCATCAAGGGCAGTGTGTTGTCTGATTATCTTGCTGAGCAACCTATTGATGATTACCAGCCTATGAGATTTGACTTCCCCAATGAAGACATCATGTTCATAAGAGCAAAAGATCATGAAGAGCCTATTCACACTAAAGGGCCTGACCCAGAGGAAGAATGGACTATGATGTTTGATGGGGCTGTTAATATGAATGGTCGTGGTGTTGGTGCGGTACTCATTACACCCAAGGGAGTTCACATGCCTTTCTCGGCAAAACTCACCTTTAACTGCACTAACAACGAAGCTGAATACGAAGCTTGTATTATGGGTCTTGAGGAAGCCATTGACCTCAGGATCAAGACTTTGATTGTGTTCGGGGATTTAGCTCTGGTAATCAATCAAACCAACGGCAAATGGTACACTCACCAGGATCATCTGATACCCTACCGGGATTATACAAGGAGGTTATTGACTTTCTTTACAACAGTCAAGCTTGAGTATATCCCTCGAGATGAAAATCAATTTGCAGATGCTTTGGCTACCATTTCATCCATGATCAAAGTTCAAGCTGCCAACTTTGTGCCTCGGATTTCAGTGTCCAGACTTGACAGACCGGCATATGTATTCTCAGTAGACCTTGGTGAAGATAATAAGCCTTGGTTCCACGACATTAAGTGCTTCTTGGAGGATCAGACATACCCACCTGGGGCATCTTCCAATGATAAGAAAACATTAAGAAGGCTGGCTGGTAGCTTCTTCCTGAATGCTGATGGTTCCTTGTACAAGCGGAAGGGTCCTTTGGTACCCATGCTGGAGGGCATGCTATGGCTAAAACGTTGTTAAGATCAGGCTACTATTGGATCATGATGGATGCAGATTGTTGTGCTTATGCCAGAAAGTGCCACAAATGCCAGATTTATGCAGACAAAGTGCATGTGCCTCCCAATCCTTTGAATGTGATGTCTTCACTGTGGCCTTTTGCCATGTGGGGCATTGATATGATTGGCAAGATTGAACCGACTGCTTCAAATGGCCACAGATTCATCCTGGTAGCCATTGACTATTTCACCAAGTGGGTTGAAGCAGCTTCGTATGCAAATGTCACCAGGCAAGTGGTAGCCCGATTTCTAAAGAGAGACATCATTTGTCGGTATGGAGTACCCGAGCGAATCATTACTGATAATGGTTCCAACTTGAACAGTAAAATGATGGCAGAACTATGTCGGGACTTCAAGATCCAACACCACAATTCTTCTCCTTACAGGCCAAAAATGAATGGCGCTGTTGAGGCAGCTAACAAGAATATCAAGAAGATTGTGCAAAAGATGGTGGTCACATACAAAGACTGGCATGAAATGCTACCATTTGCCTTGCATGGGTACCGTACATCAATCAGAACATCCACAGGGGCAACACCGTATCAACTTGTGTATGGTATGGAGGCAGTCCTACCTGTTGAAGTTGAATTACCCTCCTTACGGGTATTGATGGATGTTAAGATGAACGAAGCAGAATGGGTCCGATCCCGATACGAACAACTGAGCCTGATTGAAGAGAAGAGATTGGATGCAATTTGTCATGGGCAGCTGTATCAGAAAAGAATGAAGAAATCCTTCGACCAGAAAGTCAAGCTTTGAGAGTACCAAGTAGGAGATCTTGTGCTGAAAAGACTCCTTCCTCCTCATACAGACCACAGGGGAAAGTGGACTCCGAATTACGATGGTCCGTTCATAGTAAAGAAAGTTTTCTCTGGTGGAGCACTGATGCTCAGTACTATGGATGGAGATGATTTCCCGTCCCTTGTGAATTCAGATGCAGTTAAAAAATACTTCGCATGAAGTGACCCGCTGGACATAAAAACAGAATGTAAGTCCAGGAAAAAATAGGGCATCCCGGCGAGTCAAAAACAGAATAAAAAGACTCGGGCAAAAATAAGGGAAAATAAATATAAAAAATGTGTACACCCGCTGAGTTGAAAAGCCGCATTGGACAACTCAGGCAAAAATGGGTATCCCGGTGGATTGAAAACCCGAAAGGGCGATCCACGCAAAATCAGGGAATAAGCGAACAACTGCATTCTGAATTCATCTGTATCACTTACAACATGGCAAGCCTCGAAGGATTCAAGCATCGGTCAGAATCATCCTCTTCAAAAACAAGATGAGAAGAACGTCAATGTCATACGAGTCATAGCAAAAAGGAAGCACACTGAAGCGTCATCAACATTGTCAGCACCTTTTTGTTTCTCAATTTGTAACAATCTCCTCATTTCAGGGGATTTGTTTCTTTGACTGTACTCGCCTATTCAGGGCTCCCCAAATTAATAAAATCAGATTTTCAGTCATATTTCGTCTCGTACTTTTCATTTTCATTTGCAAAAATGTCCGATGTCCTTTGATTGCATAAATACGGATGCGTCTTTTCTAAATTACATGCTTGTAGGAGATATAGTTGCTCCCGGGAGTGTCTAAACTCCTATGATGGAATCCAGTAAGGGATACCTCGGGATACTTGTACTTTTCTTTATCGTAACAGGATTGCAGGTGTTCGGAGCACAACATGGGGGCATGAAAGCTTCTCCCCAATGAGCTGCCAAATCATTACTTACTCATCACATCTTCCCAATAGCACCAGAGATGCTTCATCCTACAGGACTTTAGGAAGATTGTTCAGTGATCTTTTCCTCCCCATCCAAGTGTTAGACAGGGAACCATCTCCCCGCAAGAGTTCCAACCTCTGTCCAGGAGAGCAATGTTTGAAGATCTCACAACAAAGTGACGAAGGCTTCCGCAGGCCCCAGCTGGGCTCCTCATCACCAAGAATAGGTCTATCAGTGACTTATTCCCCCAAACAGAGTCATATATATCAGATCTACCAACGGTCTCATGCCCAGATGGGAATATCCTTCAAGAAGATCAGCCAGGGATCTTCACAGCGGCGGGATCCGAATCCCGGATTGGTATCTTTTGCATAATCATAGCATTCGCATCATATTTTCCCCCAAAGCGTAGCATTCCGTTTAATACGGAGTATTACGGCAAAAATTAAACATATTGCATAATCACAAGCCATGTTTTGAATCAGTCACCTGTGAATATTTACATACTATCAAAGCATCTTCCTTACATTCCCAAAAATACAGAAACATACTCCTTGTGGCACTCGTCTGTGTCATTTCCCCGGCAGAAAGCCAAAGCATTCCCTTTGCACTCACTAATGCATATATCTACACACTCTCCTGACACCCGTCCGTGTCAACTATCCCCGGCATAGTTTCCTAAACACTTTGTAAACCCAAACCTTTATTTGTATTAACTTATACATTTTCTCTTTTGACACCCGTCCGTGTCACACTCTCCTCAGCATATTGAACACTTGTGTGTGTCTCACTCATGTTCACTTTTTACTCATACAGATACTCGTCCCTATCTTGTATACACGCTTAATTCCCCTCGGAGTCGACACCCGTCCGTGTTCTTTGTTAACCGGTTGGTACTCATCCGTATCATCATCTCTGAACATGCGTCAGCGTTTGTTTCTACCGATACTCGTCCGTATCGTAGTCTTAAGGATGCTCGTCCGCATCTTTAATCTATACACAGTGTCAAACACTTATACTTTTCATCTCTTAAATGTAGATACTCGTCTGTATCTACCATTCCCAAGAGGAATCCCCGGCAAATCCCAATAAATTATTTCCTTTCTATCTGACATTCGTCCTATGTCATGATACTTTGCGGCAGCCGTGCCCTGCCAGGTGATCGTCCTTCACCTTTTGACGATCGTCCTTCATCATTCCCCCAGCAGAGTCTCCATTATTGGAACCCTTTTGTATCCGACATTCGTCCTATGTCGCAATATGAGAGCAGATGTACCCTGCTAGGTGATCGTCCTTCACCTCTTGATGATCGTCCTTCATCATGCTTATCCGATGCCCGTCCCTGTCGTCGACCTTTTCTATCTGACATTCGTCCTATGTCGTGATACTTTTGGCAACCGTACCTTACCAGGTGATCGTCCTTCACCAATAGATGACCGTCCCTCATCTTATCCCCGCCAGAGCAGCCGTCCCCTGCTAGGTGATCGTCCTTCACCTTTTGATGACCGTACCTCATCATTTATTTCATTAACATGATGGTCATCCCATCATTACCTTTGACCTTAAAACCCAGAGAACCCAGTTACTGTATTTGATGGTTGTCCCAATCATAATCTCCTTATTTCCCCAGCATGTCGGTCGTCCCCGTCATTTCTTATCCCCGGCAGTCGTCCTCTGCTCGACGGTCGTCCTCCGTTGCCCACACTTTATAATCATACTTTATTTTCTTTTACAATCTATATCCCTTTTCTTCTTCATTCAGTGAGTGCAAATCATGGAATGTCTATGGTATTCAACCACAAGTTATCTTGTTTGTCTGTTAAGCCGTTGCTTACATCCTGCACAGCTAACTCATGTTTGAATAGGGGCAGCTGTAAACACCCAAAATTTTCCCTCACTCATTTCACCATGGCTTGTGATCTTTTCATCAGCATAAGATCAATCATATCATCATAGTACATTTTGCTTCACTGCATTGGTTCTAAATCATCTGCATCTAGGGTTTGTGATTTGAGCAATCCCTAAGCTATCTGAGCCACTCCAAAGGTCTTCAATCATCCCAAGGGGGTCCATGTATGTTCAAGCATAATATTATATCCTCCCAAGATCAAGAAAGTCAGAAAATCACAAGAACTAAGAAGGGCATGGAAGCAGAGCCAAGTTTAACTGCACAGATGACCTAGAATTAGGGTTTTGGTTTCAGAGGCCATAACTCCAAATTTTTTGGTCATTCTTGTTTCTATTGGTCATTATATGATGTCAGGATCATACATACCAATTTTCATGAAGAAATTCAATGGGGAAGGCATCTGATCATTAAATGACTTCTTGAATAAGTCAGTGCAAAATCAGGGCATCTAAGGCCCTCAATCATCCAACCAAAGGGTCTTCTCCATCATTTTGAATGTGTATGATATTTATTTAATCTTAGAAGAGGTTATAAGTTCACAAAATTGGAGAATTTCAAGCCATTTGCAAAGTTGCCATTTTGGGAAAGTGACTTGTAATGTAAACTTGCCATTTTGGGAAAGTTTTTCAACCTCCTCTTTTTGATTAAAAAATGCTTCAAATGAAAAATTCTTGGTCATGAAAGTTGTAGATTGGATCCTCCCATTTTCAAAAAGTACAAGAACTTGATCTAATTCATTTTAGAACTCAAGTTATGGTTTGTCAAAGTTAGAAAAAATCACTTAATTTTCACTTTTGTGCCAAAGAGGAAACTTGCAAAAACACTTGCCAAAGCCAAATGTGACCTCTAATTAATTTCTAACCATCACAAAAACATCATTCATGGTCCATAATTCAGAATTGCCCAAGGGATTTCTCACTTTTATGCCTTGAATTACAAGTCACCATAAGGCATTTCTCATGAATCTTCAAGAATGGAATTTTTGCAAAAGGGACTTCTAATGTTTGAATTAGTTGTTAAGTGATTTCAAAACATCATGACAACTTAATGTGGTCCATTTGGCTGCAATTTGCCCAAGAGTTTATAGGTTTCTTTGCCTTGGTTCACAAAGATTTCCAAAGAGGGAAAAGTTGCAAGAGCCATGCTACCACTTGCCCTAGCCATTACAGCTTGACAAAAACAATCTAAGGGCCTTCCTTGATCCATGCTGAGCCCAGCCGTGCCCCTAATCTTCCTCTGACCCGAGCCATACCTCAAGTACACAAAGTCATGACTTTTTGCATCTTTGCCCATGCCAATCAAACTGTGACATTACCAACTCTCTGCCCAATCAGAACTTAATATGTGGACCTCAAGGACTTGAAACACACACACATACAAGCCAGCAACCTCCCATAAAGAAGGATACACAAAAAACTGCATTTTTCATCATCTCTTCAAAACCCTTGATACAACCATCAAACCTCAGAAATTTCTTCACCAACAAATCACACATCCTCCATAGAACCAAGTCCACCATTAAAACAACCAAAAGCATCACATACACCAACTGTAAAACTTGCTACACTAGAACTCAAATTTCCAAATCAGCCACCCTCAAAGGTTTTGAAGCACTCCATTGATCTCAGGAGGTCCAGAGGATACTTTTTGCATTAAGGAAAGGCCATAAAAGCTCACTTTGACATTTCATCATCTCAGGTAAGCACAAGAATCAAATTTCTCAGAGCTTGTTTCTTTTGTTACAAATTGAAAATATATGTTATGCTGGTCATGTTGATGCTTTTAGATTTAAAAATGGTGAGGAATTGAGTATTTTGTGGTCCTCTGAAATTTCACCCGTGAAATAATTTTGTTTCGATTCTCTTTGTTCTTGGATTGTAAATGATGTTTGAGGGGTAATTTGAATGGGGTTTGGGTAGAGGATCATTTCTGTGAGTTTAATTTGATGAGGGGTGGTCTGTAGAGTGTTTTAGGGTTTTGGACACACCGGAGAAGATGACCAGAGCTCCTCTCCGGTCACCTGAAAGTAATTAGGTCCTAACCCTAATTAATTTGCCAGTTTGCTTCGTGGCCATTGGATATGGATTAGGTTAACTTCTAAATGGCCCAGATCAAATCATTTAGCCCTAATCTGGTTTTATTAATTTAATTAAATACAATTAGGTTAATTAAACTGAAATGAATCTCAGCCTTTAAAAGGCGCGCGCAGTCAACCTTTTCCTCTTCAGTTCAAATCTAGGCCATCAGATCTACTTACTTTCTCTTTTAATTAATTTTATTTTCATTTTTGTTCATTTTTCTTACACAATTTATTTAAAATAGCAAAAAACTTCTAAAAATTTTTATTTTTTGCATTTCCCTTTCAAATATTTTTCTCATTCTGAAAATAATTTTTATTTTATTTTTTGCATAAAATTCGTATTTTTAAAATATTTAAATGCTTATTTTAATTAATTAATGAGAATTAATTAATTAAAATAGCATTTAGGTTTCTAAAAATCACCAAAAAAATCACATTGCATCTTGACACATTTAGAAACATTATCAAACCCTTCACACAAATTTCTTTTTGGTTCTTGACCTATCTTGACATTTTTCTTTGGATTTAGGGTTCTTAAAAGTCAATATTTTTACCCTAACTTAGAAAAATCCTTTCTGCCTAACCATGAAGAGTTTGATGATGGTTTTTTTGCATTGCATTCCTCATGTCATGTAGTTTCTAGGATAAAATTGGTTTGAATTTATCTTTCATTTTCAATTTGGTTTGCATTTGTCATTGTGAGATATCCTAAAACCCTAGCCAACTTGAGAAATCATAACTTCTTTAGGGTTAAGAGTTAGTTCTTCCCCTTTGGGCAATGAACTTGTATAGGTTTAGGGTACCTTTTGATCCCATTTTCAATTTTTTATCTGGTCATTTGCTTCTGATTTTGAATTTTTCTTTGTTTCTTATGCATAAACCCTAATTTGCATCTTCACTTGTACTCATTCTTCATATGCTTGCATACATGAGCTTGCCATGGCATTTTGTGCATCCATATGACATATAAGACATCTTAGAACATATTAGAATCATGTTTGATCATTGCATCATCTATTTTCCATGCTTTTGTGTACATTTCATTTCATATGCATTCATGAACTTTCATGTTACTTTCATGCTTCATTTGCATCCTCATTGCTTGTATGATCATCTACACCACATGACATGCTTTCATACCATCGCA
The DNA here is from genome assembly GCA_963966055.1 of Lathyrus aphaca. Lineage (NCBI taxonomy): Eukaryota > Viridiplantae > Streptophyta > Magnoliopsida > Fabales > Fabaceae > Lathyrus > Lathyrus aphaca. The sequence goes on along the minus strand of OZ014524.1, from coordinate 500,734,286 downwards.
TAGCATCATTTGCCTCTTGATGTGCTTCTGATTTTGGTTTTCATCCTTGCATCTCATCTCATTTTCATTTCATTTCATTCCTTGTTGCTAACTTTTCAGATGGTAAGTATTTGAGAAGTGAATTTGCCTTCACTTCTCATAATCTCTTCTCATCTCTCTTATGCATCATTGTTGCATTTTACTTTTGTATTAGAGTGAGCTTGCACATTCATGCTCCTCCTCCCTTTCTTTCTTCAAGCAACTTACCTTCTTAAGTGAAGTAAGTTGTCTTGCAAGCCTCATAAACCCTAGGAACATCCAAGCATGATCATAATTAGGGTTTTATTAGTCCCCCATTAGTTTTTACCTTTGTGTCATCTTTGAGTCTTCTCTTCTCATCTCATAATCAGGGACTAAACCTTAAAGGTTTTAAGGCTTTGTGATTAGGGTTGTGCCTGTATCCTTCTATTAGGATGGAGTGAATAACTTTAATCCTAAGTGTTAAACCCTTAATGTGTTTAAATCTCTTAATCAATCCATCTTAATAATCACTAAGACATCAAGCTTGTAACTTGGGCCTTGCATTAGGGTTCTAATTCTTCCTTAATTGGTTAAGAAGGACTAACCCTAGTGTTAATGGACAAGTCCCCCTCAAGTTGTCTTAAAAACCATAAAATTCATTTCTTAATCTTATCATTAACTAAAATCCATCTTAATAAAGGCCTTGTTTTGTCATGAGGTTAATCCCTAATCATGGATTAAGTTGAGGAGCCTTCCTCAGCATAAATGTTCTCATCTATTATCCTTCTATTAGGATGGTGTAATGGGTCCATTAACTCTTTGATTATGGCTTAAACTCATTACTTAACGCTAAAAAAAATCTCCAAAAACATCTAAATAATTACAAGTAGGTTGATGATCTTAATCCTACATCATGGAGATTAAGTGTGAGGTGTTTACTTCATACTTAGGGTATTCTCATTACCCCTAATCAGAGGGAAGATGTGATGAGTTTACTAACCCTTGGATTAGGCTTAAGCTCATTTTCTTATAACAAATTTCAAAAAGCAATAAAAGACTAAAAACTCAAAAACAAACAATAATCGTCTCCTCCGGGATTCTTCTCCCATCTCATTCACTCATAATCGAGAACTTGCTTCTTCCGTATAATGCAAGACAGTTTGCACCTGAGCCAGACAGGTCTTACACTTGAGCATAGGCAAGTAAGCTGTTCACAAGTCAATGTATCTTTCAGTCTCTTTGAGTTGAACTACGGTGTTCTGACTTCCTCATTGCACTAGAGGATACGTAGGCGTAACTTAACAGTTATCGAACAAAAGTCTCTGTGTCTTTCCTCCTCTTCCAGCATAATTCTTTAAGCCTCATTATCATGAGCATTTAATTCCTGTTCTTACACTGACATTTCTCTTGTTCACTTCACTTCCTTCCAGCACTAACACTTGCATTCTTTCTAGCATTGATACACAGATTGCACTGACACTACCCCTTTAAAACACAAATCTTTTAAGCGTGGATCCCGTCGAGTACGACGGACAATCTGGGTGCTAATACCTTCCCAGGTTGTAACCAACCCCCTTTCTCAGTTTCTCTGGTTCGCAACCGTCTTATCCATCTTTTCTTAGGTTTATGCAGCATTACCTTTCCCTCGGGATAAAAATGCCTAGCTGGCGACTCTATTCATTCTTCTCTTTTGCCGACCGTTCGCGTCAGTACCCCTTCTGACCAGGTGTCATCAGGTGGGAGCGACACGCACCTATTCAGCCTCGTCAAGCTTGATATCCATCATTACACACAAAGAAGGAATCTCGACTTCAACAAGTAAGATTGCCTACATACCATAAACCAAGGAAAAAGGAGTTGCCCTAGTAGACGTTCCGACTGACATTCTGTACCCATGCAAAGCAAATGGTAACATCTCATGCCAATCCTTATAGGTGACGACCATTTTATGCACAATTTTCTTAATATTCTTATTTGACGCCTCGACCGCGCCATTCATCTTTGGCCGGTAAGGAGAAGAATTGTGATATTTGATTTTGGAGTCCCGGAACAGCTCGGCCATCATTTTATTGTTCAAATTAGAACCATTATCAGTAATGATTCGCGCGGGAACTCCATATCTGCAGATAATATCTTTCTTCAGAAACCTGGTCCTTCTGGTGATGTTGGCATAAGACACTACTTCGACCCATTTGGTGAAGTAATCGATTGCGACCAATACGAAATGGTGACCGTTCGAAGCAGTAGGCTCTATTTTTCCGATCATGTCAATGCCCCACATGGAAAAGGCCCAAGGAGATGACATGATGTTGAGCAGGCTTGGAGGAACATGCACTTTGTCTACATAAATCTGGCACTTGTGACATTTCTGGGCGTATGAACAATAGTTTGCATCCATTGTTAACTATTCATACCCCGGTATCAATAACTTCTTTGCCATTGCATGCCCCATGCATGGGTACCAAAAGATCCCTCTTGAACTTCCTGCATTAACATGTCCACTTCGTGTCTATCCACGCATCTAAGTAGGACCATGTCAAAGTTTCTCTTCTACAAAACACCATCCGCATTTAGGAAGAAACTAGTAGCACGTCGCCTTAAGGTCTTCTTGTCATTGGAAGATGACCCAGTTGGGTACTTTTTACTTTCCAGAAAGTGTTTAATGTCATAATACCAAGTCTTATCATCAGATACTGCATCAACGGAGAACACATAAGTAGGTATATCAAACCTGGAGATTTCTATCCTTGGGACATAATTCCAACTCATCACTTTGATAGACGAAGAGAGTGTAGCTAGTGCATTGGCAAACTGATTTTCATCGCGTGGTATATACTAAAGTTTTACTGTTGTAAAAAACGTCAACAATCTTCTAGCATAATCCCTGTAAGGAATTAAATGATCTTGATGTATGTACCAATTGCCGGTAATTTTATTGATTACGAGGGCTGAGTCTCCGAATATATCGAGGGTCTTAATCATGAGATTAATAGCCTCCTCTATTCCCATAATACAAGCCTCGTATTTCGCTTCATTGTAGGTGCAACCTAAAGTAATTTTGGTGGCGAAGGGAAAATGAAAACCTTTAGGAGTAATTAGAACAACACTAACTCTGCGCCCATTAATATTAACAACCCCATCGAACATCAATATCAATTTTGATTCATGATCTGGCCCCTCCTCCGGGAGTGGTTCCTCGCAGTCCTTGGCTTTGAGGTGCATGATGTCCTCAAGAGGTTGATAATCATCCTCAAGAGGTTGCTACACAAGATAGTCTGAGAGTACACTTCCTTTGATGGCCTTTTGCGAAGTGTATTGAATGTCATACTCTGTCAGCACCATCTGCCATTGTGCAACCCTTCTAGTTAACGTTGGTTTCTCAAAAATGTATTTGACCGAATCCATCTTTGAAATTAATAAGGTAGTGTGGGTCAACATGTATTGTCTTAGTCGGTGAGCATCCCATGTCAATGCACAACAAGTTTTCTCAAGAAGTGAGTATCGGGATTCACAGTCGGTAAACTTTTTGCTAAGGTAGTAAATTGCATGCTATTTTCGACCAGACTCCTCATGTTGGCCTAGAACACCCCCCATTGATCCTTCTAGCACAATCAAGTACATAATGAGCGGCCTCACCGAAACTGGAGGCATCAAGATTCGAGGTTCCTGCAAGTATTCTTTAATCTTTTCAAAAGCCCTTTGAAAATATTCGTTCTACCTGACATTCTGCTCTTTTTTTAGTAATTTGAATATTGGTTTACATGTAGCTGTGAGGCGAGATATGAACCATGCAATGTAGTTCAATCTACCCAGGAAGCCACACACTTATTTTTCTATTTGCGGTTCAAGCATTTCTTGTATGGCTTTGACTTTTGCAGGATCTACCTCAATCCCTCTCTGACTCACAATGAAACCCAACAGTTTTCAAGAACGCACCCCAAAGGTGCACTAGTTATGATTTAACCTCAGATGAAACTTTCTCAGTCGTTCAAACAGCTTCTTGAGGTTGACCAAATGATCTTCTTCGTCTTGGGACTTGGTGATCATGCCGTCCACATAACATTCAATCTCTTTGTGGATCATATCATGAAATAATGTCCCCATTGTCCGCTGATAGGTTTCCCCTGCGTTCTTCAGACTAAAAGGCATGACCTTGTAGCAAAACATACCCCAAGGGTTAGTGAACATTATCTTCTCCATGTCTTCTGGCGCCATTTTTATTTGATTATAATCGGAGAAGCCATTTGTAACACCCCAAAATTTACCCTCTGGTTTTCTGTCTTTATCCGCTTTTGTTTTGCATTCATTCTCATCATTATTAGATCGTACTTTAGGTCATATCATTTGCATGAGCTCCTAAGACATGGGATCTATGTTTTCTGAATGATTAGGGTTTCACATCTTTATTTGCAGATTATTAGAGAATTCAAGTTTTTTGGATGTGCGGCCATCAGTGACATCGTCTTAGGTTCCTGTCACTAGATTAGAGTTTATTTCCCTGAGTAAGTGTTATTCAAGCATTTCACGCCTGCAAAGACTATTCATCGATTCATCTGGTCCGTCATCGAGGGTTTTCTTCTTCATCAAGTCACAAGGCTATTTCTCTCTTCTCATCATCTCAATCTTTTATCCTTTGAAACATCTCGAAAAGCTTCAGTTTAGGTCCAAGGATGGTGGTTCATTTGTGATCCAGTTAGGATGGACGTCTGACCTGATCTTGGTTAACCATCAGGAAAGTTCTATAAGTGCAAGTCATCTATTTCAGTGGACTATTTCTCATTCACTGTGTATGCATCCAAGATCAAGTTGTTGTGTGTGAGATTTTTCAGGTTGTCAAGTTATGGTTTGTGCGAGGCTTGTTTTAGAAAATCGGGTTTATCAAAAGTTGTCAGTTCAGATTGTGCTCCTCCGTGGATTTATTTTCCAGAGATTCTTTTAGACAAATGCAGAGTAATTCATGAATTATTTGGTCAGAGATTCAGAGGATGATTAATTCAGATGGCTTCCATTTCAATCGCAATTTGCTCAAGGACTCATGAGTTATTTTGTTAGAGGACGATTAATTCAGATGGTTTGTTCTATTCATAAATTGTTCAGTGGCAATTGTGTTATTCTTAATCAGTGGTTCCTGTGGAAGTAATACAAGATTGGTTTCAAGTTGAAAAATCGAGATTTCATGATTGTGTTTGTTTTTTTGATAATCGTTTTAATTTCATTCATCAAGATTAAACTATTTGTCAATATCCATTTTAACGAATAATTTATTTCTCTAACTAAATTCCAGTTTCTACCCATTGTCGATTTTTTCCGTTAGTCATATTTTACCCGATTAATCATTTACCATATCCAATTCCCATATTCAATTAACCATTTCTATCCATTTATTCATCCCATTTCTATCCATTTTTGTAATAAACATTTTTCTATTTTAAGTCCATTTTAATTTTTATTCCATTTCTTCCATTGAATCCAACCATTGTCCAAGGTTTTTTTTAATCCATTATTAAATTCCATAAAATTCTTGAGTCATTTTTATAACCATTTTTTCCCATTACTCACAAATACATCCACATGAAGCTCCAAGACACACACGATTTCCTTCATGATAACTTTTCTTGACCCCGTCTCCACAGTATTGACGACAACGTATATTTGTGTGCAACAATTTTTTTCCCGTACGAATTTTCCCACATCAGCCACATACATGAAATAAAAACATTCTACACACAAATACCATGGCCCACCTGAAATTTTCTCCAGCAACTACGACTTGCAATTCACGAGATCATTCCGCCAATTTCTTACAAAAAATATTCCACTCACAGCTTTGCAACAATCCTCATATACCCAATTTTACAGTCACGCGTTTCACTCATACAATACACGCACAAGACCTCACGATTTGACAATCATGCACTCCTCATTTTTTTCTGCACTACATACAACATGCCACACATAGCTTTTCTGGGGGGAAATTATGCATCCTAAACTCTTATACAAACTCAACAACAACAACTTTTTTTCATGAGTTTTCCTCATCTACAAACAAAGAAACAAAACACTTCACAAAAAACTTCTCAAAACAAAATTGCAGAAAACGTTCAAGCAAATCAAAACCATTCTCATCCTTCTTCAAATATGCATCTCACAACCTTCACACATAACAAACCAACCATCATCTTCTTCATTGCTACCCTACAGCAACAACAAACTGTGACCTCCACAACCCTCAACCATAACCTCAAATCACCCAAACTGCATCTCATCATCCTTCTATAAACCTCCATCAACCGAATCACAACTCACTACACACAAACCGAAACCAGAATAAAATAGATATGAAGAGAGTTTGAGACTGAACATAAAACCTAATCACATCAGAAGAAAGAGGTAGATCGAAAACAGAGCTTGAGAGGGAGATTGTAGATCGAAACTCACCGTAAAACGAATCGCAACCGCGATTCAGAAACCGAATCCGCGACCATATTGAAGTTGTTATTGAGATTTTCAGAGGATGAGCATGAGCATGACATGTAGGGGTCAAGGATCCACGAACGAGTATGGCGCGATTCGTCCCGAAGAGGCTCGCGTAACCGCTGCGAGCGAAGGTGACGAGATCAATGAAGGAGAAGTCGCTGTTGTTGTCTTTTAAAGAACAGAGGATGTGGCTAGAGGAAGAGATTTAATTATGGATTCACAGTGGAGTCGTCGCCGTACGAATTTAGAAATGGGGTTGGGTATCGCTGGAGGGAGGTCATCGGAAATGGTGTTTGATTCACCGTGAACAGACCGACCCTATTCTTTTGTTGTTTTGGCATCGACGATTAAAGGTTCAAGGAGGCGGAGGGTTCCTTTGTTTTGACGTGAAGAAGAGAACTGAGTAGTCTGTTGACTCTTTCCCTTTTTTTTTCTTTCTTTTCAGCGCTTACCCTTATTTTGTTATGTATTTTTTTTTTTACTTATTTTTGGCTAATATTTAAATCACAATTAATTTTGACTCTTTTTCTTTTTTTTTCTTCTTTTGAGACAAGAATATTCATGTGTTTGTTGGGCTTATAAAGCCCATTGATCTTGCTATTTATCCTTCTGACCAGGACATACACCCCACCTGCGATGTGTCTCGTGGACCGGACTTAGTCCCTTTGAATTTCTCTTTGCACCCCTTATTTTCCAGCAGCTCCCTTATTTTTCATTGTTTTTTCTTTACTCATTTATTTTGATTTTCTTTTAACTAGTATTTTCTTTAATATTAATTAAAGGTTTAGTTTAGATTTTTATTTCGATATAATTTAGATAGCTTTAATTTTAATTTCAGTAATTTTGGTTCAGTTAAATAAAATTTTGTTTAATCGTGGTTTTAGCTTTGTAGATTTCCTGTTTAATTTCGATGATGAAGGATGTTTCTTGATGAAGGCCTTGATGTTAATTGTTTGTGAAACTCTTGATACAATTTGAGACGCTTAGTGGATTATTTCTTGGACATGATGGTTCATCTGGATGAATATTCTATTTAATTGATAATCTGGATTCCCATCCTGAGTTCGATATCTTATGAAAATATTCTTGAACTTTTTGGTACATATTGTAGAGGAAACAGACCTTCTCCGTTAGGTACTGCTGAAACAATCTTTATCTCATGCCTCATTCTAGTCCTGATGCTATGTTAGGAGCATGTTGCTGCATCTGAAGTCCTACTGGTATAGGCTTTGTCTGCGATTGTCTGATTATCATAATGTTGCATTCCTATCTCATATTTGTTACTATTTCTTCATTTGCACACTTATTTCTTCCACATCTTAATTTATTCCTTCACCTTCTTGTATGACTTCTTAACTGGTAACTGTGATGTGCTTAGGCCATCAATATTCGACTTCTCTTCCTCCCTCCTATAAGCAACTTATCTTCTTTAAGGAGAAGTAAGTTGTCTTCTAGCTTCTTTTGGCTCCCTTTCTTCTTCTTCTTCCTTTTCTTCTTTTTCTTCTCTCCTTCTTCTTTAGGATAGTTGAAGCCTCACTAACCTAGGACCAACCCTTTGCATGATAACTCCTGGGATGGTTATATTCCCTTAATTGTTTACCTTTTTCTCCTTGTGTTCTCTTCTCTTCTCATCTTCATACAAAAACATAAAAAAAACATCTAATAATAGTTGAGTTGACCTTCCCTTTTGTCATACTCTCAAAGAAAATCATAAAAAACACTTCTTCATTCTTATTCACTAAAACATCTAATAACTTCAACAAGTTAGTGAACTTAGGCCCTAGCCCTTGGAAACAAGTCTTGTATAAATTCTCCTTACTTTGTGTGCTTGTTCTATTATTCCATCTTAGAATGTAGTAGCAAGTATACATTCCATGGAAAAGAGTTTGAGTTCACTTCCTTGTGCCACACTCATAAAAAATTCATAAAAAACACTAGACAAACAATAAGCTTCTATCCTTCGGGACTTCTCTTCACACATCTAAACAGTTTTTCAGTAGAACCCTTCTACCTTGACCATGAACCAGAAAGTACCCCCCTTGGATATCATCCAGAAACAGACTAGGACGCCTGCTTGTAAACACCCCAAATTTTCCCTCACTCATTTCACCATGGCTTGTGATTTATTTTCATTTGCATAAGTTCAATCATATCATCTCATATTGCATTTTTGCTTCACTGCATTGGTTCTAAGTCATCTGCATCAAGGGTTTGTGATCTGAGCCATCCCTGGGCTATCTGAGCCACTCCAAAGGTCTTCAATCATCTCAAGAGGTTCCATGTATGTTCAAATATCATATTATATCCTCCCAAGATCAAGAAAGTCATAAAATGACAAGAACTGAGGAAGGCATAGAAGCAGAGCCAAGCTTAACTACACAGATGACCTAAAATTAGGGTTTTGGTTTCAGAAGCCATAACTCCAAAATTTTTGGTCATTATTATTTCTATTGGTCTCTATATGACATAAGGATCCTACACACCAATTTTCATGAAGAAATTCAATGGGTAAGGCATCTGATCAATAGATGACTTCTTGAGCAAGTCTGTGCAAAATCAGGGCATCTGAGGCCCCCAATCATCCAACCAAAGAGTCTTCTCCATCATTTTGGATGTGTATGATCTTTATTTGGTCTTGGAAGAGGTTAGAAGTTCACAAAGTTGAAGAATTTCAAGCCATTTGCAAAGTTGCCATTTTGGGAAAGTGACTTGTAATGCAAACTTGCCATTTTGGGAAAGTTTTTCAACCTCCTCTTTTTGATTCAAAAATGCTTCAAATGAGAAATTATTGGTCATGAAAGTTGTAGATTGGATCATTCCCTTTTAAAAAAGTACAAGAAATTGTCCTAATTCATTTTAGAACTCAAGTTATGGCTTGTCAAAGTTGGGAAAAATCACTTAAATTTCACTTTTGCACCAAAGAAGGAAGTGTGCAAATTCTCATACCAAGCTAATTTGGGACTTCTAATACATCTCTACACTTCATACCATCCTACTGCAACTCATTTGGATCAGATTTGTGCCTTGAATCACAAGCTTTCATGCCTTGAACTTCACAAATTTCAAAAGGGGACAAACTTCCCCAAAATTGCAAAATGGATCAAAACCTTCCATCCACTTGCCACAGCTCATCCAATCTGATTTCATAGCATTCCTTGATCCTTGATGCGCACAGCCATGCCTCTATCCCAGCCTGCCACATGCCCATACCTCAAGTACAAGTCATGGTGACATTTTGGCAACTTACCCATACCAATCAACATAGGCCACCACCCACTCTCTGACCTATCACAGCTTATTATGTGGATCAAAACCAAGCCAAAGGATATAACATTGTAGCTAACACTTGAGAATCCTCAGCATTGCCAATTACTCCCAAACCTGCAAAACTCTTCGAAACTCAGCACACAAGCTTCAAACCTCAAAACAAATTCCATAGAACAACTCACCATGACTCTCTGATCATCTTCCAACCATCACTTTGCCCTGAAACCTCCCACATCAAAAACACAATTTTCACATTTCATGAACTGAGTTTCAGCCAACTCTACATAGAGGCCATATAAACTCCAACCAAGCATCACAAACTCTTCGGGAGGATCATTGGAGCTAATTTGAAGCAAAGACCTTGCCAGAAGGTACAAAAGGTGAAAGCTCAAGTTCAGGTGAGCTCAAGAACTTTTTTTCCAGAACCTTCATTTTAAGTTCTTAATTGATTCTATGTGCTCTCCTGATGATCATGATGTCTTTACTTTTGAAAATGATTGAGAAACAAGGATGTATCATGCTTCTGAAATTTTTGATGTATTTTCCATTTTGCTTTGATTCGTGTTCTTGATGAAAAATAAATGAGTTTTAGTGCTGGATTCATGTTTAGGGTTGTTAGATGTTTGATTCTGGAGAGTTAGAGAGCTTAGGGTTGCGTATTAAGTGAGATAGCATGTTTGGCTGGCCGGAGAAGATGACCGGAACACTGTTCCGGTCACCTGAGAGTAATTAGGGTTCAGATTAGGGTTCTAATCATAATTAGCATAGTTTGAGTTCTGGCCCTGGGATTGCGCGCGAAGTCAATTCCCTCCAACCTGACTTCAAACCTAGGCCCTTGGATTGGTTGACTTTCCCATTTTCTAATTTAATTCAATATTAATTTCATTTGTTTTCTATTTTATTTGTACGAATTTTTAAAAATAGCAAATGTTATCAAAAAATTCTGGAAATTTTATCCATGCTTTTATTTATTTTCAGAAATCAAAAATATTTTTATTTTTATTTTTTGCATTAAAAATTATTTTTAAATCAATTAAATGATTATTTTTAATTAGTTAATGAGAATTAATTAATTAAAAATACATTTAGGTATTTAAAAATTCCAAAAACATTCAGAGAGCATTTTAAAACATTTACAAACATTTACAAACTCACAAGACAAAATTCTTTTTGATTTTGATTATGCTTTGACAATTTTCATTTGAATTAGGGTTCTTTAATTTGAATATTTTTAAACCTAACTTCAAAAATTCATAATTTTTTATCCAAGTTGAGTTTGTGAATGGTTCTTTTTGCATTGTGTTATGCATACTTTCAAGCTTCTAAAAACACTTTTGTTTCAATTTTATCTTGCATTTTCAATTAGTTTGGCATTTTCCCTTTAGGACCACCCTTAAAACCCTAGCCAACTTAGAAAAATCATAAGTCCTTTAGGGTTTAGATTCTGACCTTCCCCTTTGGGCAGTGAACTTGTATCGGTTTAGGTTACCTTTGATCCTATTTTCAATTTTTTATCTTGTCATTTGCTTCTGATTTTGAATTTTGCATTGCATCTTGTACATAAACCCTAATTTTTTGCCTTCATTTGCATTCATTCTTCATATGCTTGTATACATGAACTTGTCATGACATTTTACACATCCACATGACATATGAGACATCTTAGGACATATTGGAATCATGTTTGATCATTGCATCATCCATTTGCCATGTTATGCATCCATATCATTCCATAAGTTCCAATGAACTTTCATGCTTACTTTCATGTCCCATTTGCATCTTCATTACTTGTATGATCATCCTCATCTCTTGACGTGATTTCATACCATCTCATAGCATCATTTTCATCATGATTATGCTTCTGACTTTGGCTTCATTTTCAGGTGGTAAGTGTTTGAGAAGTGAATTTGCCTTCACTTCTCATAATCTTTTCTCATCTCTCTTATGCATTCATTGCTGCATTTTACTTGTGAATTAGAGTGAGCTTGCTCATTCATTCTCCTTCTCCTCTCCCTTTCTTCAAGCAACTTATCTTCTTAAGTGAAGTAAGTTGACTTGCTTCTTCTACTTCTATTCCATCTCTGCTTCTTTCTTGGTGGTGTTTCCTGAAGATCTTCTTGCAAGCCTCACAAACCCTAGGAACACCCAAGCATGATCACAATTAGGGTTTGATTAGTCCCCCCATTAGTTTTATCTTTGATTCATCTTTGTGTCTTCTCTTCTCACCTCTTAATCAGGGACTAAACCCTTAAGGCTTTAAGGCTTTGTTATTGAGATTATGCATGTATCCTTTTATTAGGATGGAGTGTATAACTTCAATCCTAAGTGTTAAACCCTTAATGTGTTTGAATCCTTTAATCAATCCACCTAATAATCACTAAGACATCAAGCTTGTAACTTAGTCCTTGCATTAGGGTTCTAATTCTTCCTTAATTGGTTAAGAAGTACTAACCCTAGTGTTAATGGACAAGTCCCCCTCAAGTTGTCTTACCAACCATAAAATTCACTTCTTAATCTTACCATTAACTAAAATCCACTTCAATAAAGGCTTTGTTTTGTCATGAGGTTAATCCCTAATCATGGATTAAGTTGAGGAGTCTTCCTCAGCTTAAATATTCTCATTTATCATCCTTCTATTAGGATGGTGTAATGGGTCCATTAAATCTTTGATTATGGCTTAAACTCATTACTTAACACTAAACAAAATACCAAAAACATCTAAATAAATGCAAGTAGGTTAATGATCTTAATCCTACATCATGGTGATTAAGTGTGAGGTGCTTACTTCATACTTAATGTATTCTCATTACCCCTAATCAGAGGGAGGATGTGATGAGTTTACTAATGATGGGCTAAAGACGTGTCTAATTATGTGTCTAGCGGTATCTTAACTGCAAGTGCACAGCCTATCGAAGTAATATTTAAGATTATCGATCCACAGGGATTCTATGGTTACTTAGTGCTAGATGAACTTCTAGTTTAGCTAAGGCGAATGGTTGTCATGATTTTTTTTGTTGATTTTAAGATATTAAAGGCGGAATTAAATTTAAGTTTTAATAAAATGATACTAAGGCGGTCGGTATGTAATTATACTAACTTAGGTGGGTAAATCTAACCTAGGCTTATAAAGGTGTTTACTTAATCTATTCGGTAGAGGTTACCAGTTTAAATACCCTCAACTCACACTCTCGTGGTCTTATCTCAGATCTTACCCCTAAAGCCCTATGCCTGCTCTCGCTAGCCCATAAGTGTTTAGAGATAATTTTTGGAAACTTAGTAATTCTAATTTATTTTAAAGCGCTCTCGCTGTGTTTAATTTAAATGCCTAACTTTAGCTATCTGGTTAAAATCTCACACTCTCGTGGTCTTGACCTAACCTAATACTCTTTTCTTACTCTCGTAACGAAAAGGTCGAATTAAATTAAAAAGTATCAGCCAGAATGTTAAGTTACTAATTATTTTAAGCCTATGATTAAATTTTACCGATTAAGTTTGTTTTAACTACATACCGCCATAAGGTAATTAGCTACTCATTGATGTTGAACCAGACAGAGACAGAAAATTAAATAATAAAATACTCATGGCAGAAAAATAAATAAACATTATAAATATTAAAATTGCAATATCATAAAAAACCTGGTTAACAAATATTATAGCAGACTCCTTCTTCCACAGACCGGAAAGCTTGGAGTTGGCAGAAATCGAAATTAACTAAATTCTGAAGGTTTAGAAACAAGTAATTGTATAACAATTTCCTGATGTTGGAAATTGTTATATAGCTGGTTTGGATACAATAAAATTGAAAAGCTGAAAAATAATGCAGAAATAGAAACAGGGTCGTAAAACAATTCGGCAGAGCTTCCGCAGAAATTCGAATAAAAAATGCTCTGTAGTTTCTTCATAAAACTAATGCTATTTATAGGAAAGTAATTGGGCTTTTGGCTGAAAGTGTTGCATGGGCCTCGTAGGAGAAGTTGAGGAATTCTAGGAACGTGGCATACAGGGTCAATCTGGAAAGTAGCAGCTTCACATGCACGTAGCCCTGTGACCAAGTCTGGTCAAATAACCTACTTTTACCCTTGTCACGGTCGTGACAAGGTCTTCACGCTCGTGTCCTGTGGTTTTAAGTGTCACGGTAGTGACAATGTTGTAACGGTCGTGATGGCCTCTTTTAGGGTGTCACGGTCGTGACACCTTGGTGACAACCGTGACTGCAACAAATTATGCAGTTTTTGCAGGCTTCTTCATTTCTTCATCTTTTTATGGTTTCTTTTGTTCCTTTTGCTCTCACTTTATGATTTAGCTCCATATAATGATGTACCTGCAAAATGGTGAGAAAAACTCGAGAAATCGAGTGTTAAAACGGTGATTATGCGATAAAACGTCAATGAAATCTAGCAATATAATCGATACGTTTTCTCGTTATCAACTAACCCTTGGTTTAGGCTTAAGCTCATTTTCTTATGACAAACTCCAAAAAAGCAATAAAATATTGAAAACACCAAAAACAAACAATAATCGTCTCCTTCGGGATTCTTTTCTCATCACACTCATTCATAAACGAGAACTTGCTTCTTCCGTCCAATGCAAGACAGTTTGCACCTGAGCCAGACAGGTCATACACTTGAGCGTAGACAAGTAAGCAGTTCACAAGTCAATTTATCGTTCAGTCTCTTTGAGTCGAACTACGGTGTTCTGACTTCCTCATTGCACGAGAGGATACGTAGGCATAACTTAACAGTTATCGAACAAAAGTCTTTGTGTTTTCCCCCTCTTTCAGCATTCTCCTTTAAGCCTCATTCCTGAGCACCTCACTTCACTTTCTTGCACTGACACTTGTACATTCTTTTCCAAGCTTTTGCACACAGATAGCACAGACACTACCCCTTTAAACACAAACTTTCAAGCGTGGATCCCGTCGAGTACGGCGGACAATCTGGGTCCTAATACCTTCCATGGTTGTAACCAACCCCCTTTCTCAGTTTCTCTGGTTCACAACCGTCTTATCCATCTTTTCTTAGGTTTATGCAGCATTACCTTTCCTTCGGGATAAAAATGCCTAGCTGGCGACTCTATTCATTTCTTCTCTTTCGCTGACCGTTCGCGTCTGTACCCTATTTGACCTAGCCTCATTTAGTGGGAGCGACACTGCTCTGATACTAATTGAAATTCTGGTATGACAGACTCAAATGATGAATATGATGTTGATACATCTTATTTGTTACTTATAAACATGGTAAAGCATACACAGCAGCAAATTATGATAAATCAGTTTCAAACATTCTTTAGGATGTTGTGATATCTGATATGACATTAAGTTCATGTATTGCATAAACATAAAACCGAAAATCTATAAAGAACACATCACAATTGTTAACCCAGTTCGATCAAATTAATTTACTATAGGGGCTACCAAGAAGGAAGGAAATCCACTATGTAGTATCAATTTAAATACTTCTCAGCAAACACCTACAATTTACAATCTTCTCACTTAATCACTACTTGTACAACTTCTACTTAGGAACTCTTAAATATGAGAAACTCATCCTCACTTCCAATCACCTCAATGATGTCTCACAATCCTCAACAATTTGTTGCTAATGTTGACGGTTTCATACCTACACAACAATCCACAAACAGAAGTAACATTTCCATTACAAAGCAACTTAACCTTTCTTAGTAGCTTCAGTTAAGTACATAACTTCTCTAGCTTACAAGCTTCGAGAATCACAATTGAAACAGCAACAACAGGGTTCCTTGTTACGCACGGCTTCCACAAGAACACAACCCTAATGATATTACATTTTCGTTGGTTGGTTGTTCTAAACTAGGTTACAAGGTTTCTTTTATAACCTATTCCCAACTAGATTTGGTCCTAAACAATCACTGCAATAGCTGCTACAAATATGCAGAAAAATCTACTACAAATATACAAAAAGATCTTTAAATATAGAAAATCTATATTTTTCAATATTTTTCTTCAATTTAAATTTGAGTCTTCAAGATCTTCCATAATCAGCGCCATTGGATTGATTTAAATCTTCAAATAAAATTGTTTTTATTGAAACCAAAACAGAAACGTCAATCCCTCTTTAGCAGTTCATGATGTCAAATGAACTGTCTTGACATCTTCTTCTACATGTTATTCCAGATGTTAAAACATTTCAACACAACATGTTTGGGTGCACACAATTGATTCTTTGCTTCATATATTCTTTGTTATGAAAAGATCATGTACATACATACTACTGCTATATTTGTTTTACAAAATTAATGCCAATTTACAAAACTTACATAAAATAAAAAGAATTAGAGGACAAGGGGTAATGTGGTCTTTTGGTAAAGGATTAGTGAGGGTATTATGGGGAAATTCTAATGAGGTCTTAGGGGCAAGAGTGACTAAAGAGTAAAGTTGGTTGTTGTGTACGATCAATTGGAACGATTGCACTTTTGGAGAGAAAGGAGAAGAGCTCTGAGGAAGAAGGATAGGACTTGAAAGTTTGGGAGATTCATTGAGAAGTTATCGAAAAGTATTATGAAACCTAAGGTATGAGGAGTAATTCTATTTCGGTATTGTAATATAGAGATAGGAATTTGGGGATTTGAGGAAGAAACATAGGTTTAAGGGATTTTGTGATGAATTGGTTATTGATGATGGTTTTATGGTGATTTTAAAGAATATAATGATGATAGATGATGTATATGATGTTATTATGAGTAATGTTGTTGTTGACTAAGATTTTGTTGTTATGCTGATGAAAACTGTGGACTTTAATGAGTGAAATCACAGAAGGGCGATTCTGAAATTCACAGAAAATATGCAGAAATCGTGAAGCTCTCTTAGCGAGCTACAACTCGCTTAGCAAGCACAAACCAAGAGTTGGGCGCTTAGCGAGCAAGGTGGCTCACTTAGAGAGACCTGGAATTTTTGAAAAATGAATTTTTTATCAGAAAAATGTTTTCTCGATGAAGGTTATGTCATAAGTTTCTATGATGTTTTAGAGTTGTTGTCCTTATGTGTTTTTAGAGGCTATATGAGTAGGACTAGTGATTAAACGGTGCATGATGATTTAAATGAATTGTTTTGAGTTATGAAGTATGATTACATGATGTAGATGTATAATTTTAGATGAGTATGTAGTATGATGTTAAATGAGCATGTAACGTGATGACTAACAATGAATCCCGATGCAATTTTTATGATGTTTTGAGGATGATGTGTGTATATTTGGTCTTGCATTCATGGCATTAATTATGAGGGGACTTTTGGTCCATTGGTAGCTTCAATCCCATTGTGCAGATTGAAGTGATATGATGTTATGATGTGCTACCTTAAGGGAGCGTTGATGGCCCAGTGTCCATCCATGAGGATGTTTCGGTACCACATGCATAATAAGAGGTTGCATTTCATTCTATATGACATATCATGATTTGCATTGTGTTTGCATGTTGATGTGATGTAATTGATGTTGCGTATGAATGAGTAATTAATGATGGTTTATGTTGTTGTTGTTTATATTTTAAAATTCTCATTTCTATATTACTTTATTGAATGTGAATTTACTCACCCTGCCTTCCTTTTTGATGGTTTATTATGCCATCCTACAGATAATCAAGGTTAGCTCGGTGCGCATTTTAAACCGAAGATAGTGAGTTGTCGTGTTAGTTAGAAGTAGAGTTTTTCTCTGTGTCCAATAACATCGGGATGGGTTTCCATTTGAGTTTATTTTGTTTTCTTGAACTAAGATGTTATTCTATGATTTTGCAGAGATTTAAATGATGTTTTGAATCAATTCATGAAGTTTTCTTTTAATTAAATATGAGTAATGAAGTTTTTTTTAAGTTGCGTAATTGTTGAAAAGAATTTGTGACGTTTTATTATTTTGGTAACCCGTGTTACGGGATAGGACTCAATATGAGGTTCATGAGTTAAATGAGTAGATGTGATATCCTTTCTTGAGTTTTACCCTGATAATAGATTAAAAATGCATGTTATTTGTGATGGGGTAGAAAGGGTTTTACAATGTTTGGCTTCCAGCTTCTGATATTCTTCAAGAGATACATTGGTTTTGGGCTCAACCACTGAAGGAGGAGCTTGAGTAGAGAAAGGCAATTGCACTATCTAGGCCTTCTTTTTCAACCATGTTTCGTACTCAGGAAAACTATGATTGTTACTTTTACCTAAACAAGCCACACCTCTTCTTCTGATGAACTTCCAAGAACCAGCAGCTTTCCTCACTAGTGGCAGATTATCCTTCACCGGGAAATAGAAAGTATGAGCCAACTCCAACTCTTCAGGAATGTCTTTCAAAGCTTACCCTAATTATCCTCTTAGCAGGATCGGGTTATAGTTAATTCCCCCAGTCACTCCTAAGAGTGGCACACTTGGGCAACTCCCATAATTGGTAATGAAAATTTTCCCTTCAGTCTCATAGTGATCCATCTGAGGTCCTTAGCGGATAGCCCTCCTAGTATTTGAGCCCGAACCAAACTAGGATCAGAAAATGCCTCAGTGCTGAGAAGATGTCTTGTGAACCATCTGTGAAACAAGGGATCATAACAGCGCACCAAATCTCCTCTCTTCTTCTCATTTTTATAATGCACCTAGTAAAGATCTTCCAGAAGTGTAAGCACTGGATTCTTCAGAATGAACAGGTGTATGACATTCAAATCCACAAAGTTGTCAAGTTATGCAAATAGAATGATCCCGTAAACAGAAAGAGCTATGATACCACACACAGAATCCCACCGAGCCTTGGCATCAGGTTCCTCATATTTCTTCAACAAGAACTCCAAGGAAAACCCGGATACTCCACCTTTAGTTGTACTCAGATTGGAGGTCACCACAGACGTGTTCAAATAAAGAGCCTTGGAAATATCTTTATGCATAGGTCTAACCATCTCGGAATTGAAAGGAATCTGGTCCTAAAGAGGTAAACCCAAAATCAAAGCATATTCTTCGAGCAGAGGACCTAACTGGAAATCATGGAAAGTGAAACACCTCAGTTGAGGATCATAATATTGTTGCAACATATGAATGGCACTTCTCTAAGAAGAATCCAAATCTACTACCACATTCAAAATGCCTCCATAAACCCTTCTGATGTCTTCAACATGGTTGGGTGTAATAAGAGCTACCATCTTATTCAACATGTCGATCTTGGTCTCAAAGAACTTGTAGTGGATATTCTTCTTTAGGGAAACCTCCATCTCTGAACAAACTTACCGGAACCGGGGACATCAGGTAAATCCTGAGAATGAACTTTATCCTAATGAAAAGAAAGGAGAGAAAAGAAAAGATGAAGAAGGAAATGAGAAGGAGGTTAGAAGACAACTTACTTCTCAAGAGGATTTAAGTTCCTTATAAGATGGAAAGTGATGAAATTATACAAGAAAAGCACTATGTGCTAAGGAAAACAAAACTTGAAAGCATAAAAAGAAAATGAGAAGTTAGAATGTGGAAGCTTTTCCACATTCTAATTACTTACCATTAGCTCATACATGGTTAGTACAAGTAAGAAAACAAAAAAACAGCACCTATAACAACACTACAACACTTGTATAAGCATGAAAGCAAGCAAACCATCACAAACATCTTATAATAGCCCATATTCAGCACTAACACAGCTATTAAAAGTCAAAACATAACACAAATAGGACATTTTTTACAGCACTTGTGCAACAATACAACAATGAAAAGCCAGGAAGATTTGCATGCAAAATGAAAACACCGCAACAACAATGCAACATTCCATGTATTATGCACCAATTATACATCGAGAATGCATCATAATCATATGATATTGATCACGGATGAACATCAATCAAACAACGTGAGTATGTATCAGGCAACTTCAAATGCATCCCATGAACATGCAAGCTTCAAACTTAGGTGTGTGAATATGAAAACATGAGGCACCATGCATACACATTGCATACTAGTAGATTGAACAATTATTATCATGTTAACAAGTCTATGCAAACACATAATCATCATGCTTAATGCTTCATGGATGTAAAACATCAATTATGTCAAGTATCAGAAATGCACGAATTCACGCGTTGAAGGAATGCAAACATGCATCAACACACATGCAAACAACTCTAAACAATCATCTAAAAGGATAACACAATGATCTATGATGATCAAGGAAGGTGTGGTACACAAACAGCCCTACAAAGCCACAAAAAATTCAAACTGCGTCATTGTTAACCAGTTAACCAAAGTGTTAACCGGTTAACCAGCCCATAACTTGCATAAAATATCAAAATTAACACGTGTTAACCGGTTAACCAAAGTGTTACCCGGTTAATACTGAACAATCAGTAATAAAAACTTGCAGAAAAAGCACTTCCAGCAGCAATTAATTCTATAATCTCTAGAGGTTCTAAAAACCAAATGTACATGAAAACTACACCAAATTCAACACACATCAATCATACATTGGATCCACAAACATCAACACAAAATTCAATTCACAAATGGATCAAACAACACAATCAGATTATGGATATACATCATAAGCATGCAAATAAATTAAAAGCAGAAGTAGATCTGAAATTAACCAACATACAAAGCTGAGATTTGTTTTCATAGTGTTGATCAAACTGAAACGGATGAATCTAGAGGAGAACTTCAAGGATCCAATGCTCTTCTTCACACAAAATGCAAAATAAATGCAAGTTGAGGAACTAAATGAAAAACTTAGTCCCAAAAGCACTTCTAAGCATAAATTCAAATCTGAATCAGTAGCAAAAACCAGCAATGTATGTGTAGAAAACAAATGCATGAAATTTTAGTTCCAAGATCAACCAACTTCGATGAGAAATTTGAGGATCTTTTAAGGAAATGGAACTTTGAGTGTAAGGGTTTGAAGAAAGTTGAGAGATAAGTGTGAGAGATCTCTACAAAATAGAGAGGGAAATGAAAATTATGAGAGTGTGTGTCTGAGGTTTGGAGAGAAGTGGCATAAATACCACTTAGGTTTGGGGCCCAAAAATGTAGTTTGGAGTTTGGTTATAAAGGCGATTAAGAATTAGATTTGGGATTAGGCTTGGTAATTATTCCAGATCCTTCTCCTTAATTCCAATTTAATTGTAATGAAATAAATCAGAAAAATGGGAAAAATGGAAAAATAAGTCAAAATACAACAACTGAAAATCTGCAGAAAAATTCAAAATTTGCATGCGTTAACGGGTTAACGGATGTGTGAACCAGTTATCACAAGCCAATTTTGAATTTTTCCCTTCTTTATGTGGGAAACCTCAAAAATGCATCTGTGCCATCCGTTCTGAGCTTGTTATGACTTTAAAACTTGATGATTGATAATACCGCCCAGATACACATGATCATGTCGCTCCCACCAAATGAAGTCGGGTCAAATGGGGTACAGATGCGAACGGTCGGCGAAAGGGGGATGCGAGGACACACAGGAGTGAACTCACAGGGAATGAATAGAGTCGCCAGCTAGGCATTTTTATCCCGGAGGAAAGGCAATGCTGCATAGACCTAGAAAGACATGGATAAGACGGTTGCGAACCAGAGAGACTGAGAAAGGGGGTTGGTTACAACCTGGGAAGGTATTAGCACCCAGATTGTCCGCCGTACTCGACGGGATCCACGCTTGAAAGATTTGTGTTTTAAAGGGGTAGTGTCAGTGCAATTTGTGCGTAAAAGAGCTGGAAAACAAAATGTACAGGTGTCAGTGTAAGAGAAAAGTGAAGTATATAAGTGAAGTGTCAGTGTAAGAACAGGAGTGAAATGCTCAAGATCATGAGGCTAAAAGAATGAGGCTAGAAAGAGGGGGAATATACAGAGACTTTTGTTCGATAACTGTTAAGTTATGCCTACGTATCCTCTCGTGCAATGAGGAAGTCAGAACACCGTAGTTCGACCCAAAGAGACTGAAAGATGAAATTGACTTGTGAACTGCTTATTTGCCTATGCTCAAGTGTATGATCTGTCTGGCACAGATGCAAACTGTCTTGCATTAGACGGAAGAAGCAAGTTCTCGTTTATGAGTGAAGGTGATGAGAAAAGAATCCCGAAGGAGACGATTATTGTTTGTTTTTGAGCTTTCAGTCTTTTATTGCTTTTGAAAGTTTGTCATAAGTTAATGAGCTTAAGCCTAAACCGACGGATTTAGTAAACTCATCACATCTTCCCTCTGATTAGGGGTAATGAGAGTACCTTAAGTGTGAAGTCATATTCTCACACTTAATCACCTTTGGTGTAGGGTTAAGATCATTAACCTACTTGTGATTAGTTAAATGTTTTTTGATGTTTTTGTTTAGTGTTGAGTAATGAGATTAAGCCATAATCAGGGATTAAACAGACTCATTACACCATCCTAATAGAAGGATAATAGATGAAAGTGTTTAAGCTGAGGAAAGCTCCTAAACTTAATCCATGATTAGGGATTAAACTCATGACAAAACAAAGCCTTTATTAAGTAGATTTTAGTTAATGGTAAGATGATGAAGTGAGTTTTATGATTTGTAAGACAACTTGAGGGGGACTTGTCCATTAACACTAGGGTTAGTCCTTCTTAACCAATTAAGGAAGAATTAGAACCCTAATGCAAGGCCCAAGTTACAAGCTTGATGTCTTGATGATTATTAAATGAATTGATTAAGAGATTTAAACACATTAAGGGTTTAACACTTAGGATTAAAGTTATACACTCCATCCTAAGAGAAGGATGCAGGCATAAGCTTAATCACAAAGCCTTAAAGCCTTTAGGGTTTAGTCCCTGATTATGAGGTGAGAAGAGAAGACTCAAGGAGACACAAAGGTAAAACTAAGAGGGGAGACTAATCAAAAACCCTAATCATTGTCATGCTTGGTTGTTCCTAAGGCTTGTGAGGTTTTACAAGAGAAGTCTTCAATGGAACCACCAGGAAGCAGATGAAAGGATCAAGAGAAGCAAAGTGACTTGCTTCATTCAAGAAGTCAAGTCACTTGAAGAAAGAAAGTGGGAAGAAGAAGAATGAGCAAGCTCAAACTCAAACACATATAAAAAATGCAGCATGGATGCAAGAGAGAGATGAAGAGAAGTATGAGAAGTAAAGGCAAATTCACTTCTAAAAATCACTTACCACCTGAAAGGTCAGAAAAGAAATGTAATGCAATGCAAAATGGGATGGAATGACATGATGCAAACCAAAACCAGAAGCATGTTTATGGTGTTAATGATGCTATGAGATGCTACAAACCAGAAACAACCCATGTGGATGATCATACAAGCTTATGAATGCAAATGAAGCAAGTTAAGAAGCATGAACATTCATGAAAAGTTATGAAGTGCACATGGCATACAATATGACAAATGCAAGGTGCAATGATCAAACATGCTTTCAATATGTCTTATGATGTTAAATGAATCAAATGGAAGCATGGAATGTCATGGCAAGTCATGTTATGCAAGAGAATGCAAGATGGATGCATATGGAAGCCCAAATTAGGGTTTATGAACAATGCATCAAACAAAAACCAGAATCAGAAGCAAACCCTAAGATAAAAAATTGAAAATGCCACTCAAAGGACCCCTAATCCTATACTAAACCAATGCCCAAAGGAGAGGTCTCAACTCCTAACCACTTTCAAGTTATGATTTTCACAAGTTTTTTAGGGTTTTAGGGTTTCCAAACAAAAGAAATGTCAAACAAATTGAAAATGAAATATCAAATCATGGCCATTTAATCTCACAAACTACATGCTAAACACAATGCAATGCAAAAAGAATCAATGTCCAATTCTTCATGGATAGGCAGAAATGATTTTTTGAACTTTGGATCAAAATAATGCACAAAAAATGATTTTAATTCAATGAGAAATTCTTAAAATGCATCAAGATCAAAAAATAAATTTGGTTTGAAGGTTGGACAATGTTTCTAAATGTCTTAGAACATTTCATGAATTTTTTGGTGATTTTTAAATACCTAAAAGTATTTTTAATAAATTAATTCTCATTAATCAATTAAAAATAAACTTTTAAATATTTTAAAATACTTTTAAAATGCTAAAAATGAAAATAAAAATATTTTTGTGTCATAAAAATTAATGAAACTCTTGAGAAAAAGTTTCATAATTTTTGAACAATTTTTACTATTTTAAATAAATTGTACAAAACAAACATGAAATAAATGAATTAAAATAAAGAAAAATGGAAAAGTCAACAGAATGGAAGGCTGGGATTGATCCTGGGTTTGAAACTGCTGACCACGCGCGCTATCTAAGGGCTGTGGTTGGTCCTGATTAAATTAAATTAATTATGATTAATTAAAACTAACTAAAGGGATTAGGGCTAACTGAGTGCATCTGGGCCATTCGTTCGCGCGGCAAGTCAAATAAGTCAGGCCATCTAACGCGTGAGATTCAAATGGGAGTTAATGACCTGATTAAGCCCTAATGACTTTCAGGTGGCCGGAGAAGACCTCCGGTCGTCTTCTCCGGTGGGAACCCCACCTGAAAATCCCTAGAAACCTCAAAACGCAACAAAAATGAAAACCAAGCATACAGAAATGATTCCCATGATCCACTGACTCAAAACCCCATCACAAACAACATTTATATTCCCTCAAGTTCATGAATCGAAACGAACATTTTTTAGGTCACAGAGTTTCAGAACGCAATTAAATCCTCATTTTCCCACCATTTTCAAAACTAAAGACATATATGTGATCAGGGGAGCATGAACAACAACTTAAGAACTTAAAAAAATGATTTCTGGAAAAAATGTTCTTGAGCTACCTGAGTTTCGAAGCTTTCAATCCTGTAACTTTCTGACTTCCCCTCTTAATGCAATCCACTCCACTTGATCCCCTGATGATGCTTGAATGCTTAGAAGGAGTTTAAGTTAGCTGGTTAGGGAGTTTGCATAGCTTCTGCTCAAGCTCAGTTGAAAATGGTGATGGTGATCCAAGCTGTTTCAGGCCAATGTGAGTGGTTCTTTGTGATCAGGATGATGAGTGGAGAAGGTTTGTGGAGTTTGTTTGGGTGTTTATGGCCTGTGGAGTGAGTTTCGAATGGTTTTGCTTCTGGGAGTGAAAATGGAGGAATGGTGTTCTTGCTTGATTCAGGCCTAAGTCTTGTTGGTTTTGGCTCAGTGAAGCAAGGTGAGTTGATCTATGAAAATGGTTTTTGTGTTTGTATGTTGTGTAGAGAGATTCGAAGGCTTTTGCTTGAGGGGGTGTTTTTGTGAATGGGGAGTTCTTGTGTGTTTCAGCCTTGCTTGATGTGTGTTATGGCCAGCATTTGCTTTGCATAAAGAACTCCCATTGGTCAGGTGATGTGACCTGGCCTGCTGTGATTGGGATGTCTACTTTTGCAAAAAGTCCACTTTGTTGTAAGAGAGGCATGGGCTTGGTTCTAGGCTAGCACAAGTACATGGACTGGCGCAGCATGGTGTGTGAGTGATGCTAGGAAGGTTCAGCAGCCAAGACAACTAGTTGGTGAAAGTGTGATGATGGTTTTGCAAGTTGATCACTTTTGAAACTTCATGAAAAATCTCTTACTTTGCCAACCATGAACATGTGAAATCTTGGTCCAAATCTGATTTTTAGGTCACATGGAATGTTTATGCCTTGGTTTGATATGAACTAGAAGTTACAATTTGCCTTGGTTCATGATTTTGCAAATTTTCCAATTGGTGCATATCTTGAAAATTAGTGATTTTTGCCAACTTTGACACACCATAACTTTTGATCCAAAATGAATTAGGTCATGTTCTTGTACTTTTTGAAAAGGGAAAAATGTGATCTACAACTTTCATGACCAAAGTTTTTCCATTTGAAGCATTTTTGGATCAAAGAGCAAGGCTTGAAAAATGGCATAAAATGACATATTCTTGAAAAGTCAACCATGCCCTAAAAGTCAACTTTGCAAAAACTTGTAATTCTTGAATTTTGTGAACTTCAACCTTCTTCCATGATCAAATAAAGATCATATACACTCAAAATGATGAAGATCACCCCTTGGTTGGGTCATTGGGGGCCTCAGATGCCCTGATTTTGCACTGACTTGTCTGAAAAGTCAACTCTTGATCAGATGACTTCCCCATGGAATTTCTCCATGAAAATTGATATGCATACTCCCTATACCATATAGAGACAAATGGAAACAAGAATGACCAAAAAATTTGGAGTTATGGCCTCTGAAACCAAAACCCTAATTTTAGGTCAACTGTGCAGTCAAACCTGGCTCTGCATCCACACCAATCCCAGTTCTTGTGATTCTTTTGCATTTTTGACTTTGAAATGATGTAATAAGATATAAGAACACACATGAACCCCTTTGAAGTGATTGATGGCCTTTGGAGTGGCTCAGGAGGCTCTTGGATTGCTCAGATCACAACCCTAGGTGCAAATGACTTTAAATCTATGTAGTGAATAAAAAAATGGGATATGAGATGATATGATTGTGCTTATGCATATGAAATGATCACAAGCCATGGTGTGAATGGGTGAGGGAAAATTTGGGGTGTTTACAGCTGCCCCTATTCAAACATGAGTTAGCTGTGCAGGATGTAAGCGACGGCTTAACAGGCAAACAAGATAACTTGTGGTTGAATACCAGAGACAGTCCAAAATTTGCACTCACAAAATGAAGAAGAAAAGGGATATAGATTGTAAAGGAAAATAAAGTATATCGTAAAGTGTGGGAAATAAAGCAATGACGGGGACGGCCGACATGCTGGGGATAAAAGGTAAAGCCAAGACGGGGACGGCCGACTAGCTGGGAAAAGTAAGAAATTATGATGGGGACGGCCATCACGATAAAGCTGTAAAATTCTCTGGGGATTAATGAAACATGACGGGGACGGCCATCAAGTTCATAAAGCAAGGTAACCGACGATGGGGACGGCCATCGGGCTAAAAAAAATGGAAAAGGGACCACGACGGGGACGGCCATCGGTTTAAAGAATAAATGAAATAAACAGATGATGGGGTACGACCATCAAAGGTGAAGGACGATCACCTAGCAGGGGACGGCTGCTCTGTTGGGGAATAAAGGAATTATGATGGGGACGACCATCAAAGGTGGAGGACGACCACCTGGCAGGGTACGGTTGCCGAAAATATCAACGATGGGGACGGCCATCGGATGAGCATGATGGAGGACGACCATCAAGAGGTGGAGGACGACCACCTAGCAGGGGACGGCTGCTCTCGGGGTTTATCATGACATAGGACGAATGCCTAGATAACCAAAATCAACAATGGGGACGGCCATTGGATAAAATGATGAAGGACGATCATCAACGGGCGGAGGACGACCACCTAGCAGGGGACGGCTGCTAAAATCAACGATGGGGACGGCCATCGGATGAGCATGATGGAGGACGACCATCAAGAGGTGGAGGACGACCACCTAGCAGGGTACGGCTGCTCTCAGGGTTTATCATGACATAGGACGAATGCCTGATAAGAAGGAAAATTTGCTTTGTTGGCTATCTACTGGGGAGTAGTAAACACGGACGAGTGTTTATAACCAAGAAACAAAAGGTATAAGTGTTTGGTATTGTGTATAGATTAAAGATGCGGACGAGCATCCCTAAGACTACGATACGGACGAGTATCGGGTAGAAACAAATACTGACGCGTGTTCAAAGATGATGATACGGACGAGTATCACTGGTTAACAGAGAACACGGACGAGTGTTGAATCGGAGGGGACTTTTCTGGGGAATAGTAGGCGCTGACGAGTGTCTATATTCAAGAGGACATAAGTGTTTGACACGGTGTATGGATTAAAGATGCGGACGAGCATCCTTAAGGCTATGATACGGACGAGTATCATGTAGAAACAAACGCTTGACGCATGTTCTGAGATGATGATACGGACGAGTACCAACTGGTTAACAAAGAACAAGGACTAGTGTTGAATCTGTGGGGATATGAATGGTATATACAAGATACGGACGAGTATCTGTATGAGTGTAACATGAGTAGTGAGCATGAGCATCGTATAGATGAGTGTTTATCTGCTGGGGAGAGTGACACGGACGAGTGTCAAGAGAGAAAAGTATAATAATAACAACAAGTATACGGGTTGCAAAAGTGTAGATGACTGCGTTGGGGATATGACACGGACGGGTGTCGAGAAAGTGTATATAGGTATATGTGAGTGCAAAGAGGATGTCTTTGGCTTTCTGCCGGGGTATGACACGGACGGGTGTCAGGACGTATCCGTAATACGGGTGATCTAGTTTGCAAAGAGTGCCCGGGCGACTTTACTGGGGAAAGATGGCACGGAAAGGTGCCAAAATGAGTATATACTGGTGTTTGTGGATTGTGAGGCAGCTGCTTTTGCTGGGGACTCTGGTGGGGATTTTTCTGTATGTTGATGAACTGTCATTATTCACAAATGCTGATTCAAAACATGGCTTATGATTATGCTATGTGTTGGATTTTTGCCGTAGTGCTCCGTGTTAAAACGGAATGCTACGCTCTGTGGGTAAATATGATGCGAATGCCATGATTGTGCAAAGATACCAAACCGGGCTTCGGGTCCCGTTGCTGCGAAGATCCTTGATCGATCTGTTTGAAGTAGACATCCCAGCTGGGGATGAGATCATTGGTAGATCTGATGATATGATATCTGCTTGGGGATATAGGTCATTGATAGACCTTTCCTTATAAATGAGAGACCCAACTGGGGTTTATAGAAGCTTTCTTCACTCTGTTGTGATCTTCTATGCGCTGCTCTTCTGGATAGAGGCTGGGACTCTGTGGGGAGATAGCTTTCTGACTTTAGCGCTCGGCTGAGGGCGAGATGGAAACTCGGCTGGGGAGGAAGAGAGATCATTGAGAGACCTCCATAGGGATTCTATTGAAGAGGATCCTTGACTCAGCCGGGGATATAGGTGCCTTCTATGATGCCTGGCAACTCTGATGGGGATAAGCAACAAGTGGCAACTCAGCTGGGGAGAGAGCACTTCGGGTGCTAAAATTGAGTGTTGATTTGCCAGCTTGCTGGGATGAAGCTTACATGCCCCAAGTTGCATTCTGGATACCTGCAATCCTGAAAAAGATAGAGAAATGCACAAGATAATCCCGAGGTATCCTTTACTGGATTCCGTTATAGGAGTTTAGGTACTTCTGAGAGTAAGCATATTTCCTGCAAGCATGTTTTTATTTGAAGGTAAACATCTGTATTCTTATGCAATCAGTTTTTCTTTTAAGACATCAGACATTTTTTGCAAGTAAAATGTACAAAACGAGACATGACTGAAAATCTGATTGTATTAATTCATATGCCCTGAATTGGCGAGATACAGTCAAAGAAAAAAATCCCTTGAAATGAGGAGATTGTTACAAATTGAGAAACAAAATACTGGCAGTGTTGACGACGCTTTAAGGAGCTTCCTCTTCACTATGACTCATATGACTTTTGACGTTCTTCTCATCTTGCTTTTTGAAGATTGTTGATTCTGAGTGAAGTTTGATCCTTTCGAAGCTTACCAAGTTGTAAGTGATACAGACGAATTCAGAGTGCAGTTGTTCGCTCATTCCCTTATTTTGCATGGATCGCCCTTTCGGGTTTTCGATCCATCGGGATACCCATTTTTGCCTGAGCTGTCCAATGTGGCTCTTCAACTCAGCGGGTGTACATTTTTTTATTTATTTTCCCTTATTTTTGCCCGAGCCTTTTATTCTGTTTTTGACTCGCCGGGATGCCCTATTTTTGCCTGGACTTACATTCTGTTTTTATGTCCAGCTGGTCATTTTTATGCGAAGTATTTTTTAACTGCATCTGAATTCACAGGGGACGGGAAATCTTCACCATCCATGGTGCTGAGCATCAGTGCTCCACCAGAGAAAACTTTCTTTACTACAAATGGTCCTTCATAGTTTGGAGTCCACTTGCCCCTGTGGTCTGTATGAGGAGGGAGGATTCTCTTCAGCACAAGATCTCCTACTTGGTACTCTCGGTGCCTGACTTTCTGATCGAAGGCTTTCTTCATTCTTTTTTGATACAACTGCCCATGACAGATTGCAGCCAATCTCTTTTCCTCAATCAGACTCAGTTGCTCGTATCGGGCCCTAACCCATTCTACTTCACTCAGTTCAACGTCCATCAGTACTCGCAAGGAGGGTAATTCCACTTCAACAGGTAGGACTGCTTCCATACCATACACAAGTTGATACGGTGTTGCCCCAGTAGATGTTCTGATTGACGTGCGGTACCCATGCAAGGCAAATGGTAGCATTTCATGCCAGTCTTTGTAGGTGATTACCATCTTCTGCACAATCTTCTTGATATTCTTATTAGCTGCCTCAACAGCGCCATTCATCTTTGGCCTGTAAGGAGAAGAATTGTGGTGTTGGATTTTGAAGTCCCGGCACAGCTCAGCCATCATTTTGTTGTTTAAATTGGAACCATTATCAGTAATGATTCGCTCGGGCACTCCGTATCGACAGATGATATCTCTTTTCAGAAATCTGGCTACCACTTGCCTTGTAACGTTTGCATAGGAAGCTGCTTCGACCCACTTGGTGAAATAGTCAATGGCGACCAGGATGAATCTGTGGCCATTCGAAGCAGTTGGCTCAATCTTGCCAATCATGTCAATGCCCCACATGGCAAAGGGCCATGGTGAAGACATCACGTTCAAAGGGTTGGGAGGCACATGCACTTTATCTGCATAAATCAGGCATTTATGGCATTTTCTGGCGTAGGCACAACAGTCTGCATCCATGGTGATCCAATAATACCCTGATCGTAGCAATTTCTTGGCCATTGCATGCCCTCCTGCATGGGTACCAAAGGATCCTTCGTGCACTTCATGCATTAACAACTCCGCTTCTGTCTTGTCGACGCATCTGAAGAGTACCATATCAAAGTTCCTTTGGTATAAAGACCCATCAGTGTTCAGAAAGAAACTGCCAGCGAGCCTTCTCAAGGTCTTCTTATCATTGGAAGATGCCCCAGGTGGGTATGTTTGGTCCTCCAAGAAGCGCTTAATGTCATGGAACCAAGGCTTATTATCTTTAACAACATCTGCTGCGAACACATATGTTGGTCTGTCAAGTCTGGACACTGAAATCTGAGGTACAAAGTTGGCAGCTTGAACTTTGATCATGGATGAAATTGTGGCAAGAGCATCTGCAAACTGATTCTCGTCCCGAGGGATATACTCAAGCTTGACTGTTGTAAAGAAAGTCAACAACCTTCTTGTATAATCCCTATAAGGTATCAGATGATCCTGGTGGGTGTACCATTTGCCATTGGTTTGATTGATTACCAAAGCTGAATCTCCGAATACGGTCAATGTCTTGATTCTGAGGTCAATGGCTTCCTCAAGACCCATAATACAAGCTTCGTATTCAGCTTCGTTGTTAGTGCAGTTGAAAGTGAGTTTTGCCGAGAAAGGCATGTGAACTCCCTTAGGTGTAATGAGTACCGCACCAACACCACGACCATTCATGTTAACAGCCCCATCAAACATCATAGTCCATTCTTCTTCCGGGTCAGGCCCTTCAGTGTGAACAGGCTCTTCATGATCTTTTGATTTTATGATCATGATGTCTTCATCAGGGAAGTCAAACCTCATAGGCTGGTAATCATCAATAGGTTGCTCAGCAAGATATTCAGACAATACACTGCCCTTGATGGCTTTCTGAGATGTGTATTAGATGTCATATTCTGTAAGGATCATTTGCCATCTTGCAACCCGTCCGGTAAGAGCTGGCTTCTCAAATATGTACTTAACTGGGTCCATCTTTGAGATTTACAAAGTAGTGTGGGTCAACATATACTGTCTCAGTCGGCGAGCAGCCCACGCTAAAGCACAGCAAGTTTTCTCGAGCAGTGAATAACATTGTTCACAGTCGGTAAACTTTTTGCTTAGGTAGTATATTGCATACTCTTTTCGACCAGACTCGTCATGCTGGCCCAACACACACCCCATTGACTCTTCTAATACTGTCAAGTACATGATTAGAGGTCTTCCTTCAACTGGAGGCATAAGGATTGGAGGTTCTTGTAAGTATTCTTTGATCTTGTCAAAAGCCTTCTGACAATCTTCGTTCCACCTGACCGTTTGTTCTTTTCTTAATAATTTGAACAAGGGTTCACAGGTTGCTGTAAGGTGAGATATGAACCTTGAGATGTAGTTCAATCGACCTAAGAACCCTCGAACTTCTTTCTCTGTCTTTGGTGCAGGCATCTCTTGGATGGCTTTGACTTTATCAGGGTCAACTTCAATCCCTTTCTCGCTTACAATAAAACCCAGCAACTTACCAGATCTCACCCCGAAAGTGCATTTGTTGGGGTTCAACTTCAATTGGTACTTCCTCAGACGCTTGAACAACTTCAGCAGATTTACCAGATGGTCCTCTTCAGTAAGGGACTTGGCAATCATGTCATCCACATAACATTCAATCTCTTTATGAATCATATCGTGGAATAATGTTACCATAGCCCGTTGATACGTCGCACCGGCATTCTTGAGTCCAAACGGCATTACCTTGTAGCAGAACGTGCCCCATGGCGTGATGAAGGTTGTCTTCTCCATGTCTTCAGGTGACATTTTAATCTGATTGTATCCTGAAAATCCGTCCATGAAGGAGAATACCGAGAACTGAGCCGTGTTATCCACCAATACATCGATGTGAGGTAAAGGGAAGTCATCTTTCGGGCTAGCTCTGTTCAGATCCCGGTAGTCAACACACATTCTTACTTTGCCGTCTTTCTTAGGCACAGGTACTATATTAGCAACCCACGGAGGATAGCTAGTCACAGCAAGGAACCCGGTGTCCCATTGCTTTTGTACCTCCTCCTTGATTTTCATTGCCATGTCCGGGCGAGTACGGCGCAGCTTCTGTTTGACCGGTGGGCATTCTTCTCTCAAAGGCAGCTTGTGCACAACAATGTCGGTGTCCAACCCTGGCATATCTTGATAAGACCAAGCAAACACGTCCACATATTCTTGAAGCAGGTCAATCAGTTGTCTCTTCACTGAGTCTTGTAAGCAGGCCCCGATTTTAACTTCTTTCACGTCTTCATCTGTACCAAGATTGATCGTTTCAACCTCCTCCTGGTGAGGTGTAATAACCTTTTCCTCTTGTCTTAACAACCTGGCTAGCTCTTCAGGAAGCTCATATCCTTCTTCAACCCCTTCATCAGCTTGATTGATTGGATTGTCAAAGTCATACGAAGTCATAGCCGTGTTGTTGTCAGTGCTGTCTGGAAGGCACACTCTGCAAGGGTTCAGTTTGTTCATTTTAGTGATTTGATTTTAATCTTGTTTAGAAAAGTGAAATAAAGTTATCATTTTGAAAACAATGCCATTTATTTTTTGTACAAAAAGAAAAATGGAAAAACAGTGAGCGGAAAAGAAAAAGACTCATTTGCAAAAAGATGTCTGATATTTCATTGATTAATCTTGTTTGCACAAAAAGTACAGATGACCCGATTACAAAATGAGTCTTGTCATCTTGGGCAAGATGCAAGACTTTGATGCATGCTATAAAAATACAGGAAATAATAATTACTCTGCATGAGTAACTCTTATAATTTCCTGGGAAGACCAGTTTGAGATACTGCTCCCCGGGATCTTTGGACGAATCCAGCTTTCCAGGTTGCGTTCTTCATCCAGCTTGTCTTCCAGACAGTTGACAGCATCAGGGGTGAGCATCCCCCCACTCACAAAGTTGGGCTCTTTCGCAGCCTCTGCTTGATCTTGTTGAGTTGGTTTGTAACCCAACCCAAATTTGTCCTCTTTCTTCTCCACCGATAACAGTTTGCCCCAACCTTGGGCGTTTCCTCCCTCAACAACCTTCTGGGCTTGTTGGTATGATGATATTGAAGTACCAGGCACAGCAGATGTTTCATTGACATTCAAGGCTTCAAAACCTTGGCTCATTGTTTCATGGATCTCCCCATCCATTTCAATGTATTTATAGGTAGCCAGGTGGCTGACAAAAATATCCTCCTCTCCACAGATTGTAACGATTTGACCCTCCCACTCATATTTTAACTTCTGGTGAAGGGTAGAGGTCACGGCGCCAGCGGCGTGAATCCATGGCCTACCCAATAGACAGCTGTAGGCAGGCTGTATATCCATCACGTAGAAGGTCGTTTTGAAGGTCTGCGGGCCAATCGTTATGGGCAACTCAATCTCTCCCAGAACCGATCTCTTTGACCCATCAAAGGCTCTCACCACCAGGTTGCTGGGTCTTAACGCCAATCCGTCATATTCTAGCTTCACCAGGGCCTTTTTAGGTAAGACATTGAGGGATGACCCCGTGTCTACCAGCACATGGGAAAGGACAACACCTTTACATTCCATGGTTATGTGCAAGGCTTTGTTATGGTTGCGGCCTTCCGTAGTCAAATCAGTATTGGTGAACCCTAGTCCGTGACTAGCATTAACATTTCCAACTACAGCTTCCAGTTGATTGACAGTGATCTCTTCAGGCACGTAAGCTGCGTGCAAGACTTTGAGTAGTGCATTCCGATGGGCTTCGGAGCACATAAGCAATGATAGGATTGAGATCTTGGAAGGCGTCTGATGAAGCTGATCCACTATTTTATAATCACTCTTCTTGATGATTCGCATGAACTCATCAACCTCTTGATCGAAGGGTGTTTTGAAAGCTTCTTTGGCAGTCTACTCTTCCTGCACCAAGCTTTTTCCTTTTGCTTTAGTAGCAGCTTCTGCTTCGGCAGTGGGTCTCTGAATTTATGGAGCGAAAAGACGTCCGCTTCGAGTGAAGCCTCCGCCTCCTCCCACATTGTCAATTTGTGGTGCAGGGGCTGATGATTCAAAAGTGATTCTTTGTCCTTCACAGTACAGGTCAGAGCCGTAATGCCACGGGATGGCATTGCTGCTTTCATAAGGTACTGGTCCAGGCACCGTGATAGTGACTGGACTGATTGCAGCTGCTGAAGGGATTGTGATAGTCTGTGGATCGTAATAAATTGTGACCGGTGCTCTGATGGGAGCAACACCTTCTGAGTTGTAGGCAGAGTTGTTTTCAGGATCATAAAATATTGTGACAGTTGAGACGTCTTCAGAGTTTGTTGCTGGAGTTGTAGGAGACATTGGTGGAAGGATGGATGTTGTTGTTGTAGGAGTTTCAAAATGAAGTGGTGCTGGAGTTGTAGAAGGAACATTTGTTGATACCTGGTCAGTTGAAATGACAGATGGAGCACTTGTTGATGAAGCCGAAGAATTGTCAGGAACAATGGTTGTTGCAGTTGTAGGAGGTTCTGGAATTGTTGCTGGTGAGATTGCTGGATTTGTAGGAAATGATGCGGTGATTTGAAGTTGGCCACTCTGAATGAGACCATATATGCCGTTCCTCAGGTTATCGCATCCATTTACCGAAATATTGCAGTAAGCACACCCCAACTCACACCCCGGGAACATTTGACATTCGAGGAGCTGAGCCTTAATTTCCACCAACGGCGTCCGGATCTGGCCCACACTGGTTATTAAATAAGACGGCTTGTCTTCTTCAATAGCATTAATTCTGGGACCCCCGTGGTTCGGCATGGGGTTCTTATTAACATTGGGTGGTGGTGCAAAGTTCAGAGCTTTTGAGTCTACCAGGTCTTGTACCTTCATGTGCAAAGCTCTGCACTTTTCTGTACTGTGGCCAGGTGCATTTGAATGAAAAGCACATCTGGCGTTGGAGTCATAATTCCTAGGTAGACTGTTGGGATCTGGAGGTGCCAATGTCCTTAGCTCAACTAGGTTGAGTTTCAGGAGTTGTGGCAACAATGTAGCATATGGCATAGGGATCGGATCGATTACCCTGTTGGCTTGAGAAGGCCTCTGTTGGAATGGCCTTTGCTGGTTATTGTTGTTGGTGTTGCTGTTGTTGTAATTTCTCGGAGGATATTGAGCTTGTTGATGGTACTGAGGTTGTTGCTAATAGTTTTGTTGCGGAGGTTGATAAACTGGTTGAGGATGAGCTGGAGCGGGAATGGTGACTGCTGCCACTGATCTGTGAACATATTGGGGCCTGCCCCTGTTGGTGTGGATGGCATTGGTCTCGCCAGTTCTTCTCGGGCCCGCAAAAGGCTTTCTTGTACTACTGGACGAGCTTGCACCGTTGTCTGAGATCTTGCCCATTTTTAACAGGCTCTCAATTCTCTCCCCAGCTATGACAACATCTGCAAAGCTAGTGGAAGAGAAAGCAGCCAACCTGTCAATATATGTTCCCTGGAGGGTGTTCATAAACATGTCTGCCATTTCCCTCTCAGACATAGGTGGCTGAACAGCAGCAGCCAGTTGCCTCCATCTCTGGGCATATTCTCGGAAACTTTCCCTTGACGACTGTGACATTCCCATTAGGAGAGTCCTGTTGGGTACCATATCTAAGTTGTACTGATACTGTCTGATGAAGGCCTCTGCCAGGTCCTTCCAACACCTGATAGTTGCTCTTGTCAGGTGAGAGTACCATTCTCTTGAAGCTCCCGTCAAGCTATCCTCGAAATAGAACATCCAGAGCTTCTCATCCATAGTATAAGCCTTCAGCCTTCCCAGAAATGATTGCAAATGAGTCCGGGGGCATGAAGTCCCGTTATATTTTTCAAAACAAGGAGGCTTGAACTTATGGGGAATCCTGACCCCGTCTACCAAGCCCATGTCCATGACATCGAAACCCAAAGAGTTTTGAGACTCTAAGGACCTCAATTTCTCAGCTATCTCATCCAGCCTTCTATCATAGGCTTCTTCCCCAGCACCCATTACTGTGAATTGATCCTCTTGGGGGTCTTCTTGCAGTACCCTGGCTGCAGTGGCAGTCCCTTGAACATTTGCAGGGATGTTGACCTCAGGATGGAGGTGGGGTCCAAATACAGGGGGATTGACATGAGGTTGGACCCTCTCGTTATTGCTTGTGCCAGCAGTCCCTATATGTGGATCTTCTTGATTCTGCCTTTCCACCATGGCCCTCAATCTTTCCTGACTCTGAGCCAAGTTGTTCATCACTTCCATAAACTGAGTCATCTGGTTCCTCATTTCCAGCCTCTCGTTGGTCATTTGGTTCCTGACCTCAGTAAGGTCTTGCTGCATCTGATCCATTTGAATGCCCGGAAGGTTGTTACGGGTCGGATAACGGTGCAGACGGTTGAGGGGAAATACCCGGCGCCGAGCAATAGTTCCTGAACATCACAACAGAGTTAGCAACAATAAAACAAAAACCTACAAAACAAACAAAAGGGTTAGCATGCAATGCAGTATGCTTATTTGTTTTCAAGGCATTCGGCTTGGCATTCAATTTTGACCCTTCCAGACCCTTGAAGATGCTGTTGATGTTGCTTTTGAAGTGAAACTCGGATGGAACAAACTAATACATATATTACAAAAGCAAAATGGTACATAGTCTGTTTACAAACACAAGCCCTCTGAGGGGTCAAAATACATTACAGGAAAATAAAAGTACATGGAATGAAAGCAACAACAAACAAATGGTCAAACACCAAGACCAAACTCATCCTCACGAACTTCCTTGAGAAGTGCTTCGGTCACAGGATCAGCCGGACGCTCCGAGAGATTCCTGATGAGGAGATTCCGGGTTGTAACAGCTGCTGCTAGCTTCTTGTGCTGGCTTTGGTCCTTTGACCTCTTCACTCCAGCTTTGATCTTCAGCTCTGATATCTCCCTCTGGGCTGCTGCCAGGGCTTCCTGCTGTTCTTTGGCACTAGCTTCCAGTTGCTCCATCTTGTCTTGAACTCTCTTGTCCTCCAGAGTACGAGCTTCGGTGATCCTGACCCACCTAGCCTGACTCTCCTTCAGATACAAGTCTGTCCTTGCTCTCTGGAACTGGGCTTCTTTGCAAGCATTCTTCAGAATTTGTTCTCCAGCCTTAGACTTTTTGATATAATCCCCAAACTTCTCAATCTTAGTCAGATGCTCCACTCTCAGCTTCTCCAGCCTCTCGATCTCCATCCTACCATCACTCCTCTCCCGGAGGGTCTTCTGCAAAGCCTGAGTTAACTTCTCATTTCTTTCCTTCAAGCTCTCAAACTCCTCCAAACTGATAGTTGCAGGGGGTGGTGCTGAAGATGATTCAGGCATATCCTCCATGGTAAATGGCATTCCAGAGAATTGAGCCCTGGCATAGGACCACTCATAATATTGTGCTGATGCCACATTGCTGCACTTCCCCAAAATGGTTATTCCCTTGGTTTGAACATTATCCCAGGCCCAAGCAGCCTGCCTAACAATAGCCAGATTAGGCTTGTTCTCACAAAAAAGAGTCTCAACCAAGTCCTGTGCCTTAGGAGTGTGGACCAGTGCATAGCCCAGTTGCCTTTTGAACAGCAGAGGGTTGTAATTAATACTCCCCTTAACTCCTATTAGGGGCACATTAGGAAAATGCCCACAGCTGGTGATGATATCCCTGCCTTTGGTGCTTTGAGTGCACCATCTGATATCTGCTGAAGTTAGAGCAGTGAGTCTCTTAGCCCAGTTTTTCTGCTGATGAGGATTCAAAAATGCATCTGTCCTGGGTAGATGCCTGAGAAGCCAAGTATGGAACAATGGAGCACAACACCTCACTAATCTTCCCCTCTGCTTTTCATTCCTCTGATGCACTGAGTAGTAGAGGTCCCCCAATAAAGTGGGCACTGGGTTCCTTAGAATGAATAAGTGGATTGCATTCTTGCTAATGAATCGAGGCTCATCTGCAAACAACACAATTCCATATATACTCAAGGCCAATAAAGCACAGACAACTTTCCACTCTCCTAAAGAAGCTTTCAGGGTAGCTTGAGAAATCAAGAAATCCAGATGGAAGCCAGGGATTCCAGCTTTAGAAGTCATATGCTGCTCAATCAAAGCAGGTTCCAGATGCAAAGCCTTGGCTACTTCTCCATTACCAGGAAATACCATCTCAGGATTGAAAGGGACTCCACCCCTGATAGGTATACCAACCAATGATGAGTATTCTTCTAATAGAGGGCCCAGTTGAAAGTCCTGGAAAGTGAAACATCTCAGTGGGGGATCATAAAAATGAAGGCAAGTGTGGATCAGGCTTCTCTGTGAAGGGTCCAGGTCCATAACCATATCAAGTATATCTCCATAGTGTTCCCTGAACAATGGTACGTGATCTGGAGTGATCAGGGTCTGAATCCTCCTGATGTCAGATAGCTCTGGCTGGAAGAAGTGGTAGGTGATGTTGCTCTTTTTAGGAGCCATGATGCTGAGACTGAGTAGAGACAAGTGCTGATGATGATACTGAAGAAAGGGCCACTGATTGGCTGAAGTAGATAGCTGATGGCTGAAGCAAGTGCTGATGAAGATAGGCCAATACTGAAGATGGGGTCAAAACCAAAACCAAATGAAGATGGATACCCTGAAACACAAATAAGCAAATGTCAATATGATGCAATGAGTATGTATGCAAATGATATGCAAGGGTTTGTGACTGAGCTGGATCTGATCAAAAACTCTGATATAGGTCCAAGTATGTTCAAGAATTCCAGATGGAGGTCTATAAATCCAGTAACCAAGGTGGGGGGCTCAAATAAAGAGCCACATGTCCAGGGTTTAGAATCACAAGAACTGTTCCAACATGGAGTATTCTCAAACAAACAAAGTAACAGAGTATTCTGAGGCCAAGGTACCTGCAAACCTGTAAACAGCCCAACCCCCTCACAGGTGGTGTTCTAAAACAAGGATCCTCAGACTTGGATCAGTTATGAGAAGTGTAAACACTTCTAACCCGGAGGTACAGTGTTTACAATAACCATAAAAGTTCCTCCTCTAATTCACCTCAGTTTCTGAAGGTCAATACTAAAAGGTCATCCAGACTTAGCAGGCTTCCCAGATAGCCCTAGTATTGCAGGAAATCTGCAACACAGAGTTCTCAAGAAGAAACCCATATCTGAACCGTGTTTCATATTCCCGCACCAGACCGAGATGGAATGGGAAAGAATATGATTCACTCTAGCTTAGGTGTCACTCAGGTCCCAGGTATAGGACCTTAACTCTCAATGGAACACCCACCCACCAAAGCAAAACCAGATCCAGCCAGACAACATGACAGTATGATATATGTAAAGCAGTAAAGAAAGCAGATAAACAACTGTACATAAAGCAAAAATAAAACATATATAAACATAAATAAGCACATAACACCCCAGTAAACACAAATCAATCAAGCGCTAGGAGGAACCCACAAAAAGAACCAGAAGCCCTGGTTGCAATATAAGGGTCCCCAGCAGAGTCGCCAAGCTGTCGCTCCCACCAAATGAAGCCGGGTCAAATGGGGTACAGACGCGAACGGTCGGCGAAAGGGGGATGCGAGGACACACAGGAGTGAACTCACAGGGAATGAATAGAGTCGCCAGCTAGGCATTTTTATCCCGGAGGAAAGGCAATGCTGCATAGACCTAGAAAGACATGGATAAGACGGTTGCGAACCAGAGAGACTGAGAAAGGGGGTTGGTTACAACCTGGGAAGGTATTAGCACCCAGATTGTCCGCCGTACTCGACGGGATCCACGCTTGAAAGATTTGTGTTTTAAAGGGGTAGTGTCAGTGCAATTTGTGCGTAAAAGAGCTGGAAAACAAAATGTACAGGTGTCAGTGTAAGAGAAAAGTTAAGTATATAAGTGAAGTGTCAGTGTAAGAACAGGAGTGAAATGCTCAAGATCATGAGGCTAAAAGAATGAGGCTAGAAAGAGGGGGAATATACAGAGACTTTTGTTCGATAACTGTTAAGTTATGCCTACGTATCCTCTCGTGCAATGAGGAAGTCAGAACACCGTAGTTCGACCCAAAGAGACTGAAAGATGAAATTGACTTGTGAACTGCTTATTTGCCTATGCTCAAGTGTATGATCTGTCTGGCACAGATGCAAACTGTCTTGCATTAGACGGAAGAAGCAAGTTCTCGTTTATGAGTGAAGGTGATGAGAAAAGAATCCCGAAGGAGACGATTATTGTTTGTTTTTGAGCTTTCAGTCTTTTATTGCTTTTGAAAGTTTGTCATAAGTTAATGAGCTTAAGCCTAAACCGACGGATTTAGTAAACTCATCACATCTTCCCTCTGATTAGGGGTAATGAGAGTACCTTAAGTGTGAAGTCATATTCTCACACTTAATCACCTTTGGTGTAGGGTTAAGATCATTAACCTACTTGTGATTAGTTAAATGTTTTTTGATGTTTTTGTTTAGTGTTGAGTAATGAGATTAAGCCATAATCAGGGATTAAACAGACTCATTACACCATCCTAATAGAAGGATAATAGATGAAAGTGTTTAAGCTGAGGAAAGCTCCTCAACTTAATCCATGATTAGGGATTAAACTCATGACAAAACAAATCCTTTATTAAGTAGATTTTAGTTAATGGTAAGATGATGAAGTGAGTTTTATGATTTGTAAGACAACTTGAGGGGGACTTGTCCATTAACACTAGGGTTAGTCCTTCTTAACCAATTAAGGAAGAATTAGAACCCTAATGCAAGGCCCAAGTTACAAGCTTGATGTCTTGATGATTATTAAATGAATTGATTAAGATATTTAAACACATTA
This sequence comes from Lathyrus aphaca, assembly GCA_963966055.1. NCBI lineage: Eukaryota > Viridiplantae > Streptophyta > Magnoliopsida > Fabales > Fabaceae > Lathyrus > Lathyrus aphaca. The sequence goes on along the minus strand of OZ014524.1, from coordinate 500,693,044 downwards.
AGGGTTTAACACTTAGGATTAAAGTTATACACTCCATCCTAAGAGAAGGATGCAGGCATAAGCTTAATCACAAAGCCTTAAAGCCTTTAGGGTTTAGTCCCTGATTATGAGGTGAGAAGAGAATACTCAAGGAGACACAAAGGTAAAACTAAGAGGGGAGACTAATCAAAAACCCTAATCATTGTCATGCTTGGTTGTTCCTAAGGCTTGTGAGGTTTTACAAGAGAAGTCTTCAATGGAACCACCAGGAAGCAGATGAAAGTATCAAGAGAAGCAAAGTGACTTGCTTCATTCAAGAAGTCAAGTCACTTGAAGAAAGAAAGTGGGAAGAAGAAGAATGAGCAAGCTCAAACTCAAACACATATAAAAAATTCAGCATGGATGCAAGAGAGAGATGAAGAGAAGTATGAGAAGTAAAGGCAAATTCACTTCTCAAAATCACTTACCACCTGAAAGGTCAGAAAAGAAATGCAATGCAATGCAAAATGGGATGGAATGACATGATGCAAACCAAAACCAGAAGCATGTTTATGGTGTTAATGATGCTATGAGATGCTACAAACCAGAAACAACCCATGTGGATGATCATACAAGCTTATGAATGCAAATGAAGCAAGTTAAGAAGCATGAACATTCATGAAAAGTTATGAAGTGCACATGGCATACAATATGACAAATGCAAGGTGCAATGATCAAACATGCTTTCAATATGTCTTATGATGTTAAATGAATCAAATGGAAGCATGGAATGTCATGGCAAGTCATGTTATGCAAGAGAATGCAAGATGGATGCATATGGAAGCCCAAATTAGGGTTTATGAACAATGCATCAAACAAAAAACAGAATCAGAAGCAAACCCTAAGATAAAAAATTGAAAATGCCACTCAAAGGACCCCTAATCCTATACTAAACCAATGCCCAAAGGAGAGGTCTCAACTCCTAACCACTTTCAAGTTATGATTTTCACAAGTTTTTTAGGGTTTTAGGGTTTCCAAACAAAAGAAATGTCAAACAAATTGAAAATGAAAGATCAAATCATGGCCATTTAATCTCACAAACTACATGCTAAACACAATGCAATGCAAAAAGAATCAATGTCCAACTCTTCATGGATAGGCAGAAATGATTTTTTGAACTTTGGATCAAAATAATGCACAAAAAATGATTTTAATTCAATGAGAAATTCTTAAAATGCATCAAGATCAAAAAATAAATTTGGTTTGAAGGTTGGACAATGTTTCTAAATGTCTTAGAACATTTCATGAATTTTTTGGTGATTTTTAAATACCTAAAAGTATTTTTAATAAATTAATTCTCATTAATCAATTAAAAATAAACTTTTAAATATTTTAAAATACTTTTAAAATGCTAAAAATGAAAATAAAAATATTTTTGTGTCATAAAAATTAATGAAACTCTTGAGAAAAAGTTTCATAATTTTTGAACAATTTTTACTATTTTAAATAAATTGTACAAAACAAACATGAAATAAATGAATTAAAATAAAGAAAAATGGAAAAGTCAACAGAATGGAAGGCTGGGATTGATCCTGGGTTTGAAACTGCTGACCACGCGCGCTATCCAAGGGCTGTGGTTGGTCCTGATTAAATTAAATTAATTATGATTAATTAAAACTAACTAAAGGGATTAGGGCTAACTGAGTGCATCTGGGCCATTTGTTCGCGCGGCAAGTCAAACAAGTCAGGCCATCTAACGCGTGAGATTCAAATGGGAGTTAATGACCTGATTAAGCCCTAATGACTTTCAGGTGGCCGGAGAAGACCTCCGGTCGTCTTCTCCGGTGGGAACCCCACCTGAAAATCCCTAGAAACCTCAAAACGCAACAAAAATGAAAACCAAGCATACAGAAATGATTCCCATGATCCACTGACTCAAAACCCCATCACAAACAACATTTATATTCCCTCAAGTTCATGAATCGAAACGAACATTTTTTAGGTCACAGAGTTTCAGAACGCAATTAAATCCTCATTTTCCCACCATTTTCAAAACTAAAGACATATATGTGATCAGGGGAGCATGAACAACAACTTAAGAACTTAAAAAAATGATTTCTGGAAAAAATGTTCTTGAGCTACCTGAGTTTCGAAGCTTTCAATCCTGTAACTTTCTGACTTCCCCTCTTGATGCAATCCACTCCACTTGATCCCCTGATGATGCATGAATGCTTAGAAGGAGTTTAAGTTAGCTGGTTAGGGAGTTTGCATAGCTTCTGCTCAAGCTCAGTTGAAAATGGTGATGGTGATCCAAGCTGTTTCAGGCCAATGTGAGTGGTTCTTTGTGATCAGGATGATGAGTGGAGAAGGTTTGTGGAGTTTGTTTGGGTGTTTATGGCCTGTGGAGTGAGTTTCGAATGGTTTTGCTTCTGGGAGTGAAAATGGAGGAATGGTGTTCTTGCTTGATTCAGGCCTAAGTCTTGTTGGTTTTGGCTCAGTGAAGCAAGGTGAGTTGATCTATGAAAATGGTTTTTGTGTTTGTATGTTGTGTAGAGAGATTCGAAGGCTTTTGCTTGAGGGGGTGTTTTTGTGAATGGGGAGTTCTTGTGTGTTTCAGCCTTGCTTGATGTGTGTTATGGCCAGCATTTGCTTTGCATAAAGAACTCCCATTGGTCAGGTGATGTGACCTGGCCTGCTGTGATTGGGATGTCTACTTTTGCAAAAAGTCCACTTTGTTGTAAGAGAGGCATGGGCTTGGTTCTAGGCTAGCACAAGTACATGGACTGGCGCAGCATGGTGTGTGAGTGATGCTAGGAAGGTTCAGCAGCCAAGACAACTAGTTGGTGAAAGTGTGATGATGGTTTTGCAAGTTGATCACTTTTGAAACTTCATGAAAAATCTCTTACTTTGCCAACCATGAACATGTGAAATCTTGGTCCAAATCTGATTTTTAGGTCACATGGAATGTTTATGCCTTGGTTTGATATGAACTAGAAGTTACAATTTGCCTTGGTTCATGATTTTGCAAATTTTCCAATTGGTGCATATCTTGAAAATTAGTGATTTTTGCCAACTTTGACACACCATAACTTTTGATCCAAAATGAATTAGGTCATGTTCTTGTACTTTTTGAAAAGGGAAAAATGTGATCTACAACTTTCATGACCAAAGTTTTTCCATTTGAAGCATTTTTGGATCAAAGAGCAAGGCTTGAAAAATGGCATAAAATGACATATTCTTGAAAAGTCAACCATGCCCTAAAAGTCAACTTTGCAAAAACTTGTAATTCTTGAATTTTGTGAACTTCAACCTTCTTCCATGATCAAATAAAGATCATATACACTCAAAATGATGAAGATCACCCCTTGGTTGGGTCATTGGGGGCCTCAGATGCCCTGATTTTGCACTGACTTGTCTGAAAAGTCAACTCTTGATCAGATGACTTCCCCATGGAATTTCTCCATGAAAATTGATATGCATACTCCCTATACCATATAGAGACAAATGGAAACAAGAATGACCAAAAAATTTGGAGTTATGGCCTCTGAAACCAAAACCCTAATTTTAGGTCAACTGTGCAGTCAAACCTGGCTCTGCATCCACACCAATCCCAGTTCTTGTGATTCTTTTGCATTTTTGACTTTGAAATGATGTGATAAGATATAAGAACACACATGAACCCCTTTGAAGTGATTGATGGCCTTTGGAGTGGCTCAGGAGGCTCTTGGATTGCTCAGATCACAACCCTAGGTGCAGATGACTTTAAATCTATGTAGTGAATCAAAAAATGGGATATGAGATGATATGATTGTTCTTATGCATATGAAATGATCACAAGCCATGGTGTGAATGGGTGAGGGAAAATTTGGGGTGTTTACAGATCACATGCCTTACGTCGGATGGCAATTCATTTTCCTTTTTTAATTTTTAATTTTATTTAATTTTTTTTTTTGAATGAAAATGCAAAATGCATGTTGAATGCCGTGAAAATGAGAAGGAAGATTTTGGGGTGTTACAGATGGTCCAAGCAAAAGTTAGAGACATAAATAGAAATAATAATTCTGGTAGATTGAAAACCCGCAAGGGTAATTATCATACCCTGATTTTTTACCCTAAGATTTTTCGCATCTCATCTACATCTTGCATACAAACAAGATCGCGCACTGGTTCGTGTATCCTTCACGGGTGCAGGTTTATGCCTCACAGGGGATCACCGTTTTTTATTTATTTGCTTTCATTTTGTTTATTATACTAACCATTAATTAAAATCCAAAAAAATATTTTGTTTCCTTTTACTAACCTTTCTCAGGAAGAGGAACCATTGAAAATGCCAAAAATAGCAGTCCTGCCGCTCGAGCAAAATTTCTCAGACAAAAGTCGAGGTTGATCCGCAATTAATTCAAAATTATCAGATCAAGGATTTACCGAGTTAATTGATTCATTCAAGGATTTCCAAGTTTTATGTGTTTATTTCCATGCCTTCTTCGACGTACAACAAGAATCAGGCTGAAACAGCCAAGCAAACATGTTTGAATAGAAAATTTCAAATTCCAGCTTGGTTAACCGGTTAACCAATCCGTTAACCGGTTAACCAGTGCGAAATTTGAATATTTTATTCAAATTCAGAACCCTTACATCATTGATTTAATTGGAATATTCTAGATCCATTGGTTTCTGATTTCTCTACATCACTTTCATCATTTCCTACCATAAACCCTCATTAATCACCACTCTTTTCCATTTCCCACCAAATTTTCAATTACCAAAGCAAGCTCCATTCCACCAAATTCCCATACCTAAAGTCATTAAATAGGACCATAATTTCATTCATTCACCAAGCTTTTGATAGCCACGAAACCTCTTGCAAAATACTCCCCCAACATCAAAATTCTCAAAAGATAACTTTTTTTCTTTTGAAGTTATCAAGAATTCACATTGAATTCTTGACTAACTTGAGCTAAACCTTCATCCTTTCACTCCATAAACACATATTCACCATCAACATTCAAGATGTAGATCTTTGGCGCCTTTGTTTCTAGATCTTTTGGATATTTCTTTGTCGTTTGATTGGAGGGATTCCACTGTATTTTGGTTTTAAAATTTGTGCAAATTCAGATCAAGATCATCAAATGTTTGAGGAAAGGTCTCAAAATTGATCATACTGAATTTTCTGCTTTTTTCAGCTTCTGGTACAGCGTTAACCGGTTAACCATTTGGTTAACTGGTTAACCATTTGGTTAACCATTTGGTTAACTAGTTAACCATCTTCAAAATTGTGCAGGTTTTGCCTGCGTTAACCGGTTAACCAATTGGTTAACTAGTTAACACAAGTCAGAATGGCGTTTTTGGTTTGTTTCAGCCCCTTTTTGGTTCCTCTTTCTTCTTCTTCTTCCTCCTTTTTATTTTTACCTTGGGAAGCACTTTTGGGATTGATTTCTCTTTAATTTCAATGAACTTTGGGTGTAGATTAGAGTAGTTAATGTTCATTAATTCAAAACTACCTTTAAGTGGATTATTCAATTCATTTAAGGTACTTTGCATTAGTGATACATTTTCATCCTTGAATCCACCGAGATGAGTGATTGAACTTAAGGATGGAAGAATATCATGAGTGCGGCTCAATTTGGTATTCACCTTTATTTACATGCGGTATTTCATCCGGATAGCGATTTACATATCGTTTATCTCGCATGCATTAGCACTAACATTATGCACCTTAATTACTTCATAAATTACTCGGAGATTTCTTAACATAGACCTAAATGTGTTCCGACTTCAGAATAAAAATCTAATTGGGTTCTTGAACTTTCGTGGACCGGATCTCTTGTTGATCGCGTTATCCCAAAGTGGTTAATTATATTGCATTAAGAATCGAGACTTATGAATGTTTGATGCGTAGGTGCTTTGGGTCTCCCAATCGCCTTTCAAATTTCATTGAATTCAATTCGATTTTCCTTTCGATTTTAGTTACTCTTTTGGTTATGGTTGATTAAGTTCACATTACCATTATTATGTAAATATTATTATACTATTACAACTATTAATATTTTAGATTCTTGCACTTTAATTTCATTTGCTACTAACATTTAAATTCTTGCACTTTTATTTTCTTTCATTTTATTTTGCTTTACTATGCTTTATTCATCCATTATCATGTTTTTTATTTGCTCTTTTTTTTTGTTATGTTGATTTTCCTTTTGTCCATTTGGACATAAAAACATTAATAAAGGATTAAACTTCTAAAAGACTTGTGACTTAAATTTTGGTATATGGCCATCATCATTAGCATTGGACTTAGATTTTAGGATCTTGCCCTTTGTTTGAATTATTATGGATTGAAGACCATAGCAGATTTAGTTCACTTGTTTTTGAAGATGGAAGTCCTATTGTTTCAAAAGAAGGTTCACCATACGGTTCGATCGTTCTTCCCTTAACTTTAACTGTAAAGTCTTAGAATAGTCCATTCATCTCCTCCTACTTCTTAAATTTTCAAATCATCTTCCTATTTTCAAAACCTTCTTTGTTTTCAAACTTCAAACGTTTTCACAATCAAACCTTGACTTAGGTCAATCGATTTTACCTTTTCAATTTTATTTCTTAATAAATGCTAAACCACATAAGCATATCGAAACGTTTTTTTCCAAAACCTTAAAAAATGCGAAACCCATTCAATTGTTTTTGTGCCCTTGTGCACTTTTCTTTTTAACCATTTTTATGTTTAGATATGATTTATTCTTTTTAGCGGAATTATTTGCTAAAGAATGACGACTTATCATTATATTTTAAAATCAATTTAACACATTGTTTCTTTTCACATTTTGTACCACGAACTACGAGGTTTTGATCTCGCATTGCACTTTGTGGGTACGTAGGCATGAGACAAACGTCTCTTCAAACACAAAATTCTTAAAAAAATTATCTTCTCATCTCTTCAATCTCTTTTCAAACAAACCATTTTCAAAACAAAAAAGCAATAAATATTTCAAAGGGCTCCCGTGGAGTACCACAGACATTTTAGGTGCGTAAAACCTTCCTGATTTGTAACCTATCCCCTTACCCCTTCTCTATTTGATTCTTTAGATTTTGCTTTTAAATTCATTAGGTTTAATTCGCTCTTTTTCCCTTTTCCTCTTGGAATAAAAATAAAGCGTGGTGGCGACTCTGTTTACTTTTAGTTAAGTTAACCAATAGCTTACACTCATGATTTTACCGCTACAGAAAAGTGGAGACTCTGCTGGGGAGTAATCTCTTAGTGGATTCGGCCTACTTTGATTTATTTACTGCTTTTGTTTGATTTGTTTGTTATTTGTTTATTTTGTTTCGGTTTTGGTGATCCTCTGTGAGTGGGATATATTCTAACCTGGATTTGAGTTGAACTTATGATAGGACGACGATATTCGAAGCGATAAGCGATGAAGTAGTCCAAAGCTATATCAATTCGATAATCTCCACTCGGTTAGGGTCTCTTAGATTATCAATGTCACGATGATTAATCATACGTGGCGTAGATGTTTAGAATTGGCAGAATTTTTGACCAACAAGAAATGTTGAATTCAGTTCAGAATGTCCTATCAGATGTTGGGACATTATCAAACAGAGCATAAGAACTTAATTCAGGATGTCACACCAGATGTTGGGACATTGTGTTAATGATTTAAGTTCAGTTTTTCAAGATGTCCCAACAGATGTTGTGACATCTCAAACCTTCTACCAGATTTAATTAATGACTAACTGATCTGAGTAATTTAAGGAGAGTTATCTGGAATTAATTATGGATGGACAAAAACAGAATGAGGCGCATATGTAGGGAGTGTTGTTATGAGACTTCAGCATAATCAGAAGAACTAAATCAGCTAGAATCTAGGAAGTAACAAACCCTAATTCAAGGTGGAAGCTGCATGCGTTTTAGGACTGGATTAACCTACAGAAAGCCCAAAATACAAACACCTATTTAAGCAACAGAATATCTCAGAATTGAGGACGAATTTCAAAAGACAAAATAGGGTGTTTTGAGTTTTAATAGCAGGTTGTTTTAATTGTACCACTTTATGAGCTTTTAAGCAAAAGTGTATTTGTGACTTGATTGAAACTGTGAAGTAAGATCAAGTTGTTTTGTTTGAAGGATGACTTCAATTTCATTAAACTTGTGAACTAGATCACTGTGTGATTGAGGGGGAGTGAGTTGGTACTCATATCTAAGTTATGTCTTAGGTAGAAATTGCATTGGGTAGATATTAAGTGAAAGATTAAACTGGGTGGTTTAAGTCTAGAATTAATATTACTTATAGTGGATTTCCTCCTGGCTTGGTAGCCTCCAGATGTAAGTGTGGTTATACACTAAACTGGGTTAACAAACTACTGTGTTGTTTAATTTTCTTGCACTTTAAGTTTTGGTTAAATCTATCAAGTGTTGGAACATCTCATAGGACATCTCATACCTGATCACAGAATTTCAATTGGCATCAGAGCAGGCACCCTGCCTGTTTATACTGGGTGAGATCTAGGGAATACAAATTCTGGAAACATGGACAGAGATATAGGATCAGTATATAGACCACCTATACTGGATGGATCTAATTATGACTATTGGAAACCAAGAATGATTGCATTCTTAAGATCACTTGACAACAGGGCCTGGAGAGCAGTCAACATTGGATGGGAACATCCTGTCCAAGACACCAAAGATGGATCAAAAGTGTTGAAACCTGAAGAAGAATGGAGTAAGGAGGAAGAAGATTCAGCACTAGGCAACTCCAAGGCCTTAAATGCTTTATTCAATGGCATTGATAGGAACATCTTTAGACTTGTGCATCACTGTGAGCTGGCCAAAGATGTTTGGGACACTCTCAAAACAACTCATGAAGGAACATCAAAGGTAAAGATGTCAAGACTTCAACTTCTCACCACCAAGTTTGAAAACTTGAGAATGAAGGAAGATGAGACAATTCATGAATTCTACATGAACATCTTAGAAATAGCCAATACTTCTGGAGCCTTGGGAGAAAAGATGACTGATGAAAAGCTTGTAAGAAAGATTCTCAGATCTTTGCCAAAAAGATTTGACATGAAAGTCACAGCAATAGAAGAAGCTCAAGACATATGTACAATGAAAGTTGAAGAGCTCATTGGTTCCCTTCAAACATTTGAGATGGGAATGAATGACACAAATGTAAAGAAGAACAAAAGCATAGCCTTGGTGACAAATACTGATGAAGAAGAAGAAAATGATGAATCAGAAACTGGTGAAAGCTTATCAGACAACATTGCTATGCTTGGAAGACAATTCAAACAGATTCTCAGAAAGATGGAAGACAAATCCAAACCCAGTGGAAGATACACAAAATCTTTTGAGAACAAAAGACCTTATGATACTAATAGAAGGTCAAATAATGATGAAAAGACCAGTCAAGAAAAAGGAATTAAATTCCATGGATGTGAAGGATATGGACACATCAGGAATGAATGTCCTACCTACTTAAAAAGGCAAAAGAAAGGACTCTCTGTAACTTGGTCTGATGAAGACTCAGGAGGTGATTCAGAAGAAGAATCAGCTAAGCATATCACTGCTATAGCTGGATTATGTGAATCTGAAAGTGAATCCAGTGATGGGGAGCTTACTTTTGAAGAACTTGAACAAGCATACAAAGAATTATTCAAAAGAAGCACTGAAATATACAGTGAGATTATAAAGCTAAAGAAGCATAATGAGGCACTAAAGAATTAAAAAGCAAGTGATCAAGAGATCATTGACACCTTGAAAAGTGAAGTAAGTCTTCTCAACTCCAAGTTGGAACACATGTCCAAATCTGTTAGAATGCTGAACAGTAGCTCAAGTACACTGGATGTTATTCTCAACAACAATAAGCATTCAGGGGATAAAAGTGGACTGGGATTTAACAGAGTTCATAAGGATGAAGCTAGCTCTAGAAAAACTACTTCAAAGTCCATACAGTCAAACAAGATGTCTCAACAGATGCTTCAACATCATGAAAAGAACACAAAGTCAAACATAATGTTCCAACAGATGTCTCAACATTCTGAAAAGAACATAATGAAGAAGAAGTATCAAAGATGGAGATGTCATCATTGTGGAAGATTTGGACATATCAAACCTCATTGCTATAAGTTGCATGGATATCCAAATCAAATGTATCAGCAACCTCCTAAGCAGAAGATAGAAGTTACCAAGAAAGTGCTGCATAGACATCAAAGAGATCAGCAACCTCCTAAGCAGAAGACAGAGGTCATCAAGAAGGTATGGAGACCAAAATCTAGTCTTCATGTTGTTCAAAGCTACATACCCAAGAACAAGATCAACAAACAACCTTGGAGCTCTACTGATGAACAATACACAGAGCAGAGGTATCAAAAGAAATATCAACTCAAATGGTCAAAGAAAGGTGTTGCATATATAGCACATACATCACTAAGAGTATCAGCCAAAGAAGACTGGTACTTTGACAGTGGATGTTCAAGACACATGACTGGATTGAAGAATCTGCTAGTAGACTTAAAGTCACATTCATCCAGATATGTAACCTTTGGAGATGGAGCTAAAGGAGAAATCAAGGGAGTAGGGACCTTGGACTGTCAAGATGTACCAAGACTAAATGATGTGCTGCTGGTTAAAGGTTTAACTGCTAACCTGATCAGCATAAGTCAATTATGTGATCAAGGGTACAGTGTAAACTTTACCAAAATTGAATGCATAATGTCTAACAAAGAACAAGAGATTGTCATGAGAGGAGCCAGATCTAAAGAGAACTGTTACATGTGGGAACCTCAAGACTTCAGTCTCACTTCAACTTGCTCTTTAGCTAAAGAAGAAGAAGTGAAACTATGGCACCAAAGACTAGGTCATCTTCATTTCAGAGGCATAAAGAAGATCATATCTATGGATGATGTGAGAGGTATTCCTAAACTGAAGATTGATGATGGCAAAATATGTGGTGAATGTCAAATAGGCAAGCAAACCAAGATGTCCCATCCAAAGCTCCAACATCTGATAACTTCCAAAGTTTTGGAACTATTGCATATGGATCTTATGGGACCTATTCAGGTTGAGAGCCTTGGTGGTAAGAGGTATGCCTATGTGGTGGTTGATGAATTTTCAAGGTATACATGGATAAATTTCATTAAAGAAAAGTCTGATGTATTTGATGTATTCAAAGACTTATGCCAAAGAATACAAAGGGAAAAAGCCAGCTGTGTGATCAGAATAAGAAGTGATCATGGAAAAGAATTTGAGAACCAAAAATTCTTAGATTTTTGTTCTTCAGAAGGAATCAATCATGAATATTCTTCACCAATCACTCCTCAACAGAATGGAATTGTTGAGAGAAAGAATAGAACTATTCAAGAATTAGCAAGAGCTATGATCCATGCTAAAAAGTTACCTTTGTACTTCTGGGCTGAAGCTATGAACACAGCTTGTTACATTCATAATAGAGTTACTCTAAGGAAAGGAACTTTGTCCACAATCTATGAAGTCTGGAAGGGAAGAAAACCCACAGTTAAGTACTTCCATGTGTTTGGAAGTAACTGTTATATTCTGGTAGATAGGGAGCAAAGAAGAAAAATGGATCCTAAAAGTGATGAAGGGATTTTTCTTGGATACTCTATAAACAGCAGAGCATATAGAGTATTTAATTCTAGAACCAATGTTATCATGGAGTCCATAAATGTGATAATTGATGATGCTCCTACAGATGTCCCAGAAGATGTTGGAACATCTGCTGATATCAAGACTGAAGCTGAAGAAAAGAGTGATCATTCTGACTTCACTCAAACTGATGCAAGGACAGAACAATCCAGCAAGCCTCCCTCCATCAGAATCCAGAAGGATCATCCCAAAGATTTGATAATTGGTGATCCTAACAGAGGTGTAAGCACTAGATCAAGAGAAGTGATTTCAGGTTCCTGTTTTGTCACTAAAATAGAACCTAAAAACATCAAGGAAGCTCTTACTGATGAATACTGGATTTGTGCTATGCAAGAGGAATTAGGTCAATTCACAAGGAATGAAGTGTGGAACCTTGTTCCTAGACCTGATGAAATAAATGTGATTGGAACTAAATGGGTGTATAAGAACAAGTCAAATGAGGAAGGAGTTGTTACAAAGAACAAAGCTAGACTTGTAGCTCAAGGATACACACAAATTGAAGGAGTAGACTTTGATGAAACCTTTGCACCAGTAGCAAGGCTTGAATCAATCAGACTACTTTTGGGAATCGCTTATATCTTAAAGTTCAAGCTATTTCAAATGGATGTGAAAAGTGCCTTTTTAAATGGTTATCTTAATGAAGAGGTATATGTAGAACAGCCTAAAGGATTTGTTGATCCAAGCTGTCCAAATCATGTATACAAACTAAAGAAGGCTCTTTATGGTCTGAAGCAAGCTCCAAGAGCATGGTATGAAAGGCTGACTACTTTTCTTATCAAGCAAGGGTACAGGAAATGTGGAATTGACAAAACCTTGTTTGTTAAAGATGAAGAAGGAAATGTCATGATTGCTCAAATATATGTAGTTGACATTGTCTTTGGTGGGATGTCAGACAGGATGGTCAAACATTTTGTCAACCAGATGGAATCTGAATTTGAAATGAGCCTAGTAGGAGAATTAACCTATTTTCTTGGACTGCAAATAAAGCAAATGGAGGACTCCATGTTCATTTCCCAAAGCAAGTATGCTAAGAACATAGTCAAGAAATTTGGGATGGACAGTGCTACTCATAAGAGAACTCCTGCCCCCACACATTTAAAGCTAACTAAAGATGACAAGGGTGAGAATGTAGATCAAAGCCTATACAGAAGTATGATTGGAAGCTTATTATATCTGACTGCTAGCAGACCAGACATAGCATTTGCAGTAGGTGTATGTGCAAGATATCAAGCTGATCCAAAAGTTAGTCATCTTAATCAAGTCAAGAGAATTCTGAAATATGTTAATGGTACTTGTGACTATGGCATAATGTACTTTCATGGATGCAAACCAATTCTCACTGGCTTCTGTGATGCTGATTGGGCTGGAAGTGCTGATGACAGAAAAAGCACTTCAGGAGGATGCTTCTTTCTAGGAAACAATTTGATTTCTTGGTTCAGTAAGAAACAAAATTGTGTATCCTTATCTACTGCTGAAGCTGAATATATTGCAGCTGGAAGCAGTTGTTCACAGTTGGTTTGGATGAAGCAAATGCTCACTGAGTACAATGTCCCACAAGATGTCATGACATTGTACTGTGACAACTTAAGTGCAATTAACATATCAAAGAATCCTATCCAACATAGCAGGACCAAGCATATTGATATCAGACATCATTTCATCAGAGATCTTGTAGAAGAGAAAGTGATTTCATTGGAACATGTAGCTACAAATCTGCAGTTGGCTGATATATTTACCAAAGCCTTGGATGCTACTCAATTTGAAAACCTAAGGGGCAAATTGGGAATCTGCTTATGTGAAATTTAGCAGTTATGGAGATGTGCCAACATGTCATATGACATTGTGTGGCATAAGCACCAGATGGCAACACCAGTCTGGTCAAGCACCTTGAGTATTCCTCTCCTAAAAAGTCTCAAAGTAACGGCTACTTATAAAATATCAGCTTACTTTCAGCTATCCATCTTCTCATCATACTCTCAAAAACGAATTGCATTCTCTAACTGTTTTTCAGAACTCATCAAACCTAAAACTCTTCATCCACCTTCTTCGAAAATGTCTCAAAACCCTAACATTCCTGAAGAAATCCTCAACAAGGAAGATGTGGTGCATGCAACCCCCATTTCTGTGGTACCCATGGATTCAACTCCAATGGACGAAATCAGAGGAAGTGTTCCTTTTGCTAAAAAGCCAAGAACTCCAAAAAGAACAAAAGATCAAGTTTGCAGCAAATCCAAAGGCATACCTTCACCAGCAAACATCACTCCAAAATCTTCTGAATATGTGGATGATTCCATAAAGGAGTTGGTAAACAGGATTCTTTCTGAACAAAGAGTGGTAAGTGGCACTTCTATCCCTCTGAGCACCATGCCAGCTCCACAAGAAGATCAACAAACTTAGGCTGCAAAGGACACTCCTGTTCAACAGGATGTCCCAATATTTGTTGAAGCATCTGAAGACCAGCAAAAGGTATCATCTGATACTGCTGATGATATATCTGAGGACCAGAAAAAGGCCTCCAGAGATAGTGATGAAGAAGCATCTGAGGACCAGCACAAGGCCTCCACTGAAGAGCACATCTCTGTTGATCAACCAGCTGAAGAGGAGACTGCTCAACCTCCTTCTGTTGTGAACCTAGAGCATGATTCTGATACAGAAATCATTGCTTCTGTAAAACCTAGCATAGCCAAAAGGCTTAGGACTAGGAAAGAAAAGATGCATGCAGGACATGCAATTCCTGAGAAGAAACAAGCTACACCAAAGAAGGACAAAGCTAAAGTTGTCTTTGGTCCTACAAAACAATGGAGCAAGGTGCAAACACAAAAGAGGAAAGCTGTCACTCCTCCAGATTCAGATGTTGAAGAAGATGTCCCAACATCTCCTCCAAAGAAGAAATCAGCACTCTCAAGGTCATCAACTGTTGTTCCAGAAGCTCCCTTGGACAACATCTCCTTTCATCATGTTTCAAGTGTGAATAGATGGAAGTTTGTTTATCAAAGAAGGGTAGCACTTGAAAGAGAGCTGAGCAGTAATGCACTTGAGTGCACAGAGTTAATTGATCTTATCTCTTCTGTTGGCCTCTTCAAAACTGTCTCCAACTTCTCTCCCTGCTATGAGCTGCTTGTCAAGGAATTCATAGTCAACCTCCAAGAAGATTGTGCCAATGGTAAGTCTGCTGACTTTAGAAAAGTATTTGTAAGAGGCAGGTGTGTAGAATTCTCTCCTAAGGTTATCAACCAATACCTTGGAAGAGAATCTGATGGTCTAAATGAGTTAGGGAAGACTGATAACCAGGTATGCAAGGTTATCACTGCTAACCAGGTCAAGGCTTGGCCAGTTAAAGGGAAGCTCTCAGTTAGCATGCTGACAAGGAAATATGCCATGCTGAACAGGATTGGTACAGCAAACTGGGTACCTACTAATCATACTTCCTCAATATCAACTGGATTGGGCAGGTTCATTTATGTTGTGGGCACTCAAACTAAGCTAGATTATGGAGCTTACATCTTTGATCAGACATTGAAGCATGCTGGATCATCTGCAACAAAGCTGCCAATTGCCTTCCCTTCCTTGCTGTGTGGAATAGTGCTGAGTCAGTACCCTGGGATCCTCACTGAGAAGGACACAATTTGCAAAAGAGAAAGCCCTCTGGCCTTCCACTACAAGTTGTTCCTGAGTCATCATGCAGCTGATGTTGAAGCACCCTCTGGGACATCTGCTGGTCCTTCAAAGGCAAAGTCTCCAATCTCCAAAGCTACATTGATTGCTGAACTGAAGAGCACTTGCAAAGAACTAGATGCAAGGAAGCAGAAGCTTGAGGAGATTATCCAAAGGCTGGAGATTGAAGAAAGTGCTCAGAAAGCTGCTACTTCTGATGAGGAGACTGAGGAAGATGAAGAAACTGACTTTGAGGAGTCTGAGTGAAAAATTGTATGTGAGGAAAAATGTAATGACAGCTGCATTGTAATTTTGAATCAGTAACTTTGGCCCCAATTTTATGCCTAACAAGGGGGAGAACAACAACAACAACAACAATGTATGATGCTGTTTAACTATTAATGAAAAACTTCTGTTTGCTTCTGAACTGAATCAGTGTGTTTTAATAAAAATTTCTGTGGCAACAAATTTGAATACATGTATGTTTGAGGGGGAGTAAACTCACAAATGACTTAACAGAAAAGGAAAGCTATACTCTGATAAAAGAACTTCTGCTGCACTCTGATAACTAGAAAATATGTTAGCCAAAAATTAGCCAAAGGGGGAGTTTGTAGATGTTTAGAATTGGCAGAATTTTTGACCAACAAGAAATGTTGAAGTCAGTTCAGAATGTCCCATCAGATGTTGGGACATTATCAAACAGAGCATAAGAACTTAATTCAGGATGTCACACCAGATGTTGGGACATTGTGTTAATGATTTAAGTTCAGTTTTTCAGGATGTCCCAACAGATGTTGTGACATCTCAAACCTGCTACCAGATTTAATTAATGACTAACTGATCTGAGTAATTTAAGGAAAGTTATCTGGAATTAATTATGGATGGACAAAAACAGAATGAGGCGCATATGTAAGGAGTGTTGTTATGAGACTTCAGCATAATCAGAAGAACTAAATCACCTAGAATCTAGGAAGTAACAAACCCTAATTCAAGGTGGAAGCTGCATGCGTTTTAGGACTGGATTAACCTACAGAAAGCCCAAAATACAAACACCTATTTAAGCAACAGAATATCTCAGAATTGAAGACGAATTTCAAAAGATAAAATAGGGTGTTTTGTGTTTTAATAGCAGGTTGTTTTAATTGTACCACTTTATGAGCTTTTAAGCAAAAGTGTATTTGTGACTTGATTGAAACTGTGAAGTAAGATCAAGCTGTTTTGTTTGAAGGATGACTTCAATTTCATTAAACTTGTAAACAAGATCACTGTGTGATTGAGGGGGAGTGAGTTGGTACTCATATCTAAGTTATGTCTTAGGTAGAAATTGCATTGGGTAGATATTAAGCGAAAGATTAAACTGGGTGGTTTAAGTCTAGAATTAATATTACTTATAGTGGATTTCCTCCTGGCTTGGTAGCCTCCAGATGTAAGTGTGGTTATACACTGAACTGGGTTAACAAACTACTGTGTTGTTTAATTTTCTTGCACTTTAAGTTTTGGTTAAATCTGTCAAGTGTTGGAACATCTCATAGGACATCTCATACCTGATCACAGAATTTCACGTGGCATTATTTTCCTACCTTGAGCTGATCATACAGAGGACCGTAGAACCCTTAACCCATCCAAGCCAATTTAGGAACGTAGTACGGAAACTATCCGTGTGTAAACCTAAGGTGGTTGTCACGTGATACTACACTCGAACGAGGTCTATTTTAAGAATGTTATCGGTTGGGGAGTAATCCAACATACCAATAATAATCTAAAGATGGTTGTTAACTCCGGTAACCTATGTTAGCACCTTTTTGCATTTCTGCAGGTACAATGAAGACAAACCTTAGTACATGCCTTTGTGGGTTGTTGGTTCTGATCCCTTGACTCCATGCTCGTGATCCGAACCTTTGAACCTGTGTGCTTTGCGTGATCTTGTTTGTGGGTGTTGCATCTACATATTTATCATGATCATCGTCACAACCATTTTTCAAGGAAAACAATTCCGATTATTGCAAATACTAGAAAAAGTTAATATTCCTTTTTGTCAAGATTTTTCATGACCATATTCTCAATGTTGACCATGTTTGCAATAATTGAGTTGTTTTTTTTCTGAAAATGGAAGTTAACATTGCATATCGTTGCATCCTCGCATATTTTTGCATTCATCCGAGTTGTGTGGGAACTCATCTCGGTTGTTTCATTCTTCAGTTGTATATTGATCCGTCAAGTTGTCTCATCACCACAGATACGGTCCTAGAGCTGCTAACAGATTGAGAGCTATCAGATTGAGAATGGAAAACCAAGAACATCATAACATGGAAGTCAGAATGGAGATTGATGAGTTGAAGGCCAGTATGACCAAGCTTACTGAAATGATGCAAGTTCTGATTGCTCGAGGTGAACCACCTCAAAGGACTGTTATCTCTGAAGTTTCTACTGTTGTTGTTGACCCTCCTGTGATTCAGCAACCGGCTTCTACTTGGCCAGAATTTGGGTTACCTCAGGATTATGTGCCAATTGTTGCTACTGCTCAAATGGGTGGTCCATCTGTTGTGCCAGTTTTTGCAGCTCCGACTTTTGTCGAACCTCAACCTGTTGTGCACACTACTTCTCAAACTACTTATCAGAATTCTCCTTTTTTGTACCATGCTGCTGGTTCACAAGCTGAAATTCAGGGTGAACCTGGATATATGGATGAAGTCAGAGGGCAATGCTTGACTCTTGAGAAGAGGGTAAGAGGTTTAGAAGGAAAAGATGTCTTTGGTGATGCTCCAATAGACATGTGTTTGGTCTCTGACCTAGTTTTGCCTGATAAGTTCAAAGTTCCTGTATTCGAGAAATACAATGGGCATAATTGTCCAAATATTCATCTGCTGATGTATTATCGCAAAATGGCTGCACATGTCAAGGATGACAAGCTGCTTATTCATTGTTTTCAAGATAGTCTGAATGGTGCTTCTATGAAATGGTATGTAGGACTTGAGAAGAGTCACATCCGAAGTTGGAAGGATTTATCTGATGCTTTCGTAAGACAATATAAGTACAATCTGGACATGGCGCCTGACCGTCGTCAACTTCAAAACATGTCACAGAAAGAGAAAGAATCGTTCAAATAATACGCTCAGTGTTGGAGAGAGCTAGCTTCTCAAGTGGAGCCACCTTTGTCCAAGAAAGAATTAACTGGTTTGTTCATGGACACTCTTCAACCGTTATTTTGGGAGAAAATGGTAGGAAGTGTTTCATCTGGTTTTTCTGATCTAGTCACTATTAGAGAAATACTAGAGGAAGGTATCAAGAAGGGTAAGATTACCAATTTTGAATCTTCTAATGCTGCAAGAAAGTCTCATGGGAACTTTCAAAAGAGAAGAGATGGTGATGCTTATGTTGTTTCAACTGAGAAGAAGCCTTATCGCCAGCAACAAAGATATGTTCAACCATACGTAGCTGCAATTGCTCCTGTTGTCAAAGGTCAACCAGCTCAAGCTCAAGTTCAAATTCGAGCTCAAGCTCAGGCTCCTCATCCTGCTGCCAGACAAAATCAGTATTGTAATAGGCCAAACTTTTATCCTATCCCGATAACTTACACTGATTTGTATCCTTCCTTTATTAATAGTGGTATGATTACTACCAGGCCTCCGCCTGCTATTCCAGATCCTCTTCCAGTTGGCTATAGAGCAGATCTTCATTGTGAGTTTCATCAAGGTGGAACTAGTCATGACTTAGAACACTGCTTTGCACTGAAGGCTAAAGTGCAGGAACTTATCAGGAATAACATCCTTTCGTTTCATGACATTAATCCTAATGTTGTCAACAATCCTTTTTCGAAGCATGAGAAGTGAATCTTCATACGACTTCAACAATCAGATTATATTCAAGGCCAGAATCTCAGACAGGACAACTCATCCTTGTTGCTGATGGATCACTAGGCCATTGTTTCTTTATGCTTGAAATTTTCTTCAATTGTATTAACCTGTTTGCTTTTAAACTTTGTTTGTATTTTCATGTTGATTTTAATGAAATGAGCATTGCTTTTTTTTTATTCAATTTCATTTACTATTTGCATCTTTATGCTTTACATTTCAAGTTCATTTATCTTTTCTCAAGCTTTTACAATGATTTGGGGGAGGATGATGAAAACGAGATACCCATAATTGTTGTTAGTATGCTTTTGATTGAGACTTGGCTGATGATATACAGGCATTGTTTCAAATCCCAAACACAGGAGAAATAAGGAAGTTAATCCCTTATCAACCCCATTGAGCCTTGAAGTTGGAGTTTCTTTCTATTCGAAAAAAATGCAATTTTAACCCGGGGATGGGTAGTTCTCAATTAATTCAAATATGCATTCAAGTACAAGATAATCATTCAAGACATCTTTCAATAAAGATTACAATCTCAAGCTTTCCTTCACACACATCAAGAAGTGTTGAAGATGTCTCTCACTTCAAAAGTCGATGATGGTTTGTCGTAATCATTAAACCATGCAGACACTATCTTTCAAAAAAAATGATATTGAAAAAAAATGATAAAAAAATCAAAGCCCTCTAAGTCAAAACCTATGATGGAGATTTAGGAAAAAACTGGGGCATCCCGCTGACTGTAAGTTCAAATGACACAGTTCAGGCAAAAGTTAGGGATGATAAAAGAAAGACTTATCAAGAGTGTAAACACCCCAAATTTGCCCTCACCCATTCACACCATGGCTTGTGATCATTCTCATATGCATAAACACAATCATATCATCTCACATCTCATTTTTGATTCACTGCATAGCTTTCAAGGCATCTGCACCTAGGGTTTGTGATCTGAGCAATCCCAAAGCCTCTTGAGCCATTCCAAAGGCAACCAATCAACTCAAAGGGGTCCATGTGTGTTCTTATATCATATTTCATCTCCTCAAAGTCAAAAATGCAGAGGAATCACAAGAACTAGGGTTTGAGTGGATGCAGGGCCAGCTTGAACTACACAGTTGACTGAAAATTAGGGTTTTGGTTTCAGAGGCCATAACCCCAAATTTTTTGGTCATTCTTGTTTTCATTGATCTCTATATGGTATAGGGAGTATGCATATCAATTTTCATGAAGAAATTCCATGGGGAAGTCATCTGATCAAGAGTTGACTTTTCAGACAAGTCAGTGCAAAATCAGGGCATCTGAGGCCCCCAATGACCCAACCAATGGGTGATCTTCATCATTTTGAGTGTATATGATCTTTATTTGATCATGGAAGAGGGTTGAAGTGCATGGAAATCAAGAATTTAGGGTTTTTGCAAATGTTGACTTTTTGGGCATAGTTGACTTCTCAAGAATGCATCATTTTATGTCATTTTTTCAAGCCTTGATTTTGGATCCAAAAATGCTTCAAATGGAAAAACTTTGGTCATGAAAGTTGTAGATCTCATCTTTCCCTTTTCAAAAAGTACAAGAACATGATCTAATTCATCTTGGATCAAAAGTTATGGTTTGTTGAAGTTGGCAAAAATCACCAAAATTCAAGTTATGCACCAAATGGAAATTTTGCAAAACCTTGAACCAATGCATCATGTGACCTCTAATTCATTTCAAACCATTACACAAACATTCTCTAAGTCCTAAAAATCAGAATTGGATCAAGTTTGCTCATGTTTTGGTTCATGTAACAAGATTTTCTTTCATGGGAACCATAAAGCAACAAGTTGCAAAACCACTCATTTCACTTCCTACAAACTATGACATTGGATGCTGACTTTGGCTAGCCTCTCACCTCACCCTTTGCTGCGCAGCCCATGCCATGTACTTGCCAAGATCATGAGCCATGCTTCTCTTACACATTATTTGACTTTTTGCAAAAGTTGCCTTACCAATCAATAAAGCACATGTCAAATCAACTGACCAATGAGAGAGAGTTATGTGGACAATTTGCAAGCAAAGCATAAGGGCAAGCAAGGCTGAAACTCATTCATACACAACATACACAAAACACTCCCCTTTTGCAAGTTCCTTCGAATTTCTCTCCACAGCCTGAAAACACTCAAACTTTCTTCATTATCCAACTCAACACACTTCATAGACAAGAAACCACCAAAGCTCAAGCCTGAAACAAGCCTGAATACTCCATAACCATCCTTCATCTCAGCCTGCATTTTCTATCGAATCTCTCTCCACAAGCCACAAACATCCAAACAAACACCACAGACCTTCTCCATTCATCCTCAGGATCACAAACCATCACTCACCATGGCCTGAAACCTCCAGAAACACCATTGCCATTTTTGATCAAGCTGAAGCAGTTCCTTTCGAATCTCATTATCCAGCCAACTTAAATCCTTTTTGAGCATTCAAACATCTTTGGGGGATCAAGTGGAGCAGATTGCACAAGGAGAGGTGGCCAGAAAGTTCCCAAACTGAAAGCTTCGAATCTCAGGTAGCCTGAAATTTATTTTTCCAGAATTGGTTTTTTAAGTTACAAACTTGTTCTTCATGTCTTGCTGATCATTCTGGTACCATTGGTTTTGAAAATAGTCTTGAAATGAGCATTTAATTTGTTTCTGAAGCTTGCGTGACCTAGAACTTATTCCTTTCGATTCAGCTTATTTAGGAAATATAAATTTGTTTTAGGATAGGGTTTTGATTCGTGAGGATGTGAGGATCATTTCCCAGTTCTTGTTTTTCATTTTTGATGCGTTTTGAGGAATTTGGGAAATTTTCAGGGGGGGGCTGGCCGGAGAAGATGACCGGAAGTCTTCTCCGGCCACCTGAGTTTAATTAGCCCTAATCTGAGTGATTAATGAAGTTTGAATAATACCCCTTGGATGTGTTGACTCGCGCGCATCTGGACGCCCAGGATCTCTCTATTTTGCCCTAATCTTAAGTTGACTTTATTAATTCAGATTAATTAATTTTTAATTGGAATTAATGAAGTTTGAATGTCAGCCTTTAGATTGCGCGCGCAGTCAACAAACTTCTCCCCAGATCAAATCCTGGCCATCCCTTGTGATTACTTCTCATTTTCATTATTTTTTATTTCATTTTTTCTCATTTGTTTTGTACAATTTATTTAAAATAGCAAAAATGTTTTAAAAATTATGAAACTTTTTGTCAAGAGTTTCACTAATTTTTAAAACCCAAAAATATTTTTATTTTATTTTTTATCATTAAAAAAAATTATTTTTAAATATTTAAAAGATTATTTTTAATTGATTAATGGGAATTAATTAATTAAAAATACTTTTAGGTATTTAAAAATTACAAAAAAATTCATGAAATGTTCTAAGACATTTAGAAACATTGTCCAACCTTCAAACCAAATTTCTTTTTTGATCTTGATGCACTTTAAGAATTTTTCATTGAATTAAATCATTTTTTATGCATTATTTTGATCATAAGTTTGAAAATTCATTTCTGCCTTTTGAAGAAGGTTGAGACATTGGTTCTTCTTGCATTGTTTTGTGTTTAGCATGTATTTTCAAGGATAAAAAGGCCATGAATTGTTCTTGCATTTTCTAATTGCTTGGCATTTGTTTTGATAAGAACCCTAAAAAACCCTAATAACTTGCAAAAATCATAACTTGAGTTTGGTTGAGAGTTGAGAGCTCCCCTTTGGGCAGTGGTTCATTATAGGCCTAGGGTTTCTTTGAGTGCCATTTTCCATTTTTACTTTAGGGTTTTGCTTCTGTTTTTGGTTTGTGTTGGATGTTTGATCCATAAACCCTAATTTGGGCTTTCTCTTGCATCCCTCTTGCATTTCCTTGCATGATATGACTTGTCTTTGCATTTTGTGCATTCTCATGATTCATTTGACATCTTAAGACATGTATAAAGCATCTTTGATCATTTCATTGCATATGTGCCATGTCATTTGTCTTGTTTGCTTCATAACATTTCATGTTTGTTCATGCTCCTTAGCTTGCATCATTTGCATTCATAATCTTGTATGAGCATCCCCATTGTCTTGCCTCATGTTTGCAGCACTTCATAACATCATAATCATCATCAACATGCTTCTGGTCTTGCTTTGCATCATATCATTTCATCTCATCTTGCATTGTATTGCATTTCTTTCTAACATTGCAGGTGGTAAGTAACTTGAGAAGTGGATTTGCCTTCACTTCTCATGCCTTTTCTTCTCATCTCTCTTGCATCCATTGCTGCATTCTTATTTGTGTTTGAGTTTGAGCTTGCTCATTCTTCTTCCTCCCACTTTCTTTCTTCAAGTGACTTGACTTCTTGAATGAAGCAAGTCACTTTGCTTCTCTTGATCCTGTTCATCTGTTTCCTGGTGGTTCTTCTGAAGATTCTTCTTGCAAACCTCACAAACCTTAGGAACAACCAAGCATGACAATGAATTAGGGTTTTGATTAGTCCCCCTCATAGTTTTACCTTTGTGTCTTTCATTGAGTCTTCTCTTCTCACCTCATTAATCAGGGACTAAACCCTAAAGGCTTTAAAACTTTGTGATTAAGCTTATGCCTGCATCCTTCTCTTAGGATGGAGTGTATAACTTTAATCCTAAGTGTTGAACCCTTTATGTGTTTAAATCTCTTAATCAATTCACTTAATAAGTATCAAGACATCACACTTGTAACTTGGGCCTTGCATTAGGGTTCTAATTCTTCCTTAAGTGGTTAAGAGGGACTAACCCTAGTGTTAATGGACAAGTCCCCCTCAAGTTGTCTTACAAATCATAAAATTCACTTCATCATCATATCATTAATACAAAATCCACTTAATCAAAGGCTTGTTTTGTCATGAGTTTAATCCCTAATCATGGATTAAGTTGAGGAGTTTTTCTCAACTTAAACACTCTCATCTATCATCCTTCTTTTAGGATGGTGTAATGGGTCTGTTTAATCCTTGATTATGGCTTAACCTCATTACTCAACACTAAACAAAAACACCAAAAACATCTAAATAATCACAAGTAGGTTAATGATCTTAATCCTACACCAAAGGTGATTAAGTGTGAGAATCTGACTTCACACTTAAGGTATTCTCATTACCCCTAATCAGAGGGAGGATGTGATGAGTTTACTAAATCCATTGGTTTAGACTTAGGCTCATTATCCTATGACAAACTCCAAAAAGAATAAAAGACTGAAAACTCAAAAACAAACAATAATCGTCTCCTTCGGGATTCTTTTCTCATCATCCTCACTCACAATCGAGAACTTGCTTCTTCCGTCTAATGCAAGACAGTTCGCACCTGAGCCAGACAGGTCATGCACTTGAGCATAGACAAGTAAGCAATTCACAGTCAATTCATCTTTCAGTCTCTTTGGGTCGAACTACGGTGTTCTGACTTCCTCATTGCACGAGAGGATACGTAGGCATAACTTAACGGTTATCGAACAAAAGTCTCTGTATATTCCCCCTCTTTCTAGCTTTATTCTTTAAGCCTCATGATCATGAGCATCTCATCTTTGTTCTTACACTGACACTATATATATCACACTTCACCTTCTTTTACACTGACACCTGTACATCTTTTTCCAGCTATTTTATACACAGATTGCACTGACACTCCCCCTTTAAGACACAAATCTTTTAAGCGTGGATCCCGTCGAGTACGACGGACAATCTGGGTGCTAATACCTTCCCAGGTTGTAACCAACCCCCTTTCTCAGTCTCTCTGGTTCGCAACCGTCTTATCCATCTCTTTCTAGGCCTATGCAGCATTGCCTTTCCTCCGGGATAAAAATGCCTAGCTGGCGACTCTATTCATCTCCAGTGAGTTCACGGCTGTGTGTTCTCACTGTTCCCTTCGCCGACCGTTCGCGTCTGTACCTTCATCTGACCCGGTGTCATTTGTCGGGAGCGACAAAGAGGTCATCAAAATCCTCAGCAAAAACAAGATGAGCGGACCAAAGTCCTCACCAGAAATAACAAAAGGGAGAGAGGTGACTGCTATCTCAAAATCTCTTGGCTTATGAACCATCTTCATCTATGCAATCCCAAATGTCTTGGAACTTAAACGCATAGGTTGATTTAATTGAATGTAGGACTGGAGTTCATCATGAAGATGGGTTGGGTACAAATAACTTTGACCATAAATCCTTTGTTTCTTAAACCGTGAACTAGACCACGTTACAACCTTCAAAAGTCATAAGTTCGTTACCAATCATTTGTTGCGTAAACTGACTCCTAAGTTCGTTACCAATCATTTGTTTTCTTAACTTTGCTCTATCTTTCATTTTGTCTTAACCGTCGTGTTTTGACATTGTTTTCATTTACTTTACTTCAATAAATTTCATTCTAAAAATGATTCTTGATTTCAAAATTTTGCATTGAACTTTGCATTAGAATTACCAAGTTTGTACAAACACTTTTTATTTGCAAATAAACTTTCCTCATCAAGGAATTTTCAAACAGTTGAGAAACTTGGTCAGTGATCTTATCAGGGGCAAGTTCTTTCCAGGTCCTATGGTTCAAAGGTTGTTGCTCAGTATAAGTTGTTCACAAATTTGGTTAATCAGAAGATCTCTTCAAGTTTGATACTGGGTTTATCTTCTCAAAATTCATTTCAAGACCTGAAGCCATGATCTGTGTATTTTCTCAACAGGCATTTCAAAGATGTGATCAATTTTCTCCGACAGTAGTCAAAAGCTTAATCCATTATCAGTTCACCCTCATCAGTCATTGAAATTGGGGAAATATTCTTCAAGAATCTCCAAGAAGTTTTTCATGACTTCTCTCAAAATATTTTAAACTTGGTATAGTTTACCAGTGTGACAAAGATTTGTTCAACAGTAGCATCTCTAATCTTAGAGCAGAATGGCAGTGATCTCCGTGTTAAGGAATTAGTCTTCCATCTTTCCACTCCTCTAAGAGTCTAAACCGGTTGCCAAGCATTTTCTCTCATATTATGTTCCTGGGTATGTTATTCCCTAGTTTCGTATACGTTTACATATTTGAGTGTGTTAGTCCTCATTATGCGTTTCTTGAGGTCCTGTTGTTTTCAACATCTTACCTTGTGATCGAAGTCCAACTTACTTGGCATTTATCTTTGCCTCTCCAGAACCTTTTCTTCACCTACTTGTTGTTTCTTCTCAGATATTACACTCTTTTATCCGATTGCTATTCTCCGATGTCCATAGTGAAGTCATCATTGATTTGATTTACTGCCCCATATTTTTTCCCATCTCATTCAGTTTTGTTCCTGAATGTTTTGATTCACATTTTATCTGATTGCTATTCTCGGATGTTGTGATCATTTTCCTTCCGATTGCCATTCTCGGATGTCCATAGTAAATTCATCATTGATTTGATGTACTGTCCCGAAACATTTCCCATTTCATCCAGTTCTGTTCCTGGATGTCATGATTCACGTTTTTATCTAATTGCTACTCTCGGATGTTGTGATCACTTTCCTTCCGATTTCCATTCTCGGGTGTCTATAGTGAAGTCATCATTGATTTGATATACTGTCCCAAAATTTTTCCCATGTCATTCAGTTATGTTCCTGAATGTTGTGATTGCTATTCTCGGATGTTGTGATCACTTTCCTTCTGATTTCCATTCTCGGATTTCCATGTTGGAGTCATCATTAACTTAATGTACTTTCCAGAATTTTTCCCATCTCATTCAGTTATGTTCCTGGATGTTGTGATTCACATTTTTATCTGATTGTTATTCTCAGATGTTGTGATTACCTTTTTCCGATTTCCATTCTCGGATATCCCTTGTAAAGTCATTAATGTCATCCTTGGATGCTTCTGATGAATTTTCTGCAACTTGTTCTCACTTCATCTAGTGCCATTCTTGGATGTTGTGATCCTCTTTGTCCAATTGCCATTCTTGGACATTTTTTCCTCAGCTGATCCATGTATGGGTCTCTAGCATGTTATTTTTCCCCGTTGAAGTTTTATGTTCCTTATCCCCGGCGTTTATTCTATTTTGTGTGTCGTTTTGTTCCTCACGAATTTCTCTGCATTTCATATACGTCTCATATGCTTTCATAACATTTTCATAACATTTTCATAGAGTTTCATATCCTTTTCATATCATCTTCATATTATGTCATATCATTTCATCTCGTTTCATTCCATTTCATTCCATTTTTGGCATCTTAGGATCAAAAATTGGGTTTTTTTTTATATTTAAGTATCTTCCATCTTGTCGAAATGAAGATTTCAATCTTCATTATCTATGGATTGAAGAAACTTAAATAGGGGCATCTGTCATACCCTAATTTTTGACCCTAAGATTTTTCGCATCTCATCTACATCTTGCATACAAACAAGATCGCGCACTAGTTCGTTTATCCTTCTCGAGTGCAGGTTTATGCCTCACAGGGGATCACCGTTTTTTATTTATTTGCTATCATTTTGTTTATTTTACTAACCATTAATTAAAATCCAAAAAAATATTTTGTTTCCTTTCACTAACCTTTTTCAGGAAGAGGAACCATTGAAAATGCCAAAAATAGCAGTCATGCCGCTCAAGCGAAATTTCACAAACAAAAGTCAAGGTTGATCCGCAATTAATTCAAAATTATCAGATCAAGGATTTCCCGAGTTAATTGATTCATTCATGGATTTCCAAGGTTCATGTGTTTAATTCCATGCCTTCTTCGACGTACAACAAGAATCGGGCCGAAACAGCCAAGCAAACATGTTTGAATAGAAAATCTCAAATTTCAGCTTGGTTAACCGGTTAACCAATCCGTTAACCGGGTAACCAATGCGAAATTTGAATATTTTATTCAAATTAAGCACCCTTATATCCTTGATTTAATTGGAATATTCTAGATCCATTGGTTTCTGATTTCTCTACATATCTTTGATCATTTCCTATCATAAACCCTCATTAATCACCACTTTTTTCCATTTCCCACCAAATTTTCAATTACCAAACCTAATTTGAAATACCAAAGCAAGCTCCATTTCACCAATTTCCCATACCTAAAGTCTTTAAATAGGACCATAATTTCATTCATTCACCAAGCTTTTGATAGCCACAAAACCTCTTGCAAAATACTCCCCCAACATCAAAATTCTCAAAAGCTCACTTTCTTCCTTTTGAAGTTATCAATAATTCACATTGAATTCTTGACTAATTTGAGCTAAACCTTCATCCTTTCATTCTTTTGTTCATCAATTTCAGTAGATCTAAGTTTGCTTTTGGTCCAATTTGAAGAAGAGCTTTTGGTAATTCATCTCACTCCATAAACCCATATTCACCATCAACATTCAAGATGTGGATCTTTGGATCCTTTCTTTCTAGATCATTTGGATCTTTATTTGTTGTTTGATTGCAGGGATTCCACTGTATTTTGGTTTTAAAATTCGTGCAAATTCAGATCATGATCATCAAATGTTTGAGGAAAGGTTTCAAAATGGATCATACTGAATTTTCTGCTTTTTTCAGCTTCTGGTACAACGTTAACCGGTTAACCATTTGGTTAACTGGTTAAACATCTTAAAAATTGTGCAGGTTTTGCCTGCGTTAACCGGTTAACCAATTGGTTCACTGGTTAACACATGTCAGAATGGTGTTTTTGGTTTGTTTCAGCCCCTTTTTGGTTCCTCTTTCTTCTTCTTCTTCCTCATTTTTATTTTTACCTTGGGAAGCACTTTTGGGAGTGATTTCTCTTTGATTTCAATGATCTTTGGGTGTATATTAGAGTAGTTAATGTTCACTAATTCAAAACTACCTTTAAGTGGATTATTCAATTCATTTAAGGTATTTTGCATTAGTGATACATTTTCATGCTTGAATCCACCGAGATGAGTCATTAAATTTAAGGATGGATAGCGATTTACATATCGTTTATCTCACATACATTAGCACTAACATTATGCAACTTAATTGGTGGTGGCCGACCTCATTTGTAGGATAATTACTTGGTAAATTACATGTCGGTTGCTTAACATAGACCTAAATGTGTCCCGACTTAGGAATAAAAATCTAATTGGGTACTTGCACTTTCGTGGACCGGATCTTTTGTTGATCGCGTAATCCCAAAGTTGTTAATCATATTGCATTAAGAATCGAGACTTATGAATGTTTGATGCGTAGGTGCTTTGGGTCTCCCAATCACCTTTCAAATTTCATTGAATTCAGTTCGATTTGCCTTGATTAATCGATATAGTGTAAGATGCTAAGCGGATCTGATTGCCTTTCGATTTTGGTTACTCTTTTGGTTGTGGTTGATTAAGTTCACCATACCATTATTATGTAAATATTATTATACTATTACAACTATTAATATTTTAGATTCTTGCACTTTAATTTCTTTTTCTACTAACATTTAAATTCTTGCACTTTTATTTTCTTGCATTTTACTTTGCTTAACTATGCTTTATTCATCCATTATCATGTTTATTATTTGCTCTCTTTTTTTATGTTGATTTTCCTTTTGTCCATTTGGACACAAACATTAATAAAGGATTAAACTTCTAAAAGACTTGTGACTTTAATTTTGAACTATGGCCATCATCCTTAGCATTGGACTTGGAGTGTTGGACTTAGATTTTAGGATCTTTCCCTTTGCTTGAGTTATTATTGTAAACACCCCAAATTTGCCCTCACCCATTCACACCATGGCTTGTGATCATTTCATATGCATAAGTTCAATCATAGCATCTCATATTGCATTTTTGATTCACTGCATTGTTTCTAAGTCATATGCATCTAGGGTTTGTGATCTGAGCAATCCAAGAGCCACTTGAGCAACTCCAAAGGTCATCAATCACTTCAAATGGGTCCATGTATGTTCAAACATCATAATATATCCTCTCAAAGTCAAGAATGTCAAAAAATCACAAGAACTGAGAATGGCATGGAAGCAGAGCCAGGTTTAACTGCACAGATGACCTAGAATTAGGGTTTTGGTTTCAGAGGCCATAACTCCAAATTTTTTGGTCATTCTTGTTTCTATTGGTCTCTATATGGTATAGGGATCATGCATATCAATTTTCATGAAGAAATTCAATGGGGAAGTTATCTGATCAAGAGTTGACTTTTTGAGCAAGTCAGTGCAAAATCAGGGTATCTGAGGCCCTCAATGACCCAACCAAAGGGGGTTCTTCATCATTTTGATTATGTATGATCTTTATTTGATCATAGAAGATGTTAGAAGTTCACAAAATTGAAGAATTTCAAGCCATTTGCAAAGTTGACTTTTTGGGAAAGTTGACTTATAATGAAAATTGCCATTTTGGGAAACTTTTTCAACCCTTGCTTTTTGATTCAAAAATGCTTCAAATGGAAAAACTTTGGTCATGAAAGTTGTATAATGGATCATTCCCTTTTCAAAAAGTACAAGAACTTGTTCTAATTCATTTTGGATCAAAAGTTATGGCTTGTCAAAGTTGGCCAAAATCACATAATTTGAAGTTTTCTACCAAAGAGGCAAAGTTGCAAAACCACTTGCCAAGGCAAATTGAACTTCCAAATGGACTTATAAACTTCACACAAACATGAACCAAGGCCTAAATGTCATATTGCACCAAAGGATCACTCATTTTCATGACTTGTGGATCAAGAAACTTTAAAAAGGGCCAAAGATCACAAAGTTGCAAAACCCATGATAAACCCTAATCCACTTGCTGCATTGCTTCTAATCAGATTCTATGGTTCTCCCTAAACTCAGCTGAGCCAAGACATGCCCCTATCTTAGCCTTCCACTTTCCCATACCTCCAAGTACAACTTGCTTAACTTTTTGCAAATCACCCCATACCAATCAGCATAGCCCACACCAACTCCACAGACCTATCACAACTTGATATGTGGACTTTATGCAAGCCATAACACAAGAGAACACAGCCTAAGACCTCAGCATTCCCAAGTTCACAAAAATCATCCCTCTTGCATTTTCTTTCGAAACTCTCAGCACACTTAACAAAACTTCAAACTTCTTTCACAAAGCAACTCAGCACCATCCCAGGATCATTTTCCACCCCTCACTCATCCCTGAAACCTCACATAAGCCAGATACGATTTCTTCCCCTCCTTGATCAGAACTCAAGCAATCTCTCAAACCATCTCAAATAAACTTCAAGAAGGCCTTGCAAACACTTAAGGAAGGTCAGTGGAGCTGATTGGAAGCAAGGAACTGGTCCAGAAGCTCTTGGGTTGAAAGCTTCGATTCAGGTAGCCATGGAAATTCATTTTTCCAGAACTCTTATCTCTTGTTTCTAAAATGATCTACATGCTTCCCTGAGTTCACTGAACTTTTTACTTTTGAAAATGATTGAGAAATGAGCTTGTATCGTGTTTCTGAAATTTTTGCAGTTTTTGGTGTTTGATTCGTATCTTGATTTTGAGTTGAAATAAATGGGATTTGTTGCTGGATTATGTTTTGTTGTTGATCATTGATTGTTTCTGGAGCTTTTGGTGAAGTTTCATGGTGTTTTGAGGGATTCAGGGGAGGGGATTGGCCGGAGAAGATGACCGGAGCTTGCTCCGGTCACCTGAGAGTGATTAGGGTTAGTTAATTAGGGTTTAGTCTTAATTACTTAAGTTTGAATGTGAGCCGTCCAAACGCGCGCCAAGTCCACTCCCGCGTCCCTGAATTTGAATTCTGGCCCTTGGATTTGCATACTTTCTCATTTTCAGTTTAAATTCAATTTTATTTTCATTTTATTTCATTTGTTTTGTATATTTTATTAAAAATAGCAAAAATTGTTCAAAAATTCTGAAAATTTTTATTCATGCTTTTATTAATTTTCAGAACACAAAAATATTTTTATTTTTATTTTTTGCATTGAAAAATATTTTAAAATCATTTAAAAGTTTATTTTTAATTGATTAATGAGAATTAATTAATTAAAAATACTTTTAGGTATTTAAAAATCACAAAAAAAATTCATGAAACATTTAAAATCATTTAGAAACATTGTCCAACCTTCAAACCAAATTTCTTTTTTGATCTTGATGCCTTTTGACAATTTTCAATGGATTTAATTTCATTTCAAGGCATTATTTTGATCCAAACTTCAAAAATTCATTTCTGCCTAACCATTGAGGGTTGGACAATGATTCTTTTTGCATTACATATTGCATATCATGTAGTTTATAGGATTAAATTGGCATGAATAGATCTTGCATTTTCAATTTGTTTGACATTTTTCTTGACAAGGTACCTTAAAAACCCTAGCCAACTTAGGAAATTCATAACTTACACTAGGTTAAGAATTAGATCCCCTCCTTTGGGCAATGAGTTTGTGTAGGTTTAGGGTTCCTTTGAATGCATTTTCAAATTTTTATCATGATGTTTGCTTCTGATTTTAAATTTTGTTTTGTGCATTGATCATGAACCCTAATTTGGGTTTTCTTTTGCATCCATCTTCCATTTGCTTGCATACCATGACTTTCCATGACATTTTATGCATTCATTTGATTCATAATACATCTTAAGACATATTAGAATCATTTTTGATCATTGCATATTTCATTTGCCATGTTGTATGTCATTTGCATTTCATAACTTTTCATGTATGTTCATGGTTCTAAGCATGCTTCTCTTGCATCCATATGTTTGTATGATCATACTCATGCCTTGTCTCATGTTTGCATCATCTCTTAGCATCATTAACATCATACTCATGCTTTTCTGGTTTTGGTTTGCATCATCACATTTCATCTCATTTTGCATTGCATTTCATTTCTTTTGCTAACTTTTCAGGTGGTAAGTTATTTGAGAAGTGAATTTGCCTTCACTTCTCACAATCTCTTCTCATCTCTCTTATGCATCATTGCTGCATTTTTGTATGTGTATTGGATTGAGCTTGCTCATTCTTGTTCATCTTACCTTCTTTCTTCAAGCAACTTGACTTCTTAAGTGAAGCAAGTTGTTTTGCTTCTCTTTGCTCCTTTCATCTGGTTCCCTCCTTGGTGGTTCTTTGAAGATCTTTCTTGCAAACCTCACAAACCCTAGGAATGACCAAGCATGATAATAATTAGGGTTTGATTAGTCCCCCACTTAGCTTTTACCTTTGTGTCTCTTTGAGTCTTCTTTTCTCATCTCATAATCAGGGACTAAACCCTAAAGGCTTTAAGGCTTTGTGATTAAGCTTATGCCTGCATCCTTCTATTAGGATGGAGTGTATAACTTTAATCCTAAGTGTAAACCCTTAATGTGTTTAAACCCTTTAATCAATTCACTTAATAATCATCAAGACATCAAGCTTGTAACTTGGGCCTTGCATTAGGGTTCTAATTCTTCCTTAATTGGTTAAGAAGGACTAACCCTAGTGTTAATGGACAAGTCCCCCTCAAGTTGTCTTACAAATCATAAAAATCACTTCTCCATCATATCATTAACTAAAATCCACTTAATAAAGGCTTTGTTTTGTCATGGGTTTAATCCCTAATCATGGATTAAGTTGAGGAGTTTTCCTCAGCTTAAACATTCTCATCTATTATCCTTCTATTGGGATAGTGTAATGAGTCTGTTTAATCCCTGATTATGGCTTAATCTCATTACTTAACACTAAACAAAAACAACAAAAACATCTAAATAATAACAAATAGGTTAATGATCTTAACCCTATATCAAAAGGTGATTAAGTGTGAGATGCTGACTCCACACTTAAGGTATTCTCATTACCCCTAATCAGAGGGAAGATGTGATGAGTTTACTAACCCATTGGTTTAGTCTTAAGCTCATTAACTTATGACAAACTTCAAAAGGCAATAAAAGACTGAAAACTCAAAAACAAACAATAATCGTCTCCTCCGGGATTCTTTTCTCATCTCATTCACTCATAAACGAGAACTCGCTTCTTCCGTCTAATGCAAGACAGTTTGCACCTGAGCCAGACAGGTCATACACTTAAGCATTGACAAGCAGGCAGTTCACAAGTCAATTTACCTTTCATTCTCTTTGGGTCGAACTACGGTGTTCTTACTTCCTCATTGCACGAGAGGATACGTAGGCATAACTTAACGATTATCGAACAAAAGTCTCTGTATATTCCCCCTCTTTCCAGCATTATTCTTTAAGCCTCATAGTCTTGAGCATTTCATTCTTGTTCTTACATTGACACTTCACTTGTACACTTCACACTTCTCTTACACTGACACTTGCATTCTTTCCAGCTTTGATACACAAATTGCACTGACACTACCCCTTTAAAACACAAATATTTTAAGCGTGGATCCCGTCGAGTACGGCGGACAATCTGGGTGCTAATACCTTCCCAGGTTGTAACCAACCCCCTTTCTCAGTCTCTCTGGTTCGCAACCGTCTTATCCATATCTTTTCTTAGGTCTATGCAACATTACCTTTCCTCAGGGATAAAAATGCCTAGCTGGTAACTCTTTCTTTTCTGAGTTCACTTATGTGTGTTCTCATCCCTTTTCGCCGACCGTTCGCGTCTGTACCCCTCTTGACCTGAGGCGCCATTTTGGTGGGAGCGACAATTATAGATTGAAGACCTTAGCGGATTTGTTTCACTTGTTTTTGAAGATGGAAGTCCTATTGTTTCAAAAGAATGTTCACCATACGGTTTGTTCGTTCATCCCTTAACTTTTACTTTAAAGTCTTAGGATAGTCCCTTCATCTCCTCCCACTTCTTAAATTTTCAAATCTTCTTCCTATTTTCAAAACCTTCTTTTTTTTCAAACATCAAACGTTTTCACAATCAAACCTTGACTTAGGTCAAACGGTTTTACCTTTTCACTTTCATTTCTTAATAAATGCTAAACCACATAAGCATATCGAAATGTTTTTTTCCAAAACCTTAAAAAATGTGAAACTCGTTCAAATGTTTTTGTGCCCTTGTGCACTTTTTTTTAACCATTTTTATGTTTAGATATAATTCATTCTTTTTAGTGGAATTATTCGCTATAGAATGACGACTTATCTTTACATTTTAAAATCAATTCAACACATTGTTTCTTTTCATATTTTGTACCACGAACTACGAGGTTTTAATCTCGCATTGCACATTGTGGGTACGTAGGCATGAGACGGACATCTCTTCAAACACAAAAATCTTAAAAAAACATTTATCTTCTCATCTCTTCAATCTCTTTTCAAACAATCCATTTTCAAACCAAAATAGTAATAAGTATTTAAATGGGCTCACGGGAGGACCACAGACATTTTGGGTGCGTAAAACCTTCCTGATTTGTAACATAGCCCCTTACCAGTTCTCTGTTTGATTCTTTAGCTTTTGCTTTTAGATTCATTAGGTTTTATTCGCTCTTTTTCCCTTTTCCTCTTTGAATAAAAATAAAGCACGGTGGCGACTCTGTTTACTTTGAGTTAAGTTAACCAATAGCTTACACTCATGATTTTACCGCTACAGCAATCTAGGCAAAAGTTAGGGATCATGGAAAGTAATTGCATCAGATTAGATTGGATTACTTGAAATAATTGAGGATTTTAGATTTTATTCCTTAGTAGGGTTTCCCATCAAAGATTCTTATTCACTCATCATTGACTGAAATTTCACACACAGTGGCATTAAAAGTTGATAGGGAGAATAATGATCAGTATTTTTCAATGTAGCCCTTTTCCATGTATTTACCATTTTTCAAACTTTTAATGGTCCATGAAGTCATGCTATTTGTTAACTACCATTATATCAATGAATTTAGGCTTTTATCCATTTGTTTGTAATTCTTTATTTTGTTTCTGTTTACAAAATTTATTTTATTTTTGATGATAATTTTTTAAACAAATTTAATAAAGTGATTTTTGAATATTATAAAAACATTTTACTTTCTATCTACGAATAAGGAAAGAATATAAACAGTTATTCCAAGGATGGAAGAGTTTTGATATGTGTAACTCACCTCTTCCAAAGCAGGTATTGATCCGATTGTTTCCAAATAGAATTCCTGATTAGTCCTGGCACTTTGGAATATTAGTAACTTCTGCTTCTCTAACAGCAAGTAAAATCAAGGATTGTTTGCTGCATGAACATCCCCAGTTGAGTTTTGATCTCTTTATCAACAGATTATCCTCTACTTGAGAAGCAATATTCCTATCATAGGAACTCCTAGTTCAGTTATGATTTCCTCCCCGGGAGAGTTGTTAAGAACAATATTCCATCACAGGATTTCACAACTGAGTTTTGATCACTTCCTCAGCAGATTATCCTTGACTTGAGAAGCAATGTTTATGTAAGGGGATCCTAAACTGAGTTCGGTTTTGTTCCTCATCTTGAGTTGGTTATATCCCCTAGTAGAAGTATTGGTATAGTAGTCAATTTATAGGTTTAAAATCCCCTAGTAGAAGTTTGTTATATCCCCTAGTAGAATTATAGGTATATATTTAAAATCCATGGCAACTTGACTTTTGGCTATGATGTTAATTTATGGTATCCCCACGAGGATCGGCAAGTCCAAAGCTTTATTGTTAAGTAATCCCTAAAGGTTTTCCTCTTATATCACCAGTAGATTTGCATGTGATGATTTACAGCAGGCTCATATTTAATCCTAAAAAAGTCTTGCACCCATTCCCCAAAGCGGAGCAGGAGTGATAAGATGGTTATCCCCAGAAATGATTAATTCTTGACAAGAATAGCTCTGTCCATAACAAGGATTGTGGAAATAGTTACTCATCCACGACAGATTTTTATCTTTCCCCAACATTGTGGTTTCCCATTGCAGAGTTGATGATTGATATTTGTCACCCAATTGGGTTTTGCTTTATTTGCACTACTGGTAGATCCTTATTTTGTTTCCCTAACAAGGTTACAATGCATATTATTTTTCCACATCAGAGTTTACATGGACATTTACCTCCTTTTCTAAAAGAGCGTGGAAGATTTTGTATTGCTAGTGTTTCTCCAACATGTTATCCCCTCATAGTGGACTTCTTGATGTTATCCCTTTTGTAGAATTATTTAAGACTAATTTGTGGATTGAATTGCTCCAACATTATTTTTTCAGCATAAGTTAAGCTTTGTTGTAGGATTTATTCCTTTGATGGATTTTGTTTATCCCTTGCAAGATTTCAAGTTGAATGTCCAACAGGATTCCCCAACTTATTCGCTTTTGGATTACCCAGTATCTGGTTGTTGTGTTGTTTGTGTCACTTGTTGTTTATATTTATGTCTATTTTGTCAGCATATTCATACACATATCCATGCATTTGTTTTATGCATAGCATCATATGCTTGCATTCTTTCATTCTTTGATACATCTCCTTCCCCGCTTTTTGGTGTGGCCTTTTCCCCACTGAGTGCGTGTTTTATTTTCCCTCAATTTTAGAGTGTCGACCTTTAAGAAGAAAGTGTTTTTCCTATATAATTTCCCACCGATTTTTTTTCTCGAGGATGATTTTGATTTAGTTTCCTCTCAGTTTATTATCTGGATGGAACTTTCCCCAATTGAGAAGTTTCCTCCTTGGGATGAGTCTTATTTGACTGTTTCTCTCCAATATGTTCTTGGATTGAACTTTGGTCCTCTTATGAATGTATTATATTGGTTTAAACTTAAATTTAATGGTAATAGGTAATGCCCCCCTTTATTTAAGCTTATTGCTTTTTCTCATACCCAGTAAACATGTAATAGATGTTATCTCTCTTTTTTTTGCTCCTACCCAGTAAATTAGTAGTTGAGTCTATTATCTGCATATTTTCTACCCAGTAAATCGGAAGCATATGATTGTTCTTTTAGTGTCTACTCAGTAAATCGGTAGTTGTTAATCTCTCTACCCAATAAATCAGTAATGGATGATTGTTCTCTTGGCGTCTACCTAGTAAATCGGTAGTTAGTAATTTTTTTTCTACCAAGTAAATCGGTAGTCCTTAATTTTTCCACCTAGTTAACAGGTAGCCTATAAGATTTTTCCTGATCTCTTTACCTATCTCTACCTAGTAAACAGGTAGTAGATGATATATTTATTTTGGGTCGCCTACCCAGTAAACTGGTAGTACATAACTCTTTCCCAATTCAGTATTTCTCCATCTATTGGATTTGAATGCTTTGTTTATTTGATGTTTCCCAGGAGGAGTTTTACTCTTCACTATTGAATCCTTTCTTGATTACTTTTTACACAATCTTTCCCCAAGTTGAGTCATTTATCCAGTGATTTATTTTCCCGGTTAACTTTCTTGTTGTCTGTTGTTTTTCCCCAGCGGGATTTTTCCTTTTATGTCCCCAAGTTTTTGCTTTCCACTGGTGGTTGTTTTATCCCCACATAGATCTTGGGTTTCCATATCATTTCATATTCATATCATATCATGGTTTCTTAGGGCCAAAAATTGGGTTTTCTATATTTCAATATGTTCCATCTTGTAGAAACAAAGATGTCAATCTTCATATCTGTAGATTGAACAAACTTAAAAAGGGGCAGCTGTAACCTAATTTTTTCCCTAAGTTTGTATTTGAATTTGCATCATTTTTGCATACAAACAAGAGCACGCACTGGTTCCTCGATCCTTTTGGTTGCAGGTTTATACTTCATAGGGGATCATCATTTCTTTTATGTGCTTTTATTTGTTTATGTTTAATAAACATTAATTAAAATTAAAAAATATTTTGTTTTCTTTCATTAACATTTCCAGGGGAAGAGCAGGTCAAAAATACGAAAAATAGAAGTCCTGCAGCTTGAATGAATTTCACAAACAAAAAGTCGAAGTTGATTTGCAAATAATTCAAATTTATCTGATCAAGGATTTCCCAAATTTATTGATTTATTCAAGGAATTCCAAGGTTCATCTGTTTATTTCCATGCCGTCTTCGACAAGCAAAAGAATCGAGCCGAAATAACCAAGCAATCAAAAGAAAATAACAAATTAAAATTTTGACTTGGTTAACCGGTTAACCAGTGCAAAATTTAAATATTTTGTTCAAATTGAGCACATCCTATCCTCTACATCAATTTGATCATTTCCCGCCATAAACCCTCACTAATCACCAATCTTTTATGAATTTCCCTCCAAATTTGAATTCCAAGCCTAACTTTTATTTTCCAAAGCAAGCTCCATTCCACTAAATTCACATACCTAAAGTCTTTAAATAGCACCGTCATTTCATTCATTTCACAAGCTTTTGATAGCCAAATTCACCTTGCAAATAATTCTTATAAGCTTTTGATAGCCAAAAAATCCCTTGCCAAATACATCCTCAACCCACAAAAATCACTTAAAGTTCATTTTCTTCTTTTGAAAGTTATCAAGAATTTGCATTGAATTCTTAAATAACTTGAGCTAAACCTTCATCCTTTTCATTTTCATCATCAATTTCAGTAGATCAAGCTTACTAGTGGAGTAATTTGAAGTTTGTTATTGGTAATTCATCTTTCCACATCGCTACACCTACATCACCATCATTAAAGATGTAGGGATCTCACTTTTTTTAAAATTTAAAATTCATACCAATTTAGTTCATGATCATAAGGTGTTTGAAAGTTGTTTTAAAAGAGGATCATGTTGAATTTTGGCCAACTTTTTTGTCTCTGGTGCAGTGTTAACCGATTAACTATTTGTAGTGTAAATTGGTTAATCGGTTAACAATGTAAAACTTGCGCAAAATTTGAAATTTTCATGTGTTAACCAGTTAACCATTTTCTTAACCGATTAACACTGCTCTAGTGGCACTTTTTCATTTGTTTTTACTTGTTTTTGGTTTCTCTTGCTTCTTATTCTCCCTTCTTCTTATTTTTACCTTGGGAGACATTTTTGGAACTGATTTCTCTTTAAATTCAATGGACTTTGGGTGTAGATTAGAGTGGTTAATATTCATTAGTTCAAATCTACCTCTAAGTGAATTATTTATTTCACTTTAGGTACTTTGCATTAGTGATATATTTTCATACTTGAATCCACAAAAATGAGTGATTGAACTTAAAGATGAAACAATACCATAAATGTAACTCAATTTGGTATTCATCTTTATTTTTGTGTGGCAGTGCGTTTGGATGGAGATTTCCATATCGTTTATTTCGCATGTATTAACACTAACATCGTTAAACTTAATTGGTTTTGGCCGGACTCATTTGTAGCGTAATTATTTCGTAAATTACTCGGAGATTCCTTAACATAGACCTAAATGTGCCTCAACTTCAGAATAAAAATCCAATTAGATACTTGCACTTTCATGGACCAGACCTCTTGTTGGTTGCGTAATCCCAAAGTCGTTAGTCATTTGCGTTAGATCCACAACTTTTGAAGCTTGATGCATAGTTGCTTTTGGTATCCCAATCTTCTTTCAAGTTTCATTGAATTTGGGTCTAATCATATCGGTTAATCATTATAGTGTAAGATACTAAGCGAAATTGGTTTTCTTTTCGATTTTGGCAT
The DNA here is from genome assembly GCA_963966055.1 of Lathyrus aphaca. Taxonomy (NCBI): domain Eukaryota; kingdom Viridiplantae; phylum Streptophyta; class Magnoliopsida; order Fabales; family Fabaceae; genus Lathyrus; species Lathyrus aphaca. Next base: position 500,652,598 of record OZ014524.1, on the reverse strand, counting down.
TAAATGCCTTGTTACTCTCTTGGTTGTGGATGATTAAGTTCACCATACCATTATTTTGTACATATTATTACTACTATTACTATACTAACATTTTAATTTCCTCTTTCACTTTATCCTCTTTATTTTTATCTCTTGCACCCTTATCTCTCTTATGATGCATTTATTATGCTTTATCATTCATTATCATATTTATGTTTATGTTTATATCCTTGTGTTTTTTCTTTTGTCCACTTGGACACAAAAATATATTAATAAAGGATTAAACGTCTAAAAAACATGTGATCTTGATCTTGGACTATTGGTTACTATCCTTAGCATTGGAATTGGAGTTTTTGGACTTAGATCCTTGGACCTTCCCTTTGCTTTGATCATCATGGAGTTGGTACTTTAGCCTTTATTTGGCCATTTGCTAGCTTATCCTTTTAAGGATTGAACTCTTGTGCTTATGCTTGGAAGTCATTAAATTTGGTTAGATCTTTCCTTCTTTATCTCTTTTATTTTCTTTTTAGGATAACCTCTTCATCTCCTCCCCTTCTTCAATTTTCAAAAACTTCCTTCTTTTTCAAAGGATTATTGTTTTAAAAAACCTTCACCTCTTTAATAAATAAAACCTTGACTATTTTCAAGTGACTTTTTCTTTTTCTTTTTCTTTTAAATAAATGTCAATGAACTTAATCATTTTGACTTCAATTCAAAAATAAAAAGAACCAAACTCATTCAAGTTGTGTTTGATCCTTTGTGAACTTTTTTTTGTTTTCTTTGCAAGTTTAGACTATGAGTCATTCTTCTCTAGTCGGGTGAAAGACTCTCAATCTCCATGGTTGTAGTTTGACGTAATTGAGTCTCTTGTCATTCGTCGGGGTTTAGTGGCATACTCGTCGATTTTATCCAAGTTGGTTCCCTCCCCATAATGATGTATGAGTCCATGCCCTCATTCTCATGGTATATTTTTTAGGCTATCCACTTGAAAATGAAAAATTGTCTTCACTTGATAAAATCAATCAAAACCAACCAATTTTCACTATTTGTACCACGAAATACGGGATTTTGAACTTACATTGCACTTTGTGGGTACGTAGGCATGAGGTGTTAAACATCTCCAAACACAAAAACATAAAAAAAACAATTCGTTTTTCATCCTCCCATTCTCATTTAAACAAACCATTTTCAAATCAAAAGTAATAAATTTTTCAAAGGGCTATTGTAGAGTACCACAAACGTTTTGGGTGCTTAAAATATTCCCATTTTGTAACATATACCCGTACCCTATCTTTGTTTGTTTCTATAACATTTTGCTTTTAGATTCATTGGGATTTATTCGCTCTTTTTTCCTTTTCCTTTTGGAATAAAATAAAAGCGTGGTGGCGACTCTGTTTATGTTTAGTTAAGTTAATTGATAGCTTACACTCATGATTTCCCCTCTACAAATAGTATACTATATTTTTTAGTACAAAAAAATCAAGGAAAAAGAGAGACTCAAAAGATATTACACAAAGAGCACATTTATCAAGTAAGTTCATATCACAAATACTAAAATAAAATACATATAACAACTGATACAAACAATTTCGAGTCCTGTGCAGATATAATTAGCCGGGAGTGTAGCACCCCCTTTCTATACCCCCAAATAATCAATTAAATCATTTAGGCACATGATAAAAATTTCATCAGAGTATAATTAAACATGGTATAAAAGAGGCATGCCACATTATGCTTGAAATAAAAACATACAACACATGCTCAATAAAGATATGCAACAAACAGGGTAACTTACATACACAAGGATTTCATCCTTACACCCGTATTCATCAATTCATTAAACAGCGGAAACAAAACATAACATTTTCAAACTTATATACTTATCATAAATATATCTGCAAGTTTGAATCACCAAAATAATTCCATGTTTATATAAAACATTTCACATCAAAATAAATATACAAATGTATTCACAAAAGGTATCAAGCCGACCCTAGCTACCCGGTGCTACATATCAGAGCCGACCGACAAAAAATATGAAGACGAGCTTCACAAAAATATCATCCAGCAACCTACTCTGCAATGCCTCATAGAGCATCATAAAACAACATAAGGGTAAGAAACATTATCATAATAATATTGCATATAATTATATATCTCAATATATAAAATGCACATAAAGTATATTCTCACCACATTTCATACCTCATCACCTACACACATCGCAACATGTACTTATACAAAATCAAGCATATTCATCATGCACTGATTCACTAATTCACATAAACTTACTTTATTTATGTGTAATCCTCAATTCTATTCATTCCACATAAACATACGTCTAGCTATGTTTAATCACCCATATACATTACAAATGTATAAATCACATACATATACATATCAAACATGCATATATACTATCAAGTATGTTTCATCACACATACTCTCATCTCCATAATACTCCAAATAAACATATGCACATTCATATACTGACATTGATTGCTTCAAAAGCTTGACACAACGTTTCATGAATTTCTCCGTCCATCTCCACGTACATGAAAGTTGACAGATGACTCATAAAGATATCTTCTTCTCCACACACAGTGATCACCTGACCATCTACTACGTACTTCAGCTTTAGATGCAACGTGGATGTCACTGCACCTGCAGCATGGATCCAGGGACGTCCCAGCAAGCAACTATACGCAGGTTGAATATCCATGACATAGAATGTGCTCTTGAACACTTGAGATCCCATCTTCACAGGTAGCTCAACTTCCCCGAACACAGACCTTCGGGACCCATCAAAGGCTTTCACTATTAAATCACTGGATCGCAAGATGATGCCATCAACATTTAACTTCATCAAGGCCTTCTTAGGGAGCACATTGAGAGAAGAGCCGGTATCAACCAGGACATGTGACAGGACGACACCTTTACACTCCATGGTGATATACAGGGCCTTGTTGTGATTGCGGCCTTCAGAAGTAAGATCTCTATCCGTGAAGCCCAACCCATGGCTGGCATTCACACTGCCTACCACAGCTTCCAATTGATTAACAGTTATCTCCTGTTGAACATATGCCATTTGCAACACTTTCAGCAGAGCTTCTCTGTGAGATGGAGAACACATCAACAAAGGCAAAATTGATATTTTGGACGGAGTCTGATTCAACTGTTCAACCACTTTATAGTCACTCTTCTTTATTATCCTCATAAACTCCTCAACTTCTTTTTCAAAAGTACCTTGTCCTGCAGCAGAAGTTGTCATTTCTTCGGTCGCTATCTGCTTTCCTTTAGCCTTTGCAACAACCTCAGCTTTAGGATCTCCTCTAAGAGCTTGAGGAGCAAAAAGACGTCCGCTTCTTGTAAAACCATCGACTCCTCCGACATTCACCACAGTCGGGTCAATTGTTACTGCCTTACTCTCCACCTTCTGAACTTCCACATACACATCCGAGCCATAATGCCACGGGATAGCTTTATCATCAGCATAAGGGACAGGCCCTGGAACAGTAATAGTAACAGGACTAACCTCCGGAACATAGATAGTCACAGGTTCCCTTCGGGCAGGAACTTCAGCTGGATCAAAGTAAATTGTTATGGTAGACACACAATCACTTCTATCATCAACCTTATCGAACTGCAGCGACCCCTCGTCCATCAGATGTTGTAGCCCAACCTTCAAGTCTTCACATCCATTCACTGAACTTGAACACTCTTCATAATCAGAACCACACCCCGGAAACACTTGTCCTTTCAACAGTCTGTCTTTCACCACCCGCAATGGAGTCTTCACTTCTTCCACATTCAGAATCAAGCTTAACTTCTCACCACCGTCCACAATATTTATCCTCGCCCCTCCGTGGTTTGGAATAGGGTTTAATGTAACATTAGGAGGCGGTGCGAAGTTAATCGCCTTTGAATCAATCAAATCTTGCACTTTATGTTGTAGTGCCCTGCACTTCTCAGTTGAGTGCCCGAGACCCCCCGAATGGAACGCGCATCTTGCGTTAGTATCATACCCCACTGGAAGCTCTCCAGGTGGAGGTGGTGCTAATGTCCTCAATTGTACCAAGTTCAAGTCCAGCAACCTCTGCAGAAGTGTCGTATAAATCATGGGAATGGCTTCAAGCACCCTATTAGTCGGACGAGCTTGTCTTGGTTGATAGGGTCTTTGCTGATAATTGTTACGCTGTGGCTGTTGTTGTTGTTGCTGTTGTGGGGGTTGAGTTTGTTGCATAGGACTTGATGGAATAGTGACAACTGCCACTTGCTCATATGATCTTCTATATCCTCGGCCCCGTCCTCGGCCGTACACAGCATTGGTTTCCCCCTCTCTTCTCCTTGGAGGTCCATTAAAAGATTTTCTTACACCACTTGAGCTACCCGCACCGGTGTCCTGAATCTTCCCCATCTTCAATAGAGTTTCGACCCTCTCTCCTGCTATCACAATATCATTGAACTTAGTTGCTGAACAAGACGCCAACCTCTCGATAAACACCCCCTGTAGCCTTCCCATGAACATATCAGCCATCTCATTTTCCAGCAAGGGTGGTTGTACTCTAGCAGTAAGCTAACGCCACCTCTGAGCGTACTCCTTAAACCCTTCCTTAGCATTCTAAGACATGGTCTGCAGCTGAGTACGATTTGGAGCCATATCCAAATTGTACTGGTACTGCTTCACGAATGCCTCTGCTAAATCCTTCCAGCTTCTAATGTTAACCCTGCTCAGCTTCATATACCACTCCAAGGAGGCCCCCACTAGGCTATCCTGGAAGTAATACATCCATAGCTTCTCGTCATCAGTATGGGCAACAATTCTTCCTACAAAGGACTGGAGGTGAGTCTTCGGGTAAGCCGTGTTGTTGTACATATCGAAAATAGGGACCTTGAACTTGTAGGGGATTTTAACCCCTGGCACCAAGCCCAAGTCAGTGATATCAAACCCCAGGGAGCTCTGAGATTGAATGGCACGGATCTGCTCATCCATCTCTTCAAACTTTCTGCTCATTTCAGCCTCTTGGCCTTCTGCCTCGTCCAGCAAAGTAAATTGTTCATCTTGACCATCCATCTGTACGTTGTTCAGTCCATCATTGATAATGATGATCCCTAGTTGTGCCACAGGGATTTCAACTTGACAGGCGCCAGCCCCGTTGCGATTACCTCCATCAGCAGTCCCATTGTTTCTGGTCTGATTATTTTCCATCATCTCGCGTAAGCGTTCTTGAGTCTAACCCATCCCTGCCATAAGGGTCATGAAATTGTCCATTCTCAATCTCAAGTCAGCTAAATTTTCCTGCATTTGATCCATCACTCTCTCTCTTCTTACTCTTGTGGGATATCTGCGTACAGTTGGTTGTTCTCGACCCTTCCTGGGAGCTATAGCGCCTGAAATGACGTAAACGTTAGAAACTGATGAACTACCTGCAAAACAACAAACATGTTATATGCATGCAATGTAACTATTCATGTTTCCAAGTTTAGGCATTTATATGCCCCGGTTCTGGTATTTGCTCCAGATAGCCACTTTTGAGCATAAATTTTCAAATTCTCCCTTTGAAGAGTGTTCAGATCTTAGCAGTCTCAGACAAACAAGCTTCGCGTACTCAGAAATGGTAATTGGGATTTAACATTGCATAACATGGATAACCCACTGGCAACCCAAAAGTTAGAGCACAAACAAAATTCCCCAGGGGGGTTACAAGTCAATACATGAATAAAGGAAAAAAGCAAGACTCCTACAACAAGCCTGTAGGTAGTCTGAGCAACAATAAATAAAATCTAAACTAAAGACTCAGGTTCTTCTGCAGTTATCACCTCTGTCCTGTTCTTCTTCAAACCTGCTCTCAGCTTGAGCTCTTCAATCTCTTTCAATGCCTCCTCCAAGGCCATCTGGCTCTGTGCCAACTGTTGAGTCTTTTCCCTTCGTATCTTGTGGACTTGTTCTACTTCTTCTTTCTTGAAGGCAATCTGTACCTCGAAAAACTCTTCTTTTTCTTTATACTTCTTCTGCTCCTGTTCCCTTTGGCCTTGCAACTAAACAATGGACTGGAGAGCTTCTTTAAGAGTCTTCAAAGTCTTCTTACGCTACGCTTCTTTTTTTGATTCCATTAGACCCAATCTCTGAAAATGAGCTTCTCTTCCAGCAAACCCTTTTTCTTTAGCTTCTAGTGAGACTTGCATCTTCTGCAACATTTCCTCTACTTCATTCTTAGCACGATTGGCAAGGTGGTACAAGTTAACCATTTCAGCATTCTCTATCCGGATCTCGTGCAACTGAGCTTCCAATTTCTTATATTCTTCCAGAGGGACAATATTTTGACATGGCACCTCTTTGGGATACAATGGAGCTTCCACTGAAAATGGCATTAGCACTTCCTCTACATGCTTATGCAACCATGTAGCAAAAGGAGGATATGTCATGGGATCTACCCTTCCAAAATCCTTCTTTCCTTTCTTCACTCTGTGAGCCCAAGCCTGAGATGCTTGTATGACCAACTCTTTGTTTCCCTCCACAGAAAAGTACATAGACTCAGCAAATTCTTCCATACTTGGTGGATCCCTCAGAGGATAACCAAATTGTTTCCTGACTAAGACTGGATGGTAACTGGTCACAACCTTTTTTCCTAGCAAATGCACATTAGCAAATATTCCACAACTGACCAGTAGCTCTTTACCTAACAAATCTTTGTCATAACCTTAAGCTATATCCTCAGAAGTTAGTCCTATTAGCCTCCTAGACCACCTCCATTCATCTCTCATCTCTTTGAAAGGGCCTGACTTGGGTAATTGCCTAGCAAACCAATCAGCAAATAATGAAGCACAATAGCCCACTGGTCCACCTCTGCCTTTCTCATTCCGGTAATGAACACTGTAGTAAAAATCTCCCAACAGGGTTGGCACAGGATTACCTTTAGAAAAAATGGAAATCACCTCCAAGCTTACAAATTCCTTTTCTCCCGGGAAAAGACTAGACCCACAAACCATCGGGGCCACCACAACACCAAAATCTCCCCACTTACCCTCTTTGGCATACTCTTCAGCCTCTGGTATAAGCACATCCCAAGGAAGTCCTCTGCCCTCACTGTCCTTCAAAGCTTTCTTAACCTTAGCCACTGGTATACGACAGACTCTGGATATATCCTCTTCCTTGAGAACCACCTCTGACCCATAGTAAGGCAAAGTATCTCTGACAAGAACACCCAAAATTCTAGAAATCTCCTCCAAGGTAGGAGCCAAGATATAATCCGGAAACACAAAACACCGCAACAAGGGATCATAGAACTGAAGCAAAGTGTGCAAGCTATCCTTCTGGTTTGCAGTAAGTTTGTCCATGTACTTCAAAATCTGACCATACCTCTTTCTGAAATTCCCTAAAACTTGGTCATTCATCAGCCCTGCTAGTCTCTGAACACTCTTGACTTCTGGTTGGAGAAAAGTGTAATGAACATTCTTCTTTCTGGTAATTTTCTTAACTTCTTCCATCTGGAGAGCTTACAAATACCAGAACTGGGTGCTAAACTATAAACAACAACCTGAAAAGTGGAAACACAAATAGTTAATGCAAGTATGATACAATGCAAATGCAATGCAGGCATATGATCAATATGGGACCATCAGGATACTGAATAATAGGACCCTCTGATAACTGAAATCCAAGATTCTCTGAGCCATAACCATCTGATAGAAACTCTCAGAACCAAAAGACCAAGAAATCCAGAACCATAAGGACCAAATCATAACAAAGACCATACTGATAATGAGGGTATGTAGAGGTCAAGGGTTCTTGCAAACCTGTAAACCCCCTCCCAATCTCACTGGTGTGCTCCGGGTCAGACATCACAGACTCTCAAATCTGAATAGTAATAATACTTTCACCATTTTCGAGAAATGGCTCATGACCAAATCAGGGAATCGATTTGGCATTATATACTACGCAGGGAGGCCTCAGCTGAGTCCAGGAAAACAAGGTCATCCTATGTGAGTTCCAGGTGGGCCCTCGGGTGCGAATGGGTTTGCCACACAATGTGGTCTGCCACTGTCACCACTAGAGAGGGATGTTTCCACGAGGTTCTCAATGATCGGTCCCCAGCTGCACATAATTATCAAGGTTATGAAATGAGAAAGGAAGATCCCAAATCAAGACATTTCCAAGACGGTTGCAAATCTGAGCGTGGAACTCACTACTACCCCCATGACAAGATCTCATGAGGCTAAAGTGGAACCACTCTAAGTCCTAAGGTGCACTCGAGCCTTGGTAATGAGATCATCTCTCAGAAACAGTATCACCCAGGTCCCACCAAACAGAAAATACGGTCCAGACAGTCCAGTATAATATATGATGCAGGGAATAAATACTAAAAACTGTAAATAAAGCTGTAAATAAACTGTAAATAAAATAACAGTAATATAAACACGCAACAACAAACAATCAACACCCAAAGAAACAGAAACAAACAAGCGCTAGGAGAGACTCTCAAGGGAACCACAGATTCTGGGTTCGATCCCCAGCAGAGTCGCCAGCTGTCGCTCCCCGGATTTCCATCCTGGTACAAACGCGAAAGTGGCGCGGAAAGAGGTAGCGTCGCCAGCCAGGCATTTTTATCCCGAAGGAATGGGAATGGTAATGCTGCAGAAAACCAGAAGAAAAGAAAAGGAAGGACACAGATCATACGAACCAAAGAGACTGAGTTCGGGAGTCGGTTACGACCTAGGAAGGTATTAGCACCCCAGATCGTCCGTCGTACCCGACGGGATCCACGCTTGCAAAGAAATCTGTTTCAAAGGATGAAGGAATGAAAGTTGCTGCAAAAATGAGACTGGAACTGGATAAAAGAAACGAAAAGGGAACTGAAAAAGAAATGAAAAGGAAAAAATGTAGGGAAAATAAAGATTGTGCTCAAACGGGCCATACCCCGCTGCCTACGTACCTCATCTGGACAATGAGGATCAGAGTCGCCGTAGTTCCCCTAACTAGGGGTGGAAAGAATTGCTTGTGTATTAAGGCTTGAACTGCCTATGTCAATGCTCAGGTGTTGCAGGCTCGGACGACGAGTGTGTTACCGTCTTGCAAAATGACAAGTAGTAGCAAGTTCGCGGACGGAGCGAAGGAGAAGAGAAAAGAAGTCCCGAAGGAGAGACACTTATTGTTTGTTTGTGTTTTTTAGAAGCTTTTATCTGAGTGTGTCACAAGGAAGTGAACTAAAGCTCTTTTCCATGGAATGTGTACTTGCCACTACATTCCAAGATGGAATAATAGAACAAGCACACTCAAGTAAGGAGAAGATCCCCAAAACTTGAATCCAGAGATTAGGGCTTAGGCTCACTAACTCATTGAATTTATTAAGTGTTTTTGTATTTTTGATGAAGAAGTATTTTTTATGATTTTATTAATGAAGATGGCATCCTGATCAGACTTGTGCATCATGATGAACAAGCTTGTACCATCCCAAGATGGGAAAACTACAAGTGTTTCATGGAATAAGGATATTGCACAGGAGACCACTTCAATCCTTATTAAGTGCTTTTTAGGGTTTTGAGATGAGAAGAGAAGAGAAACAAAAGGATCTTAAAGGTAAAAGTCTAATGGGGGACTAATGAACCTTAATTATTATCATGCAAAGGAAAGCCTAGGTTAGTGAGGTTTACTATCCTAAAGGAGGAAAAGATAAGAAAAGAAAGATAAGAATGAAAAAGAGAAGAAGGAGGAAGGAAGGCCTAAGCCCCAACAATCACAAGTAAGAGAATAAAAGAGAAGAGATAAGAATTGGAGATGTGGGAATCACATCCACACCTCTCACTTACCAAAGCCCCTGAAATGGTTAGCAACATAAGAATAAATGCAACACCAAATGGGCATAAGATCAAACCAAAGCAATACAACCAGAAGTGGAATCTCAATCACAAATGTCAAATGCAAATACCCAACATAAGAATGAGAAAGGGACTATACAATTCAACATGAAGCATTATGGATTATCATGACAAAGTAAGACAACCATGAGATAACACAAAGCAAACTAGATAAAGCAACATCACAAACTTCAAGACCGGAACCCTAACATGTCAAGAATGTGCCTAAGCAACATAAGAGATGAAGAGTAGAGGCATACAAACTTAAACATTAACATCAAGAGAAGCAAAAAAGCATAAGAGGTGAGGTGAGCATGTACATAAGTGAATGAACTTCAAAGCAAACAAACACAAAATTTCTCAAAGTACAAACATCAACTCAAGACCAGAGAAGGATCCACATCCTAAAAAAGTTCTAAACAACCTAAGGAAGTTGGGACAAGTGCCCTCCTAACCTAAAGATTAAACATATGACCAAAAGGATGCAAAAGAAGATAAGCAAAGAAAAAAATTCAAATCAAATCAAGCACACATCCAAAAATTCCACAAACTTGCACAAAGGCTCCTCAAACATACAATGTTATCATACCAAAAGGAGAGAATCAAAATCAGAATCTAAACAAGTCAAATATGGGCTTAAACATGGATTAGGGTTAGAAGACTTCATGCACAAGCTAAGGACCAAAAATAATTAAGCAAACTTATAAAAATCAGAGGAAAAATCATCAATAAACTACACCTCAATGTGAATCCAGAGCAAAAAGAATCAATTCAAAACTCCAATTAGTGACCAAGATAGAAATTGTACAAGAAAGCATGCTTTAAAAATGAAATAAAAGCAATTAAAAAAAGAGGAAATTAATTCCAGCGTGGAAAATGAAAATAAATGGAAAATAAAAATGCCAAAAATTAAATAAAACTCAAAAGATCATACATGATTTTTTTTGGAATTTTTAATGACTTCTAACTATTTTTAATGATTGAAAATCAAACTGAAATGAAAGGAAATAATAAAATAAATAAATGAGGCCAGGGGTGTGAAAAGAAATGAAACACATTTCAATTCACTTGGGCTTAAAAAGAGGGGAGGTGCGAATAGCACCTAAGCCCAATGATTCTCAGTGCAAGACACAATAATGCAATGGAAATTCCGGAAAATCATGGAAAAACAAGAGCCAGTGGATCACATAAACGCTTCAAATCAAGTCAAACGAAACCCTAGGTCTCCTCATTCATTGGACAGAGTGTGCGAGTGCATGCTAGTTACGGTGTGTGCGAAACAAACTGCATTATTCAGATTTAAATTCAAAACTTAAAACACGTTAGGGAGAGGGTGTCAAATTAATGTGCTGGTAAGCTCACCACCATCCAGATCAAACATCCAACGGCTCATGCATCATCTTCTCCAATTAACAAATTCCAGAATCCAGTGACGGAGCCCTAGCTCGGGTCACCGGAAAATTCATCACTATGAAGAAACCACCACTAAAATCGATCAACAACTCCAGATCAACTCATTAAACCAAGCTGAATCCAAATATATCAATGAAATTCACAATGGATCAAGGATCAAATTAGATCGAAGACAAACAGCTTTGAACATCAAATTTCAGATCAACATAAAACACTCAATACTCAATCATTTTTGAATCTAATCATCACAGAATCATCAGCACAACAAGCACAACACAATTCATACACTTAATTTCAAATCCAGATCCATGAATTTCAGAGCATACCTGAGGTTGAAGATCCTCTAAAACTCCAAGAAAATGCTCCTACAGCTGCAGATCCACGCACTTTGACCTCCTCTTGCAAAATAAATGCAAGATGGAGCTTGAGAGAAGATGGATCTTGGAATCCTAAAGCTCTTGTTCTTGAATGGAACCTTTATGATTCTTCACTCTCAGGTTGAATGAGTGTGTGCAATGTGATCCTTAGAGCTCAAGGATGAAAAATATGTGAAGAGATTATGAAGTGAGAGCTTGAGGAGAGAAATTCGAAAGAAAATGCAAGAGATCAAGATAATGTGAATTTGAGAAATGAGAGAGTCTCCCCACGAATTCAGTGCATGCTTTTCTTTTATACCCTTGATCATTTCACCTGATTAGGGTTTATAAAGTAAATGTGGCATGAGAAGTGTGATTGAGGTGAATTTTGCAAAAATGCATGAAATGTGTGGTTGATTTATACACGCGTGCAAAGCTTCCCTCATGTGTGCATTCTGACTTCAATCCATCCCCTCATTTCTTTTGAATCAATCCTGACCTTTGGATGTGAGTGCAACATGCTTTTCTTGTGATTTTGCAAAAATACACTTTATGGAATATCTCTCATCCCATGCACGAATTTGATGATCTCTTTGGAGCAAAATGTGTCCTATGCAATGCCTTATAATGTTGTGACCTCATTTTGTCCATAAGATAGCTTGGAAATGACTTGCATGAGTTTTTGCATTTGGTGGAAACTTGGAACTTAAGGTAAACCCTAAAAATCAAGTAACTTTCGAAGGCCATACCTCATGATCCATGAGGGTTATGAAAATGTACTTGTACTTTCTGAAAATGGAAGAAACTACCCTACAACTTTCATGTTTATTGGAAGTTCATTTGAAGTCTTTTTTCACCATGGAATAAGCCTTTGAAAATTAGGGCAAAAGTTGCCAAAAATGGAAAGTTTCATGACAAACCATATGCCAAAAATGGAAAATTCTTCAAAACCCCTTGATTCTTGATCTTTGACTTTTCCAAACCTCTTCTAAGGTCCTAAGGATATCCCTTGACTTGAAAAATGGGGTTGGCCCCTTTGGATTCTCACAGTTGACTTTTAAAATGCAAAGTTGACCAATTTCTTCTTTTGCAAGCAACTGATGAAATAACTGACTTCCACAAGGAATTTTCTCACCAAATTTCATCCCTATGATCGTCTTGTCATATGAAAGACTTTGCCCACATGAAATGGCCAAAGTCACAAAGAATTTATGCCTAAAAGTGAAACCTAATTTGTGATCATTGTGTAGGAGCTTGCCCTAGCCTGAATTCACTGATGATCTCTCAACCTCCTGGGCTTTTGTGAATGATCTTGGACTTGTGGATGTCATGTAGACTCTTCATGGGACTTGGACAAGTCCACTGGGCCTCTTGCTATAGCTTATAATGCCTCAAATCCACAAACAATTGATCATATGCCTAATGCTAGAACATGAGAATGTTATGCTTTACTTTTCCATGCAAAGATGCCAAAAATATGATATGCTCATGATGACTATGATATGATGATGATGTTCAAAAAGAAGGGGGAAAATTTGGGGTGTTACACATACACAAGTTAAATTAGAGCTTGTAGATGAATGGAATTATTGATGGGGCGGCGAATCTTACACAACAAAAGTAGGAGAAGCACTTCACCTGTTAGGGTTTAGTGTCACAAAAGCTCGGAAGAAGAAGAAAGGGTTAAGGTTGCATTTGGGATGAAGAAGAAAGGGTTAGGGTTCATCAAATACATCAGTTATCTCTTTCTTTTTCAATGAATTTGTGTGAAGCCATTTTTCTCTATCTCTTAGCAACAATCATCAAACAAGAATCAAACTGTATTCACTATTTTCATCATTTGGGAGGGAAGTGAAATTTTACAAAGGCGCTCATTGAAATTTTCAGAAAAGAAACGGTGAAAATGAAGCACTCAATGAAAAAAATTAATTTAGTGGTGACCTGTTCGATTCCCGCTTGAGAAATTATTCATAAAAAAAATTATTTTAGAATAACACATGAGAACGGTATCAAATATTCTATATTTTATAAAAATAATTTAAATTATTCGAAAACAGTTATAATTCGTTGTTAATTGGAGTCATTCTCTTTGTCTTATGCAGAGACATTTTCGAGCCGTTTTATTAATTTTTAAGCTACTACAACGAAATATAAAAATCGTTGCCGATGATAATCTACAAGAACAATATGTTTACCTATAAAAAATTAGGCGTTGCTGTAGGATACAAATGTTGTAGTGAGAAACACATTTTACCTCGATTTTGAGTAATAATCAAGGAAAAATATAAATGGGTTTATTGATTTTCTTCACCATCCTTAAACAAATTTTTTCGTCCATTTACTGAGTATCAACACTCAAGATGTTGTTATATTAGCGATCTGTGTGAAATCTAAAAGACATTATAAAAGCGTTCCGAGTATTAAAAATGATAATCATTTGACATGAATACTCTGAAACTTAAAGAAACTTGAAAAAGTTCTCTATGATAGATTGTAAGAGAAAAAAATTATTTGGGTTCAAGGTTTGTATTCTTAAATAATCATATAACTAAATATTTATTTAATTTATCTAACCCTTTTTTTATATCAGAAATAAATGCATGAAATATCCAACATTTGATCTTCCCCAAGATTCAATAAAACAAGGATCCAACATTTGTTCTTCTCCAAGATTTAGCATTTGTTCTTCACCGACATCGATGATGATGAATCAAACTCAAAACTTGTTATATATTTTTACTTTAATGTTTTGTATAAATAATGTAATATTATGTGTAAACAATGTAGTTTGTAACTAAGGTTAAATCAACTTCGCGTCTGAGGTTAAATATGTTTTTTGTAGTAGTGACAAGAGAAAGTTTTTCAACCGCCCATACAATGATATCCATCATGAAATATTGGTTCCTTCTAAAGATTCAATTAAACAATTAGTATGTCATGTTATGGATAAGAAAGAACAAATTCATCTTCAATTATATCATGATCGAGAGCTAGAGGTTTTCTATGTCGATCCTAAAGTCATAAGGGATTTTATGTTTGGAATTGAGTGGTTGAACGTATGGATACTACAATTGTGGTGCACGTAAATATATAATTAAATATCTTATTATGGGACATTCATTGTGATTATATAGAACTAATTCCTCACTTATTTTTGTAAATTTTTTTTAACCATTTAGGTACATTCGTCGTATTTGTATATAATTAAATAAATCAGATATTTATGGATTGTTGGATCCATTTATTATTTGATTTAAAAATAATTCTTAAAAAGTGATTAATTAATTCATATCATCGCTGTTAAGTGAGGGGATTACTTGAAATTATTTATCAATTTATGAGTAATTTTAAAATTGTGGTTTCTATATTATAGTTAGTGTTTTTGTTTTACCAATTAATAATTATGCTTGTATTCATTCAGTGGACATTGGCAATTCATCATCATCTCTCCTCAGATGAATATGTTAATTACGCTATGTTTGTTAAGCAAAACATATTCTTTCTACATATGTTTATATTTATGAGACTTTTAGTAATTTTTTTTACTTTGTGATTAGCTTAGTGTGTAATATAATTAAATCATATTCAATATACAAAGTTGTGAGCGACACCATATGGTGAACGAAGTTAGCAATTAAAAACTCGTATGTTGTATGCTTTCAACAAGTGTATTACTTGTGATATTAATTTATTTATAGTCACATGCATGTGTGATTATATATTCATAAAATGTTTAAATTTGTATATTTTGTCATGAAACACATGTTAAACATTGTCTCTTCTGATATTATTGATTCTTAAGATCATATATATATATATATATATATATATATATATATATATATATATATATATATATATATATATATATATATATATATATATATATATATATATATATATATATATATATATATATATATATATAACAACATATTAATATTTAAGTTTTCTATTATTTCAAATCACTACTAGAAAAATCACTTTTAGTGACTAAATTAGTGACTAAAAATTTCCGGTCACCATTTCACCGAATTAGCCACCGAAATTGGACATCAAGTTTCTTGGTGGATGAGGATTCTTCCCTTATTTTTGTTTCGTGTTCAAAAGCCAGGCTGTTGTGGATTAAAGTTTTTAATTGCATTGGTATCGAGGGTTTCGACAGAGATAATTGTTTCGAGCATCTTCTAATGTGGAGGTTGTTGATGAAAGGAAGGTGTAAGGATCAATTTATTTGTTCTATTTGGTTTATCACTTCTTGGATTTTATAGTATACTTGGATTAACATTTTTTTCATGGGTGATTTTTGTAATCTTTAGGTCATGTCCCATAAGGTTGTTTTGTTATCTTGGCGGTGGTTAGCTATTAAGAATTCTTGTAGGACTTGTAGTCTATACAATTGGAGTTTATTCCCTTTGAACTTTTTGTAATTCTTTGGGTCGGAGAATCCCTTTTTCTCCTTTGAATTTCATTGCTTATCAAAAAAAAAAATTTAAGGTCACTAAAGAAAATTAGCCACCGAATTAGTGACTGAAATTTTGTGACCGTTATTTTTAGTCTCAAATACCGTTATTTTGTGACCGTTATTTTTAGAGACCGAAACTTTAGTGACCGAAAATCCGGTCACTAATATTTAAATTCCTTTTCAATTTTTATTATACAGTGGAAGTTTCATTTTTTTTATTATTTTAATAAATAAAATACATATTTATACTAATTTATTAATTAAAAAATATATAATTTAAATGATAAATAGTTTAATAAATTCTTTTAATAATATTTGAATTTTGAATTTTTTTTATAATATATACATTCTTAAAGAAAAATATACATCTAAAACATGATAGTCTAGTGGTCACGTATAAATTTCACAAAACTAACGGTATTGGTTCAATTCATGAATCTAGAATTTTGTTTATTTTATTTTAATTAATTGAAAACGGTCACTAAAATCGGTCACTAATTCGATCACTAAATAGGTCGCTATATGTTAGCGACTAACATTTTTCCAACCGAAAATTGGTAGTCGCTTTATTGGTCGCTAAATGTTATAGTGATTGATTTTAACGTTTTTTCGGTCTATAATTTTGTCACTAAAAGCGAATTTTCTAGTAATGAATTCCTTTACTTTTTATATAGATGTTTAACGACACTACACCATTCTTACGAGAAGAATTTAAAGATGTTTGTACACGTTAGACGTTTTTCTTCAATGTGCTTTATATCTATAGGTTAAGTTGATGATCACACATGAGATTGAGATTCTAATACATGTTTGCTATATTTTTAGGTTTGATGTAAATAATATTTAGGTAGTTTACTTTTTGGTATAGCCATTTTTAAACTATATATGTTTGCTATAGTTTTGGATTTAATGTAATGATCATATAGTATAGCCATATTTAGTTACAAAGAAATGTGTATTTGTTGGTTCTATTGTGGTAAAAAAATATCGTATTAATATAGTAGTACAAAATAAAGGGGTCATGAAATAATTAATAAAAAACATATGAAAAAAAAATACTTTACCATGGTTAATTAAGATGAGAGTGGTAATAGATAGCGCCCCAATTTTTTTTTTTATAAACAAAATCCAATAATAAGAGATTAAGGGGATCTCTTACCCCAAGGATACAAGCAAGCAACCAACAAAAAATTAAAGCATATCAAAACAACAAAGAAAACCTACAAACAAAAGGAGCCTACAACCAAACCCCCTCATTTAATAAAAGTCTAATGAAAACTTAGTCCATTCATAGAAACTACAAGAAGATCTACCATTGGATCTGATAGCCAACCAATTTTAAGACGAAGCTGTAATGTTATGGAAGATGTTATCAACATTACACACCTCATCATTAAAGACAATATTATTCATAGTCTTCCAAATACAAATATTCCACAATGTAATCAACCAAAATGAGGTTAGTACTCATTTCTACTATTACCTTTAAACTTCACAAACCAAGACAAAAAATGACGACAACAATCCGATTCGACTATCCCATCAATATTTAACCACTCGAACGACTTCTTCCAAATCAATGTAACTTCAAGGCAAGAGAAAAACAAGTGAGCTACATCTACCTGCAAATCGGAGAAACAAAAAACACAAACTTTTTTATGAATAATATGTATGATTCCGTTTTTCTTAAGGTTGTTTCGGGTAGGAAATCTATTACGCATTAACCGTCACACGAAAATCTTCACTTTTTAAAAGGGAGGAGGACACCCAAAGAGTTTCCAATACATAAACAATAGACTCAATTAACATGGCTGCATTATCACTAATATTAATGACCTCATAGAACGATTTTATACAGAAACCATTAGTATTATATACCATACTATGATTAAGATGTTTAAAATAATCATTGTGATAAGAGACATAGTATCTAATTTATTATCACGTGGGAAAAAACATCATATTTACTATTACCCACTACCTTATCAACTGTGATAGTATCTCTTATATCAACCCGTGGTAAAAATACCTTTACATGGCAAGTGAGTCTTTCTAAAATTATTCTCTACAAACAGTTATACAATGTATCCCAATCTTGTTAAAATTTTTATAGAAACAAACATCATGTTTGTATGTACTCCATGATGTATGAATCTGGCTCTTATTGTACTTCGAACACTATTGAAAAAGAAATAGTATGAGTATATTTCAGATGAAAAAGAAAAGATGGTACCACTCCATAATTCATGATTGAGTATATACGAGACTTATAGTAACCACCACCGATTCATTATCATCTTCACTATCTCTCTCACTTCACGTCAATGCACAAGTAATTAATAATCATCATAATGAACCATTGGTAAAAAATTTCACCACTGCTACATCATTAATTTTCATGCATAAATTTCTGATTTCTTCGTCTTTAAATTAAGGGAAATATTAACATGTGTCTAGGCACATGTTAATAATCTTTTGATAAAAATATGTTCTTGAAATATGTAGTATCCTTAACATGTGATCTATGTTAGTCTCACCCTTAAATTAATTGCAGTGAACAATTGTGAGGTTGTTACTGAGCTTCATAATTTTTCTTAACTTTTATAAGGTTATAGGCAAATTAAAATTCATGTAGCTGGTGATGAAAAATATGAATGGTTTCAAATACTAATACAAGAGAATAATTTAATTTCCAGAGGATTAGTTGGGGAGAGGTTAGGACCACAAGAAAAGGAAAGTTTTGATGATATTGAACATACTGCCACATCGAAAGGACAGATTGAAAACCTATTTTGCTGCAACCCCTGAGTCTCTCTAATTAAATACGATTCTTGGATCTTGTGCTATATTATTGTGCACAGAGAATACAGAGTACTGCTTTTAAATTCAGTTTTCTGCTTGTGATTTTATGTCCCCTCCTTGTCATTGTCAGAATAACCGTAAGATTATGGAAACATTTCTTCACTTTTTTACTTTTTCGTTGATAGATGCTTCCTCTACTCTTAAAACAAAGATGCTATCAACTGGGATTGGGGTGCAAGGATGAGGATAAATGGATATGATCTCTCTCTCTCTCTCTCTCTCTCTCTCTCTCTCTCTCTCTCTCTCTCTCGCTATCAACTGGGATTGGGGTGCAAGGATGAGGATAAATGGATATGATCTCTCTCTCTCTCTCTCTCTCTCTCTCTCTCTCTCTCTCTTAAATGACAATTAAATCATTGTTAAATAATACTCTTATTTAATTTCTAAATTAAGTTTGAATCAATTTATATAGTATCTCATAAAATTTAATCAGCATTGACTATTGATTTGAAATTGATCTCTTTATATTACATGTATATCAACAATTACTTTGAGATTTGATGATAGTTATTATTTCACGCACTCCAATGTATTTTTATTTTGTTTCTATATGTTTTTACTATATATACATAAAAATCATAGAGGATACAAGTCCATATATAGGTTTGATTGTTAGTTCCATTACCATCTTCCACTAGATAGAGTCACATGCAATGGCAGTACTAGGTCAGCATGCAATGCTAGCTGCATGCATGAGAATAACTATTTCACAAAAATTTCATCAACAAAAGTGTTTCCATTCTCAATATAAATATAGACTAGTTCAAAATGAAGCATCTCAATTTTCAAACACAGACAATTAATTATGGTGCAATAAAAAGAATCATTCATTTAGGAGCTATAGAACATGTTGATGAAAAAACATGCAACAAACAAACCATAAGATACATGCATATGTAGTGTAGGCATGTTAAATTCTTGCACTGTTTCCATAACTGTTTTTCAAAGTATTTCCTTTGAAATCAAAATTATAGGGACTAATAATTTGAGTTAGCTCTAGAAATAACACATGTGTCAGTGGTTACAGTATTTGTCTAATAAAAAATTATAAGTAAATAGCTTTTCGACTGTGGTCTCTATTTAAAGCTGTATTGTTCTAAGCATTGAAAACAGATACAATAATGAATTTTGTACAACAGACAAACGTTAACATATACCAACTAGTTGTGTAACAATTCTTTACTTACAATATGTTCATTTAGGTATATATCAGGGTTTTAAAAAACAATATCCGACTATGAAAACAATTGCGATAAAACGGTTTTTATAGATAATGTTTTCACCGTTTTCTATATCAAAAATAATTTGTGATTAATTCACACCGCAATTATTGCAATTGCTATTGTGAGACCATTTTCTAAAACTATGCCAGATGTATATATAATTTTTGGATGTACTCACATAGAAACTAATTAAAGCTTTATAGGATACCAAAATCTTTCAAATCTTACTCAATTATTAATTGTACTTGCCATTCAAAAAAATTATTAATTGCACTTTCTTCCTTTAATACATTTTAGAATATTTACTTATATAATATTAGCCATTAGGAATAGGATATTTGAGTTAGCTTGAGCTAACAAGGAGTTAAATCCATTAAGAGAAAATACATAAGACCTACTAAAATAATGCAAAGTTGAGGAGTCTTCATCTTTTATATATATCTTACATTTTATCATTCATTAATGATAAAAATTTAATCACTCATACTTGAATATAAGAATCTTTTCAGAAATTTGAATTTTTGATATATCATATGCACATGATGATGATCATGCTTTCGCACTCGTCTATTAAGTCGGACAAGACTGTAATACCATTTTTGGGTATAGTCAGAAAACAAAAAGCAACAACGAGATCAATACTCTAGGACCAAAAGAGATGGAAACACCACATCTTCATTCAAAGTTCTAATCTTTTAAATATATGAATTATCACTTTTATATATCCTGTATTTTACTTATTCATAACTGATGTGAAGCCAAAACTTTCTTATTTAAACTCAAAAATATCTTCGACAAGTATGAGTCTCACACATTATATAACATAAATCAACGGTCTCTCTCCACCCAAGCCAAACCCTGACTATAATATCAATATTTTTAAAATAGTTGAGACCCCGTGAGCAACCAAACGACAAATGCTCCAAAATCACAAAAAAAAAAGATGATAACACATCTACATTCGAAATTTTGAGACGTCAAATATATGTATTATTTCATTTATATATCTTACATTTGACTTGTTCATTGTTGATATGATTTAATCACTCACACTTAACCTAATATTATATATATCTCTCACAATTATGACACTTACACATCCTAAATCAGTCTTCAGCTCCCGCTATCCATAAGGCCGAACCAATAATTTGATACCTTTTTTTAAAACAATACAGACAAGAGGAGAAAATATCACTTCTTCACCCAAAATCTTAAAATAATAAATATGTAGATCATTTCTTTTATATACCTTAAAACAATAAGTATGTAGATCATTTCTTTTATATAACCATCATTTTACTCGCCTACACAATTGACTTGAAAGTTAAGAACTCACACTTAAACTCAACATAAAAAATATCAATAGTTATGATAATTTACAGTAGCTGCAAAAGATGTTGGATGGTCATGACTTTAAAACAATAATGGCTGTAGGAGCTGCGCTTCTGCTATAGCCAATAACCACACAGGTTCTAGAACAAGAAATAAGAGAAGAGAGAGTACTAATTAATTGAACAAAAGCAATATTGGCATCATACTTTTCAACCTAATTCATTGAACCTTCATTAACTTTATGACTAGCACATGCATTTATAGAAGTACAATGAAGCTAATATTCATATTAAATTCCTCCAAATCATACATTTTATGCATTGCTTTTTCTTTTCTAAACACAAGATACAAATTAAACCAAAATCATAAATATTATCTCAAATACTTGAGCTACATATTTCAAAGAGTTTCTGAAGAATGAATATGATTCAAACCATAAGTCATTACTACTAACATAAAATGCAAAGAGCTAAAATTTGTGTATCACAAAATCACAATGATTCACACACAAAATATAGCATTGCCATACTTACTAAAATGCATCTTCTATATTGCGGTCCACAACTGTAATTGCGGTCAGAAGATAACTCTTACCGCGATTTAGATCCATAAACTCTAACCCGCGATTTAGATCCATATAGGCATGTATGCTCATTTACCTTTGTTATGAGGATTATATATCCATGGACCACGCCAAGTACTTGTTGCTTGCTCAAACCACATTTGCATCATAGAATCAAAAACGAGTTTCAAGAACGATCGCGACAACCCCTATCATCCATCTGGTTGCTATTGTCATTGTTATCCGAGTCGAGAAGCTTGGAGCTAAATGGAATCGGAAAAGGTCTAACGGGAGGCGGATTGAACGGGTGATGAAACGATGGAATCAGAGAATGAGGCATAGCTTGAGAAGAACTTGAGTTTGAGAACTGAAAATGGTTGAATGGAACTCTAGGATCATTCTCAAGTGAGTTGTTCATAAAAGGATTATTCAAAACTGATGATGATGGTTGTGTAGAAGAAGAAGGACCAAACAATAGTTGTGAATTTTGAAAAGAAAATGGAAATTGAAAAGCATTTCCATTACTTTGATTTGGATCTACTTGTTGATGATGAGATTGGAACAATCCATGATTACTTCCAAATTGAGATAAAGACAAACTAGAAGCTTCTGAGTGGTAGTTGTTGTTATATGACATAGCATTGTTTAGAAAACTAGATTGAGTCTCCATAGGAAAGAGCTTTTGAGTTGAAACTTGATGAAAATTGTTGTAACTAGATTCTCCAACTTGATTTTCCTCATCATTTGTTTTGATCCACTTACCCTTTTCACAAAAGTACTCTCTTTCAACCTCTTTACCTTTACCAACTCTAGTCGAATCCACATCCCAAAACTTCGATCTCGCCATGAGATTTTGAATTCCAACAAATGTGGAAGAGTTAGGCTCATACATAGGACCAAGAGAAAGCTCATGAGACAAAACATTACTTGATTGATGATCATGAAAAGGAAGTAGGTTTTGTGGAAGAACATGATGAAATTGCGAAAAGCTTTGAGGAAATTGAAGTGGAGGAAGTTTATCGATATCGAATTTCGTTGCTTCGAGTAACCAATCTATAACTTTGCTTGGTTGTCCTAAACCAAGTTTGTCTTGAAGATCATACAATTGAATTGCGGTCGGAACCGAAAGCCTAATCCTTCTATCTCTTAAACCTCTTATTGTGCAAACTTTGCTATGTCTATCTTTGCCTCCAAATGTTCTTGATACTCTCACAATTCTTGGATTTCTTAAACTTGATGATGACCATTGTCTTGAACTACTACTTGAAGCTGCTTTAGAACTTTTTTCAATGTTATTCATACTATTATTATTATTACCTTCTTGCCTTTCTTGATAATTATCTTCTCTTGAACTTGACATCCCCTAGTTTTCATCAAATCATTATAAACTTTACTCTTCAAATTATATAGAAATTTCCCTATCAATAACAATGAAAAAGAAAAAGAAAAAATATTATCTCATAGTTTACAGAAATTTGTGCTATTTTTTCACAATTAAAATATGAATTAAAAAAATTGTGCAATAATTAAATAAAAAAAATTATTGCACCCTTGAAGTATGAACTATATGAACCCTGAATAATTCTTGCTTTTCATAGTTATTTGCTAATAAAATAAAATAAAAAAAATTAGAGAGAAAATGTATTGTATATGAAAGGAAAATAATCTCCAAGGCATGGAAGTTCTATTCTATCCATAATTGAAGTGAAGAACAATTTTTGAAACAAATTAAAAATAGGTTTTTGTGGAAAGACATGAGAGAAGATTGAGAAGAATAAGATTAAGAGGAGTGACTTACTTGTAAGAGAAAAATTCAGGAAGCTGTTTGTATGGTTTCCACCATAGCTTATAAGCTAGAAAGAGAAGAAATGAATGTTGAAGCTGCAGGAACTAGTAGAAATAGAAAATACCCTAAAATGAAAGTCATTCTCAAAAAAGCACTAAAATATTAATTGCTTGAGAAGATGCTTTTCAAGTCTTAGATTTCGACTTTTTCCTTTAGTGGAATAATAAATTGTTTACACTAGACAAATGACTTTTATGGTAAAGAAATGATGTTGGAAAATTTTACAGCAAGTAAATGTAAAATATATAAAAAATAAATAAATTAAAAATTATATATTTATATGATCATGTGGCATCTTTTAAAAGTGACACATGAACAAAAAACTGATAGTGGTAAGTAAGTTCCTCGATTTGTTCATTCTATATTTATGCTGAACAATCACTGACTTAATGATTAACTTTTATCAATAAGTAATTATTCAAACTCTGTGTTGAAAGCCATAGCAAATAGTAGCAAGTTTCAATATATTTGACTAGGAATTGTTGGCTCAAAGGGAGAAAGATAAAAACAGAAGGCAAAATCTTTTACCTTTCGCTCCATTTATTAGTATAAAAGAAAGTCTATTTCATATAAGATTTATTAATTTAAACTTTATATTTAATTTTACTATAAAGAGTAATCAGAAATCAAATTAATATTTAATAGTAAGATCAGATTAAATATTTCTTCAAATTAATTTTACTATATAAAACTCTATTATTATTATTATTATTATTATTATTATTATTATTATTATTATTATTATTATGTTAAATTATAGTTTTTGTCTTTCAATTTTGTTTGATTCGCAAAATTAACTTTTATATTTTAAGTTCAAACAATTTTTATTTCTCTAAACAGATTTAGTCTCTCATATTTTTAATAGAAATTGATGCTAGATTCATTTTTTAATTTATATATATATATATATATATATATATATATATATATATATATATATATATATATATATATATATGATCTTTAGTCATATATACATGTAACTTATTATTTGAAATATATAAACATCATTAATTTTAAAATATGAGAGATGAACAAAACTGTTTAAATTTATAAAAAAGACCAATACTCTTTAAATTTACAATAAAATAAAATAGGAGATCAAAATTGTAATTAAGTTTTATTATTATTATACCACAAGTTTAATACCGTAATATAGTAAATATTTTTGTTATTTTTTAGTTTATGCTTAAATTTCTAATATACTATATTTTACCACAATTTTGGCTAATATTTATTTCACATACAAATTAAATTATTGTGCATATATTACATTTTAATTAGGATTAAATATTTGCAACATCAATTTTACTCATGTTTTGAACTATGTAAAATTTTACATGTTATATTATATTATTTTTATATTTAGCAACGGCTAAAGGAGTAAACACTGATTTTTAATAGTGTGTGCAAAACACTCATTTGTTTAAACCTAAAATATGGTATATAATAGAAATTTTTTTAGTAAAATATACTTTATGAATTATATTCTCAATTACATATATTCTTGATTATAATTATGTATATAGTTAGATTGGTACCAAGAAACAAAAATGGGATGTTGTGGAAGAAAGTGTTGTAGTTGATATTAAGTCATGGTAATAACTTTAAAAATATGTGGTGTACGCTATTTGTGTGAGATCAGTTGGATTAACTAGATATGATAGAGCATAGCAGCTAGCTTCATTATAGATGAGGGACCAATAATTTAGGTTCTTAAAAGCATCACTCAAATTATAGAAAATGGGACCACAGGCAGATGGCAGTAAGATTTTTGCACATCACAACTTAGAATTTTTTTTTGGCAAATTAATTTTGTTAATTAAATTAGTAACTACTTCTTCAGGAAAAATATGTTTCTCCTCTATGATGCATGTGCTAGTTTATATATAAGAACATTTGAATGAGACAGTAAATTAAATTATTTTTTAACGAGATATCATTTGTTAAAACTCAACCCCGAGCATCTATTGTGATCTTTCTTTGCCTCAAACGATTAGTTTCTTCAGATGCTTGCAAATTTACGGAATATATAAAAGAAAAGGGAAACTTTAAAAGACAAGAAACAATGGAATGCTTGGGAGTGAAAGGGTAAATGGCATGCAAAATTTTCCTTCAAAACTAAGCAATAGTAACTAGAAAAATAGGAATCTCCACCAAAAATAATGGACAAAAGTTCATCAGTACAATTCTACAACTGCAGTGATTCTGGTCAAAAGCTGAACCTACTTTATATGATTTTTGAACTTCAAAAAGAAATGGATTAAATTTAAAACCCTATGTGCCACACACCTACCAACAATAAACTATCAAATAATTTTTTTGAATAATGAATAAAAATAAAACCCTAAACATCATTTCACCCTATATAACAAAAAGAACCGATGAATATTGATTTTCCTTTTAAAGAAACAAAATGATTATGAACTGAACGTGCTATTGTTTGTATGTTGCTTATCTTTCTGACTGTGAGTTGTTACTGAAAAAGTGATGAACTTATTTAGAAGGGAAGTTTAATTTTGAATGGACTGTTCAGTCTTTATTCAAAAGCTATTTTTGCAAAGTTTGTTTAATGGAATAAATTGACATAAAAAAATTAACTATAGTTTTTAAAGTTAATGGTGCATTCAGAAACTATATATATAAGAGGGTTAATACGCATTCACCCCTCTGTAATATGAGTGTGTTTCGGTTTATCCCTTACTGTTAACATTACAGAGGTGTAAATACCTATTAATCCTATATAAGAAGTATTAGCATAGCTCATTATTTCAATTCATCTTTATAATTTAAATTAATATTCGGGTACTACATAATCCTTTAGGACATAGCCTAACCTAATATTTAAATAGCTAGAAATTTAAATATCTCAAAGAACTTAGTTTGGGGTTGGGGTATGAGGTTCTGTTAGAAGCCATTTTGCACAGAGCAAACAGAGTAGTGAGTAAGTGACATAGATATGGATATTTGAATATATTTAAAATAGTTGTTTCTTTAGCATCTATATACGTATACGTATAGTGAGATGAGAGAGTAAGATGTTGATCTATATTTTTATTGAGTTTTTATTTGGTTAAGTAGCAAGATTATACCTTGGAAATGGACATGTTATCCACTAAAGTGCAACAAAACGACCCGTTGGGACAACTTTTTCTTGTCTTGTGTTACACCATCTTATTCATGAGATCTAAAATAATTTCAAGCTTCTTCTTCATGTTTAATATTTAGAAGATGGGACTATTGAAGTGGTTTCCGAGGTGGTGGATGAAAGCCCCTGACATCATTTAGGAGATGAATCCAAGAATGGCCATTGAATTGAATACTCGAAAGATTGAGATTTTTTGGCCTTCGTTTGATGGCATTAAATTTGTGGGCTGTTGTTCACATAGGGAATTGGAAAGGTGGTGTTGGGGGTGAAATTTATTGGAGGGGCACTTAGTCAAGTTGGAGGTTTTAACGTGGGGTTATTTATGAAATCTTTAAGTGTTTTTGAGTTAATGCATATCATTCCACGTTTAAGGGATCCACATAGTGTTCCACTTCTACTTTGTTCTTCCATGGATATTGCCAAACTATTTTTGGGCCTAAGGATGTATCAGCTGATTCACATAGATGAGGAAACTATGTGGTTTGATAAAGAGTTATGGGGGCGGTCGAATTCAGTATAGTCGATAGATGTCATTTCGTTAGAAACCATCAATGGATGTTTGAGTTACGATTAACATAAAGATACAGCAAATAATTGATTAAAATAAGTGATTATAAAAATAAGATAAAACTACGAATCCTACTGATTCGGGTTCCGACTTATCATCGGCTATTATAACACCAATACATAAGCGACTTCGATCCTATTCGATGAGATCAATTAGACAAGCGCTTATCAAAGTTAAATGAATTATGTTCCTATTTACCGAATTAAGCAAATTGTTAAGAATATGACGGGTTAACGAATTAACAAACGAAAAACACACAATTAAATTTAGGAATATGCATACAATTGAATTTAATCAATTCTTTCCTATGAACACAATCGAATTAAGAAAACGATTGTAATCAAATTAATCAAATGACTTCATAGAAAAGATTTTAAATGAAATCAAATTAAACAGGTATTAGAATAACCTCAAAGCGATGGAACCCGTAAGCAACATGATTTTCCTTGGGAATTAGTTCTCTATGAAATTCATACAAAGCAAAGAAAAATTCGTGAAAACAAAGTAAAGATAAAAGTGCCGTGGATGCTATGTATATGAAATCATCACAAATTCGGGTTATAACCCAACTGGGTCAAAAACCATAAAAAAAACTCGCCCTAAAACTAAATATTCCTTAAGGCAGAATTTAGGTTCTTATAACTTCAACAAATTATTTGATCATCTTTCACTCCAAATTGGCTATGGAGTGTAACACGAAACATGGAGCTCTATGTCTTAGCTTTTCAACACCTGGTAGAACGGGTCAATCTGATATTTGTAGTTCAAGTTATGATATGCACAGTGAGCATGTATCAAATAACTATTAATGTTGAAATTAAAATACGAATTTAAATTAATGACAAATATAAACTAAAAGATGAAAACGCGTTAAAATAGAAAAAATAATAAAATAAACTAATGAAATGCCTAAGTACAATAGTAGAAGAATGTGCATCAAAATACACTGATCAAATTTCCTCGCACTTGAACTTTTGCACTCCGAGAAAAATAGTATCAAGACTCATGAAAAAGAATAGCACTCAGATACTCATTCTAGGCTCCAAACTATTCTTCGGTTAAGATTGCACCGATAGGTACTAATCTTACACACTAAGGATATCGTAAGAACACAAATTCGCAATTATGCGATCATAAGCCTCCCTCCTATACAAACCAATCTGAATCATGAAATTATGCCTAAGCCTAACTTACGAATCCTTCTTTTTTCTCTCTTTTATTCTAATGCAATCACATTAAGTTTGTTATCTATTCATACACATGGTAAATAATCCTGAAAGTGATCATGATACATATATTGTAAAAATTTAGCAACAACAATTATTATTATTTTTCTTGAAGGTTTCACAACCGTTAGTGAAATTCTAGTATCAGATATGAGATGTCGAAGGAGATGTCACGACACTAATATCTGAACAATGATTAAAATATGGATATGATAAATTAAGCAGTGAACAATTGTAAAGGACACAAGCAATTGTTAACCCAGTTCGGTGCAAACACACCTACGTCTGGAGGCTACCAAGCCAGGAAGGAAATCCATTAAACAAAATTAGTTCAAAGACTCTCAGGAAACAAACTTCAGTTTACAGTCTTCTCACCTAATCTCTACCTATGTAATTTCTATCTAAGACATACTTAGATAATAGACACCTATAACTCCCCCTCAATCACAGTAGTGATAAGAACACAAAATTATAAGAGAGAAGAATAATATTCAAAGACAATACTTGATCTTTATTAAAAGATTCAATCAAGAACAATGCACTCGTGTGTCGCTCCCTGGATTTTCATCCTGGTACACACGCGAAAGTGACGCGGAAAAGGAAGAGTCGCCAACCAGGCATTTTTATCCCTAAGGAAAGGTAATGTTGCACACACCCGGAAAGAAGGAAAGAACGAGGTTTTGCGAACCAAAAAGACTGGGTTCAGGAGTCGGTTAGAAAATGAGAAGGTATTAGCACCCCAGATCGTCCATCGTACCCGACAGATCCCACACTTGCTAGAAATGCTTCAAAGGGTGAGAAATAAAACTACTGCTGAACAAAATAACTACTAACTGGAACTGAAGAAGAGAAAAGAAAAGCAATGGGGAAAATGTAGGGAAAATAAAAGAGTGCTCGAATGGGCCCTACCCTACTGCCTACGTATCTCATTGGGAAATGAGAATCAAAGTCGACGTAGTTCCCCTAACTAGGGAGGAAACTATTTGTGTTATTTATGACTTGACTGCTTATGCCTATGCTCAGGTGTTGCAGGCTCATATGGAATGAGTGTGTTTACCGTTGTAACACCCTTCTAACCCCATATATTATTCTCGATAAATAAACAGAAATAATCAGAGTAACTCATAGAAGGTGTCACATTTCTTCATAAAACATCAATCCAAAATATTATATTAAAAATATTATTTTCTCAAAAAATCAAAACTATCGCAGCGGAATCATATATTCAAATTATTTTCCTATTATCTCATTAAAACATAAAGACCTATTGGTCAAAGTCAACAATTATCATCATTCTCAATTCAACATTTAACAACTCATAAAACTCAAAATAACAAAGCGACAATCCAAACATATAAGCGCTCTATTCCCCCCTCCCGATGTTACATCTATCAGAGCAAGACACCAGACACGTACCGCGAACTCATCTCGGATATCTGCAAGTTACCCACAACAGAAGCAACATTTCCAAGAAGGAAAGGTGAGAAATCATAATTCATTATAATAATATAAGGATATGGAATAATAAATAAGTTAAGTACAACAATAACATAACATCGTCAACCACAAAATTCAGCAACAACACAATCACAAGCACATTCTTTAAAATGCGATGTCAACTATAATGAAACGCATAATATGAATATGGTACCATTTTTTCTCCGTGCAGTAGACATGTGGCCATCAACCCTCCACAAAGGATAACACCATAATCACCAAATCAATTCAATCCTCACAATTTTGTTGAAGCTACCAATAAGCCGAAGCCCCACCAAAATATGCCATGAAATGCAACGATGTGATACTCCTCATAATCACCAAAAATTAACAAGTGCATCATTCATTTCATGTTCAGCAATTAATCATCAAATAATCATGTCTTTCATCATGATAACACATCGATAATACTTCTTCATTGATAATACAACAAAACACCTTCTTTGATCAATGAGACAACAAAACAACTTCTCTCATTAACAACAATAAATCGTCAATTCATAATAACATCATGTTCATAAGCATAAAAACCAATTTTCAACAATACAACAAAACAACTTCTTTTATAAACAACGACAAATCATCAATTTACAATAAAATCAGGTTTATAATCATAAAACTAATTCCAGCAATATAACAAAACAACTTCTTTTATAAATAACCACAAATCATCAATTTAAAATAAAATCAGGTTTATAATCATAAAACTAATTACAACAATACAACAAAACAACTTCTTTTATCAACAACAACCAATCTCAATTTACAAAAAAATCAAGTTTTATAGTCCATACATCAACAACAAATCTACTACAAAAATCGGTGTAAACACCCCAAATTTGCCCTCACCCATTCACACATGACTTGTGATCATCTCGTATGCATAAACACAATCACATCATCTCATGTCTCATTTGGTTTCACTGGATAGTTTCTAAGGCATCTGCACCTAGGGTTTGTGATCTGAGCAACCTCAGGGCATCTTGAGCCATTCCAAAGGCCACTAATCAACTCAAAGGGGTCCACGTGTGTTCTTATATCATGTTACATCCTCACAAAGTCAAAATTGCAGAGGGATCACAAGAACTAGGGTTTGAGTGGATGCAGAGCCAGGATGAACTGCACAGTTGACTGAAAATTAGGGTTTTGGTTTCAGAGGCCATAACTCCAAATTTTTTGGTCATTCTTGTTTCCATTGGTCTCTATATGGTATAGGGAGTATGCATATCAATTTTCATGAAGAAATTCCATGGGGAAGTCATCTGATCAAGAGTTGACTTTTCAGACAAGTCAGTGCAAAATCAGGGCATCTGAGGCCCCCAATGACCCAACCAATGGTTGATCTTCATCATTTTGAGTGTATATGATCTTTATTTGATCATGGAAGAAGTTTGAAGTTCATAAAAATCAAGAATTTAGGGTTTGTGCAGAAATTGACTTTTTGGGTTTTGTTGACTTTTCAAGAATGCACCATTTTAGGGCAATTTTCAAGCTTTGATTCATGATCCAAAAAGGCTTCAAATGGAAAAACTTTGGTCATGAAAGTTGTAGATCTCATCTTTCCCTTTTCAAAAAGTACAAGAACATGATCTAACTCTTCATGGATCAAAAGTTATGGCAATGCAAAGTTAGCAAAAATCATTGTTTTTCAAGTTATGCACTAAATGGAAATTTTGCAATGTCTTGAACCAATGCATTATGCAGCCTTCAATTCATGTCAAACCATTATGTAAACATTCCCCAAGTTACCAAAATCAGATTTGAACTAAGTTTGCCCTTGGTTTCATGTTTGGTTATGCAAAGGATCACATGTGAAACATAAGCTAGCCAAGTTGCAAAAACTCATGATTCATTTCCTACAACTTGCAGCATTGGAAGCTGACTTTGGGCTAGCCTCTCCCTCACCTTTTGCTGCGCCAGTGATCAGTGATATTTAGTGGTAATATTCAAGCCAGTTTTCAGTGTCTTTCGAGTCTATTATTATTTTGTTTGTAGTGTCTCGTTCATGTTTTGCTTTAGTTTTCTCATTATTGCGTG
Source organism: Lathyrus aphaca (assembly GCA_963966055.1). Lineage (NCBI taxonomy): Eukaryota > Viridiplantae > Streptophyta > Magnoliopsida > Fabales > Fabaceae > Lathyrus > Lathyrus aphaca. Next base: position 500,620,229 of record OZ014524.1, on the reverse strand, counting down.
CAAGTTGATATTTATCATCTTTACTTTGTTTTTATCAGTGGAATGGGTTATGTGGTTGTTTCTTTGTGGTGTTTCAGGTAAATATGTAATTGGTTGTTCGAGGTGTCCGAAAGAGGGTCCGAGCTTTTAAAAACAGATAGAAAATCAGAGTTCAGAGACACAACACGGGCGCCAGTGTTGCACAACACGGCCCGTGTTGTAAAGACCAGAAGAAGCAAGAAGTCAGCTCAGAAAATAAGAAAACAGGGGTATGACACGGGCACCCGTGTTGTACAACACGGCCCGTGTCATGGCAACTGGGAAAGGATGTTTTTGGGTTTCAATCCAGAGTCACAACACGGCCACCCGTGTTGCACAACACGGCCCGTGTTGTGAAGACCAGAGTGAATTTTGTGTTGTGCTGCTTCGGGGGTATTCCGGACATTTCGCGATGCTGTTTGGAGACTGATTTATATTTGCCCACGATGACTGTGAAAAAAGAACCTTTTGAATTGGGGCTTTTTGGAGAGAACAAAGACGGGAGAAGAAAGATTGATCAAGAGCGGAAGCAATTGACGATCCGACTAATCCAACGTTAATTGTAATGTCTAAATTTGCTTACTCTGTTTTTATTTCCAGTTTGAACATGAGTGGCTAAACCCCCCAATGCCAGGGGGGTGTCCCTGATTTGCATTTTGTAATGACTTGTTGAATTCTTCAATTTGGTATTATGTTTTAGTTTCGTTTCTTTATTTTATCGCAACGTCCTTAATGCTTTATCGGTATTGGAAAATAAGATAATTGATCGTGGTTAGGATTTGGTCTGACCAACCATTCTAACCTTGTTGCATAATTTTATCGTAAAAAATATTACTGAGGAATTGGGATATTTTTATATGAACCTTTTTATGTCAGAATTATTGCTTGATATTCTTCTATGACCTTGGAGGAATCATGGTCTATGAAGAATACCAAAGGTTTTTCTTTAAAGGAATTTTGGAGAAACATTGTAGGCTTAGGAAAGACGCGTTCTAAAGCACATCTCTAAAATTAAGGAACCTATGAGTCATTGCATTGCGAATCATACACCCTACCTGGCATTACTTTTATATAAGTGAAATTATTTGTTTTTACGTTTTATTCTGTTCAATTTATTTAATTTAATCTTAAACCTTGAGTTTTGTCTAATTGAAATTAATCACGAAGAACTTATTTTTAATACGCAGTCCTTGTGATCGATATTTTGGGTTAATCCTTTCTACTACTACATCGGTAAAAATAGTACACTTGCTATTTTCCGGTCAAGTTTTTGGCGCCGTTGCCGGGGACTGCCAAAGAATTAAGTTGTTTGTGTTATATCAATTGGAATTTTGTTGCTCTGCGACTAAAATTTTACTTTACTCTCTGTATATCATTTTACTGTTATTGAAATTTTGTTGTCTAACTCGTGTCTAACTGTTTATGCGAGGTCAGGCCTCAGCTAAATTTTCTTTTGACACAGAACCAGAAAGAGCTTTGCACGAGAGACGCCGCAAGGCAAGAATTGATAGTCTGGCTAAGACTGGTTCAAGTGTTCCGTATCAGGGAACTCAGGACTATATTTCAGTTCACTCGGAGCACAGTGACTCTGATTCAAACAGAGAAACTGACCCTGAATTAAACGACATGGCAGGAAATCAACCTGCTCCAGAGAGGCTCTTAGGTGATTACGGAGGGGCAAATGCTCAACCTAACAGGATGACGATTGTTAATCAACCGGTGAATGTAGCACACTTCCAGTTACATCCATCTACTATCCGCCAGTTAGAGAGCAAGCCTTTCTCCGGGAGAATTAATGAGGATGCAAATAAGCATCTTCAGAGATTTCTTACTACTACCACTTCTTTGAAGATCGAAGGTCATTCAGAGGAGGCAAAACGACTGGTGATGTTTCCATTCACTCTTACTGACGATGCTGAAGAGTGGTTCTATTCTCTTCCCGCAGCAAGTATCACAACATGGCAAGAGATGGAAACAGCCTTCCTAAACGAATACTTTCCTGCTTCAGTGTTCATTCGGAAAAGATATGATATAGTTAATTTTAAACAAAAAGAGGGTGAATCACTTGGAGATGCTTATAAAAGATTCAAAAGGTGTTTGACTTCGTGTCCTACTCACAATATGGACGCAACAGAGCAAATGCAAAATTTTGTGAATGGGTTGCGACTCAAGACAAAGCAACTGATTGATACTGCTGCAGGTGGCTCAACAAACTTTTCAACAGCCACAGGTATTAAAAGAATCATAGAAGCTATTGCTGCCAATGAACACCTTGAGTTATATGATCGCACCGTGAGTCAACCAGACGGGAAAATCGATCTTAAGCTAACAGAACAGGTTGTAAAAATGGAAGATCAAATTGCCGCAGAAGTTGAAAGAAGGTTAAAGAAGATGAATCTGGGAACTCACACAGTTGCTCAGGTTGAACCCGTTCAAGCAGTGATTTGCGAGATATGTTGTGGTCCACACTTTGCCATGCATTGTTTGGCAACTCAAGAGCAGGTTGAACAGATTAATATGTTGAGGCAGAACAATCCTTATGCCAACACATATAATCCGGGGTGGAAAAACCACCCGAATTTCTCTTGGAAAGATCATCAAGGGAACATTCAGAAACCGGTTCAAGGCCAACAACAGTATCAGCCCCAGCAACAACCTTATCAGCCTCCAGTGTCAAGAAAAGCTGATTGGGAGATTGCCATTGAAAAGATGGCAGCTCACAATTGTCAATTTCAAGAGGAAACCAGAAGTAATTTCAAGAACACTGGAGCCTCCATAAAGAATCTTGAGGTGCAAATGAGCCAAATTGCTCAACACCTTGCGATCCCAAACGCTCCTGGGACTCTTCCTAGTGCTACTGTAACAAATCCTAGAGATAATCATAAAGTAAATGCAGTCACAACGCGAAGAGGTAAAGTTAGCGAAGAGGTTCAAGAAAATGCTGAAGTTGAAAGTCAATTGATTGAAGTTGAGCTTGAAATCAAAGAAAATGAAGAAGTTGACAACGAAAAAAAAGTTACCCAAACACCGGTCATCAAAGAAAAAGCGGCTGATCCTAAACCGGTGGTCAAACTTCCGTATCCTACAAGAAACACGAAGAAAGGGCAGCAAGAGAAGAATTTTGAAAAATTTCTTGACTTGTTCAAAAAGCTGGAATTGAATATCCCATTGCTTGAAGCTCTTGAACAAATGCCCACTTATGCCAAGTTCATGAAAGATATCATTGCTAAAAAGAGGACTATGGGAGCTGAACCTATTATTCTAACCGAAACTTGTAGTGCTATTTTGCAGGGATTAAAGATTCCGGTGAAGAAAAAAGATAGAGGAGCTGTCACCATTCCTTGCACTATTGGTGACCGATCGTTCAAAAGAGCTCTCATTGACTTGGGAGCGAGCATCAGTTTAATGCCTTTGTCTATCTACAAAAAGTTAGGTATTGGTGCTGTACAAGACACTAGGATGACTCTCCAATTCGCGGACCATTCGGTGAAGCGACCTTATGGAGTTGTCCATGATGTTTTGGTTAGAGTGGACAAATTTGTGTTCCCGGTTGACTTTGTGATCCTTGAAATGCCAGAAGATGAAGAAATTCCCTTGATTTTGGGAAGACCTTTTCTAGAAACCGGGAGAGTTATGATAGACATGGAAGGTGGAACACTAACAATGAAGGTGTATGATGAAGAATTAAAAATTGATGTTAGGAACACTTTAAAGTACAAAGATGATGTGGGCACTAGTAGCAACATACAAGTGCTAGACCAAATGGAAGCTAGTGAGCATTTAGAAAGTGTGTCCAAGTTACCTCTAGAGAAGGTGTTGAGTATGTCCATTTTTGAAGGTGATAAGGAAGTTGGAGATAAGGATATGGAAGTGGTTGCTATGCTTGAAGATCAACCTATCTTTAAAAGAAGTAGAATGCACCGGTGGGAAGAGTTGCGACAGCCTACAATAGTTGATGAAGGCAAAGAGAAACCAAAAATTTCTGAATTGAAGCAACTTCCCGAGAATCTCAAATATGTCTTTCTTGACACGGAAGAAAAATGTCCCGCTATTATTAGCGCTAATTTGAAAGACATGCAAGAGGGCAAGTTAATTGAAGTTCTTAAAAAATTCAAGGGAGCTATTGGGTGGAAGATTGAAGACCTAAAGGGTATAAGTCCCACAGTGTGTATGCATAAAATTCTGATGGAAGAAGATCACAAACCGGTTGTTCAACCTCAAAGGAGATTGAATCCGGTGATGAAGGAAGTTGTGCGAAAAGAAGTTGTTAAGCTATTAGATGCTGGATTGATTTACCCCATATCCGATAGTGCTTGGGTGAGTCCTGTTCATGTAGTGCCCAAAAAGGGGGGAACAACTGTTATAACAAATGAAAAAAATGAGTTGATTCCTACTAGAACCGTTACTGGGTGGAGAGTGTGCATTGATTATAGAAGATTGAATTTGTCTACGAGAAAGGACCATTTTCCGTTGCCGTTCATTGACCAAATGCTGGAAAGACTAGCGGGACATGAGTATTATTGTTTTCTTGATGGATACTCCGGGTACAATCAAATTGCTGTTGCACCGGAAGACCAAGAGAAAACGGCGTTTACATGCCCTTATGGCATTTTTGCTTACAGAAGGATGCCATTTGGGCTATGTAATGCCCCCGCTACATTCCAAAGATGCATGACTTCCATTTTTGCGGATATGCTGGAAAAACACATGGAAGTGTTCATGGACGATTTTTCTGTGTTCGGATCCTCATTTGATCATTGTTTATCTAACCTTTCACTTGTTTTGCAGCGATGTCAAGAAAGCAACTTAATATTGAACTGGGAAAAATGCCATTTTATGGTGAAAGAAGGCATTGTTCTTGGTCACAAGATCTCACAAAAAGGGATCGAAGTGGATCAAGCCAAAGTGGAAGTGATCTCTAAGTTACCTCCGCCAATCAACGAAAAGGGCATAAGAAGTTTTTTGGGACATGCGGGATTTTACCGCAGGTTCATAAGAGATTTCTCAAAGATAGCCAAACCTTTAACTACTCTGTTGGTTAAAGATAAGGCTTTCGTTTTCAATAAGGAATGCAGCGACGCTTTTGAAACACTAAAAAAAGAATTAGTGTCTGCACCGATTGTTATAGCCCCTGATTGGTCCCTACCCTTTGAGATTATGTGCGATGCTAGTGACATTGCGGTGGGGGCTGTTCTTGGACAGCGGAGAGGAAAATTGCTTCATGTGATTTACTATGCTAGTCATGTTCTGAACCCTGCGCAGATAAACTATGCAACTACCGAGAAGGAGTTGTTAGCTGTTGTGTATGCCTTCGATAAATTCAGGCAATATCTGTTGGGTTCAAAAGTGATTGTTTATACTGACCATGCTGCTTTGAAATATCTTTTTGCTAAGCAGGATTCCAAGCCCAGGTTGTTGAGGTGGATTTTACTCCTTCAGGAATTTGATGTAGAGATTCGTGACAAGAAAGGGTGTGAAAACACTGTTGCAGATCATCTTTCTCGAATGTCACCAATTGAGGAGACGGAAGAGCAACGCCCTATAAAGGATGAGTTCGCTGACGAACACATCCTAGCTGTTATAGGGGTGCCTTGGTTTGCAGATTATGCAAACTATCTCGTGGGCGGTATTATACCCGACGATTTTGATTCTAACAAGAAAAAAAAGTTTGTTCATGATTGCAGGTTTTATTTATGGGATGATCCGTTCCTCTACAAAAGAGGGGTGGACGGCCTGGTGAGAAGATGTGTACCTGAAGAAGAACAAAAAGATGTGCTGAAAGCATGTCACGACTCTGAGTACGGGGGACATTTCAGTGGTGATCGAACAGCTGCTAAAGTCCTACAATCAGGACTTTATTGGCCATCTTTATTTAAGGATGCGCAAGAGGTAGTGAAAGAGTGTGACAGATGTCAGAGGACTGGGAATATATCAAAAAGAAATCAGATGCCCCAAAATTCTATGCTCGAGGTTGAGTTGTTTGATGTATGGGGGATAGACTTTATGGGGCCATTTCCACTATCGTTCGGAAAAAACTATATTTTGGTGGCTGTGGATTATGTGTCCAAATGGGTAGAAGCCGTGGCATTACCCACCAATGATGCTAAGGTAGTGGTAAGATTCCTAAAAGAAAACATCTTCGCTAGGTTCGGTGTTCCGAGGGCGTTGATAAGCGACGAAGGGACACATTTCTTGAATCACCTTATGGAGAAGCTGCTGCAAAAGTACAATGTGAAACACCGGATAGCTACTCCGTACCACCCCCAAACGAGCGGTCAAGTCGAGGTATCCAATAGACAACTGAAACAAATCTTAGAAAAGACAGTGAATTCATCCAGGAAGGATTGGTCTCTTAAGCTGGATGACGCTTTATGGGCGTACCGGACGGCTTTCAAAACGCCTATTGGTATGTCACCATATCAGTTGGTTTATGGAAAGGCATGTCACTTACCTTTGGAACTTGAGCATAAAGCTTTTTGGGCATCTAAGTACCTTAATATGGATTTGTCAAAAGCTGGAAGTTCAAGGATTCTTCAACTGCATGAGTTAGAAGAATTCAGGAATCGGGCGTATGAGAATGCCAAGGTATACAAAGAGCAAACGAAAAAATGGCATGATAAAAGGATTCAAAGAAAAGAGTTTTGGGAAGGACAACTGGTCCTTCTGTACAATTCAAGGCTGAAGCTATTTCCAGGAAAATTAAGGTCAAAATGGTCGGGACCTTTTGTTGTTCACAAGGTATTTCCTCACGGAGCTGTTGAGATTAAAAATCAGATCAACGGAGATATTTTCAAAGTGAACGGGCAGAGATTAAAGCATTATTTCAAAGGCCAGCCCACTGGTGAGGTGCATGTCACTCGTCTTACCTAGTAGTACGACGATCCGTCGAGCCATGCGACGTTAAACGCAGCGCTTCGTGGGAGGCAACCCACGAGTTTTTTCAGTATGACTTTTGTGTGTTTCTGTTTTGTAGGTTTTGTTTATCACTGATTTTAAGAAGGAATGAATGAGGTTTGAAGTCATAATAGGAAGATCAAAAAAGCCAGAAAACGGAAAATCAGAGGTGCAACACGGGTGCCCGTGTTGAGCAACACGGCCCGTGTTGCATGATGCAGACAGATGGTTGTTTTTGGGAAGTTCTGATGGATTCCAGGGATGCAACACGGCCACCCGTGTTGTGCAACACGGCCCGTGTTGCAATGTCTGTAGATTGTTTGATTTCAGTCATTTTGAGAAGAGATATCAGGGGAGCAACACGGGCGCCCGTGTTGTGCAACACGGCCCGTGTTGCAAGTGCTGTTTGACATGATTTTTGAGTCAGAGATATAGAAGCATCCAGGGAGGCAACACGGGTGCCCGTGTTGTGCAACACGGCCCGTGTTGCGCATGCGGGAATCCAATTATTCAAATTTTTTCAAATTTCCCCAATTTTGTCCTGTGGGCCCCACGTGTTTAATTTCTTAATTTTCAATTAAAAGCTCATTAACCTCCCATTTATCACTTTTCTTTCATCTTCTCCAACACCATTTCTCTCTAAAAACCCTAACACCATTGTTACACTTCTAAAAACCTCCATTTTCTCAAGCACCCACTCACTGAAACATACTTCTCCTTTCACGAAATTTGTTCCCCATCACTTGCTTGTCACTTCTACAGTGACCGTTTCCTCTAATCTTTAAAAAAAAAATTTCGTGTGCTTCATTTGTGCAGGACTGAAAATGCCTCCTAGAAGGGATACAGGGAAAAATGTTGCTGAATCTTCTCGTCCTCGCAAGAGAGCACACCGGATGCCGAATGCTCATGGCATCTTATTCGAGGACCCGGAGCATCAAGCTAAGTATGCAAAGTTGGTGAGACGTAAGTTGATACCGGCCCGGTACATGTGCAACGAAACTCTTGAAAATCTAGGGCTCAAATTTGAAGTCCATAGAATGTTTCACAGTATCGGGATGTTAAATTTCATGCAGTATGAAGCGCCAACTTTTGAGCGCATAACCTTGGAATTTTTGAGTTCTTTACAGTTTCAGCTCAAGCATACCTGGACCGGATCCGACACTGAGTATTTCGGTACTCTGAAGTTCCGTCTTTATGACAATGATCATGTGATGTCGGTGGCTGATCTGGGGAAGATTTTAGATCTCCCAGTTTATGGGCCGGGTGCACCGCCAAGTACATTCGACGCAGGATCATTCTGGAAGGATATCACCGGCAACACCGAGTATGCCGCATCTGCTGCAAAGGCCTCATGCATTCATAACCCGTCATTCCGGTACGCTCAAAAAGGGTTAGCTTATACCCTTTTCTGCCGAGGCGACAGTACCGGAGTCGCAACTCTGCGGGAGTTATACTTCCTATATGGAATGGCAAACAATGAGCTGATTAATGTTGCGGCCTTCGCAGCAGACCACCTGAAGCGGGTAGCCAATGCTGCCTCGGGTGAGATTTCTGTTGGAGGGATGATTACACAGATTGCTCAGCATCTGGGGTATAACGACAGGTTGCTTGAAGTGCCTGCAGTGGCAGGTAAGACAAAAATTGACCTTGAAACATTGGTCAACCAAGGTATGATTAAAACTGCTCATAATTATTATGCTGTGATGTCTCGTAACAAGCATTTGATTTCGTTGCCTGCACCTAACATGATTACCATAGATAATAGAGCTAACTGGCTGTATGAGGACCCCATGCTGGGTGGTTCCGATCAGTTTGATGAGTATTTTTCAGATGAGGAGGATGCAGGGAACCAACCTGAAGAGGTCCCGGTGCAAACTGCTGGTGGTTCATCTAACCAAGCAACTGGTCAGTGGAATGTTTCCAAGGACCAGTGGGACGAAATGATAAGGGAGCAGACCCGGCAAGGGGATTTAATTGATGAGCTGCATGCATGGATGCAGCAGATGAAGCTTCATGGATTTCCTCCCGAACAGTGATAGTTGTGAGTCCCCTCCGACATTGGTTCTTCAACAGTGAGGACACTGTTGAGTTCAAGTGTGGGGGGGTTTAGTTTTTATGTTTTCGTTTGTTTTATGTTAATCTTTGTTTATTTTAATAGTGTCGTAGTGTTGGCTTGAAGATTATAGCTTTATGTTATCTGTAAAAACACCCCTAAGTTAACCTGTTGTGCGTTACATGTGAATTATGAAAAAGTATATAGGATGCGAGTGAAAAAGAATCCCGATGAAAAAATATGGAAAATTTTGATGTATAGGTACTACATAAGCACACTGAGTCTTCGGAATTAGGAACGAGTTCGACATGTAGATTCGTGCCATGGTGCTTTGATTTGAGAAGTAAACCCGAAGTAGTTTATAATGATATATCTGGCTTTATCTATAATAATTATGTGTGCAAAGATGGTCCAAAAGAAAAAAAGAGGCTTCAAGGCACCGAAAAAAAAAATAATAATGAATAAAAACATTAGAACGATCGATCCTTCTAAGCTGGGTAACCCTCACAAGGTTATTCAACCTAACGGCGGTTGAACATAAATGTTTCCCGAAGGGACAGAAAAATCGGTGCCAAAGATAAAAAAAAAAAGGAATCAATCTTGCACACATAGTGAAAATCATTAAAAGCCTTAAAAGTGATTGCTCGAATGAAAAGGGTTGAAAATCGGAAAAATAAGACCTAAGCACGAAGCATAGTCGGAGAGGTTACCGAAAAGGGAGAGTCGGATCCGTGGTTTTCCACGGTGTAGTGTTTGTGTGTTATCTATACTGAGAGAAAAGTACAAAAAGAACTCATTGGGTGAATTGGAACGAAGGATCCACGTATGAGTATCATGATTCATATTGCTAGTTTTGAAGATGTAAATGCAGGATTTTTGCTTGAGGGCAAGCAAGAATTCAAGTTTGGGGGAGTTTGATCAGTGATATTTAGTGGTAATATTCAAGCCAGTTTTCAGTGTCTTTCGAGTCTATTATTATTTTGTTTGTAGTGTCTCGTTCATGTTTTGCTTTAGTTTTCTCATTATTGCGTGCAAGTTGATATTTATCATCTTTACTTTGTTTTTATCAGTGGAATGGGTTATGTGGTTGTTTCTTTGTGGTGTTTCAGGTAAATATGTAATTGGTTGTTCGAGGTGTCCGAAAGAGGGTCCGAGCTTTTAAAAACAGATAGAAAATCAGAGTTCAGAGACACAACACGGGCGCCAGTGTTGCACAACACGGCCCGTGTTGTAAAGACCAGAAGAAGCAAGAAGTCAGCTCAGAAAATAAGAAAACAGGGGTATGACACGGGCACCCGTGTTGTACAACACGGCCCGTGTCATGGCAACTGGGAAAGGATGTTTTTGGGTTTCAATCCAGAGTCACAACACGGCCACCCGTGTTGCACAACACGGCCCGTGTTGTGAAGACCAGAGTGAATTTTGTGTTGTGCTGCTTCGGGGGTATTCCGGACATTTCGCGATGCTGTTTGGAGACTGATTTATATTTGCCCACGATGACTGTGAAAAAAGAACCTTTTGAATTGGGGCTTTTTGGAGAGAACAAAGACGGGAGAAGAAAGATTGATCAAGAGCGGAAGCAATTGACGATCCGACTAATCCAACGTTAATTGTAATGTCTAAATTTGCTTACTCTGTTTTTATTTCCAGTTTGAACATGAGTGGCTAAACCCCCCAATGCCAGGGGGGTGTCCCTGATTTGCATTTTGTAATGACTTGTTGAATTCTTCAATTTGGTATTATGTTTTAGTTTCGTTTCTTTATTTTATCGCAACGTCCTTAATGCTTTATCGGTATTGGAAAATAAGATAATTGATCGTGGTTAGGATTTGGTCTGACCAACCATTCTAACCTTGTTGCATAATTTTATCGTAAAAAATATTACTGAGGAATTGGGATATTTTTATATGAACCTTTTTATGTCAGAATTATTGCTTGATATTCTTCTATGACCTTGGAGGAATCATGGTCTATGAAGAATACCAAAGGTTTTTCTTTAAAGGAATTTTGGAGAAACATTGTAGGCTTAGGAAAGACGCGTTCTAAAGCACATCTCTAAAATTAAGGAACCTATGAGTCATTGCATTGCGAATCATACACCCTACCTGGCATTACTTTTATATAAGTGAAATTATTTGTTTTTACGTTTTATTCTGTTCAATTTATTTAATTTAATCTTAAACCTTGAGTTTTGTCTAATTGAAATTAATCACGAAGAACTTATTTTTAATACGCAGTCCTTGTGATCGATATTTTGGGTTAATCCTTTCTACTACTACATCGGTAAAAATAGTACACTTGCTATTTTCCGGTCAGCCAGCCATGCCTTGTACTTGTCTAACTTTGAGCCATGCCCTATCTTACACAAAAGTGGATTATGAGCAAAAGTAGCCACACCTATCATAGCAGGCCAAGTCACATCAAACAACCAATCAGAATTGTTTATTGTATCCATTTGCAAGCTAAACATAACCTCAAGCAAGGCTGAAAGGGACACATTCATCACTTACACAAAAACTCACCTCATTGCAAGTTCCTTCGAATCACTCTCCACAGTCTTCAAACACTTAAACTCTCATCATCACTCAACTCACCACACCTCATAGACAAGAAACACCCCAAGCATAAGCCTGAAACAAGCCTGAAAACTCCATTGCCATCATTCACCTCAAGCTGCAGATTCTATCGAATCTCTCATCCTAGCTCATAAACACACAAACCAACACCACAGATCATCTCTACACATCCTCTGGACCTCAAACACCCCATCACCATGACCTGAAAGTGCCAGAATTTCATATGCCATTTTTGACTGAACTGAAGCTGAAGCATTCGAATCTCATTATCCAGCAAATCTAAACTCCATTTGAGCATTCAAGCACCTTTGGGGGATCAAGTGGAGCAGCTTGCATCAAAGGAAGTGGCCTGAAAGTTCCTAAATCAAGAGCTGCAAATCTCAGGTAACTCAAAAATAATTTTTCCAGAAATCTCTTTTTATGTTACAAACTTGTTCTTCATGATGCACTGATCATTCTGGTACCTTTAGTTTTTGAAATGGTTGCGTTTTAGGGATTTAATTTCTGTTTGAAGCTCACGAACCCTAGAACTTAGTTTCTTCGATTCAGATGATTTAGGAAAGATAAATTTGTTTTGGGAGAGGGGTTTAGCTCGTGAGGTGATGGAGATCATTTCCCATGTCTTAGGTTTCATTTATATTACGTTTTGAGAGGTTTTGGGATTTTTCAGGTGAGCTTCTGGCCGGAGAAGACGACCGGAAGTCTTCTCCGGCCACCCGAGTGTGATTAGGGCTTAATCCCATAATTAATGTTAATTTGAATTTGAGCCGTTGATTGCCGCTGACTCGTTGACTACGCGCGCAAGGGAAAGGCCAGGATCTCTTTAATTAACCCTAATCCACGTGTTAGGGTTAATTAATCATTTTTTATTTAATTTAATCAGAAACAATCTGGGCCTCTCATTCTGGCGCGCAGTCAACGTTTTTGAACCAAGATTGCATCCTAGCCTCTCATTCTGTTTACTTCCCATTTTATTTGATTTTTAATTCATTTTATTTCATTTATTTTGCACATTTATTTTAAAATAGTTAAAAAATCATAAAAATTATGAAACTTTTTCTTTAAGGTTTTATTAATTTTTATGACACAAAAACATTTTTATTTTATTTTTTATCATTAAAAAAGTATTTTTAAATATTTAAAAGATTATTTTTAATTGATTAATGAGAATTAATTAATTAAAAATACTTTTAGGTATTTAAAAATTACAAAAAAATTCATGAAATGTTCTAAGACATTTAGAAACATTGTCCAACCTTCAAACCAAATTTCTTTTTTGATCTTGATGCATTTTAAGAATTTTTCATTGAATTAAATCATTTTTGATGCATTATTTTGTTCATAAGTTTGAAAATTCATTTCTGCCTATTGGTGAAGGTTGAGACATTGATTCTTCTTGCATTGTTTTCCATTTAGCATGAACTTTCAAGGATAAAAAGGCCATGATTTGATCTTGCATTTTCTAATTGATTGGCATTTCTTTTGTTACAAACCCTAAAAAGCCCTAATAACTTGCAAAATTCATAACTTGAGTTTGGTTGAGAGTTGAGAGCTCCCCTTTGGGCAGTGGTTCATTATAGGCCTAGGGTTTCTTTGGGTACCATTTTCCATTTTTTAGGTTAAGGTTTGCTTCTGTTTTTGGTTTGTGTTTGATGTTTGATCCATGAACCCTAATTTGGGCTTTCATTTGCATCCTTCTTGCATTTCCTTGCATAACTTGACTTGTCATTTCACTTTGTGCATTCTTATGATTCATTTGACATCTTAAGACATGTAGAAAGCATCATTGATCATTGCATTGCATATTTGCCATGTCATTTGTCTTGTATGTTCCATAACATTTCATGTTTGTTCATGTTCCTTAGCTTGCATCATTTGCATTCATAACCTTGTATGAACATCTCCAGGTCTTGCCTCATGTTTGCAGCACCTCATGGCATCATAATCATCATCACCATGCTTCTGGTTGTGCTTTGCCTCATGCCATTTCATCTCCTCTTGCATTGCATTGCATTTCTTTCTAACATTGCAGGTGGTAAGTAACTTGAGAAGTGAATTTGCCTTCACTTCTCATAACCTCTATTCTCATCTCTCTTGCATACCTTGCTGCATTCTTATGTGTGTTTGAGTTTGAGCTTGCTCATTCTTCCTCCTCCCACTTTCTTTCTTCAAGTGACTTGACTTCTTGGATGAAGCAAGTCACTTTGCTTCTCTTGATCTTGTTCATCTGCTTCCTGGTGGTTCATCTGAAGATTGTTCTTGAAAACCTCACAAACATTAGGACCAACCAAGCATGATAATGAATTAGGGTTTTGATTAGTCTCCCCCATAGTTTTTACCTTTGTGTCTCTCCTTGAGTCATCTCCCCTCACCTCATAATCAGGGACTAAACCCTCAAGGCTTTAAGACTTTATGCTTAAGATCATGCCTGCATCCTTCTTTTAGGATGGAGTGTATAACTTTAATCCTAAGTCTTGGACCCTTAAGGTGTTGAACTCTCTTAATTAATCCATCTAATAATCATCAAGACATTACACTTGTAACTTGGGCCTTGCATTAGGGTTCTAATTCTTCCTTAATTGGTTAAGAAGGACTAACCCTAAAGTTAATGGACAAGTCCCCCTCAAGTTGTCTTACAAATCATAAAAAGCACTTCATCATCATATCATTAATAAAATCCACTTAATCAAAGGTTTGTTCTGTCATGGGTTTAATCCCTAATCATGGATTAAGCTGAGGATCCTTCCTCAGCTTAAACACCCTCATCTATTATCCTTCTTTTAGGATAGTGTAATGAGCCTGTTAAATCCCTGATTATGGCTTAACCTCATTACTTAACACTAAACAAAAATCACAAAAACATCTAATTAATCACAAGTAGGTTAATGATCTTAACCCTACATCAAAGGTGATTAAGTGTGAGAATCTGACTTCACACTTAAGGTAATTCTCATTACCCCTAATCAGAGGGATGATGTGATGAGTTTACCAAATCCATTGATTTAGGTTTAAGCTCATTATCTTATGACAAACTCCAAAAAGAAATAAAAGACTGAAAACACAAGAACAAACAATAATCGTCTCCTTCGGGATTCTTTTCTCATCATCTTCACTCACAACCGAGAACTTGCTTCTTCCGTCTAATGCAAGACAGTTTGCATCTGTGCCAGACAGATCATACACTTGAGCATAGACTGCAAGCAGTTCACCAGTCAATTCTTTCAGTCTCTTTGGGTCGAACTACGGTGTTCTGACTTCCTCATTGCACGAGAGGATACGTAGGCATAACTTAACAGTTATCGAACAAAAGTCTCTGTACATCCCCCCTCCTTCCAGCTTTATTCTTTAGCCTCATTATCATGAGCATCTTACTCCTGTCCTTACACTGACACCGTACATTTACACATCACATTTCTTTACACTGACACTTGTACATCTTTTCCAGCTCTTTTATGCACAAATAGCACTGACACTACCCCTTTAAAACACAAATCTTTTAAGCGTGGATCCCGTCGAGTACGGCGGACAATCTGGGTGCTAATACCTTCCCAGGTTGTAACCAACCCCCTTTCTCAGCCTCTCTGGTTCGCAAACTGTCTTATCCATCTCTTTCTAGGTCTATGCAGCATTACCTTTCCTCCGGGATAAAAATGCCTAGCTGGCGACTCTTTTCATTCTCCAGTGAGTTCACGGCTGTGTGTTCTCACTGTTCCCTTCGCCGACCGTTCGCGTCTGTACCTTCATTTGATCCATTTTCATTTGTCGGGAGCGACAGCTTGGCGACTCTGCTGGGGACCCTTATACTGCAACCAGGGCTTCTGGTTCTTTTTGTGGGTTCCTCCTAGCGCTTGATTGATTTGTGTTTATTGGGGGTGTTATGTGCTTGTTTGTGCTTGTATTTATTTTTATTCATTGCTTTATGTACAGTTACTTTACTGCTTTCTTTATTGCATTTATATATATCATACTGTCATGCTGTCTGTGCTGGATCTGGTTTTGTTTTAGTGGGTGGGGTTCTATTGAGAGCCAAGGTCCTATACCTGGGACCTGAGTGACACCTAGGCTAGAGTGAATCATATTCTTTCCCATTCCATTTCGGTCTGGTGCGGGAATATGAAACACGGTTCAGATATGGGTTTCTTCTTGAGAACTCTGTGCTACGGATTTCCTGTAGTGCTAGGGGGATCTGGGAAGCCTGCTAAGTCTGGATGACCTTTTAGTATTGACCTTCAGAAATTGAGGTGAATTAGAGGAGGAATTGTTATGGTTATTGTAAACACTGTACCTCCGGGTTAGAAGTGTTTACACTTCTCATAACTGATCCAAGTCTGAGGATCCTTGTTCTAGATCACTACCTGTGAGGGGGTTGGGCTGTTTACAGGTTTGCAGGTACCTTGACCTCAGAATACCCTGTTACTTTGACTTTGTTAAGAATGCTCCATGTTGGATAGTTCTTGTGATTCTAAAACCCTGGACATGTGGCTCTTTATTTGAGTCCCCCACCTTGGTTACTGGATTTATAGACCTCCATCCGGAATTCTTGAACACACATGGATCTATACCAAGGCAGTTTATCCAGATCCAGCTCAGTCACAAACCCTTTGCATATCATTTGCATACATCCTCATTGCATCATATTAACATGTGCTTATTTGTTTTTCAGGGTATCCATTTTCATCAGGTTTTGGTTTTGACCCCATCTGCAGCTTTGACCCATCTTCACCAGCATCTGCTTCAGTTTAGCTGTCTGCTTCAGCACCAGCCAGTCAGTGGTTTTCTCTACTTCAGCATTGTCATCAGCACTCTACCCAGTCTTCAGCATCATGGCTCCAAAGAAAAGCAATATCACCTATCATTTCTTCCAACCAGACTTGTCAGACATCAGGAGGGTCCAAACCCTGATGACCCCAGATCACATACCTCTGTTCAGGGAGCATTATGGGGATATACTTGACTTGGTTATAGACATGGACCCATCTCAGAAGAGCCTGATCCATACCTGCATCCAGTTCTATGACCCCCCATTGAGGTGTTTCACCTTTCAAGACTTTCAGTTGGGACCTCTCTTAGAAGAATATGCATCTTTGGTTGGTTTGCCTATCAAGAGAGAAATTCCTTTTAACCCTGAAATGGTCTTTCCCAGCAATGGAGAGATAGCAAGAGCTTTGCACCTGGAACCTGCTTTGATTGAGCAGCATATGACCTCTAAAGCTGGGATCCCTGGTTTTCATCTGGACTTCCTGATTTCTCAAGCTAGTTTGAAGGCCTCCCTGGGGGATTGGAAAGCTGTTTGTGCATTGTTGGCCTTGAGTGTATATGGAATTGTGTTGTTTGCAGATGAGCCCAGATTCATCAGCAAGAATGCCATCCACCTGTTCATCCTGAAGAACCCAGTGCCAACCTTGTTGGGTGACCTCTATTACTCAGTACATCAGAGGAATGAGAAACAGAGGGGTAAGCTAGTGAGGTGTTGTGCTCCACTATTCCATGCTTGGCTTCTCAAGCATCTACCCAGGACAGATGCATTCCTGAATCCTCATCAGCAAAGCAACTGGGCTAAGAGGCTCACTACTCTCACTGCAGCAGACATCAGATGGTGCACCCAAGGCACCAAGGGCAGAGATATGATCACAAGCTGTGGGCACTTTCCCAATGTACCTTTGGTAGGAGTTAAGGGAAGTATCAACTACAACCCCCTGCTGTTCAAGAGGCAATTAGGCTATGCACTGGTTCATGCTCCTAGGGAACAAGACCTGGTTGAGACCCTCTACTGTGAGAACAAGATCAGTTTGACTGTTGTTAGGCAGGCTGCCTGGGCCTGGGATCATGTTCAAACCAAGGGAATCACCATTCTGGGGAAGTGCAATAATGTGGCATCAGCCCAATATCATGAGTGGTCCTATGCTAGGGCCCAAATCTCAGGATTGCCCTTCACCATCAAAGACATGCCTGAGTCATCATCAGCACCACCCCCTGCTACTGTCAGTTTGGAAGAGTTTGAAGGCTTGAAAGAAAGAAATGAGAAGCTATCCCAAGCCCTGCAGAAGACCCTCAGGGAGAGGAGTGAAGGTGTAAGGGAGATTGAAAGATTGGAGAAGCTGAGAGTGGAACACTTGACTAAGATTGAGAAGTCTGGAGACTATATCAACAAGTCTAAAGCTGGTGAGCAGATTCTGAAAAATGCTTGTAAAGAAGCCCAGTTCCAAAGAGCAAGGACAGACTTGTACTTGAAAGAGAGTCAGGCCAGGTGGGTCCGGATCACTGAAGCCCGTACTCTAGAAGACAAGAGAGTTCAAGATAAGATGGAGCAGATGGAAAAAGCCCTGGCAGCAGCCCAGGAGGAAATTTCAGAGTTAAAAATCAAAGCTGGAGTGAAGAAATCCAAAGACCAAAGCCAGAACAAGAAGTTGACTACAGCTGTTGCAACAAGAAACCTTCTCATCAGGAATCTTACGGAGCATCCGGCTGATCCTGTGACCGAAGCACTTCTTAAGGAAGTTCGCGAGGATGAGTTTGGCCTTGGAGTCTGATTATTTGCTTGTTGTTGTTCCTTTTCCATGTACTTTTGCTTTTTGGTGATGTATTTTTGACCCCTTAGAGGGCTAGTGTTGTAAAAAATGAACAATTTATATTATTTTACCTTTGTAATATATTTGTGTTTGTTTCCATCTGGGTTCACTTCAAAAGCAACTTCAACAGCATCATCTTCAAGGGTCTGGACGGGTCAAAACTGAAGACCAAGCCGGATACCTTGATAGCAAATAAGCATACTGCATTGCATACTAACCCTTTTGTTTGTTTTGTAGGTTTTGTTTTATTGTTTCTAACCTCTGTTGTGACATTCAGGAATTATTGCTCGCCGCAGGCTATTCCCTCTCAACAGGCCACACAGGTACCCTACAAGAAACAACTTTCCGGGCATCCAGATGGACCAGTTGCAGCAAGACCTCAATGAGGCCAGAACCCAGATGGCTAATGAAAGGGTGGAGATGAGAACCCAAATAACTCAGTTCATGGAAGTGATGAATAATTTAGCTCAAAGCCAGGAGAGGCTTAGAGTTCTGGTAGAGGGGAGAACTCAAGATGACCCCCATGTGGGAACTGCTGGCACCAGTAACAATGAAAGGGTGCAACCACATGTTAACCCCCCTATATTTGGTCCACACCTACATCCTGAGATTCATATTCCTGCAAACGTTCAAGGAACAGCCACTGCAGCCAGAGTACTTCAAGAGGATCCTCAGGAGGATCAGTTTACAGTCATGGGTGCTGGAGAGGAAACCTATGATAGGAGATTGGATGAGTTGGCTGAGAAGTTGAGGTCTTTGGAATCCCAAAATTCTTTGGGGTTCGATGTCATGGACATGGGTTTAGTAGAGGGGGTCAGGATCCCTCATAAGTTCAAGCCTCCTTGTTTCGAAAGATATAATGGGACTTCATGCCCCCGGACTCATTTGCAATCGTTTCTGGGAAGGCTGAAGGCCTATACAATGGATGAGAAGCTCTGGATGTTTTACTTCGAAGACAGTTTGACTGGAGCATCAAGGGAATGGTATTCCCACTTGACAAGGGCAACTGTAAGATGCTGGAAGGACCTGGCAGAGGCCTTCATCCGACAGTATCAATACAACTTAGACATGGCACCCAACAGGACTCTCCTAATGGGAATGTCACAGTCGTCAAGGGAAAGTTTCCGAGAATATGCCCAGAGATGGAGGCAATTGGCTGCTGCTGTTCAACCACCAATGTCTGAGAGAGAAATGGCAGACATGTTTATGAACACTCTCCAGGGAACGTATATTGACAGGTTGGCTGCTTTCTCGTCCACTAGCTTCGCAGATGTTGTTATAGCTGGGGAGAGAATTGAAAGCCTGTTAAAAATGGGTAAAATTTCCGATAATGGCGCCAGTTCGTCCAGCAGTACAAGGAAGCCTTTTGCAGGCCCTAGAAGAGCTGGCGAGACCAATGCCATTCATACCAACAGGGGTAGGCCCCAATATGTTCAAAGGTCCATAGCAGCAGTCACTATCCCTGCTCCAGCACATCCTCTGCCAGTCTATCAACCTCCTCAACAAAACTTCCAACAACAACCTCCGTATCAGCAGAACCAATATCCTCCAAGGAACTACAACAACAACAACTCCAACAACAACAATCAACAGAGGCCATTCCAACAAAGGCCCTCTCAAGCTAATCGAGTGATCGACCCGATTCCAATGCCGTATGCTGCTTTGCTGCCACAGCTTCTGAAACTCAACCTGGTTGAGCTAAGAACGTTGGCACCTCCGGATCCAAACAGTCTACCAAGAAACTATGACTCTAATGCTAGGTGTGCTTTTCACTCAAACGCGCCTGGTCACAGTACAGAAAAATGCAGGGCACTGCATATGAAGGTACAAGACTTAGTAGACTCCAAGGCTTTGAACTTTGCACCTCCGCCCAACGTCAACAAAAACCCAATGCCACACCATGGTGGTCCCCGAATTAATGCTATCGAAGAAGACCAACCGTCTTATTTGATAACCAGTGTGGATCAGATCAGGACACCATTGGTGGAAATCAAGGCTCAACTCCGTGAAAGCAATATATTTCCGGGGTGTGAACTAGGGTGCCCATACTGCAATATTTCTTGGAATGGGTGTGAAGACTTGAGGAATGGCATTGACAGCCTTATTCAGAGTGGCTTACTGCAGATCACTACATCATTCCCGGCAAACCCGACGACTTCATCAGCAATGGTTTCAGATCCTCCTACAAATACAGCAACAATTGTTCCCAACAATTCATCAGCAACATCAGCAAGTACTTCATCTGTTCTACCCAATGATCAGTTTTCAACAGTTTCTCCTGCTACAACTTCAGCTTCAGTCCACTTCGACTCCCCATCAACAACAACAACAGTTCTTCCAACAGAACCTTCTACAACACCAGCAAACAATCACGAAGATGTCTCCACTGTTACCATATTCTACGATCCAGAAAACAATTCCGCTTATCATTCAGAAGGTGCTGCTCCCACTAGAGCACCAGTTACAATCTTTTATGATCCACAGACAATAACAGTCCCCTCAGCAGCAGCAATCAGTCCAGTCACCGTCACGGTACCTGGACCTGTACCATATGAAAGCAATAGGGCCATCCCTTGGCACTATGGCTCTGACTTGTACTGTGAAGGGAAAAGAATCACTCTGGAAACATCATCACCTGCACCACAAGTTGATAATGTGGGGGGAGGCGGAGGCTTCACTCGAAGCGGACGTCTCTTCGCTTCACAAGTCCAAAGACCCACTGCCGAAGCAGAAGCTGCTGCCAAGGCAAAGGGTAAAGGACCGGTGCAGGAAGATCCAGCTGCCAAAGAAGCCCTGAAGACTCCATTTGATCAGGAAGTTGATGAGTTTATGCGGATCATCAAGAAGAGTGATTATAAAGTTGTGGATCAACTTCACCAAACTCCATCCAAAATCTCCATCCTCTCACTGCTCATGTGCTCCGAAGCCCATCGGAATGCACTACTGAAAGTCCTGCACGCAGCTTACGTGCCAGAGGAGATTACTGTCAACCAGTTGGAAACGGTGGTTGGGAATGTTACTGCTAGCAACGGGCTAGGGTTTACCAATTCTGATTTGACAGTGGATGGTCGTAACCACAACAAAGCCTTGCACATAACTATGGAATGCAAAGGAGCTGTCCTTTCTCATGTGCTGGTGGACACAGGTTCCTCCCTGAATGTCTTACCAAAGAAGGCTCTGGTGAAGTTAGAATATGATGGATTGGCATTGAGACCCAGCAACCTGGTGGTTAGAGCTTTTGATGGCTCAAAGAGATCGGTTCTGGGAGAGATTGAGCTGCCCGTGACAATTGGCCCGCAGACTTTTAAAACTATCTTTTATGTGATGGACATTCAGCCCGCCTACAGCTGTTTGTTGGGTAGACCCTGGATTCACGCCGCTGGCGCTATAACGTCTACCCTTCACCAAAAGTTAAAATTTGAGTGGGAGGGTCAAGTTGTCACAATCTGTGGAGAAGAGGACATCTTTGTTAGCCACCTGGCTACCTACAAGTACATTGAGATGGATGGAGAAATCCATGAAACGATGAGCCAAGGTTTTGAAGCCTTGAATGTCAATGAAGCATCTGCTGTTTCAGGAATCTCCATGTCGTCATATCAACAAGCCCGGAAGGTTGTTGAGGAAGGAACTGCCCTAGGCTGGGGCAAGGTTTTAGCTGTGGAGGAGAAGAAGGACAAATTTGGGTTGGGTTACAAACCAACTCAACGTCAAGCAAAGGCTGCTGCAGAGCCAGGATTTGTCAGTGGGGGAATGCTAACCCCCGATGCTATCAACTGTCTGGAAGACGAGCTGGAAGAAGAACGCAACCTGGAGAATTGGATTCGTCCAAAGGTCCCGGGGGGCAGTGTCTCGAACTGGTCTTCCCAGGGAATTATAAGTGTTACTCGAGCAGAGTAATTATTATTTCCTGTATCTTTTATAGCATGCATCAAAGTCTTGCATCTTGCCCAAGATGACAAGACTCATTTTGTAATCAGGGCCATCTGTACTTTTGTGCAAACAAGATTAAATTAGTGAAATATCAGACAATCTTTTTGCAAACGAGTCTTTTTTCTTTTCTGCTCACTGTTTTTCCATTTTTCTTTTTGTACAAAAATAAATGGCGGTGTTTTCAAAATGATAACTTCATTTCACTTTTTTCTAAAGCAAGATTAAAATCAATCACTAAAATGAACCGACTTAACCCTTGCAGAGAGTGCCTTCCAGACAGCACCGACAACAGCACAGCTATGACATCGTATGACTTTGACAATCCGATCAATCAAGCTGATGAAGGGGTTGATGAAGAATATGAGCTTCCTGAAGAGCTAGCCAGGTTGCTGAGACAGGAGGAAAAAGTTATTACTCCTCATCAGGAGGAGATTGAAGTGATTAATCTTGGTACGAAGGAAGACGTGAAAGAAGTCAAAATCGGGGCCTGCCTGCAAGACTCAGTGAAGAGACAGCTGATAGATCTGCTTCAAGAGTATGTTGATGTGTTTGCTTGGTCCTACCAAGATATGCCAGGGTTGGATACCGATATTGTTGTGCATAAGCTGCCTTTGAGGGAAGAATGCCCACCAGTCAAACAGAAGTTGCGCCGAACTCGCCCAGACATGGCTATGAAAATCAAGGAAGAGGTACAAAAGCAATGGGACGCCGGGTTCCTTGCTGTGACTAGCTATCCTCCGTGGGTTGCTAACATAGTACCTGTGCCTAAGAAGGACGGAAAAGTAAGAATGTGTGTTGATTACCGGGATCTGAACAGAGCCAGCCCGAAAGATGACTTCCCATTACCTCACATTGATGTATTGGTGGATAACACGGCTCAGTTCTCGGTATTCTCCTTCATGGATGGATTTTCGGGATACAATCAGATCAAGATGTCACCTGAAGACATGGAGAAGACAACATTCATCACACCTTGGGGCATGTTCTGTTATAAAGTGATGCCATTCGGACTGAAGAATGCTGGTGCAACGTATCAACGGGCTATGGTAACATTGTTTCATGACATGATCCATAAGGAAATCGAATGTTATGTGGATGATATGATCGCCAAGTCCCTTACAGAGGAAGATCACCTGGTGAATCTGCTCAAGTTATTCAAGCGTCTGAGGAAATACCAACTAAAGTTGAACCCCAACAAATGCACATTCGGGGTGCGATCCGGTAAGCTGCTGGGCTTTATTGTAAGTGAGAAAGGGATTGAAGTTGACCCTGATAAAGTCAAAGCTATTCAAGAAATGCCTGCACCGAAAACTGAGAAAGAAGTTCGAGGGTTCTTAGGTCGATTGAACTACATTTCACGGTTCATATCTCACCTTACAGCAACTTGTGAACCCTTATTCAAGCTGTTAAGAAAGGAGCAAACGGTCAGGTGGAACGAAGACTGCCAGAAAGCTTTTGACAAGATCAAGGAGTATTTGCAAGAACCTCCAATCCTTATGCCTCCAGTTGAAGGAAGACCTCTGATTATGTACTTGACAGTATTAGAAGAATCGATGGGGTGTGTACTAGGTCAGCATGACGAGTCTGGTCGAAAAGAGTATGCGATATACTACCTAAGCAAAAAGTTTACCGACTGTGAACAGCGTTATTCACTGCTCGAGAAAACTTGCTGTGCTTTAGCGTGGGCTGCTCGCCGACTGAGACAGTATATGTTGACCCATACTACTCTATTGATCTCAAAAATGGATCCAGTTAAGTACATTTTCGAGAAGCCAGCTCTTACCGGACGGGTTGCAAGATGGCAGATGATTCTCACAGAATACGACATACAGTACACATCTCAGAAAGCCATCAAGGGCAGTGTACTATCTGAATATCTTGCTGAGCAACCCATTGATGACTACCAGCCTATGAGGTTCGACTTCCCCGATGAAGACATCATGTTCATTAAAGCAAAAGATCATGAAGAGCCTATTCACACTGAAGGGCCTGACCCAGAAGAAGAATGGACTATGATGTTTGATGGGGCTGTCAACATGAATGGCCGTGGTGTTGGTGCAGTACTCATTACACCTAAAGGGGTTCACATGCCTTTCTCGGCAAAGCTCACTTTCAACTGCACTAACAACGAAGCTGAATACGAAGCTTGCATTATGGGTCTTGAGGAAGCCATTGACCTCAGGATCAAGACATTGACCGTATTCGGAGATTCAGCTTTGGTAGTCAATCAGACCAACGGAAAATGGTACACCCACCAAGATCATCTGATACCTTACAGGGATTATACAAGAAGGTTATTGACTTTCTTCACAACAGTCAAGCTTGAGTATATCCCTCGGGACGAGAATCAGTTTGCGGATGCTCTTGCTACCATTTCATCCATGATCAAAGTTCAAGCTGCTAACTTTGTACCTCAGATTTCAGTATCGAGACTTGATAGACCAGCATATGTATTTGCAGCAGATATTGCTAAAGATGATAAGCCTTGGTTCCATGACATCAAGTGCTTCTTGGAGGATCAAACGTACCCACCTGGGGCATCTTCCAATGATAAAAAGACTTTAAGAAGGCTAGCTGGAAGTTTCTTTCTGAACACTGATGGATCTTTATACAAGAGGAACTTTGATATGGTACTCCTCAGATGTGTTGACAAGACAGAAGCAGATTTGTTGATGCATGAAGTGCACGAAGGATCCTTTGGTACCCATGCAGGAGGGCATGCCATGGCTAAGAAGTTGTTAAGATCAGGCTATTACTGGATCACAATGGATGCAGACTGTTGTGCTTACGCCAGAAAATGCCATAAATGCCAGATTTATGCAGACAAGGTGCATGTGCCTCCCAATCCCCTGAACATAATGTCTTCACCATGGCCCTTTGCTATGTGGGGCATTGACATGATTGGCAAAATTGAGCCAACTGCTTCGAACGGCCACAGATTCATCCTGGTCGCCATCGATTATTTTACAAAGTGGGTTGAAGCAGCCTCATATGCAAATGTCACAAGGCAAGTGGTAGCCAGATTTCTGAAAAGAGATATCATCTGTCGGTATGGAGTGCCCGAGCGAATCATTACTGATAATGGTTCCAACTTGAACAACAAAATGATGGCAGAGCTGTGCCGGGACTTCAAGATCCAACATCACAATTCTTCTCCTTACAGGCCAAAGATGAATGGCGCTGTTGAGGCAGCAAATAAGAATATCAAGAAGATTGTGCAGAAGATGGTAGTCACTTACAAAGATTGGCATGAAATGCTACCGTTTGCCTTGCATGGGTACCGCACATCAATCAGGACATCCACTGGGGCAACACCGTATCAACTTGTGTATGGTATGGAAGCAGTCCTACCTGTTGAAGTTGAACTACCCTCCCTACGGGTACTGATGGATGTTAAGCTAAACGAAGCAGAGTGGGTTCGGGCCCGATACGAACAACTAAGTCTGATCGAAGAGAAAAGATTGGCTGCAATCTGTCACGGGCAGCTATATCAGAAAAGAATGAAGAGAGCCTTCGATCAGAAAGTCAGGCACCGAGAGTACCGGGTGGGAGATCTTGTGTTGAAGAGAATCCTCCCTCCTCATACAGACCACAGGGGCAAGTGGACTCCCAATTACGAAGGACCATTTGTTGTGAAGAAAGTCTTCTCTGGTGGAGCACTGATGCTCAGCACCATGGATGGTGAAGATTTCCCGTCCCCTGTGAATTCAGATGCAGTTAAAAAATACTTCGCATAAAATGACCCGCTGGACATAAAAACAGAATGTAAGTCCAGGCAAAATAGGGCCCCCCGGCGAGTCAAAGACAGAATAAAAGACTCGGGCAAAAATAAGGGAAATAAGCAAAAAATGTACACCCGCTGAGTTGAAAAGCCGCATTGGACAGCTCAGGCAAAAATGGGTATCCCGATGGATTGAAAACCCGAAAGGGCGATCCATGCAAAACAAGGGAATAAGCGAACAACTGCATTCTGAATTCGTCTGTATCACCTACAACTTGGTAAGCTCCAAGGGATCAAGCTGCAATCAGAATCAACTCTCTCCAGAAAGCAAGACGAGAAGAACGTCATTGTCATACGAGTCATAGCAGAAGAGGAAGCTCCTTGAAAGCATCGCCAGCACCGCCAGCACTTTATTTCTCAATTTGTAACAATCTCCTCATTTCAGGAGATATGTTTCTCTGACTGTATCTTGCCAATTCAGGGCACACGAATTAATATAATCAGATTTTCAGTCATGTCTCGTTTTTTACATTTTATGTTTTGCAAAGAGTTGTCTGATGTCTCTAAAAACACAATTGCATAAGTACAGATGCCTCTCTCTAAAAATAAAACACATGCTTGCAGGGAATATACTTACTCTCGAAAGTACTTATTTCCTATGACGGAATCTCAGTAAAAGATACCTCGGGACCATTTGTGCGTTTCTTTATCTTTGCAGGATTGCAGGTATCCAGAACACAACTTGGGGCATACAAGTTACGTCTCAGCAAGCTGGCAAATCTACAAAAGATATCGGCATCCGAAATGCTCTATCCCCAGTCGAGTTGCTTCCCATTGCTCGCCCCAGCTGAATTACCAACAGCATCTCCCAGCTGTAATACCAACCATTATTCCTCAGCAGGATGCGAGAATCGAGGAATCATCTCCCCACAGAGCTTCAGGCCTCTATTCAGAAGAGCAGCGCACGAAGAAGTCACAACAGAGAGAGAGAAAGCTTCTACAAACCCCAGCTGGGTCCCGTATTATAAGAATATGTCAATCGATGACGTATATCCCCAAGCAGATACAACTACAGATCTATCAATGATCTCATCCCCAGCTGGGATGTTCACTTCAAGCAGATCGATCAGAGATCTTTGCAGCAACGGGATCCGAATCCCGGATCGGTGCCTCTTTGCATAATCATAGCATTCGCATCATATTCACCCCCAGAGCGTAGCATTCCGTCTAATACGGAGCATTACGGAAAAAAAATCAAATGCATAGCATAATCATAAGTCATGTTGTGATTTGAACACTTGTAAATATTGACAATCTGTCGGCATACAGAATACATCCCCATCAGAGTCCCAGCAAAAGCAGTTGCCCCATATCACAAACACCAGTGCATATCTCCTTTTTGATACCCGTCCGTATCATCATTTCCCAGCAGGTTGCCTGAATACACTTTACAAACCAAGATCACCAGTATTGCAGATACATCCTGACACTCGTCCGTGTCGTGTCACCAGCAGAAAGCCAAAGACACCCTCTTTGCACTTACATATACCTATACACTTTCTTGACACCCGTCCGTGTCATATCCCCAGCGTGGTCGCCTATACTTGTATATACACTTTCCTGACACCCGTCCGTGTCATATCCCCAGCAGATAAACACTCACCTATACATTATATACTCACTACTCATTGGTACACCTACT
Source organism: Lathyrus aphaca (assembly GCA_963966055.1). Lineage (NCBI taxonomy): Eukaryota > Viridiplantae > Streptophyta > Magnoliopsida > Fabales > Fabaceae > Lathyrus > Lathyrus aphaca. The sequence goes on along the minus strand of OZ014524.1, from coordinate 500,592,766 downwards.
CAGATACTCGTCCGTATCTTATATACACCATGTATATCCCCGCAGATTCGACAGTAGTCCTTGTTCTTTGTTAACCAGTTGGTACTCGTCCGTACCATCATCTCAGAACATTGCGTCTAATGTTTGTTTCTACATGATACTCGTCCGTATCATAGTCTTAAGGATGCTCGTCCGCATCTTTAATCCATACACCGTGTCAAACACTTATGTCTTCGTGAATATAGATGCTCGTCTGTGTCTACTATTCCCCAGAAGGATACTTTCAGATGCAACACTCGTCCGTGTTCCTTGTTAACCAGTTGATACTCGTCCGTATCATCAGCTCTGAGCACGTGTCAGTTTGTTCCTACATGATACTCGTCCGTATCATAGTCTTAAGGATGCTCGTCCGCATCTTTAATCTATACACAATACCAAACACTTATACCTTTTGTTTCTTGGATGTAAACGCTCGTCCGTATTTACTATATCCCCAGTAGATCGCAGTCAAATTTCCTTTTTATCTAACACTCGTCCTGTGTTATGATAAACTTTGAGAGCAGCCGTCCCCTGCTAAGTGGTCGTCCTCCACTTCTTGATGGTCGTCCTCCATCATGCTCATCCGATGGCCGTCCCCATCGTTGATTTTAGCAGCCGTCCCCTGCTAGGTGGTCGTCCTCCACCTTTTGATGATCGTCCTTCATCACTTTATCCAATGGCCGTCCCCATTGTTGATTTTAGTTGTCTAACACTCATCCTGTGTTATGATAAACTTTGAGAGCAGCCGTCCCCTGCTGAGTGGTCGTCCTCCACTTCTTGATGGTCGTCCTCCATCATGCTCGTCCGATGGCCGTCCCCATCGTTGACCTTTTCTATCCGATGGCCGTCCCCATCGTTGATATTTTGGCAGCCGTACCCTGCCAGGTGGTCGTCCTCCACCTTTGATGGTCGTCCCCATCATATTTCTTTTATGCCCAACAGAGCAGCCGTCCCCTGCTAGGTGATCGTCCTTCACCTTTGATGGCCGTACCCCATCATCTGTTTATTTCATTTATTCTTTAACCCGATGGCCGTCCCCGTCGTGGTCCCTTTTCTTTTTTAACCCGATGGCCGTCCCCATCGTTGGTTACTTTACCTTTGTGAACTTGATGGCCGTCCCCGTCATGTTTCACCAATCCCCAGAGAATGTTACTACTTTATCTTGATGGCCGTCCCCATCATATTATCTTAGTTTTCCCAGCTAGTCGGCCGTCCCCGTCTTAGCTTTATCTTTTATCCCCAGCATGTCGGTCGTCCCCGTCATCGCTTTATTTTACACACTTTCCCCAGCATGTCGGCCGTCCCCGTTTACCCAGCAGTCGTCCTCTGCTCGACGGTCGTCCTCCGTCGCCCACACTTTACAATATACTTTATTTGCTTTTACAATCTATATCCCTTTTCTTCTTCATTTCTGTGAGTGCAAATTTTGGACTGTCTTTGGTATTCAACCACAAGTTATCTTGTTTGCCTGTTAAGCCGCCGCTTACAACCTGCACAGCTAACTCATGCTTGAATAGGGGCAGCTGTAAACACCCCAAATTTGCCCTCACCCATTCACACATGACTTGTGATCATCTCGTATGCATAAACACAATCACATCATCTCATGTCTCATTTGGTTTCACTGGATAGTTTCTAAGGCATCTGCACCTAGGGTTTGTGATCTGAGCAACCTCAGGGCATCTTGAGCCATTCCAAAGGCCACTAATCAACTCAAAGGGGTCCACGTGTGTTCTTATATCATGTTACATCCTCACAAAGTCAAAATTGCAGAGGGATCACAAGAACTAGGGTTTGAGTGGATGCAGAGCCAGGATGAACTGCACAGTTGACTGAAAATTAGGGTTTTGGTTTCAGAGGCCATAACTCCAAATTTTTTGGTCATTCTTGTTTCCATTGGTCTCTATATGGTATAGGGAGTATGCATATCAATTTTCATGAAGAAATTCCATGGGGAAGTCATCTGATCAAGAGTTGACTTTTCAGACAAGTCAGTGCAAAATCAGGGCATCTGAGGCCCCCAATGACCCAACCAATGGTTGATCTTCATCATTTTGAGTGTATATGATCTTTATTTGATCATGGAAGAAGTTTGAAGTTCATAAAAATCAAGAATTTAGGGTTTGTGCAGAAATTGACTTTTTGGGTTTTGTTGACTTTTCAAGAATGCACCATTTTAGGGCAATTTTCAAGCTTTGATTCATGATCCAAAAAGGCTTCAAATGGAAAAACTTTGGTCATGAAAGTTGTAGATCTCATCTTTCCCTTTTCAAAAAGTACAAGAACATGATCTAACTCTTCATGGATCAAAAGTTATGGCAATGCAAAGTTAGCAAAAATCATTGTTTTTCAAGTTATGCACTAAATGGAAATTTTGCAATGTCTTGAACCAATGCATTATGCAGCCTTCAATTCATGTCAAACCATTATGTAAACATTCCCCAAGTTACCAAAATCAGATTTGAACTAAGTTTGCCCTTGGTTTCATGTTTGGTTATGCAAAGGATCACATGTGAAACATAAGCTAGCCAAGTTGCAAAAACTCATGATTCATTTCCTACAACTTGCAGCATTGGAAGCTGACTTTGGGCTAGCCTCTCCCTCACCTTTTGCTGCGCCAGCCATGCCTTGTACTTGTCTAACTTTGAGCCATGCCCTATCTTACACAAAAGTGGATTATGAGCAAAAGTAGCCACACCTATCATAGCAGGCCAAGTCACATCAAACAACCAATCAGAATTGTTTATTGTATCCATTTGCAAGCTAAACATAACCTCAAGCAAGGCTGAAAGGGACACATTCATCACTTACACAAAAACTCACCTCATTGCAAGTTCCTTCGAATCACTCTCCACAGTCTTCAAACACTTAAACTCTCATCATCACTCAACTCACCACACCTCATAGACAAGAAACACCCCAAGCATAAGCCTGAAACAAGCCTGAAAACTCCATTGCCATCATTCACCTCAAGCTGCAGATTCTATCGAATCTCTCATCCTAGCTCATAAACACACAAACCAACACCACAGATCATCTCTACACATCCTCTGGACCTCAAACACCCCATCACCATGACCTGAAAGTGCCAGAATTTCATATGCCATTTTTGACTGAACTGAAGCTGAAGCATTCGAATCTCATTATCCAGCAAATCTAAACTCCATTTGAGCATTCAAGCACCTTTGGGGGATCAAGTGGAGCAGCTTGCATCAAAGGAAGTGGCCTGAAAGTTCCTAAATCAAGAGCTGCAAATCTCAGGTAACTCAAAAATAATTTTTCCAGAAATCTCTTTTTATGTTACAAACTTGTTCTTCATGATGCACTGATCATTCTGGTACCTTTAGTTTTTGAAATGGTTGCGTTTTAGGGATTTAATTTCTGTTTGAAGCTCACGAACCCTAGAACTTAGTTTCTTCGATTCAGATGATTTAGGAAAGATAAATTTGTTTTGGGAGAGGGGTTTAGCTCGTGAGGTGATGGAGATCATTTCCCATGTCTTAGGTTTCATTTATATTACGTTTTGAGAGGTTTTGGGATTTTTCAGGTGAGCTTCTGGCCGGAGAAGACGACCGGAAGTCTTCTCCGGCCACCCGAGTGTGATTAGGGCTTAATCCCATAATTAATGTTAATTTGAATTTGAGCCGTTGATTGCCGCTGACTCGTTGACTACGCGCGCAAGGGAAAGGCCAGGATCTCTTTAATTAACCCTAATCCACGTGTTAGGGTTAATTAATCATTTTTTATTTAATTTAATCAGAAACAATCTGGGCCTCTCATTCTGGCGCGCAGTCAACGTTTTTGAACCAAGATTGCATCCTAGCCTCTCATTCTGTTTACTTCCCATTTTATTTGATTTTTAATTCATTTTATTTCATTTATTTTGCACATTTATTTTAAAATAGTTAAAAAATCATAAAAATTATGAAACTTTTTCTTTAAGGTTTTATTAATTTTTATGACACAAAAACATTTTTATTTTATTTTTTATCATTAAAAAAGTATTTTTAAATATTTAAAAGATTATTTTTAATTGATTAATGAGAATTAATTAATTAAAAATACTTTTAGGTATTTAAAAATTACAAAAAAATTCATGAAATGTTCTAAGACATTTAGAAACATTGTCCAACCTTCAAACCAAATTTCTTTTTTGATCTTGATGCATTTTAAGAATTTTTCATTGAATTAAATCATTTTTGATGCATTATTTTGTTCATAAGTTTGAAAATTCATTTCTGCCTATTGGTGAAGGTTGAGACATTGATTCTTCTTGCATTGTTTTCCATTTAGCATGAACTTTCAAGGATAAAAAGGCCATGATTTGATCTTGCATTTTCTAATTGATTGGCATTTCTTTTGTTACAAACCCTAAAAAGCCCTAATAACTTGCAAAATTCATAACTTGAGTTTGGTTGAGAGTTGAGAGCTCCCCTTTGGGCAGTGGTTCATTATAGGCCTAGGGTTTCTTTGGGTACCATTTTCCATTTTTTAGGTTAAGGTTTGCTTCTGTTTTTGGTTTGTGTTTGATGTTTGATCCATGAACCCTAATTTGGGCTTTCATTTGCATCCTTCTTGCATTTCCTTGCATAACTTGACTTGTCATTTCACTTTGTGCATTCTTATGATTCATTTGACATCTTAAGACATGTAGAAAGCATCATTGATCATTGCATTGCATATTTGCCATGTCATTTGTCTTGTATGTTCCATAACATTTCATGTTTGTTCATGTTCCTTAGCTTGCATCATTTGCATTCATAACCTTGTATGAACATCTCCAGGTCTTGCCTCATGTTTGCAGCACCTCATGGCATCATAATCATCATCACCATGCTTCTGGTTGTGCTTTGCCTCATGCCATTTCATCTCCTCTTGCATTGCATTGCATTTCTTTCTAACATTGCAGGTGGTAAGTAACTTGAGAAGTGAATTTGCCTTCACTTCTCATAACCTCTATTCTCATCTCTCTTGCATACCTTGCTGCATTCTTATGTGTGTTTGAGTTTGAGCTTGCTCATTCTTCCTCCTCCCACTTTCTTTCTTCAAGTGACTTGACTTCTTGGATGAAGCAAGTCACTTTGCTTCTCTTGATCTTGTTCATCTGCTTCCTGGTGGTTCATCTGAAGATTGTTCTTGAAAACCTCACAAACATTAGGACCAACCAAGCATGATAATGAATTAGGGTTTTGATTAGTCTCCCCCATAGTTTTTACCTTTGTGTCTCTCCTTGAGTCATCTCCCCTCACCTCATAATCAGGGACTAAACCCTCAAGGCTTTAAGACTTTGTGCTTAAGATCATGCCTGCATCCTTCTTTTAGGATGGAGTGTATAACTTTAATCCTAAGTCTTGGACCCTTAAGGTGTTGAACTCTCTTAATTAATCCATCTAATAATCATCAAGACATTACACTTGTAACTTGGGCCTTGCATTAGGGTTCTAATTCTTCCTTAATTGGTTAAGAAGGACTAACCCTAAAGTTAATGGACAAGTCCCCCTCAAGTTGTCTTACAAATCATAAAAAGCACTTCATCATCATATCATTAATAAAATCCACTTAATCAAAGGTTTGTTCTGTCATGGGTTTAATCCCTAATCATGGATTAAGCTGAGGATCCTTCCTCAGCTTAAACACCCTCATCTATTATCCTTCTTTTAGGATAGTGTAATGAGCCTGTTAAATCCCTGATTATGGCTTAACCTCATTACTTAACACTAAACAAAAATCACAAAAACATCTAATTAATCACAAGTAGGTTAATGATCTTAACCCTACATCAAAGGTGATTAAGTGTGAGAATCTGACTTCACACTTAAGGTAATTCTCATTACCCCTAATCAGAGGGATGATGTGATGAGTTTACCAAATCCATTGATTTAGGTTTAAGCTCATTATCTTATGACAAACTCCAAAAAGAAATAAAAGACTGAAAACACAAGAACAAACAATAATCGTCTCCTTCGGGATTCTTTTCTCATCATCTTCACTCACAACCGAGAACTTGCTTCTTCCGTCTAATGCAAGACAGTTTGCATCTGTGCCAGACAGATCATACACTTGAGCATAGACTGCAAGCAGTTCACCAGTCAATTCTTTCAGTCTCTTTGGGTCGAACTACGGTGTTCTGACTTCCTCATTGCACGAGAGGATACGTAGGCATAACTTAACAGTTATCGAACAAAAGTCTCTGTACATCCCCCCTCCTTCCAGCTTTATTCTTTAGCCTCATTATCATGAGCATCTTACTCCTGTCCTTACACTGACACCGTACATTTACACATCACATTTCTTTACACTGACACTTGTACATCTTTTCCAGCTCTTTTATGCACAAATAGCACTGACACTACCCCTTTAAAACACAAATCTTTTAAGCGTGGATCCCGTCGAGTACGGCGGACAATCTGGGTGCTAATACCTTCCCAGGTTGTAACCAACCCCCTTTCTCAGCCTCTCTGGTTCGCAAACTGTCTTATCCATCTCTTTCTAGGTCTATGCAGCATTACCTTTCCTCCGGGATAAAAATGCCTAGCTGGCGACTCTTTTCATTCTCCAGTGAGTTCACGGCTGTGTGTTCTCACTGTTCCCTTCGCCGACCGTTCGCGTCTGTACCTTCATTTGATCCATTTTCATTTGTCGGGAGCGACAATCGGCACGAAAAGACAATACAAATCATCAAAAATCACTAAAATAGATACCTAACACGGCCTACAGTGTCCAATGACATGACACGTGTTAGAAACATACGCCAAAGTCATCAAAACTCGACAAAATTCCAAAATACAGTGGTCTGACATGGGTCGCCGTGTCGTGTGACACAACCCATGTCAGGCACACTGAAGTCAAATTTTGTTTCCCAATCCAGAAAGCTGACACGGGTGCCCTTGTCGTGTGACACAACCCGTGTCAGAGTGCGATAAAACCCAATTTTTCCCCAAACATTTTTCTGCTGCATTTTGACCTCAAAAACCACCAAATACCAGTTTTCTACAACATCAAAATGCATCAATTGTTCATGAAATTTACATATAACAACACTTAATAGTCTAAATCAATCTAATTCATCAAACATCAAAATTATCAATAATTTACAAGAACCTAATCTATTCCTAAACCAAACCCTATAAAATTATAATAAGTTATGAAATCTCCCCATACCTTAGAGAATTCCTTAGATTGACACTCTTCTCCAAGGTTCCTAGCAATTTCATGACCTTAAGCTTCTCTCCTCTTCTTCTCCTCTTTAGCGTTCTTCACAATTTTCACGATGAAAATTAGAAAAGTGATCGGTCTTCTCTTCTTAGACAAAATATCCCAATTAATGATTTTCCAAACATACACTTACTCTTTTCTAATAAAGACCACCTAGCCCTTTCCTTAATATATTTTTATTAATAATAATAATAATAGTATAATAATACATTAATTATTCATTATAGATAAAAATACTCCTTATACTCCCAAATGACCAACATAACCTCCATACCCTCACTTATATTATTTTAAATAATAAGTAATAATTCGAATAATACAACATGATTATTCTTATTATTAATATTATTAAAATAATTTCCCCACAATGCATTGGGCCACATAACCCCCTATTGTCAAAATCATCATATATCCTCAAATAAGCAACAATTACTCATAATCGAATTTGGGGTGTTACAACTCTCCCCCACTTAAAGAAATTTTGTCCTCGAAAATTTATCTGATTCAACTATTTTAACTACTTATTTCATCCGACTAATCAACTCTCGACTCAGAAAGGCAACTCCACATATAATACAAACCATAACTCATAACATCAACGACAACAACAATGCAAATACTACACAAGTGATACACTTGAAAACTAGCATCACAACACAAGATAGTACCCAACTCAAGAATTCAATTATTGAAGTATTAGAACCCTACAACATAGGAACACACATCTCCAACACGATGTTAATACGACCAACCTCAACATTATTGTTACTCACATATGAGCCATTGCACTACGCCACGCGTTCACTGCGCACTCTGATTACCTGTAAGGTAGTAACTCCACCAAGTTCAACTTCCAACTCCCAATCACCAAAATCGATATAGTAAAAGACTTCGACTTAACTCTTCAGAATTTATGTCCCACATGTATCCTACACTCTCATAGTTATTGATTACTTCAACTTAGATCTATAGGACAACACCTCTGACATTCAACATAATTACAATGACGCCTACTTCCAAATCTTGGGTAAGATATACATGTACTCCCATGAATTTCCAATTATCCTCAACACAACTATTACTTTACCAACTTTTAATAACATGTCCCTCAAAAATCATCTTAAACACACAACATCACTACAACAACATAAGGTACATGGGTCCAACAAATTTCTAAAAGATACTGATATCTTTCGCTTCTAGTTTATTCAACATATCGAATCCTTGAATCCTACTCATACCGACACAACCCTTCATAAATTCTTATCCGAAACAACACAACTAAACAACTCTTCTTGTTCCAACCAAAACTTGCACTTTAGTAAACCTACTGACAATTCACTCCTTCTAATACTTGCAACTCAACTTTATCCGAAACTCTTGTCAAATCACAGTGTTGCACTCTCATCTACTTTCCTCTCTAATCATCTCAAGAAAACTTCAAGTCTCACGCAACTTAATTCATCACCAAAGCAACACACCAATTATCTAGAGTTCAACTATGAGTTTCCATATTAATATTCAATCCAAACTCAACTTCATACTATCAACCTTAAATCCGACTAACATTCTTATATAAGAATTTACATCGACAAAACAAAAATATTCTCGGCTTAACTTCAACTAATCCAACATGCTTACTATTCCAGTCGGCATGACACATCTATACATCAATTATGATTCTATCTACTATCAAAAATAGATTAAGGGTGATTAGTTCCTCAATTTGTCGATAGACATCTGACAACCATAACGGTGGCATAAATCATAATTACCCATCACAATAGCGTACTTCAACTCGTGCCCCAAAGTCCGTAAGCATAATGCTCTGCCAACTCTCTAAGGCTTACCAACGCCTTCTTAGTTTCCTTGGTTCCAACTTCGACAATTATACCAAAACATCCAAAATCCATTCCACAATCTCTTATACGCACTCATAGCACAACACAATCTTAAATATATTTCCATCACCGGAATCGCTACAACATCGAGTACAATCCAATTCGGTTTGTTCCAATTACAACTTTCATCTAGGTTAAAAATTTTAACAACGTTACTCGAGCAATCGTATTTTCTCTCAACTCCACCATAAATTAACATCGTCACTTTACTCATTCTTATTCAACGTAAATTGCATCTCAATGCATTCTCCAACACAGTTACATTCTTAAACATACCAACATTTTATTCCTAATAATATTTCGCACTTGTCTTTATCTTTCTATATTTTCAGCAATAGTCGTTCATCTTCAACCACATATTTCTCTTCCAATACAGACCCCCCAAACACAAAATCATATTCCAAAATAAAGAGAATTTCGCTTAGATTCCAGAAATTCAAAAATCGCATAAATTCCATTTACGATCAAAAAGTTATCGCCCTTGCAATGAGAATGGTCATGAATTCCCGTAAGCTTCCAAAAATCAGCATAAGACCCAAATACTAAAATGCACTTATCTCTCTCTTTACCAACCTCCTGAAGGCAAATATGATATTCATACTGTAAGGAATTTAGTAAGCTTTCTAAAAAGTCCATAACTGCTTCAATCTGAATCTCGAGTAAACAATTATGCCTCTTTTTTCCGAAAGCTGCTCCAAATTCTCCAAAAATTAGAATTCGAGATTGATGAACATAAATTCCATCTTTCTCTCTTACTTCCAAAATTAACCAACGTCCTTTCTTTTTCCTCCAACTACGAAGATTACTCGAATTTAATCTAACTATACTCGCGACATACAATCTAACAGCATGATCCATCAACTTATCATTCCCTTCGGAAATATCTCTTAATCTCATTCAATTTCTAATCCATATTCTACGCACTTCTCACACTCGACCGATATGAATTCAAGAGTCCATACTCTCGCGGGTACGCAACCATGTCGCTTCAACAACCTTGCATTCTTGCAGCCAACATAAACTTAAACCAGCTTCTACTTCTCAATAACACGTTCGAGAGACAGTCTCTCCCCCACTTAATTCTAAACCAACACCTGCAGACAACGACTAGAAACCAACAAGCAAGTGCCAATAGTGTTTTCACACACATGTGTCACACTGAGGAATAAATGACATTAACAACATTGGCCGGATGGACCGACCTGCTATGATACCACTAATGTAACACCCTTTTAACCCCATATATTATTCTCGATAAATAAACTGAAATAATCAGAATAACTCATAGAAGGTGTCACATTTCTTCATAAAACATAAATCCAAAATATTATATTAAAAATATTATTTTCTCTTAAAATCAAAACTATTGCAGCGAAATCATATATTCAAATTATTTTCCTCTTATCTCATTAAAACATAAAGACCTATTGGTCAAAGTCAACAATTATCATCATTCTCAATTCAACATTTAACAACTCATAAAACTCATAATAATAAAGCGACAATCCAAACATATAAGTGTTCTATTCCCCCTGATGTTACATCTATCTGAGCAAGACACTAGACACTATAGGATTAAGCTATACAACTTCCAGCTAAGACTTCACGCACCGCGAACTCATCTCGGATATATGCAAGTTACCCACAAAAGAGGTAACATTTCCAAGCAGGCAGGGTGAGAAATTATAAATCATTATAATAATATAAGGACATGGAATAATAAATAAATTAAGTACCACAATATCATAACATCGTCAACAACAAAATTCAGCAACAACACAATCAGAAGGCCATTCTTTAAAATGCGATGTCAACTATAATGAAATGCATAATATGCATGTGGTCCCAATTTTTCTCCGTGTGATGGCCATATGGCCATTAACCCTCCACAAGGGAGCACACCATAATCACCAAATCACTTCAATCCGCACAATGGGATTGAAGCTACCAATAGGCCGAAGCCCCACCAAAATATGCCATGAAATGCAACAATGTGATACTCCTCATAATCACCAAAAATCAACAAGTGCATCATTCATTTCCTTTTCAGCAATTAATCATCAAATAATCATGTCTTTCATTACGATAACACATCGATAATACTTCTTCATCGATAATAAAACAAAACACCTTCTTTGATCAACGAGACAACAAACAACTTCTCTCATTAACAATAACAAATCGTCAATTCACAATAACATCATGTTCATAAGCATAAAAACCAATTTTCAACAATACAACAAAACAACTTCTTTTATCAACAACAACAAATCATCAATTTACAATAAAATAAAGTTTATAAACATAAAACCAATTCCAGCAATATAACAAAACAACTTCTTTTATCAACAACCACAAATCATCAATTCTAGATAAAATCAGGTTTATAATCATAAAACCAATTCCAGCAATACAACAAAACAACTTCTTTTATCAATAACAACAAATCATCAATTTACAATAAAAATCATGTTTTATAGTCCATACATCAACTACCAAATCGACTACAAAAATCGACACAAAAAGACATTACAAATTATCAAGAATCACTAAAAAAGATACCTAACACGGTCTATCGTGTCCTATGACACGGCCCGTGTCAGAAACATACGCCACAGTAATTAAAACTCAGGAAAATTCCAAAATATATTGGCCTGACACGGGTGGCTGTGTCGTGTGACATTGCCCGTGTCAGGCACACTGAAGCCAAAAAAAATGTTTTCCCAATCCAGAAGGCTGACACGGGTGCCCGTGTTGTGTGATATGGCCCGTGTCAGAGTGCGATAAAACCCAATTTTCCCCCAAAAGTTTTTCTGTTGCGTTTTGACCTCAAATACCACCAAAACCAGTTTTCTACAACATCAAAATGCATCAATTGTTCATAAAATTTACATATAACCACACATAACATTCTAAATCAATCTAATTCATCAAACATCACAATTTATCAACAATCTACAAGAAGCTAATCTATTTCAAAACCAAACCCTACAAAATTATAATAAGTTCTGAAATCTCCCCATACCTTAGAGAATTTCGTAGATTGACACTCTTCTCCAAGGTTCCTAGCAATTTCAAGACCTTAAGCTTCTCTCCTCTTCTTCTCCTCTTTAGCGTTCTTCACAATTTTCACGATGAAAATTAGAAAAGTGATCGGTCTTCTCTTCTTAGACAAAATATCCCAGTTAATGATTTTCCAAACTTACCCTTACTCTTTTCTAATAAAGACCACCTTTCCCTTTCTGCAATATATTTTTATTAATAATAATAATAATAGTATAATAATACATTAATTATTCATATTATATAAAAATACTCCTTATACTCCCAAATGACCAACATAACCTCCATACCCCTACTTATATTATTTTAAATAATAGACAATAATTCAAATAATACTACATGATTATTCTTATTATTAATATTATTAAAATAATTTCACCACAATGCATTGGGCCACATAACCACCTATTGTCAAAATCATCATATATCCTTAAATAATCAACAATTACTCATAATCGAATTTGGGGTGTTACAACTCTCCCCCACTTAAAGGATTTCCGACCTCGAAAGTTTATCTGATTCAACTATTTTAACTACTTATTTCATACGACTAATCAACTCTCGACTCAGAAAGGAAACTCCACATATTATATAAACCATAACTCATAGCATCAACAACAACAACAATGCGAATACTACACAAGTGATACACTTGAAAATTAGCATCACAATACAAGATATTACCCAACTCAAGAATTCAATTATTGAAGTATTAGAACCCCACAACATAGGAACACACGACTCCAACACGACGTTAATACAAACAACCTCAACATCGTTGTTACTCACATATGAGCAACTGCACTATGCCACGCGTTCGCTGCTCACTTTGATTACCTGTAAGGTAGTAACTCCACCAAGATCAACTTCCTACTCCCAATCACCAAAACTGATATAGTAAAAGACTTCGACTTAACTCTTCGGAATTTCTGTCCCACATGTATCCTACACTCTCATAGTTATTGAATATTTCAACTTAGATCTGTAGGATAACACCTATGCCATTCAACATAATTACAATGACGACTACTTCCAAATCTTGGGTAAGATATACATGTACTCCCATGAATTTCCAATTATCCTCAATACAACTACGACTTTACCATATTTTAATAACATGTCCCTCAAAAATCATCTTAAACATACAACATCACTACAACAACATAAGATACATGGGTCCAACAGATTTCCACAAGATACTCATATCCTTCGCTTCTAGCTAATTAACATATCGAATCCTCCATTCTTACTCATACCGACACAACCCTTCATAAATTCTTATCTGAAACAACACATTTAAACAACTCTTCATGTTCCAACCAAAACTCACAATTTAGTAAACCTACTGACAATTCACTCCTTCTACTACTTGCAACTTAACTTTATTCGACATTCTTGTCAAATCACGGTCTTACATTCTCATCTACTTTCCTCTCTAATCATCTCAAGTAAACTTCAAGTCTCACGCCACTTAATTCATCACCAAAGCAACACCCCAATTATCTAGAGTTCAACTATGAGTTTCCATATTATTATTCAATCCAAACGCAACTTCATACTATCATCCTTAAATCCTACTAACATTCTTATATACGAATTTACATCGACAAAACAAACAATACTCTCGGCTTAACTTCAACTAATCCAACATACGTATTATTCTAGTCAGCATGACACATCTATCCATCAATTATGATTCCATATACTATCAACAATAAATTAAGGGTGATTAGTTTCTCAATTTGTCGATAGACATCTGACAACCATAACGGTGGCATAAATCATCATTACCCAACACAATAGCATACTTGAACTCGTGCCCCGAAGTCTGTAAGCATAATGCTCTGCCAACTCTCTAAGGCTTACCAACGCCTTCTTTCTTTCCTTGGTTCCAACTTCGACAATTATGCCAAAATGTCCAAAATCCATCCCACGATCTCTTATACGCGCTCATAGCACAACACAATCTTAAATACTTTCCAACACCGAAATCGCTACAACATCGAGTATAATCCAATTTGGTTCGTTCCAATTACAACTTTCATCCATGTTAAAATTTTTAACAACGTTACTCCAACAATCGTATTTTCTCTCAACTCCACCATAAATTAACATCGTCACTTTACTCATTCTTATTCAACGTAAATTGCATCTCAATGCATTCTCCAAAACAGTTACATTCTTAAACATACCAACATTTTATTCCTAATAATATTTCGCACTTGTCTTTAGCTTTCTAAATTTTCACCAATAGTCATTCATCTTCAACAAAATATTTCTTTTCCAATACAGACCCCCCAATTACTAAAATGCACTTATCTTTCTCTTCACCAACCTCCTGAAGGCAAATCTGATATTCAAACTGTAAAGAATTTCGTAAGCTTTTTAAAAAGTCCATAACCTCTTAAATCTGAATCTCGAGTAAAACGTTATGCCTCTTTTTCCAAAGGCTAGTCCAAATTCTCCAAAAATTTGTATTCGAGATTGATGAACATAAATTCCATCTTTCTCTCTTACTTCCAAAATTAACCAACGTCCTTTCTTTTTCCTCCAACTACGAAGATTACTCGACTTTAATCCAACTATACTCGCGACATACAATCTAACAACTTGATCCATCAACTTATCATTCCCTTCAGAAATATCTCTTAATCTCATTCAATTTCTAATCCATATTCTACGCACTTCTCACACTCGACCGATATGAATTCAAGAGTCCATACTCTCGCCGGTCCTCAACCACGTCGCTTTAATAACCTTTCACCCTGCCAGCCAACATTAACTTGAACCAACTTCTACATCTCAACAACACATTCGAGAGACAGAGTCTCCCTCACTTGATTCCAAACCAACACCTGCAGACAGCGACTAGAAATCAACAAGCAAGTGCCGACAGTGTTTCCACACACATGTCACACACTGGGGAATAAACGACATTAACAACATTGGGCGGATGGACCGACCTGCTATGATACCACTAATGTAACACCACCCTTCTAACCCCGTATATTTTACTCGATAAATAAACTGAAATAATCAGAGTAACTCATAGAAGGTGTCACATTTCTTCATAAAACATCAATCCAAAATATTATATTAAAAATATTCTTTTCTCTAAAAATCAAAACAATCACAGCGGAATCATATATTCAAATTGCAGTGCTCGCTCAGCGAGCGAGGGAAAGTGGGAATCCCGAAGTTTTTCGCTCAGCGAGCAGAGAGCTCGCTCAACGAGACCTGGAGCATGAGAAATTATATTTTTATTATTTTATTCTGAAAATTACTGAATACTGATTTAATTCGTTAATAGTGTCTATGAGTGAATATGGTGTAGTTGGGACAATGTTTGTTCCTTTAGTTTGAAGATAGTACTTAGGAATAATTTGGTTAAAAAGAATCTAATGAGATTGTATTAATTATGTGTAATGACCTCTGTTTGGATGATATGAATTATATTGACTGTATGTTGGTGAATGTGAAGATCAGGAGGATCGTGTCATGAATGGTTTTGTTCATGTTTATATATGTTGATGTATGTGTAATCGAGTCTTGAATACATATACATGTTGGTGGAATAATCATGTCTCAGATGGAGCGTAAGTGGTTATCCGGATTCATCGTGAATCAATGGGTGGGGGATGATCGTGTCTCAGTAGATTATGAATTTTAGATTTGTCATTTATTTTTTGGATTTTAGATTTTTCATTATAATTTGACATGTTATATCATTCAATGGATTATATATTATGGATTTTTATAATTTGTCATTTAATTTTTGTTTTTTCTTTCTTACAAGTTTAATGGCTATTAATGAGGAAGACACACACGAGACACACGAGACACATGATACAAATGAAGCTCATGAAAAAGTTCGAAGGTAGAAATTGAAATAAAACATGGAATAACAATTATGAGGTCAATTCACCGTGCTAGAGACAAAGGGTTGAAATTTGATGTACATTGGAGTGATGAGGACCAACTAATTGAGCCAAACGGTTCAATGTTGGCTTCATACATTGGTTCACTTGTCCGCCAGCACATTCCAATTACCAGTGATGATTGGAGGAATCCATTGTTGGCAGTTGGTAAAGACAAGATATGGAGTGAGATACAGGTACTTAATTACCAGACATGATTGATGTGTTATTAGATTTATTTTTACTTATACTAACAAATTTTATGTTTATATGTGTATATTTTTTTGTAGAGGTCCTTTAATATTGATGAAAGTCGACATGAGTATTGTCTCCAATTGGCCGGAAAGAGACATAGGGGATTTCGAGCCTTATTATCAAATAAATATCTGAGGGATGATCAATTTTTTTTGTTGAAGCAGAACTTCCACACTTGTATGCAAATTTGATCTCACCGGCAGAATGGCACGCTTTTGTAAAAAACAGAAATCTGAAAAATTTAATGTAAACTTATTTATATTTTTATGTCTATTAATTGTATTATATACTTGTTTATCTTTGCATTAGTTTGATATGATATGACTTAAACTTTTTATTCAGGATTTGAGTGCCATTAATCACCAAAGAGCACAAAACCCGCATATCCATACAAAAAAGGGCGAAAGGGATATGCACGCTTATAGCAACAAATGGTAACTATATAAATTATATGATCTTATTAATTGTATCAATATGTTATAATTGAAGATCTTATTATTTGTTAAATGTGTAGTTAGAAGAGGAGAAAAGTGAAGATAAATCTCTTCCAGAACATGTTTTGTGGAAGGCTGCTCGTGTGGGCAAGAGTGGAGTTACTAGTGAAGATGTTCAACAAGTTTATGAGAAATGTGTAAGTATAACATTATGTATTTAAAATATAATTAATTTTTAATCCCCATTAATAATTTACGATTTGTCAATGAATTACAGGAGAGTCTATCTAAATCCTTAACCACCGGTGAAGATCGGGATTGCGGGAGCATTCTTAGTCAAGTACTAAATGTTCCTTAGTATTCCGGTCGAGTGAGGGGTAAAGGATTTGGTGTGACTCCATCTTCCTTGTATAAGAAACCAAAAAGAATAAATCCTAGCAATCAAGAAGTGATGCAATCATTGGAGGAACTTAAAGCGCAAGTCCATGAATTTCAAAGGGATAAAGAGAGAAATGAGGCGGAAAAGCGCAATACCGGGTTGAAAGATACTAGTGACAAAGCTAGTATCAATTGTGAAAATTAAATTCCTGAGGTAATTAGCACATATTTATTTTAATTAAATTAACACATTTATTTTAATTGACCTTTATACACATTAGCAGTTATGCGTTCACTATTGCTTCACGACATTTCCTCTTGTCGGCTGTATTTGTCGTTACCGACTTATTGCATGGTTGGCAAGGGAAAAGTGTATAATAGAGCGGGAGAGTTACTTCACAATAATCTGCTCCCTCATGGATGTCTTAAAGTGTCAGTTGAGGTTGTTGTAGATATGGGTGTGGTACTACCTATACCTGACACGGTTTCAGAGATAACATTGTTGGGAGATGCAATAGGCTCGTTTATTGCATGGTTGTCATACCTGATTATCATAGAGGATGAGATAAGGTTAAAATCATTATGAATCGTTTAGTATTCAGATGTCATTTCTGAATCATTATGAAAATCATTTTGAACCTTACGTACATTTTTTGACAATATGGTAATTTTAGACTCCTACAAAAACCGTAGCTAAAGGGATTTTGCCGGAAAAAGAGTTTGTTGTGTCACAACAAAGAGAGGTACATTTAAAGTGTTATTCTATGATCCGAATTCAAAAGGTTTATGATTTTCTACTTTACCTAACTTATATGATTGTTAGGTTACTGCTCAAGCTTCATAACAGGTCCAGAGCAAGAAAAAGGATCCTGCAAGAAGAAATGCTACAAATCGCTTTCGGATGTGTCTTGAGACAATTGTGTCAGTATCAGATGTGATGCAAGGTTGTATTCGTCAAAAAGACATGGACGATGGTGTTTTTGGTTTTCCTCATTTCGAGATAATCGGAAGAGAGGACATGGAGCAAATTTTCGAGATAATCGGAAGAGAGGACATGGACCAGATTTTCAAGCATGCCTACATCTGGTACTCCAATCAATCTATTATTTATTTAGTTGAAAAATTTATTGGAACATTTCATTGAAAATAGTCTAATGTTTATTATGTATGTTTTTATTTAAGGTTCTTGTATGGCAAACTCGTACGCGAGACGCCATTTTCAAACTGATTCCGTTTCTTTACTTCCACCCATGTCAATGCAACGAAAATTGGTATGAATGTAGATACAGTAAGAGAACACTTAGTTGATAGATATATGGTGGCCAATACAGAAACTTTATTTATTTTTACCATATAATACTGGACACAAGTAAGATTTTCATTCTAATTTCATTCTAATCTTTGTATCTTTTGCGTAGAAATTATCCATCTATACTTTTGTTATACTTTATAGTGGACACTGGTTGTTGGTTGCCATTAATCCTACAAAATAAGTGGTCTATTATATGAATTCAGTGGAGCATGATTGGTCAACATATCTGAGTATGTAGGATGTCGTTGATACGTAAGTGAGATTGTTCAAAATATTCGTGTGTATTTGTATATTTAATTATTTTTGTGAGATTATTCTAAATTTCCGTTTATTCTTGTATAGATCTATACTAGTTTACTAAGCACAAAGAGATTTCCGAGTAGCACAGGCTAAAGCAAACACTATTCCATGGATCCATGTGCAGCTAGATTAATTTAATTTTCATAGTATTGTTTCTTATTAGTGATGCTACTTGATAACAAAAAACAACTATATATTAATTCTTATTTGTTTTTCTATATGTAATATCCTCAACAGAAAATGGCTTAGACTGCATGTACTATGTTTTGAGGTTCATGAGAGAAATCATTCATTTGGATCGATTAGAGATTCCTGATCTATGCATGAATTTATAACTTAGGATTTATTTTAATATTTGCCGGATATGTCATAATGCATATTTATCGTATATTATGCATATTATCGGATACTAACTAATTAATGTATATTTTGTTTTGTTATACGTAGTACTTTGAAGAATTTGTGTGTCCTCATTACACGCCCATAAAACTTGGTGAAATTATGGAGGAATTATGTGAATATATTATTGAAAAAAGAGTATTTTAAGGTATATATATATATATATATATATATATATATATATATATATATATATATATATATATATAGGATTATGTAAATTAAATGGTAAATTTTTTTTGTAAATGACTATTGGTATGTTATGTTGTGAATGTTTATATTGTGGTTTCTGGTGATAAATAACGACAATTTTGAAATGATTTATATTGGTTTGGAATGGTTTGAAATGAAATGGTTTATATGTACAATTAAATGAAAATATGGTTTGAATTATTGGTTTGGAATGGAATGAAATGAAAATATGGTTTAAATGAAAATATAGGTTATAGAAATTTAAATTATAGGTATACAGGTTTATACAAATGGATAAAATAGGATTTTAAAAAAAATCGTAAAAATTATAGGTATACTTTAGAGTGCGCTTTTAAGAAAAAGCGCTCTCTAAAGTTATATAAAAAATAAAATAAAAATTTATAGGTATACTTTAGAGAGCGCTTTTAAAAAACATTCTCTAAAGAGGGACCAAAGAAAGCGCTTTTTTCTTAAAAGCGCTCTCTAAAGTAATGTATAAAAAATTATTAAAAAATTATACGTATATAATAGAAAACGCTTTTAAAGCGCTGTCAAAAGGAGTAAGGCTTATACACGATCTTTCAACCATGCATAATAATGCTCATAAGTCATTGGTTCCACTCTCCCAAATTATTTCGTTCCTTTTTTGACTTTCAGCTCCCAAGCCTGAGATACTTGTATTGTTAATCTTTCATTTCCCTCAACGGGAAAATATAAAGATTCTTCTACCTTTTCATCAACCGGTGGAGTCTTCAGTGGATATCCAAATTGTTTCTTCGCTAACACAAGATTGTAGTTGATCACTCCCTTCCTCCCAAGAAAGGGCACATTAGGGAAATATCCGCATCTAGTAATTTTTCCCCCCGGCCAAATCCCTGTTATAGAACCAAGTAATATCATCAGAAGTCAGACCCATCAACCTCTTGGACCACTTCATTCCACCTTTCAGATCTATAAAAGGTTCTGACTTCGGCGGATGTCGATCAAACAAAGTAGCAAATAAAGGTTCACATCAGTTCACATAGCCACCCTTTTTCCTCTCATTCTTGTAATGCATTTGTCATTCCCTGGATTTCAATCCAAGTACAAATCCGAAAGTGACACGGAAAAGGTAGAGTCTCCAGCCATGTATTTTTATCCCAAAGGAAGGGTAATGCTGCATAAACCCGTAAAGAAGGTGAAAGAGGGGTCTTGCGATCAAAGAGACTGAGTTTGAGAGTCGGTTACAAACTGGGAAGGTATTAGTGTAAACACCCCAAATTTTCCCTCACTTTTTCTCACACCATGGCTTGTGATCTTTCATTTTTGCATTAGCATAAGCATATCATATCCCATTGTGTAAACACCCCAAATTTGCCCTCACTCATTTCACCATGGCTAGTGGTTCTTTTCATTTGCATAAGTTCAATCATACCATCTCATATTACATTTTTGCTTTATTACATTGATTCAAAGTCATCTGCATCTAGGGTTTGTGATCTGAGCAATCCAAGTGCCATCTGAGCCACTCCAAAGGTATTCAATCATCTCAAGAGGGTCCATGTATGTTCAAGAATCATATTATATCCTCCCAAGATCAAGGAAGTCAAAGAATCACAAGAACTGGGAAAGGCGTGGAAGCAGAGCCAAGCTTAACTGCACAGATGACCTAAAATTAGGGTTTTGGTTTCAGAGGCCATAACTCCAAATTTTTTGGTCATTCTTGTTTCTATTGGTCTCTATATGATATGAGGATCATGCATACCAATTTTCATGAAGAAATTCAATGGGGGAAGGCATCTGATCAAAAGATGACTTCTTGAACAAGTCAGTGTAAAATCAGGGCATCTGAGGCCCCCAATCACCCAACCAAAGGGTCTTCTCCATCATTTTGGGTGTATATGATCTTTATTTGATCTTAGAAGAGGTTAGAAGTTCAAAAAATTGAAGAATTTAAAGCCATTTGCAAAGTTGCCATTTTAGGAAAGTGACTTGTAATGTAAACTTGCCATTTTGGGAAAGTTTTTCAACCTCCTCTTTTTGATTCAAAAATGCTTCAAATGAAAATTTCTTGGTCATGAAAGTTGTAGATTGGATCCTCCCATTTTCAAAAAGTACAAGAACTTGATCTAATTCATTCTAGAACTAAAGTTATGGCTTTGCAAAGTTGGGAAAAATCACTTAATTTTCACTTTTGTGCCAAAGAGGAAACTTGCAAAAACACTTGCCAAAGCCAAATGTGACCTCTAATTGACTTCTAAACATTGCACAAACATCATACATGGTCCAAAATTCATAATTGCCCAAGAAATTTCCCATTTTCATGTCTTGAATTACAAGTCACCATAAAGCATTTCTCATGAATCTTCAAGAATGGAACTCTTGCAAAAGGAACTTCTAATGTGTGAATTAGTTGTTAAGGGATCTCAAACATCATGACAACTTCATATGGCCCATTTGGCTTTAATTTGCCCAAGAGTTTAGAGGTTCCTTTGCCTTGATTCACAAAGATTTCCAAAGAGGGAAAAGTTGCAAGAGCCATGCTACCACTTGCCCTAGCCATTACAGCTGCACAAAAGCAATCTAAGGGCCTTCCTTGATCCATGCTGAGCCCAGTTGTAGAACCTCAAATTTGCCCTCTTCATTTTAAGCATCATAGTACACCATTTGCATCATAAGCATATCATATATATAGCATTATAGCATAGGAAAATAAAGCATGACAAGCATCAAGTCCTAGCATGAGGCATATGGCCATTTGGGGAGGTGTTGAAGGCCACCTAGTCCAAGACAAGGGTTCCAATGGATTTGTGGGAGGCCTATGATGAGTCTAGACTCCTTTGGAAAGTCCAAGTTCACTTGCAAAAGCTCAGAAGATTGCTTAATCATCACAAGTTTTAAGACAATGCAAGGCTCCTAAACAGTGCAACCAAATTAGGGTTTTGACTTCAAAAGCCTTAACCTCATAATTTTGGCCAACTCTTCTGGGAAATGTTTTCTATATGATAAGAGGTCCCTACATGTCAATTTTCATGGAAAAATTCCAAATGGAAGTCAGTCATTGCCTTAGCTGCTTGCAGATGAAGTAATTGGTCAACTGTGCCTGTAAAAAGTCAACTGTCTGATTTCAAGGGGTCCAAGCCACTTTTTCTTGCCAAGGGAGGTCTTTACAATGTTATAAGATGTTTGGGATGATTGAAGATCAAGAATCATGGATATTTGGAGGGTTTTGCAAAAATGGTACAAAGTTGGTTTTTGAGATTTTCCAAATTTGGCAACTTTTGCCCTAATTTTCAAGTGAGCTTAGCATGATCAAAAATTCTTCAAATGAACCCAACTCAAACATGAAAGTTGAAGACTAAAGCTTGCCATTTTCAAAAAGTACAAGTACATTTTCATGGGATTTATGGTTTGAGAGATAAGGCCCTCGAAAATTTCATGCATCTTAGGGCAAAATCACATTTCCATGCACACACCAAATGCAAGAGTGCTCAAAACTCATTTCCAAGTGCTGGAATGGATCAAGTGAGGTTACTAAGTTACAATGAAATGCATTTAGATGATTTTTCTCAAGAGAAACTTACATTTTGGTGCCAAGCAAAGAAGTGGCCTCAAAAATGCAAATTTAGCCAAATCATGAGAAGTATGTAATAGCTAGTTCTAAGGGCCAAAGTTGTTTATGTTCTGATCAAGGATTGGAAAAGGCTTGCACATGTGCCAAGAGGCCAAGCAAAGAGTGAGATATGTGAGCTTATCTCACACTTTTGCAAATGATGCAAAATCTCAAAAAAGCTCATGTATTCCAATTCCAAGTGCAAGGTGAGGCCACCATCCTTTTATTCATGACATATCAAGTTGTTAGCTCAAGAGAAATTGGAGAGTCCAGGCAGGGAATTTGACACATTTCACAAAATGCAAGTGCATGGGCATATGAGATCTTTGTTGTCGCATGAGATGTCAAATTTTTACCAAATGGCAAGTTGTTATGAAATGAAGTTGCAAGCCCATTTGTGTACAATTTGGAGTCATTATATCACAATGCATGGTATGAGGAGGGTTTGGCCCAAAAGGGGTGAAAAAAGCATGCGTGGAATGGGAGATATCTCATGAGGGGCATTTTAGCAAAATGATAAGAACAGCAGGATGCATTGATCCAAGGGCCAGGTTTCTTCCATTTTTGAATTAAGGGATCATAAGAGGTCAGCATGTGCAAAGAGAGTGGGAAGAGCACGAGTGAATCATTCCACCACACACCTCATGCAATTTTTGCAAAATTACCTCATGCACACCATTCTCACGTGCCTTTGCTTGCCAACCCTAGCCACTGAAAACACATCATATATAAGTGAGATTTCTTCTTTGAATCAGCCAGAGGAAGTAGAATTTCATCAGTCTCAAGCTTTGGCTCTTGCTGCATTTTCTCTCATAACTCTTCATCCATAGCTCCATTTACAAAGCAGACCTCATATTCTTGTTCCTGAAGCTTCATAGGACATAGATCAAGCCTCATTTTAAGCTGGAGGAAGGTTCTTGCACCAGTCCAGTTCAGGCCAGAGTTCTTCAAAAAAAAAGCAAAGTTGAGGCGATTTTGAGGTTTCTTTCACATTTATTTTGTGAAAAGAGGTTGCTAGAAGATCATCCAGAGCTGGATTTTGGCTTTCTTGGAGAAATTTGAAGCTGTGTGATCTCAGGTATGCCTCAAATCCGTAGGTTTATAAATGATTTTTGTGATGTGCATTATGATCTACTTGTTACACTGAGCATGTGGATCTCTTTGGTTTTGAAAATGATGTTGAAATGAGGTCAGGCTAGGGTTTTGAAGTTTCTAGATCCAAACTCTTTTGATTCTGTTCATGCTGTGTGTGCTGGTTTACACGTCTATGATGATTGATTCATGTTGTGCTTGATTCGAGGATCATTTTTGATGTTTGGTTCATGTGTTTTCATGGAGAAATGGAAGATATATGGTTCTCTGAATTTGATGTGTTATTGCTGTTTGGCCCTGTTGCATTCGCATGTTGCAGCTTGTTTTTCATGAGTTGAGGTTGAAGATGATGAGGTGGAACGCAGGGATTGGTGGGGTTTATATTTTTGTCTTTTGTGACTAAACCCTAGCGTGACCAGTTGACACAATGTTCACATGTTTTTGTTCATTTATTTGTTTTATTTTTTTATGAAGCATGTCACATAAGTTTAAGAAAAAAACTGAGTTTCTTTTTGCCTTTCATTTTCGCATGGGCCCAAGGCCAACATGCTATCCGCACCTCCTACTGGGCCCAAGTGATCAGAATGAGCTGGCTGGCCTTGCTTCTCACACTCCCCCATCATTTTATTATTCTTTCTATTTTCTTCTCTTTACTTCTTCCATTTTGATTATTTTTAAAATACTTCTTGATACCTAAAAAATCCAAAAAAATTCATGTGTATTCTTTAGTTCATCTAGTTTTTTATCATATTTTTTTCATATTTTTATTTTCATTCCACGTGGCCAAATTATTTCAACACTAGGCATTGCTTTATTGTGGACTCTCATGGACCAATCTGTCTTGCCCAATTTCTATCTTCCTCATCCTTTAAGCTATGAATCCCATTCTTTTTGCATTCAAATCCTAAGACACTTTACTATCTTCATGATTTATCTTGGATTTTTCATAAATTTCTCTGCTGGATTTTGATTAAGTTACTTGTGCATCAATTTTCAAAACCCTAAATGGTGATACTTTGCATCCTTGAGCTTCATTGATCTAGTTTGGTGCTGATTTTTTGCAAACCCTTTTGGATTCTCATTTCCTTGTGTTTGGAGAGTATTTTGCTGGTTGAGTAGATTTTTTAGGTGCTTGGATCTATTTCTTGGGTATTTTCTTCCTCACCTTGCCTTGTTTTGCATACTTTGAATCTTATAAGCTCTTTTAAGTTTAGAAGGGCACTTGTGCCAACTTCTCCTCATCTTTTGGGGTCCTTTAGAGGTCTAGGGTGGTTCCTGGTCTTAGGGTGAGGTTGAGTCTCCTTGAGTCTTGGTGTTGGGTCTTTTTATGTGCTTTATTTCTTTAAGTGTTATGCATGCTTTCTTTGCACTTGTTTCACTTCCAATCATCTCAATATGATCTTGTGTTGCTTTGCTTATCATCTTGTGAACTCTTTGCCATGCCTATATGCTTGTGTAGCTTCTGACTTGTTGGTTCATGCCTTGGTTTTATGTTGTTACACTAACCTTGCAGGGGCTATGGTAAGTTTGAGATGTGGGAATTGAGTTCCACATCTCCATTTCTCATCTCTTCTCATTTTGTTTATATGGGCTAACATCTTCTTGTTGGGCTTAGGCCTTTCTCATCTCTCCTTTTATCTTCTTCTTCTTCTCTTGAGATCTTTTTTTTTAGGTTAGAAAGACCTCACAAACCCTAGGAACTCCATGCATGCTAACTTAGGATAGAAACCTTCCCCCTAGTTTTTTTTTCCTTTTTTGCTCCTTTGGTTCTCTTTCTCTTCTCATCTTCAAACTGAATTTTAATTCACTTAATAAAGGTTGAGTGCTTTCATGTGACATGAGACTTTGCTATGAGATGCTTGCACGCGTTCCATTTCGGGACGAGGTGTGAGTCATCACTCGTGGTAGATAGGTCTCAGCATGAGTACCTCACAAAGAAAAATTAAAAGACATTTCTTAACCATAAAACCACAAAAATACTTAATAATGGTAATAGGCCAGTGTGCTTAAGCCTTCACTTGTGGGACTAGCTTTGGGGATTTCCTCCATAGATAGGTGTGCCTCTTGCGCATTCCATTTCGGGATGATGTGAGACGTACACATCCCATTGAGTAAGACTTAGGTACACTTTCCTATGCAAACCTCACTTCTAAAAGCTTCTAAAAAGCACAAACAAACAATAAGCGTCTCTCCTTCGGGAATTCTTTTCTCATCTCATTCGCTCCGTACGCGAACTTGCTCCTACTTGTCATTTTGCAAGACGGTTACGCACTCGTCGTCCGAGTCTGCAACACCTGAGCAATGGCATAGGCAGTTCAAGGCTTAATTCACAAGCAATTTCCTTGTTACCCCTAGTTAGGGGAACTACGGCGTCTCTGATCCTCATTATCCTGATGAGGTACGTAGGCAGCGGGGTAGGGCCCGTTCGAGCACAATCTTTATTTTCCCTACATTTTTTCCCTTTCATTTCTTATTCATTGCTTTTCTCAGTTTCTTCTCCAGTCCCAGTTTCTTTTCATTTTCATTTCTTTGCTGCAGTTTTCGTACCCTCACCCTTTGAAACAGTTTCTTTTGCAAGCGTGGATCCCGTCGGGTACGGCGGACGATCTGGGTGCTAATACCTTCCCAGGTCGTAACCGACTCCCGAACCCAGTCTCTTTGGTTCGTAGGACCCGTGTCCTTCCTCTTCTTTTCTTCTGGTTTGTGCAGCATTACCATTCCCTTTCTTCGGGATAAAAATGCCTGGCTGGCGACTCTATTCTCTTTCCGCGCCACTTTCGCGTTTGTACCAGGATGGAAATCCGGGGAGCGACACCAGCCATGCCTCAAATCTCCCTCTGACCCGAGCCATACCTCAAGTACACAAAGCCATGACTTTTTGCATTTTTGCCCATGCCAATCAAACTGTGACATTACCAACCCTCTGCCCAATCAGAACCTCATATGTGGACCTCAAGGACTTGAAAGATACACACACACAAGCCATCATCCTCCCATAAGCCAGGATTGAGAAAAACTGCAAATTCCTTCATCTCTTCGAAACTCTGCCCACAACCATCAAACCTCCAACTTTTCTTCACCAATAAGTCACAAACCACCCATGGATCAAGAACCAAGCACTGAAACAACCTAAAGCACCACATACACAACCTTCCAAATCTGCTACACCAGAACCAAAACCTTCAAACCAGGCCATATAAGCTTTTTCTAAGTTTCATTCCATCATCAGGAAGTTCATAGGAGAGGATTTGCATCAAAGAGGGACCTAGAAAGCCCAGCATCAGGAGTTTCCATCTCAGGTACAACTTGTGAAATTTTTTCCCAGAAGCTTGTTTTTAAGTTCTTTTATGGTTTTGTATGTTCCCCTGATCATGGGGATATGATTATTTTTGAAAATGGTAGAGAAACCACCATGTATGCAAGCTCTGAAACTTTTGCCCGTTTTCACGTTTTGATTCGATTCGTGTTCATGATGTGAAATAAATGAGTTTTGGTTGGGGATTTAGGTTTAGGATTGTTAGAGGATCATTTTTAGGCAAGAAATTTGGAGATTAATGGCCTGAGGGAGAAGTTAGGGTTTGTGTTCGTCGGAGAAGATGACCGGAACACTGTTCCGGTCGCCTGAAAGTGGTTATGCCCTAATCCTGTAATTAAGCCAAGTTTGAATTGAGACCTTTGGATCTTGAGTTACCCGCGCGTATGGACGCTCCAGATCACCTGATTAAACCCTAATCCTTCATTAAATTAATTAATCATGTTTAATTAACCAGGACGCATCTCAGCCATTGAAACGCGCGCCAGTCAACGTTTTTTCCCATCTTCAAATCTAGGCCTTTAGATCTACATACTTTCCCTTTAATTCAATTTTATTTTCATTTTAATTCATTTTTCTTACACATTTTATTTAAAATAGTAAAACATTTCTAAAAAATCTCATTTTTTGCACCATGGCATAAAATATTTTTCTCATTCTGAAAATAATTTTTATTTTATTTTTTGCATAATTTTCGTATTTTAAAAATATTTAAAGGTTTATTTTAATTAGGTAATGAGAATTAATTAAATTAAATGGCATTTAAGTTTCTAAAAATCACAAAAAAAATCACATTGCATTTTGATACATTTAGAGACATTATCAAACCCTTCAAACAAATTTCTTTTTAGTTCTTGACCTATTTTGACATTTTTCTTTGGAATTAGGGTTCTTAAAAGTCATTATTTTTGCCCTAACTTAGAAAAATCCCTTCTGCCTAACCATGAGGAGTTTGATGATGGTTCTTTTTGCATTGCATTCCTCATATCATCTAGTTTCTAAGATAAAATTGGTTTGAATTCATCTCTCATTTTTAATTTGTTGTGCATTTTCCCTTTTGACAATTAGGGTGTGATTAGTCCCCCATTAGTTTTACCTTTTTGTCATCTCTTGTGTCTTCTCTTCTCACCTCATGATCAAGGACTAAACCTTAAAGGTTTTAAGGCTTTGTGATTAAGCTTATGCCTGCATCCTTCTATTAGGATGGAGTGTATAACTTTAATCCTAAGTGTTAAACCCTTGATGTGTTTAATTCCTTTAATCAATCCACTTTAATAAGGGCTTTGTTTTGTCATGAGGTTAATCCCTAATCATGGATTAAGTTGAGGAGCCTTCCTCAGCTTAAATGTTCTCATCTATTATCCTTCTATTAGGATGGTGTAATGAGTCCATTAAATCCTTGATTATGGCTTAAAATCATTACTTAACACTAAACAAAAACTCCAAAAACTCCAAAAACATCTAAATAAATGCAAGTAGGTTAATGATCTTAATCCTACATCATGGTGATTAAGTGTGAGGTGTTTACTTCATACTTAAGGTATTCTCATTACCCCTAATCAGAGGGAGGATGTGATGAGTTTACTAACCCTTGGTTTAGGCTTAAGCTCATTTTCTTATGACAAATTCAAAAACGAGAACTTGCTTCTTCCGTCTAATGCAAGACAGTTTGCTCCGGGATTCTTTTCTCATCATCTTCACTCATAAACGAGAACTTGCTTCTTCCGTCTAATGCAAGACAGTTTGCACCTGTGCCAGACAGGTCATACACTTGAGCATAGACAAGTAAGCAGTTAATCAGTCAATTTATTGTTCAGTCTCTTTGAGTCGAACTACGATGTTCTGACTTCCTCATTGCACGAGAGGATACGTAGGCATAACTTAACAGTTATCGATCAAAAGTCTCTGTCTCTTCCCCCCTCTTCCAGCATTATTCTTTAAGCCTCATTATCTTGAGCTTTGCATTCTTTCCTTACATTGACACTCTTTCATCTCACTTCACATTTCCTTTTGCACTGACACTTGCATTCTTTTCCAGCTTTTGCACACAAATAACACTGACACTACCCCTTTAAAACACAAATCTTTCAAGCGTGGATCCCATCGAGTACGGCGGATAATCTGGGTGCTGATACCTTCCCAGGTTGTAACCAACCCCCTTTCTCAGTTTCTCTGGTTCAAGACCGTCTTATTCATCTTTTCTTAGGTTTATGCAGCATTACCTTTCCTTCGGGATAAAAATGCCTAGCTGGCGACTCTTTTCATTCTTTCCCTTTCGCCGACCGTTCGCGTCTGTACCCCTTCTGACCAGGTGTCATTTTGTGGGAGCGACAGCTTGGCGACTCTGCTGGGGAGCCTTATACTGTAACCAGGGCTTCTGGTTCTTTTTGTGGGTTCCTCCTAGCGCTTGTTTGATTTGTGTTTACTAGGGTGTTATGTGCTAATTGTGTTTATTTATTTTCTTTATTTATTGCTTTATGTACAACTTTATTTATTGCTTTCCTTTACAGTTTTTCATATTTCATGCTATCATTATTATTTCTGGATCTGGCTTCTGTTTTGGTGGGTGGGGTTCCATTGAGAGTTTAAGGTCCTATACCTGGGACCTGAGTGACACCTAGGCTAGAGTGGTTCATGTTCTTTCCCATTCCATTTCGGTTTGGTGCGAGAATATGAAACGCGGTTCAGATGTGGGTTTCTTCTTGAGAACTCTGTGCTACAGATTTCCTGTAGTGCTAGGGCTATCTGGGAAGCCTGCTAAGTCTGGATGAGCTTTATTATGACCTTCAGAATCTGAGGTGAATTAGAGGAGGATATTTTATGATTATTGCAAACACTGTACCTCCGGGTTAGAAGTGTTTACACTTCTCATAACTGATCCACGTCTTAGGATCCTTGTTTTAGAACATTACCTGTGAGGGGGTTGGGCTGTTTACAGGTTTGCAGGTACCCTTGGCCCCATCATACCATGTTACCATAATGTTTAAGAGTACCTCATTTTGGATTGTTCTTGTGATTAACCCTGGATATGTGAGTCTTTATTTGAGTCCCCCACCTTGGTTACTGGATTTCTAAGCCTTCATCTGGACCTTTGAACATACATAGCAAGACAGATAATCAGATCCAGCTTGATCATAAACCCCTGCATATCATTTTCATATATCATCATTGCATCATTTAACATTTGTTTATTTGTTTTTCAGGGTATCCACATCATATCTGGTTTGGTTTTGACCCCCTTCTTCTGCATAGACCTTTTCTTCATCAGTTATCTGCTTCAGCTATCTTCATCATCACCAGCATCAGCCTATCAGTGGCTCATTTCCAGC
Organism: Lathyrus aphaca; assembly: GCA_963966055.1. NCBI lineage: Eukaryota > Viridiplantae > Streptophyta > Magnoliopsida > Fabales > Fabaceae > Lathyrus > Lathyrus aphaca. The sequence continues at coordinate 500,562,056 of OZ014524.1, read as the reverse complement.
ATCAGTCTGTGATCTTCATCAACACTTATCTTCAGTTTCTTCAGCAGCATTCATGACTACTCCCAGGAAGAGCAACATATCTTACCATTTCTTTGAGCCTGTGTTGACCGGTATCAAGCAGGTCCAGTCACTCATCACACCTGATTATATCCCTTTGTTTAGAGACCATTATGGAGGAATCTTGGATATGGTTATGGACCTTGACCCTTCTCAGAGGAGCATGATCCACACATGCTTGCAGTTTTATGACCCTCCTTTGAGATGCTTCACCTTTCCAGACTTTCAGCTAGGGCCTCTGCTGGAAGAGTTTTCCTCATTAATTGGGGTACCTATCAGGGGGGGAATCCCCTTCAACCCAGAGATGCCAGCTCCCAGAAATGAAGAGATAGCAAAGGCATTGTGCCTAGAGCCTGCCTTGATTGAGAAAAGTTTGACAACAAAAGCTGGGATCCCTGGTTTGCACCTGGACTTCTTAATTTCTCAGGCCATACTGAAGGCCTCATTGGGAGAGTGGAGGACAGTCTGTGCTTTGTTAGCCCTCAGCATATATGGGGCTATACTATTTGCAGATGAGCCCAAATTTGTCAGCAAGAATGCCATCCATTTGTTTCTCCTGAAGAACCCAGTACCTATATTACTGGGATACTTTTACAATTCCATCCATCAGAGGAATGAGAAACAAAGGGGGAAGTTGGTGAGATGTTGTGCTCCTTTGTTTTACACCTGGATGCTCAGACACCTGCCTAAGTCAGATTCCTTCCTGAACCCTCACCAACAGAAGAATTAGGCCAAGAGGTTCATTGCCTTGACTTCAGATGATATCAGATGGTGCACCCAAAGCACCAAAGGCAAGGACAATCACCAGCTGTGGACAATACCCAAATGTTCCTCTAATAGGAGTGAAGGGTTGCATCAACTACAATCCTTTGCTGTTTAAGAGACAACTGGGCTATGATTTGGTTCACCCTCCCAGAGGGCAAGATTTAGCTGAGACCCTGTATTGTGAAGTGAAACCTAATTCTGCTATTGTCAGGCAAGCATCCTGGGCTTGGGATAATATCCAGACAAAAGGGATGGCTATTCTTGGAAGGTGTAATAATGTTGCTTCAGCTCAATACTATGACTGGTCCCGTACTAGAGCTCAAATTACTGGAATTCCTTTTATCTTGGAGGACATACCTGGACCCTCTACAGTACAACCTACAGCAACTGTCAGCCTAGAAGAATTTGAGAAGCTAAAGGAAAGAAATGAGAACCTATCTCAAGCCTTGAAAAAGACTCTTTGGGAAAGAAGTGACGGTCGTCTGGATATTGAGAGATTGGAGAAGCTTAGGGTGGAACATCTTACCAAAATTGAGAAGACAGAGGACTACATCAGGAAAGCAAGAGCTGGGGAACAAAAATTGAAGAATGCCTGTAAAGAAGCCAAGATTCAGAAGGCTAGGACTGAGCTTTATCTGCAAGAGAGTCAGACTAGGTGGGTCAGAATCACTGAGGCCCGTACACAAGAAGACCAAAAGACTCAAGCCAAGATTGAACAGCTAGAGGCCAATGAGAGGAAGCAGCAGGAAGCTTTGTTGGTAGCCCAGAAGGAGATTTTAGAGTTGAAGCTCAGAGCAGGATTGAAATGATCAAAGGACCAGGACAAGCATAAGAAGATGACCACTGCCATTGCCACCAGGAACCTCCTCAATAGGACCATTACAGAGCACCCAGCTGGTCCAGTGACTGAGGCACTCCTGAAGGAGGTCAGAGATGATGAGTTTGGGCTGGATGTCTGATTCTTTGTTTGTTGTTATTTCCATTTGATGTACTTTTCTTTTTATTATATTTTGACCCTCCTTGGGCATGTGTTGTAAAATAGACTATGTATTGTTCATCATTTGTAATATATTAGTTTTCTTTCATTGGGCTTCTTTTCTCAGTAACATCAAGCATCTTCCTCGAGGTCTGGAAAGGTCAAAACCAAGAACCAAAACCGGATACCTTGGAAAACAAATAAGCATACTGCATTGCATACTAACTCTGTTTTGTTTTGTAGGTTTTATTATTGTTTCACTTTTTTGTGATCTCAAGAAACATTGCTCTTCGCCGAGTGTTCCCTGTCAACCGCGCGCACCGGTACCCGACTCGTAACAACCTTCCCGGTATTCAAATGGAACAAGTACAGCAGGATCTGACTGAGGTCAGAAATCAAATGGCCAATGAGAGAGTAGAGATGAGAAATCAGATGTCTCAATTCATGTCAGTAATGACTGGCTTGGCCCAGAGTCAAGAAAGGTTAAGAGAGCTGGTGGAAAGACAAACTCCTGAAGAGCCTCATCTTGGAACAGGAGGAACTAGTAACAATGAGCAGGGCCAGCCTCGTATTGACCCACCAGTATTTGGACCACATCTGGATCCAAAAGCTAACATCCCGAGGAATGTGCAAGGTAATACTGCTGGAGGGAGAATCTTGCAAGAGGATCCCCAAGAAGAACAGTTTACTGTTTTGGGAGCTGGAGATGAAGTATATGATAGGAGATTGGACGAAATTGTTGAGAAGTTGAGATCTTTGGAGTCTCATAATTCTTTGGGCTTCGATGTGATGGACATGGGGCTAGTGGATGGGGTGAGAATTCCCCACAAATTCAAACCCCCATGCTTTGAGAAGTACAATGGAACCTCCTGCCCACGAACTCACCTGCAATCTTTCCTGGGATGACTTAAAGCTTATACTATGGATGAAAAGCTGTGGATGTTCTACTTTGAAGATAGTCTGACTGGGGCCTCAAGAAAGTGGTATTCACACTTGTCTAGAGCCACCATAAGGTGTTGGAAGGATTTGGCTGAGGCTTTCATCCGACAATATCAATACAACCTGGACATGGCTCCCAACAGGACCCTTCTGATGGGAATGTCTCAATCTTCTAGAGAGAGCTTCCGGGAGTATGCTCAAAGGTGGAGACAACTTGCTGTTGTTGTCCAACCACCCATGTCAGAAAGGGAAATGGCTGACATGTTCATGAATACGTTGCAAGGGACTTATATTGATAGATTGGCTGCCTTCTCCTCTACCAGTTTTGCTGATGTGGTCATAGCTGGTGAGAGGATTGAAAGTCTACTAAAGATGGGCAAAATCTCCGACAGTGGTGCAAGTTCGTCCAACAATCCCAGAAAGCCTTTTGTGGGACCCCGAAGGGCTGGTGAGACAAATTTCATTCATGCAAGCAGGGGCAGGCCTCAGTATGTTCACCAGTCAGTAGTAGCTGTTACCATCCTAGCTCCGATTCCTCAACAATCAGCATATCCTTAACAACAATAACCACAGTATCAACAACAAGTTCAGTATCCGCAACAGAGAACCTACAACAACAGCAACAACCAACAACAACGTCCTTTCCAACAAAGACCATCACATGCAATCAGGGTAATTGACCCAATCCCAATGCCATATGTTGCACTCTTGCCACAACTCCTGAAACTCAACCTAGTTGAGTTAAGGACATTGACACCTCCAGATCCTCTTAATTTGCCAAAGAACTATGACGCCAATGCCAGGTGTGCATTCCACTCAAACGCACCGGGGCATAATACTGAAAAATGCAGGGCCTTACAGATGAAAGTTCAAGACCTGGTGGACTCAAAGGCTCTCAACTTCGCACCTCCTCCGAATGTCACAAGAAATCCAATGCCTAGCCACAACGGGCCTAGGATTAATGCTATTGAGGAAGTTAAACTATCCACCTTAATCACCAGTGTTGCACAGATTCGAACACCTTTGGTCGAAATCAAAGCTCAGCTTTTAGAATGCCAAGTGTTCCCCGGGTGTGAGCTCGGCTGTGGGTATTGCAATATTGCCGTCAATGGATGTGAGAGACAGAGGGACGACATAAATGGCCTTATTAAGGATGGTATCCTTCAGATTACGACAACAGCGCCTACAACTCCAACAATTCCTTCACCAACAATCACAGATACTCCTACAACGTCAGCAACCATTGTTCCAACGGATTTTACTACAAATCCAACAACTGCTCAATCGATCACTTCAACGGATACAAGTTCAGCCACCATTCCTGCTACAACTTCAACACCCGTCCAGTCAACAGTACCTTCTACAACATCAACAACAATTGATGAAAGCGTCTCAACGGTTACAATATACTACGATCCTGCAAATGTTCCTGCCAACAACTCACAACAAAATGCTACTCCTGTCAGAGCACCGGTTACCATATACTATGATCCACACACCATTGTGGTCCCCTCTACAGCTGTTATCAGTCCAGTCACTATCACATTGCCGGGACCAGTTCCTTACGAAAGCAACAATGCCATCCCCTGGCATTATGGCTCAGATCTGTACTGCGAGGGGCAGAAAATCCCTTTAGAATCATCAACTTCTTCACCTCATATAGACAATGTGGGGGGAGGCGGAGGCTTCACTAAAAGTGGACGTCTCTTTGCTTCACAAATTCCAAGACCCATTGCCGAAGCAGAAGCTGCTGCTAAGGCAAAAGGGAAGAGCATGGTGCAAGATGAACAAGTTGTCAAGGAAGCTTTGAAGACTCCTTTCGATCAAGAGGTTGATGAATTCATGAGAATCATAAAGAAAAGTGACTACAAGGTGGTGGACCAGATTCACCAAACGCCTTCCAAAATCTCCATACTATCCTTGCTAATGTGCTCCGAAGCCCATCGAAACGCACTATTAAAGGTCCTGCACGCTGCTTATGTGCCGGAGGAGATTACCGTCAATCAGTTAGAGGCTGTGGTTGGAAATGTCAACGCTAGTCATGGACTAGGATTTACCAACACTGATCTGACAACGAAAGGTCGCAATCACAACAAGGTTTTGCATATTACCTTGGAGTGTAAGGGTGCAGTTCTTTCTCACGTACTAGTGGACACATGGTCATCCCTCAATGTCCTGCCCAAGAAATCCCTTGTGAAGCTGGAGTATGATGGATTGGCACTACGCCCAAGTAACTTGGTAGTGAGAGCCTTTGAAGGTTCTAAAAGATCAGTTCTGGGAGAGATAGAATTACCAATAATGATTGGCCCACAAGTTTTCAAAACGACCATCTTTGTGATGGATATACAGCCTGCCTACAGCTGTCTATTTGGTAGACCACGGATCTACACCACTGGCGCTGTTACGTCTACCCTTCACCAGAAGTTAAAATTCGAGTGGGAAGGCCAAATCATCACCATCTGTGGGGAGGAGGATATTTTTAGTAGCCAGCTGGACACTTTCAAATACATTGAAATGGATGGGGAGATCCATGAAGCCATGAGCCAAGGGTTTGAGGCCCTTAATATTAATGAAACATCTGTTGTACTTGGGACCTCCATCACATCATATCAGCAAGCCCGAAAGGTTGTTAAGGAAGGTACCGCTCAAGGCTGGGGCAAGCTGCTCCCAGTAGAAAAGAAATAAGACCGATTCGGGTTGGGTTACAGACCAACTCGACAAGATCAATCAGAGGCTGCAAAGGAGCCCAAATTTGTCAGCGGGGGGATGCTCACCCTGGATGCTGTAAATAGCTTGGAAGATGAGTCAGAGGACGGGCGCAACCTGGAAAGCTGGATACGTCCAAAGACCCCAGGGAGCCATGTCTCAAACTGGTCTTCCCAGGAAATTATAAGAGTTACTCCTGCAGAGTAATTATTATTTCCTGTATTTTGAAGCATTCATCAAGTCCTGCATCTTGCCCAAGATGTCAGGACTCATTTTGTAATCGGGCCATCTTGTATTTTGTGCAAAGATCAATTAATGAATATCAGGACATCTTTTGCAAACGAGTCTTTTCTTTTCCGCTCACTGTTTTTCATTTTTCTTTTTTTTGTACAAAAATAAAATGACAATGCTTTTCAAAATAAATAACTTCATTTTCACTCTTTTCAAAATAAGATAAAACTTATCACTAAAATGAACAAATCTAAACCCTTGCAGAGAGTGCCCTCCAGACTGCACCGACAACGACACTGCTATGACCTCGTATGACTTTGACAATCCAATCAATCAAGCTGATGAAGGGTTCGAAGAAGATTATGAGCTACCTGAAGAGCTAACCAGGTTGTTAAGGCAAGAGGAGAAGTTTATCACTCCTCATCAGGAGGAGGTTGAGACGGTTAATCTTGGTACAGAAGAAGACTTGAAAGAAGTTAAGATCGGGGCCTGCCTGCAAGATTCGGTAAAAAAGCAGCTGATTGATATGCTTCGGGAATATGTGGATGTTTTTGCTTGGTCTTATCAGGATATGCCAGGTTTGGACACCGACATTGTCATGCACAAGCTACCTCTGAAAGAAGACTGCCCACCAGTAAAACAGAAATTGCGCCGTACTCGCCCAGATATGGCAATGAAGATAAAAGAAGAGGTACAAAAGCAGTGGGACGCCGGTTTCCTTGCTGTGACTAGCTATCCGCCGTGGGTTGCTAATATTGTACCTGTGCCTAAGAAAGATGTCAAGGTGAGAATGTGCGTGGATTACCGGGACCTGAACAGAGCCAACCCGAAAGACGATTTCCCTTTACCTCACATTGATGTATTGGTCGACAATACGACTCAGTTCTCGGTGTTCTCCTTCATGGATGGATTTTCAGGATACAATCAGATCAAAATGTCACCTGAAGACATGGAGAAGACAACTTTCATCACACCTTGGGGGACATTCTGTTATAAGGTGATGCCATTCGGATTGAAGAATGTGGGTGCCACTTATCAACGGGCTATGGTAACATTATTCCATGACATGATCCACAAGGAAATTGAATGTTATGTGGATGACATGATTTCCAAGTCCCTCACAGAAGAAGACCACCTGGCGAATCTGTTGAAGTTATTCAAGCGTCTGAGGAAGTACCAATTGAAGCTAAACCCCAACAAATGCACATTCGGGGTGCGATCCGGTAAGCTGTTGGGATATATTGTAAGTGAGAAAGGGATTGAGGTTGACCCTGATAAAGTAAAAGCCATTCAAAAAATGCCTGCACCGAAGACTGAAAAAGAAGTTCGGGGGTTCTTAGGTAGATTGAACTACATTTCGAGGTTCATATCTCACCTTACTGCAACCTGTGAACCCTTATTCAAATTGTTAAGAAAAGAACAAACGGTCAGGTGGAATGAAGACTGCCAGAGGGCTTTTGACAAAATCAAGGAATATTTACAAGAGCCTCCAGTCCTTATGCCTCCAGTTGAAGGAAGACCTCTAATCATGTATTTGACAGTATTAGAAGAGTGAATGGGGTGTGTGCTGGGCCAGCATGACGAGTCTGGTCGAAAAGAGTATGCAATTTACTACCTGAGCAAAAAGTTTACCGACTGTGAACAACGTTATTCACTGCTCGAGAAAAATTGTTGTGCTTTAGCGTGGGCTGCTCGTCGACTGAGACAGTATATGTTGACCCACACTACCTTATTGATATCCAAGATGGACCCAGTTAAGTACATTTTTGAGAAGCCAGCACTTACCGGACGGGTTGCAAGATGGAAAATGATCCTCACAGAATATGACATTCAGTACACTTCTCAAAAGGCCATCAAAGGCAGTGTATTGTCTGATTATCTCGCTAAGCAACCCATTGATGATTACCATCCTATGAGATTTGACTTCCCCGATGAAGACATCATGTTCATAAAAGCGAAAGATCATGAAGAGCCTATTCACACTGAAGGGCCAGACCCGGAAGAAGCATGGACTATGATGTTTGATGGGGCTGTTAATATGAATAGTCGTGGTGTTGGTGCAGTACTTATTACACCTAAGGGAGTTCACATGCCTTTCTCGGCAAAACTCACCTTTAACTGCACTAACAACGAAGCTGAATACGAAGCTTGTATTATGGGTCTTGAGGAAGCCATCGACCTCAAGATCAAGACTTTGACTGTGTTCGGAGATTCAACTCTGGTAATTAATCAAACCAACGACAAATGGTACACCCACCAAGATCATCTGATACCTTATCGGGATTATACAAGGAGGTTGTTGAAATTCTTCACAACAATCAAACTTGAGTATATTCCTCGAGATGAAAATCAGTTTGCAGATGCTCTGGCTACCATTTCATCCATGATCAAAGTTCAAGCTGCCAACTTTGTGCCTCGAATATCAGTATCCAGACTGGATAGACCAGCATACGTATTCTCTGCAGACCTTGCTAAAGATGATAAGCCTTGGTTCCATGACATCAAGTGTTTCTTGGAGGATCAAACATACCCACCTGGGGCATCTTCCAATGAAAAGAAGACATTAAGAAGGCTGGCTGGTAGTTTTTTCCTGAATGCTGATGGTTCCCTGTATAAGAGAAACTTTGATAATGTATTTCTCAGATGTGTTGATAAGGAAGAAGCAGACTTGTTGATGCACGAGGTGCACGAAGGATCTTTTGGTACCCATGCAGGAGGGCATGCTATGGCTAAAAAGTTATTAAGATCAGGGTATTATTGGATCACAATGGATGCAGACTGTTGTGCTTATGCTAGAAAGTGTCATAAATGCCAGATTTATGCAGACAAAGTGCATGTGCCTCCGAACCCTCTGAATGTAATGTTTTCACCTTGGCCCTTTGCCATGTGGGGCATTAATATGATTGGGAAGATCGAACCGACTGCTTCAAATGGCCACAAATTCATCTTGGTTGCCATTGACTATTTTACCAAGTGGGTCGAAGCAGCTTCTTATGCTAATGTTACAAGGCAAGTGGTAGCCAGATTCCTGAAGAGAGATATCATCTGTCGGTATGGAGTTCCCGAGCGAATCATTACTGATAATGGTTCCAACTTAAACAACAAAATGATGGCAGAACTGTGCCGGGACTTCAAGATCCAACACCACAATTCTTCTCCTTACAGGCCAAAGATAAATGGCGCTGTGGAGGCAGCTAACAAAAATATCAAGAAGATTGTGAAAAAGATGGTAGTCACCTATAAAGACTGGCATGAAATGTTACCATTTGCTTTACATGGGTATCGTACTTCAATCACAACATCCACTGGGGCAACACCGTATCAACTTGTGTATGATATGGAGGCAGTCCTACCTGTCGAAGTTGAATTACCCTCCCTACGGGTACTCATGGATGTCAAGCTGAATGAAGCAGAATGGGTCCGATCCCGATACGAACAACTGAATCTGATTGAAGAGAAGAGATTAGCTGCAATCTGCCATGGGCAGCTGTATCAGAAAAGAATGAAGAAAGCCTTCGATCAGAAAGTTAGGCTTCGGGAATACCAAGTAGGAGATCTTGTGCTGAAAAGACTCCTCCCTCCTCATACAGACCATAGGGGCAAGTGGACTCCGAATTATGATGGTCCGTTCATAGTAAAGAAAGTTTTCTCTGGTGGAACACTGATGCTCCGTACTATGGATGGTGAAGACTTCCTATCCCCTGTGAATTCAGATGCAGTTAAAAAATACTTTTTATAAAAATGACCCGCTGGACATAAAAACAGAATGTAAGTCCAGGCAAAAATAGGGCATCCCGGCGAGTCAAAAACAGAATAAAAGACTCGGGCAAAAATAAGGGAAAATAAATAAAAAATGTACACCCGCTGAGTTGAAAAGCCACATTGGACAACTCAGGCAAAAAAGGGTATCCTGGTGGATTGAAAACCCGAAAGGGCGATCCACGCAAAAATAAGGGAATAAGTGAACGACTGCATTCTGAATTCGTCTGTATCACTTACAACACGGCAAGCTTCGAAAAGATAAGGCATTGGTCAGAATCAACCTTCTTCAGAAAAGCAAGATGAGAAGAACGTCAAGGTCATACGAGTCATAGCAAGAGGAAGCTCGCTAAAGCGTCGTCAACATTGCCACCATCTTATTGTTTCTCAATTTGTAACAATCTCCTCATTTCAGGGGATCTGTTTCTTTGACTGTACTTGCCAATTCAAGGCACACAAATTAATAAAATCAGACTTTCAGTCATATTGCGTCTCGTACATTTTATTTTCATTTGCAAAATGTCCGATGTGCTTAAGATATTGATCGCATAAATACAAATGCGTCTTTTCTAAATTACATGCTTACAGGAAATGAATTTGCTCTCGGGAGCGCCTAAACTCCTATGATGGGATCCAGTAGGGGATACCTTGGGGTACTTGTATGTTTCTTTGTCATAACAGGATTGCAGGTACTCAAGGTGCAACATGGGGCATGAAAGCTTCTCCCCAACAAGCTGCCAAATCATTATTTCCTCAACACGTCTTCCAAACAGCATCACAGGGGCTCATTCCCCCAACAGAATTCATCATCTTCAGCATGATCCCCCATAGAAATCTCTAGGAAGATCGTCCAGTGATCATTCCTCCCCAGCCAAGTGTCAGGCAGGGAACCATCTCCCCGCAGAACTCCAACCTCTATCTAGAAGAGCGATATCTGAAGATCTCACAACAAAGTGACGAAAGATTCTACAGACCCCAGCTGGGCTCCTCATCACCAAAGATAGGTTTATCAGGAATCTATTCCCCAAGCAGAGTCATATATATCAGATCTACCAATGATTTCATCCCCAGTTGGGATATCCTTTCAAACAGATTAGTCAGAGATCTCCACCACAACGGGATCCGAATCCCGGAGCGGTATCTTTGCATAATCATAGCATTCGTATCATATTTTCCCCCAGAGCGTAGCATCCCGTCTAATATGGAGCATTACGGCAAAAATCAAACATATTGCATAATCATAAGCCATGTGTCGAACCAAACACTTGTAAATAATGACATTCCATCAAAAATATACAAAATACTTCCCAAACTCCCCGACAGAAAGCCAAAGCATCCTCTTTTCACTCACAAATACAGATACATGCTCCTTTTTGCACTCGTCCGTGTCATCATTCCCCAGTAAAGTCGCCCGAACGTTCTCTACAGACAGATACATATATATATACACTTCCCTGACACCCGTCCGTGTCACCTTCCCCAGCATAGTTGCCTAAACACTTTGTAAACCAAATACTTGTTTATAATACACTTCTTCCGACACCCGTCTGTGTCGTGCTCTCCCCAGCAAGTTGAACACTCGTATGTGTCTCACTCATGTTTACTTATTTCAGACACTCATCCGTATCTTGTTTACACCACTTATCTTTCTCAGATTCAACACTCGTTTGTGTTCTTTGTTAACCAGTCGATACTCGTCCGTATCATCATCTCTGAACATGCGTCAGCGTTTGTTTCTACCGATACTCGTCCGTATCAAAGTCTTAAGGATGCTCGTCCGCATCTTTAACCTACACACAGCGTCAAACACTTATCCCCTTTCTTTCTTACATTTAGACACTCGTCTGTGTCTACCATTCCCCAGAAGAGTTCTCATCAAATCGCCAGTAAAAAGCAAATTTCTTTTCTATCTGACATTCGTCCTGTGTCGTGATACTTTCGGCAGCCGTACCCTGCCAGGTGATCGTCCTTCACCTTTTTTATGATCGTCCTTCATCACCCCCAGCGGGGTATCCCTTATTGGAACCTTTTTTCCTATCCGACATTCGTCCTATGTCGCGATATGTTAGCAGCCGTCCCCTGCCAGGTGATCGTCCTTCACCTCTTGATGATCGCCCTTCATCATTTTATCCGATGGCCGTCCCTATCGTCGATCTTGTTATCCGACATTCGTCCTATGTCGCGATATGTTAGCAGCCGTCCCTTGCCAGGTGATCGTCCTTCACCTCTTGATGATCGCCCTTCATCATTTTATCCGATGGCCGTCCCCATCGTCGATCTTGTTATCCGACATTCATCCTATGTCATGATAAACTCCGAGAGAAGCCGTACCCTGCTAGGTGATCATCCGTCACCTCTTGATGATCGTCCTTCATCAATGCTTATCCGATGGCCGTCCCCATCGTCGACCTTTTCTATCCGGCATTCGTCCTACGACGTGGTATTTTCGGCAACCGTACCTTGCCAGGTGATCGCCCTTCACCTTAGATGATCGTCCCTCATCTTATCCCCAACAGAGCAGCCGTTCCCTGCTAAGTGATCGTCCTTCACCTTCGATGGCCGTCCCCATCATAATCTCTTTATTTCCCCAGCATGTCGGTCGTCCCCGTCATTGCTTCATCCCCAGCAGTCGTCCTCTGCTCGATGGTCGTCCTCCGTCGCCCGTACTTTATAATCATACTTTACTTCCTTTTACAGTCTATATCCATTTTCTTCTTCATTCAGCGAGTGCAAATTTTGGACTGTCTTTGGTATTCAACCACAAGTTATCTTGTTTGCTTGTTAAGTCGCTGCTTACATCCTGCACAGCTAACTCATGTTTGAATAGGGGCAGCTGTAAACACCCCAAAATTGCCCTCACTCATTTCACCATGGCTTGTGGTTCTTTTCATTTGCATAAGTTCAATCATACCATCTCATATTACATTTTTGCTTCATTGCATTGATTCAAAGTCATCTGCATCTAGGGTTTGTGATCTGAGCAATCCAAGTGCCATCTGAGCCACTCCAAAGGTCTTCAATCATCTCAAGAGGGTCCATGTATGTTCAAGCATCATATTATATCCTCCCAAGATCAAGGAAGTCAAAGAATCACAAGAATTGGGAAAGGCATCATATTATATCCTCCTAAAATTAGGGTTTTGGTTTCAGAGGCCATAACTCCCAATTTTTTGGTCATTCTTGTTTCTATTGGTCTCTATATGATATTAGGATCATGCATACCAATTTTCATGAAGAAATTCAATGGGGAAGGCATCTGATCAAAAGATGACTTCTTGAACAAGTCAGTGTAAAATCAGGGCATCTGAGGCCCCCAATCACCCAACCAAAGGGTCTTCTCCATCATATTGGGTGTATATGATCTTTATTTGATCTTATAAGAGGTTAGAAGTTCACAAATTGAAGAATTTCAAGCCATTTGCAAAGTTGCCATTTTAGGAAAGTGACTTGTAATGTAAACTTGCCATTTTGGGAAAGTTTTTCAACCTCCTCTTTTTGATTCAAAAATGCTTCAAATGAAAAATTCTTGGTCATGAAAGTTGTAGATTGGATCCTCCCATTTTCAAAAAGTACAAGAACTTGATCTAATTCATTCTAGACTAAAGTTATGGCTTTGCAAAGTTGGGAAAAATCACTTAATTTTCACTTTTGTGCCAAAGAGGAAACTTGCAAAAACACTTGCCAAAGCCAAATGTGACCTCTAATTGACTTCTAAACATTGCACAAACATCATACATGGTCCAAAATTCATAATTGCCCAAGAAATTTCCCATTTTCATGTCTTGAATTACAAGTCACCATAAAGCATTTCTCATGAATCTTCAAGAATGGAACTCTTGCAAAAGGAACTTCTAATGTGTGAATTAGTTGTTAAGGGATCTCAAACATCATGACAACTTCATATGGCCCATTTGGCTGCAATTTTCCCAAGAGTTTAGAGGTTCCTTTGCCTTGATTCACAAAGATTTCCAAAGAGGGAAAAGTTGCAAGAGCCATGCTACCACTTGCCCTAGCCATTACAGCTGCACAAAAGCAATCTAACGGCCTTCCTTGATCCATGTTGAGCCCAGCCATGCCTCTAATCTCCCTCTGACCCAAGCCATACCTTAAGTACACAAAGCCATGACTTTTTGCATTTTTGCCCATACCAATCAAACTGTGACATTACCAACCCTCTGCCCAATCAGAACCTCATATGTGGACCTCAAGGACTTGAAAGATACACACACACAAGCCAACATCCTCCCATAAGCCAGGATTGAGAAAAACTGCATATTCCTTCATCTCTTCGTAACTCTGCCCACAGCCATCAAACCTCCAACTTTTCTTCACCAATAAGTCACAAACCACCCATGGATCAAGAACCAAGCACTAAAACAACCTAAAGCACCACATACACAACCTTCCAAATCTGCTACACCAGAACCAAAACCTTCAAACCATGCCATATAAGCTTGTTCTAAGTTTCATTCCATCATCAGGGGGTTCATAGGAGAGGATTTGCATCAAAGAGGGACCCTGAAAGCCCAGCATCAGGAGTTTCCATCTCAGGTACAACTTGTGAACTTTTTTCCCAGAAACTTGTTTTTAAGTTCTTTTATGGTTCTGTATGTTCCCCTGATCATGGGGATATGATTATTTTAGAAAATGGTTGAGAAACCACCATGTATGCAAGCTCTGAAACTTTTGCCCGTTTTCACGTTTTGATTCGATTCGTGTTCATGATGTGAAATAAATGAGTTTTGGTTGGGGATTTAGGTATAGGATTGTTAGAGGATCATTTTTAGGCAAGAAATTTGGAGATTAATGGCCTGAGGGAGATGTTAAGGTTTGTGTTCGTCGAAGAAGACGACCGAAACACTGTTCCAGTCGCCTGAAAGTGGTTATGCCCTAATCCTGTAATTAAGCCAAGTTTGAATTGAGACCTTTGGATCCTGAGTTACCCGCACGTATGGACGCCCCAGATCACCTGATTAAACCCTAATCCTTCATTAAATTAATTAATCATGTTTAATTAACCAGGACGCATCTCAGTCATTGAAACGCGCGCCAGTCAACTTTTTTTTCCTAGCTTCAAATCTAGGCCTTTAGATCTACATACTTTCCCTTTAATTCAATTTTATTTTCATTTTAATTCATTTTTCTTACACATTTTATTTAAAATAGTAAAACATTTCTAAAAAATCTCATTTTTTGCACCATGGCATAAACTATTTTTCTCATTCTGAAAGTAATTTTTATTTTATTTTTTTCATAATTTTCTTATTTTAAAAATATTTAAATGTTTATTTTAATTCGTTAATGAGAATTAATTAAATAAAATGGCATTTAAGTTTCTAAAAATCACAAAAAAAATCACATTGCATTTTGATACATTTAGAAACATTATCAAACCCTTCAAACAAATTTCTTTTTAGTTCTTGACCTATTTTGACATTTTTCTTTGGAATTAGGGTTCTTAAAAGTCAATATTTTTGCCCTAACTTAGAAAAATCCCTTCTGCCTAACGATGAGGAGTTTGATGATGGTTCTTTTTGCATTGCATTCCTCATATCATCTAGTTTCTAAGATAAAATTGGTTTGAATTAATCTCTCATTTTTAATTTTTTGTGCATTTTCCCTTTTGAAGTGCCTTAAAACCCTAGCCAACTTGAGAAAATCATAACTCCCATTAGGTTAAGAGTTAGGTCCCCTCCTTTGGGCAGTGAACTTGTGTAGGGTTAGGGTTCCTTTGATCCCATTTTCAATTTTTTATCATGCCATTTGCTTCTGGTTTTGAATTTTGTGTTGCATGTTATGTATAAACCCTAATTTTTTCCTTCATTTGCATCCATCTTCCATATGCTTGCATACATGAACTTTCCAGGACATTTTATGCATTCACATGACTTCTAAGACATCTTAGGACATATTAGAATCATGTTTGACCATTGCATCTTTCATTTGCCATGTTGTGCATTCATTCCATTTCATAAACTTTCATGAACTTTCATGGTTCAAAACATGCTTCATTTGCATCCTCATTCTTGTATGATCATCCTCACCTCTTGTATTGTGTTTGTATTATCTCTTAGCATCATTGACATCATGATTATGCTTCTGATTTTGGTTTGCATCCTTGCATCTCATCTCATTATCATTTCATTCCATTTCCTTTCACTAACTTTTCAGGTGGTAAGTTACTTTGAGAAGTGAATTTGCCTTCACTTCTCAATATCCCTTCTCATCTCTTATGCATTCATTGATGCATTTTACTTTTGTATTAGAGTGAGCTTGCTCATTCATGTTCCCTCCTCACTTTCTTTCTTCAAGCAACTTATCTTCTTAAGTGAAGTAAGTTGACTTGCTCCATTTTGTTTCCCTTCCTTTCATCCTGCTTCTTCCTTGGTGGCTTTTCCTTGAAGATCTCTTGCAAGCCTCATAAATCCTAGGAATATCCAAGCATGTTAACAATTAGGGTGTGATTAGTCCCCCATTAGTTTTACCTTTGTGTCATCTCTTGTGTCTTCTCTTCTCACCTCATGATTAAGGACTAAACCTTAAAGGTTTTAAGGCTTTGTGATTAAGCTTATGCCTGCATCCTTCTATTAGGATGGAGTGTATAACTTTAATCCTAAGTGTTAAACCCTCGATGTGTTTAATTAATTTAATCAATCCACTTTAATAAGGGCTTTGTTTTGTCATGAGGTTAATCCCTAATCATGGATTAAGTTGAGGAGCCTTCCTCAGCTTAAATGTTCTCATCTATTATCCTTCTATTAGGATGGTGTAATGAGTCCATTAAATCCTTGATTATGGCTTAAACTAATTACTTAACACTAAACAAAAACTCCAAAAACATCTAAATAAATGCAAGTAGGTTAATGATCTTAATCCTACATCATGGTGATTAAGTGTGAGGTGTTTACTTCATACTTAAGGTATTCTCATTACCCCCAATCAGAGGGAGGATGTGATGAGTTTACTAACCCTTGGTTTTGGCTTAAGCTCATTTTCTTATGACAAATTCAAAAAGCAATAAAAGACTGAAAATACCAAAAACAAACAATAATCGTCTCCTCCGGGATTCTTTTCTCATCATCTTCACTCATAAACGAGAACTTGCTTCTTCCGTCTAATGCAAGACAGTTTGCACCTGAGCCAGACAGGTCATACACTTGAGCATAGACAAGTAAGCAGTTCATCAGTCAATTTATTGTTCAGTCTCTTTGAGTCGAACTACGATGTTCTGACTTCCTCATTGCACGAGAGGATACGTAGGCATAACTTAACAGTTATCGAACAAAAGTCTCTGTCTCTTCCCCCCTCTTCCAGCATTATTCTTTAAGCCTCATTATCTTGAGCTTTGCATTCTTTCCTTACACTTTCACTCTTTCATCTCACTTCACATTTCCTTTTGCACTGACACTTTCATTCTTTTCCAGCTTTTGCACACAAATAACACTGACACTACCCCTTTAAAACACAAATCTTTCAAGCGTGGATCCCGTCGAGTACGGCGGACAATCTGGGTGCTGATACCTTCCCAGGTTGTAACCAACCCCCTTTCTCAGTTTCTCTGGTTCGCGACCGTCTTATTCATCTTTTCTTAGGTTTATGCAGCATTACCTTTCATTCGGGATAAAAATGCCTAGCTGGCGACTCTTTTCATTCTTTCCCTTTCGCCGACCGTTCGCGTCTGTACCCCTTACGACCAGGTGTCATTTGTTGGGAGCGACACATTGCATAGTTCATTTCATCTGCATCTAGGATTTATGATCTGAGCCATCCCAATGGTCTTGAAGTTTGCCAAGAGGGTCCATGTGTGTTCCATGATCATAATATGCTATAAGGATCACAAAGCATGGCAAAGGCATAGAGGCAGACTGAAGATTTCCTGCACAAATGACCTAAAATTAGGGTTTTGGTTTCAGAGGCCTTAATCCCAAATTTTTTGGTCATTCTTGTTTCTAATGGTGTTAATATGTTATAAGGATCATGTGTACCAAATTTGATGAAGAAATTCACTGTGGAAGTCATCTGATCATTGGGTAACTTCTTGAGCAAGTAAAGTCAAAATCAGGGCATCTGAGGCCTCCATCAAGGATACCAAAGGGTCATCATCATCATTTTGAGTCTCTATGATCTTTATTTGATCATTTAAGTGGTTAGAAGTTCACAAAGTTGAAGAATTTTGAGCGAAATGCAAACTTGCTATTTTTGGAAATGACTTGTAATGGAAACTTTCAATTTTGGGAAAGATATTCAACCTATTCTTTCATGACCAAAAATGCTTCAAATGAAAAATCCTTGGACATGAAAGTTGTAGATTATGTATTACCATTTTTAAAAAAGTACAATAACATGTCTTGATTCATCCTAGAACTCAAGATATGGCCTTTCAAAATTGAGAAATTCAAATTCATGCCAAAATGGGATTTTTGCAATTTCACTTGCCAAGCCATTTAATGGCCTCTAATTGACCTCTAAGCATCATAACAACATCACATGACTTACCTTTATCAGAATTATGCCTTGGATTGCAAGTTTCATTAAGCCATTTTCACAAAATTCTCAAAGTTGGAAAATTGTAAAACACATGCTACCTCATGATCTAAGTGTTACAGCTCATCCATTTCCATCCAAGGGCTCTCCACAAAGTCAGCTGAGGAAAATCCACCCTTTAGATCACCTCTGACCCGAGCCCATGCTTGTGGTACACTTTTCTTGACTTTTTGAAAAACAAGTCATACCAATCAAACTGAGCCACAACAACTCTCTAGACCAATCAAGACCTCTTATGCAAACCCTAAGGAGCTCATTCCATAACACACACATACCTGAAACAAGCCAAGCTCAGAAATCCCAAAATTTTCAATAACACTTCCTCTCTTTGAATCTCTATGCATAGCCACTCAAACTCAAAACTTCCTTCACCATTCAATCACTCATGTCATAAGGAACACAAACCACCCTTCATTTGGCCTAAAAAGCCTCTAAATCAAAAACACGATTTCTCACCTCTCAGAACTGAAAATCACAAAGGAGGCCATTTAAACTCTTGCAAAGCTTCTCAATAGCATCAGGGGACTCAAAGGGGTTGGATTGCACAAGGGAGGAGCTCTGAAATTCCATATTTGCAATTCATCATCTTAGGTAGTCATTAAGAACTTTTTTTTTTCAAAAATCTTCTTTTAAGTTATATAATGATTCTATATGTTTCTCTGATCATGGTGATATGATTTGTTTTGAAAATGGTTGAGAAACCAGGATGTATTGGTCTTCTGAAACTTTGCCCGTGAAAACTATTTTTGTTTGATTCCTTTGATTGATGCAATATAAATGTTAGTTGTTGATGGATTTATGTTCAATGATGTTAGATGGTTGATTCTGGAGCTTTAGAGGGTTTGGGGTAGCCTAGGGAAGAAGATAGGTTGAAAGGCTCACCGGAGAAGATGACCGGAGCTTGCTCCGGTCACCTGAAAGTGTTTAGGGTTAGGATTAGGCTTAATCTTGCTAGTTTGAATGTCAGCCACAGGATCTTGTTTAGCGCGTGTTTGTAGGGTCCAGATTGATTCACTTAAACCCTAATTCAGTTTAATTAAAATAATTAGGTTTAATTAATTATTTAACTTAGTTTAAATGTTGGCCATTAAATTACACGCGCAGTCAACCAAATGATCCCCAGTTTGAATCCCAGCCATTGGACCAGATTACTTTCCATTTAATTCATTTTTATTTCATTTTTATTGCATTTCTTTCATATAATTTTTAAAAATAGCAAAAACAATTAAAAAAATCCCATTTTTTGCATTTTTGATCCAAATATTTTTCTTAACCTAAATTTTTTTTATTTTAATTTTTGCATTAAAAAAGTATTTTTAAAATATTTAAATGTTTTATTTAATTAATTAATTGATTTTAATTAATTAAATATGCATTTAGGTTTCTAAAAATCACCAAAAAAGTCATGGAGCATTCTTAAACATTTAGAAACATTTTCAAACTCACCATACAAATTTCTTTTTATTTTTGATCACATTTTCACAATTTTCTTTGGATTAGGGTTCTTAAATTTCACATTTTTTAACCCTAACTTGAAAAATTCATTTATGCCTAACCATGATGAGTTTGAACTTGATTATTTTTGCATTGTTTTTCATATTGCATATAGTTTCTAGGTTATTTATCTCATATTTTTATCTTGCTTTTTCAATTTGATTTGCATTTTCCCTTTAGAAGCACCCAAAAACCTTAGTTAGCTTAAAAATTTTATAACTTACACTAGGATTGGCTTCTGACCTTCTCCTTTAGGGTGTGATCTTGTATAGATTTAGGGTTTGTTTGAGCTCAATTTCAATTTTTTTATCAGGGTGAATGCTTCTGTTTTGGTCATATGCATCTCATGCTGCCTTAAAGCCCTAATTTTGCATCTTCATTTGCATTCTTCTTTGCATATCATGAACTTATGAACTTTCTATGACATTTCAAGCATTATTATGACATCTTAGACATATTAAGATATGCTTGAACATTGCTTGATCATTTCTTCATTCATTTGCTATGTTTTGCATTCATTACATTCCATGAACATCCATGTGTTTTCATGCTTCTAAACATGCTTCCATTGCATCTCATCCTTGTATGATCATTCATATGCATCTTGTATGACTTTGCATCATCTCATAACACATATTCATTGCATAATCACTTCTGGTTTTGGACTTTGCATCCTTATTCATCTCATTCCTTTGTGCTTTATGTCTTATGCATTCATACTAACATTTCAGGTACTTTTGGTAAGTTATCTGGGAGGTGGATTTGCCTTCACCTCCCACCTCTTCTTTCCTTTGCATTTGCATCCTTCATTTGTCTTTGGAGTGAACATGCTTCACTCGTGTTTCTCTTGTTCCTTTCTTCTATCCTAAGTTACTTATCTTCTTCAGGAAGTAAGTAACTTATTCTTCTTCCTCCTTCTCTTTTCATCTACTTTTTCCATGGTGGCCTTCTTGAAGATCTCTTCTCTTAAGCCTCACAAACTATATGATATCCAAGCATGATAATTTTTAGGGTTGTATAGTCTCCCCTAGCTTTTCACCTTTGAGTCTCCTTGAGTCTCTTTTCTCATCTCAATAATCATAGGCTAAATTCTTAAAGCTTTAGGACTTTGAATTAGGGTTATGCCTGCATCCTTATCTTAGGATGGAGTGTATAACTTTAATCCTTAGTGTTAAACCTTTAATTTGTTTACACCTCTTAATCAAAATACATTAATAATCACTAAGACTTTATCTTGTAACTTGGGCCTTACATTAGGGTTCTATCTCTTCCTTATGGTTAAGAGGGACTAACCCTAGTGTTTAATGGACAAGTCCCCCTCAAGTTGTCTTACAAACCATAAAATCCACTTCTTAATCTTACCCTTTAATTAAAATCCACTTTAATAAAGGCTTATTATCTAATGAATTTAGTCCCTAACAATGGATTAAGTTGAGGTATCTTCCTCAGCTTAAGTGTTCTCATCTATCATACTTCTCTTAGGATGGTGTAATGAGTTCACTAATCTGTGATTAGAGATTTAACTCATTACTTAACGCTAAACAAAAAAACCAAAAACATCTAAATAATCACAAGTAGGTTAATGATCTTAATCCTACATCATCATGGTAATTAAGTTGAGATGCTTATCTGATACTTAAGTAGGCTCATTATCCCTAATCAGGGAGGATATAATGAGTTTACAACCCTTGATTTAGGCTTAAGCTCATTATCTTATGCAAAACACCAAAAACAATAAAAAACTGAAAACACTAAAAACAAACAATAATCATCTCCTCCAGGATTCTTTTCTCATCACACTCATTCAAAAACAAGAACTTGCTTCTTTCTTCTAATGCAAGACAGTTAGCACTCGAGCCAGACGAGTCATACACTTGAGCATAGACAAGTAAGCAATTCACAGTTAATTTATTTTCAGTCTCTTTGAGTCGAACTATGGTGTTCTGACTTCCTCATTGCACGGGAGGATGCGTAGGAATAACTTAAAATTTATCTAACAAAGGTCTTTGTGTCTTTCTTCCCCTAGATTTTATGCACAATCAGCACATACACTTACCCCTTTTAAACACATTCAAGTAAGCGTGGATCCCGTCGAGTACGACGGACAATCTGGGTGCTAATACCTTCCCAGGTCGTAACCAACCCCCTTTCTCAGTTTCTATGGATCACAACCATTGTATCCATACCCTCCCAGGTTTATGCAGCATTACCTTTCCTTCGGAATAAAAATTCCTAGTTGGCGGCTCTTTTTAGCCCTTCTCCATCGCCGACAGTTCGCGTCTGCACCGTGGGACTTAATGTCTTTTTCGGGAGCGACAACTTGGCGACTCTGCTAGGGAAGCTCTTGCAACCAGTGCTTCTGGTTCTTTTTGTGGGTTTCTCCTAGCGCTTGTTTGATTTGTGTTTATGGGGGTGTTTTGTGTTGTGTGTGCTTTCATTTTTTCTTTATTTATTGCTTTCTGTAAAACTTTATTTATTGCATTTATTTATCGCTTTCATTTACTGTTTTATGCATTTCATATTATTGTCATATCATATTTGTGCTGGATTTGTTGGTTTACCTTGGTGGGAGGGGTATCTCAGCGAGCAAGGTTCCACACTGGGATCCTGAGAGACACATAAGATTAAAGTGGCTTCATATTCTTTCCCATTCCATTTCGGTCTGGTGCGGGAATATGAAACACGATTCAGACATGGGTTTCTTCTTGAGAACTCTGTGCTACGGATTTCCTGTAGTGCTAGGGCTATCTGGGAAGCCTGCTAAGTCTGGATGACCTTTTAGATGACCTTCAACCTCTGAGGTGAATTAGAGGAGGATTATTTATGATTAGGGTAAACACTGTACCTCCGGGTTAGAAGTGCTTACACTTCTCATAATAGATCCGAATTTGAGGATCCTTGTTCTAGAACAATACTTGGGAGTGGGTTGGATGTTTACAGGTTTGCAGGAACCCTTGGCCTCAACATACCCTGTTACTAATATTTTTGAGGTTACAGTACTTTGGACTGATCTTATGAAACCCTGGACTTGTGACTCTTTATTCTCGTCCCCCACCTAGTTACTGGTTCTCAGACATTCATCCGGACTTATGAACACTCATGGACCCTATCAAAGCAAATGATAAATCCAAAACTTGATAACAAACCCTTGCATATCATTCTGCATATGTCATTTTGCATCATTTAACATTTGTCTATTTGTTTTACAGGGTATCCACATCATCTTTGGTTTGGTTTTGACTGTTCTTCTGCTCAGCCATCTTCATCAGTTTTCTTCCTCAGAGATCTTCTTCAGCTGATATCTTCCCCAGTTGTCTTCATCAGTATTTCTCCTCAGTTATCTTCATCAACATCCATTTTTAGTATGGACTCATCCAGGAAAAGTAACATCACTTACCATTTCTTTGAGCCCTCTCTAGCAGGCATCGGACAGATTCAGGCACTTATCACTCCTGATCATGTCCCTTTATTCAGAGAACATTATGGTGGTATTATGAACATGATCATAGATTTGGATGCATTACAGAGGAGCATGATTCACACTTGCCTTCAGTTCTATGACCCTCCTCTCAGATGTTTCACATTCCCAGACTTTCAGATAGACCCTTTGTTGGAAGAGTTTTCCATGTTGTTAGGTGTTCCTATTAGAAGAGGAATTCCTTTCAACCCTGAGATGACTGCTCCTAGGAATGAAGACATAGCTAAGGCTTTACATTTGGAAACCACCATCATTGATCAACATATGACCACCAAGGCTGGAATCCCAGGCCTCCATTTGGACTTCTTGATCACTCAGGCCACCAGTCATGTTGCAGCAGGGAAGTGGGAAACTGTTTGTGCTCTCCTGGCTCTTAGTGTATATGGAATCATCTTGTTTGCAGACGAGCCTAAGTTTGTAAGCAAGAATTCTATCCATGTCTTCCTATTGAAGAATCCAGTTCCTACCTTGCTAGGGGATTTCTACTACTCAGTGCATCAGAGAAATGAGAAACAGAGGGGAAGACTAGTCAGATGTTGTGCACCTCTCTTCTACTATTGGTTATTGAGACACCTGCCAAAGATAGAAGCTTTCCTGAATCCTCATTAGTCAAGAAATTGGGCTAAGAGAATGATTGCCCTTACTTCAGAAGACATCAGGTGGTGTACTCAAAGCACCAAGGGCAGGGACATGATTACAAGCTGTGGGCAGTATCCCAATGTACCTCTTATTGGAGTGAAGGGTTACATCAACTACAATCCTTTAATTCTCAAAAGGCAGCTAGGGTATGCCTTAGTACATCCACCAAGAGAGAAGGATTTAGCAGAGACCCTTTACTGTGATGCTCAGAATAATCACGCCATCATCCGACAAGCAGCCTGGGCTTGGGATAACATATAGATAAAAGAGACTGCTATTCTTGGCAAGTGCAATAACATAGCTTCAGCTCAGTAAATTGATTGGTCTCGCATCAGAGGACAGATCACCCGCATGCCATTCACCCTAGAAGATGTGCCAGGGCCATCAGTAGTAGAGCCTATAGCTACAGTCAGTTTAGTGGAGTTTGATAAGCTGAAAGAGAGGAATACTCAGCTTTCTGAAGCTCTGAAGAAGACCCTTTGGGAAAGGAATGACGATCGACTGGATATTGAGTGGTTGGAGAAGCTCCGGATCGAGCATATGACCAAGATAGAAAAGACAGAGGACTTCATCAGAAAATCCCGACTGATGCTCTCCTGAAGGAAGTCAAGGAGGATGACTTTGGGCTGGATGTTTGATTTCTTTACTTGTATTTTATTTTGGTTGTACTTTATTTCTCATGGTGATTTGGTTGTATTTCTCGACCTAATTGTATTTTGACCCACCATGGGAACTTCTTGTAATCATAAACTATGTATCTTTTGCATTTGTAATATATGGTTTATGTATTACTTGGATTTTCTCTTGGGCTTCATTTCTCTTCAACATCTTCATTCCTAGAAGTCTGGAAGGTCAAAACCAAAGAACCAAACCGGATACTCTTGGAAGACAAATAGACATACTGCATTGCATGCTAACCTCATTCTTTGTTTTGCAGGTGTTTTTGTTGTTGTTTTCTCACTTTGCTATGTGTCTCAGGAAACATTGCTCGTAGGAGGGTTTTCCCCATCAACAGAGTTCACCGGTATCCAACCAGAAACAACCTTCCGAGCTTACAGATGGACCAAGTTCAACAAGATCTGACTGACGTGGGAACTCAGATGGCTAATGAGAGAACTGAGATGAGGGCTCAAATGAACCATTTCATGGCAGTGATGACTGGGTTGGCTCAAAGCCAAGAAAGATTAAGAGAGTTAGTCGAGCGAAAAACTCCAGAAGAGAATCATCTAGGTACAGGAGGTACTAGTAACAATGATCACAGACAACCACAAACAAATCCGCCAGAGTTTGGGCCTCACCTCAATTCTGAAGTCAATTCTATCAGAAATACTCAAGGAAACACTGGAGGTTGTGCCTTGCAATAGGACCCTCAAGAAGAACAATATATAGTAATTGGTGTTGGCGATGAAGTCTATGATCGTCGTCTGGACGAAATAGCGGAGAAGCTGAGTGTAGCGGTAAAATCATGAGTGTAAACTATCAATTAGTTTAACTCAAAGTAAACAGAGTCGCCACCGCGCTTTTATTTTATTCAAAAAGGAAATGGAAAAAAGAGCGAATAAATCCTAATGAATCTAAAAGCAAAAAGCTAAAGAAACACAACAGAGAAACAGGTAAGGGGATAGGTTACACAATGGGAAGGTTTTACGCACCCAAAATGGCCGTGGTACTCCACGGGAGCCCTTTGAAATATTTACTGCTTTTGGTTTGAAAATGGTTTGTAAAATATGAGTGGAGGGATGAGAGAAAGAATTATTTTTTTAATATTTTTGTGTTTGGAGAGGTTTGTCATCTCATGCCTATGTACCCATAAAGTGTAATGCAAGATCAAAACCCCGTAGTTTGTGGTACAAATAGTGAAAAGGGTGGGTTATGATTCATTTTTATTAAGCGAAGAGAATTTGTAATCTTCAAGTGGATAGTGTCGCTCCCACTAAATGAGGCTAAGTCAGATAGGGTACAGACGCAAACGGTCGGCGAGAGGGACAGTGAGAACACACAGCCGTGAACTCACTGGAGATGAATAGAGTCGCCAGCTAGGCATTTTTATCACGGAGGAAAGGCAATGCTGCATAGACCTAGAAAGATATGGATAAGACGGTTGCGAACCAGAGAGACTGAGAAAGGGGGTTGGTTACAACCTGGGAAGGTATTAGCACCCAGATTGTCCGCCGTACTCGACGTGATCCACGCTTAAAAGATTTGTGTTTTAAAGGGGTAGTATCAGTGCAATTTGTGTATAAAAAGCTGGAAAAGAATGTACAGGTGTCAGTGTAAAGGAAGTGTGAAGTGTATAAATGATGTGTCAGTGTAAGAACAAAGAATGAGGCTAGAAAGAGGGGGAATATACAGAGACTTTTGTTCGATAACTGTTAAGTTATGCCTACGTATCCTCTCGTGCAATGAGGAAGTCAGAACACCGTAGTTCGACCCAAAGAGACTGAAAGATGAATTGACTGTGAACTGCTTGCTTGTCTATGCTCAAGTGTATGACCCGTCTGGCTCAGGTGCAAACTGTCTTGCATTAGACGGAAGAAGCGAGCTCTCGTTTGTGAGTGAATGAGATGAGAAAAGAATCCCGGAGGAGGCAATTATTGTTTGTTTTTGAGTTTTCAGTCTTTTATTGCTTTTGCAAGTTTGTCATAAGTTAATGAGCTTAAGCCTAAACCAATGGACTTAGTAAACTCATCACATCTTCCCTCTGATTAGGGGTAATGAGGGTACTTTAAGTGTGAAGTCAGCTTCTCACACTTAAACACCTTTGGTGTAGGATTAAGATCATTAACCTACTTGTGATTATTCAGATGTTTTTGGTGTTTTTGTTTAGTGTTGAGTAATGGGGTTAAGCCATAGTCAGGGATCAAACAGACTCATTACACCATCCTAATAGAAGGATAATAGATGAGAATGTTTAAGCTGAGGAAAACTCCTCAACTTAATCCATGATTAGGGATTAAACTCATGACAAAACAAAGCCTTTATTAAGTGGATTTTATTTAATGGTATGATGATGAAGTGATTTTATGATTTGTAAGACAACTTGAGGGGGACTTGTCCATTAACACTAGGGTTAGTCCTTCTTAACCAATTAAGGAAGAATTAGAACCCTAATGCAAGGCCCAAGTTAAAAGTGTGATGTCTTGATGATTATTAGATGGATTGATTAAGGGATTTAAACACATTAAGGGTTTAACACTTAGGATTAAAGTTATACACTCCATCCTAAGATAAGGATGCAGGCATAAACTTAATCACAAAGCCTTAAAGCCTTTAGGGTTTAGTCCCTGATTATGAGATGAGAAGAGAAGACTCAAAAGAGACACAAAGGTAAAACTAAGGGGGGAGGCTAATCAAAATCCTAATCATTGTCATGCTTGGTTGTTCCTAAGGTTTGTGAGGTTTTCAAGAGAAGTCTTCAATGGAACCACCAGGAAGCAGATGAAAGGATCAAGAGAAGCAAAGCAACTTGCTTCATTCAAGAAGTCAAGTCACTTGAAGAAAGAAAGTAAGAAGAAAAAGAATGAGCAAGCTCAATCTCAAACACATATCAAAATGCAGCAAGGATGCAAGAGAGAGATGAGAAGAAAGTATGAGAAGTGAAGGCAAATTCACTTCTCAAAATCACTTACCACCTGAAAAGTTAGAAAAGAAATGCAATGCAATGCAAAATGAAATGAAATGGTATGATATAAATCAAAACCAGAAGCATGTTTATGATGATAATGATGCTATGAGATGCTACAAACATGAAACAACACATGTGGATGATCATACAAGCTTATGGATGCAGATGAGGCATGTTAAGAACCAAGGACATACATGAAAAGTTATGAGGTGCATATGGCATACAACATGACAAATGCAAGGTGCAATGATCAAGCATGTTTTCAATATGTCTTATGATGTCAAATGAATCAAATGGATGCTTGAAATGTCATGGCAAGTCATGTTATGCAAGAAGATGCAAGATGGATGCATATGGAAGCCCAAATTAGGGTTTATGAACAATACATCAAACAAAAATCAAAATCAGAAGCAAACCCTAAGATAAAAAATTGAAAATTCCACTCAAAGGACCTCTAATCCTATACTAACTCACTGCCCAAAGGAGAAGTTTCAACTCCTAACCAAATTCAAGATATGAATTTTCTAAGTTTCTTAGGGTTTTAGGGTTTCCAAACAAGAAAATTACCAAACAAATTGAAAATGAAAGATCAAATCATGGCCATTTAATATCACAAACTACATGCTAAACACAATGCAATGCAAAAAGAATCAATGTCCAACTCTTCATGGATAGGCAGAAATGATTTTTGGAACTTTGGATCAAATTAATGCATAAAAATGATTTTAATTCAATGAAAAATTCTCAAAATGCATCAAGATCAAAAAATAAATTTGGTTTGAAGGTTGGACAATGTTTCTAAATGTCTTAGAACATTTCATGAATTTTTGGGTGATTTTGAAATACCTAAAAGTATTTTTAATGAATTAATTTTCATTAATCAATTAAAAATAAACTTTTAAATAATTAAAAATACTTTTTTGATGCTAAAAATGAAAATAAAAATATTTTTGTGTTTTAAAAATTAATGAAACTCTTGACAAAAAGTTTCATAATTTTTAAACAATTTTTACTATTTTAAATAAATTATGGAAGTTAAATGACAGAAAATGAAATAAAAATAAAAATAGACTGAAGTATGCAGGATGGAAGGCCAGGATTCACTCTGGATTTGAAGTTGTTGACTGCGCGCGTTTTTAAAGGGCCAAGATTGCATCTGATTAAATTAATTTAATTATGATTAATTAATACTAACTAAAGGGATTAGGGCAAATGAACAAATCTGGGCCATTCGCACGCGCGGCAAGTCAACCAGTCAAAGCAATCTAACGCTCCAGATTCAAATGAGCTTAATGACAGGGATTAGGGCATAATAACATTCAGGTGACCGGAGGGGAGCTCCGGTCATCTTCTCCGGCAACAACAAAACCCTAGTTCATGATTCAGGCATCTAAACATCAAATTAAACACAGCCAAATGATCCTCTAACAACCTAGGTTACGAATCCACCTTCAAACATCATTTAAACATCAAGAATCAAGCAAATCGAAAGAAACAAAATCCACGGGTGAAATTTCAGAGTAACAATACAAACTCATTTCTCATCTATTTTCGATTCTAAAAGCATCCCCATGACCAGCAAGACATAAGCAACCAATTTATAACTCAAAATGCAAGCTCTGAGAAAAAGAATCCATGGTCATACCTGAGCTGGAGACTCCTGTTTCTGGGCTTTCAGAGCTACTCTTTGGTGCAACCTTGCTCCACTGACTCCCCTGGTGCTAATGGAAGGCTTGGAATGAGCTTAAACAAGCTAGTTTGAGAAGTCCAGTTCTGGTGTATCAGAAAATGGAGTTTGTGTATGAGTGGTTTCAAGCTCTGTTAATGGCTGATTCTGGTTCTTCTTTATGTGTTTGATTTGTTAGTGAAGAAAGTTTTGATGTTTTGCGGCTGTGGAAGGTGATTCGAAGAAGGGAAGCTTTGTGACAGTTTTTTGGTATGCTGAGTTCTGGCCAGCTTCAATGCTCAATGCTTTGCTATAACATCTCCAACTTGTGTGGATAGCCTGTGGGGCAGGTCAATAGGGTGGCTGTTTACTGTGCCAAGAGTATGGGAGCTTTTTGCCAAAAAGTCAAATATGTGTCCTTGAGAGTATGGGCCATGGCAGCAACTGAGTGAGGTCATGTCTGGCTTCAGCTTGGGTTAGGGACAGCCCTTGGATGGCTTGAGAGTGACTGCAACATATGGATCATGAATTGAGAGTGATCTTGCAACTTGACAACTTGTGTTTCCTCATGTTTTTATGCTAAGTACATGAAGCATTCCTTGCTGAATTTTGTAGCATAGCACTTCTTTTAGTCATGGCAATGTTTAGAAGTCAGCTAGTGGTCACATAACTTCCTAGAAGATGGTTTTGCCAAGAACCCCCTTTTGCACTCTTATGAAAAATGCTTTATGGAACTTTGAAAATCAAGGCAAGCAATGCAAAAAATCCTTGGGCCAAATCTGTTTTTGGGGTCATATATGATCATGTGATGAAGCTTTGAAGTCAATTTGAAGTCACTAGAATGCTTGGTACATGAAATTGCAAGTTTTCCTTTTGGTGCATAACTTGAAAATTAGTGATTTTTGCCAACTTTGATGAACCATAACTTTTGATCCAAAATGAATTAGGTCATGTTCTTGTACTTTTTGAAAAGGGAAAGATCTAATCTACAACTTTCATGACCAAAGTTTTTCCATTTGAAGCATTTTTGGATCAAAAAGCAAGGCTTGAAAAGTGGCATAAAATGACATATTCTTTAAAAGTCAACCATGCCCTAAAAAGTCAACTTTGCAAAAACTTGTAATTCTTGAATTTTGTGAACTTCAACCTTCTTCCATGATCAAATAAAGATCAAATACACTCAAAATGATGAAGATCAACCCTTGGTTAGGTCATTGGGGGCCTCAGATGCCCTGATTTTGCACTGACTTGTCCAGAAAGTCAACTCTTGATCAGATGACTTCCCCATGGAATTTCTTCATGAAAATTGATATGCATACTCCCTATACCATATAGAGACCAATAGAAACAAGAATGACCAAAAAAATTGGATTTATGGCCTTTGAAACCAAAACCCTAATTTTGGGTCATCTGTGCAGTCAAGCCTGGCTCTACTTCCACACCATTCCCAGTTCTTGTGATTCTTTGGCATTCTTGACTTGGAGAGGATATAATATGATGCTTGAACACACATGGACCCCCTTGAAGTGATTGATGACCCTTGGAGTGGCTCAAGAGGCTCTTAGATTGCTCAGATCACAAATCCTAGATGCAGATGACTTAGAGTCTATGCAGTGGATCAAAAATGAGTTATGAGATGGTATGATTGTGTTTATGCATATGAAATGATCACAAGCCATGGTGTGAAAGGGTGAGGGCAAATTTGGGGTGTTTACAGCTGCCCCTATTCAAGCATGAGTTAGCTGTGCAGGATGTAAGCGACGGCTTAACAGGCAAACAAGATAACTTGTGGTTGAATACCAAAAACAGTCCAAAATTTGCACTCACAGAATGAAGAAGAAAAGGGATATAGATTGTAAAAGGGAAATAAAGTATATTGTAAAGTGTGGGCGACGGAGGACGACCGTCAAGCAGAGGACGACTGCTGGGTAAATAGCAATGACGAGGACGGCCGACATGCTGGGGATAAAAGGTAAAGCCAAGACGGGGACGGCCGACTAGCTGGAAAAATAAGATTATGATGGGGACGGCCATCAAGATAAAGTTGTAAGATTCTCTGGGAGTTAACAAAACATGACGGGGACGACCATCAAGTTCACAAAGCAAAGTAACCAACAATGGGGATGGCCATCGGGTTAAACTGAAAAAAGGACCACGACGGGGACGGCCATCGGGTTAAAGAATAAATGAAATTAACAGATGATGAGGTACGGTCATCAAAGGTGAAGGATGATCACCTAGAAGGGGACGGCTGCTCTGTTGGGTTAAGATGAGGGACGGTCATCTAAGGTGGAGGACGACCACCTGGCAGGGTACGGCTGCCGAAAATATCGCGACATAGGACGAATGCCGGATAGAAAATCAACGATGGGGACGGCCATCGGATGAGCATGATGGAGGACGACCATCAAGAGGTGGAGGACGACCACCTAGCAGGGGACGGCTGCTCTCAAGGTTTATCGTGACATAGGACGAATGCCAGATAACCAAAAATCGACAATGGGGACGGCCATTGGATAAAACTGATGAAGGACGATCATCAAGAGGTGGAGGACGACCACCTAGCAGGGGACGGCTGCTAAAAATCAACGATGGGGACGGCCATCGGACGAGCATGATGGAGGACGGCCATCAAGAGGTGGAGGACGACCACCTAGCAGGGTACGGCTGCTCTCAAGGTTTTCATAACACAGGACGAGTGTCAGATAAAAAAGAAAATTTGTTTGTTGGTAACCTACTGGGGAATAGTAAACACGGACGAGTGCTTACATCCAAGAAACAAAAGGTATAAGTGTTTGGTATTTGTGTATAGATTAAAGATGCGGACAAGCATCCTTAAGACTACGATACGGACGAGTATCGGATAGAAACAAATACTGACGCGTGTTCAAAGATGATGATACGGACGAGTATCAACTGGTTAACAGAGAACACGGACGAGTGTTGAATCTGAGAGGATTCTTCTGGGGAATAGTAGACACATGCGAGTATCTATATTCAAGAAGACAGAAGTTTTGGACACAGTGTATGGATTAAAGATGCGGACGAGCATCCTTAAGACTATGATACAGACGAGTATCATGTAGAAACAAACGCTCGACGCATGTTCTAAGATGATGGTACGGACGAGTACCAACGAGTTAACAAAGAACAAGGACTAGTGCCGAATCTGTGGGGATATGAATGGTATATATAACATACGGACGAGTATCTGTATGAGTGTAACATGAGTAGTGAGTATGAGTATTGTATAGATGAGTGTTTATCTGCTGGGGAGGGTGACACGGACGAGTGTCAAGAGAGAAAAGTATAATAATATCAACAAGTATATGGGTTGTAAAAGTGTAGGCGACTGTGCTGGGGATACGACACGGACGGGTGTCAAGAAAGTGTATATAGGTATATGTGAGTGCAAAGAGGATGTCTTTGGCTTTCTGCTGGGGTATGACACGGACGGGTGTCAGGACGTATCTGTAATACGGGTGATCTTGTTCGTAAAGAGTGTTCAGGTGACTTTACTGGGGAATGATGATACGGGCGGGTGCCAAAAGGAGTATACACTGGTGCTTGTGATTTGTGAGGCAAATGCTTTTGCTGGGACTCTGGTGGGGATTTTGGGGAAAGTATTCTGCATTCTGATGAATGGTTACTAGTTACAAGTGTTCGATTCATAACATGGCTTATGATTATGCTATGTGTTTGATTTTTGCCGCAATGCTCCGTATTAGACGGAATGCTACGCTTTGTGGTGAATATGATGCAAATGTCATGATTATGCAAAGATACCAAACCGGGATTCAGATCCCACTGCTTGTAAAAATCTCCGGTCGAGCCTGTTGTCGCTCCCAAAGATTTGCATCCCGGTACAAGCGCGAACGGTCGGCGAAGGGAACAGTGAGAACACACATCCGTGAACTCACTGGAGAATGAATAGAGTCGCCAGCTAGGCATTTTTATCCCGGAGGAAAGGCAATGCTGCATAGGCCTAGAAAAAGATGGATAAGATGGTTTGCGGACCAGAGAGACTGAGGAAGGGGGTTGGTTACAACCTGGGAAGGTATTAGCACCCAGATTGTCCGTCGTACTCGACGGGATCCACGCTTAAAAAGATTTGTGTTTTAAAGGGGTAGTGTCAGTGCAATTTGTGTGCAAAAGGGCTGGAAAACAATATGTACAGGTGTTAGTGTGAAGGAAGTGAAGTGTATAATGATGTGTCAGTGTAAGGAAAAGAGTGAGATGAATTGCTCATGATAATGAGGCTTACAGAATAAAGCTAGAAGGAGGGGGAAAGTACAGAGACTTTTGTTCGATAACTGTTAAGTTATGCCTACGTATCCTCTCGTGCAATGAGGAAGTCAGAACACCGTAGTTCGACCCAAAGAGACTGAAAGATGAATTGACTTGTGAACTGCTTGCTTGTCTATGCTCAAGTGTATGATCTGTCTGGCCCAGATGCTACTGTCTTGCATTAGACGGAAGAAGCGAGTTCTCGATTGTGAGTGAAGATGATGAGAAAGGAATCCCGAAGGAGACGATTATTGTTTGTTTTTGAGTTTTCAGTCTTTTATTATTTTTTGGATTTTGGTCATAAGTTAATGAGCTTAAGCCTAAACCAATGGATTTGGTAAACTCATCACATCATCCCTCTGATTAGGGGTAATGAGAATACCTTAAGTGTGAAGTCAGATTCACACACTTAATCACCTTTGGTGTAGGATTAAGATCATTAACCTACTTGTGATTATTTAGATGTTTTTGGTGTTTTTGTTTAGTGTTGAGTAATGAGGTTAAGCCATAATCAAGGATTAAACAGACTCATTACACCATCCTAAAAGAAGGATAATAGATGAGAATGTTTAAGTTGAGAAAAACTCCCCAACTTAATCCATGATTAGGGATTAAACCCATGACAAAACAAGCCTTTGATTAAGTGGATTTTATTTAATGGTATGATGATGAAGTGTTTTTTATGGTTTGTAAGACAACTTGAGGGGGACTTGTCCATTAACACTAGGGTTAGTCCTTCTTAACCACTTAAGGAAGAATTAGAACCCTAATGCAAGGCCCAAGTTACAAGTGTGATGTCTTGATATTTATTAAGTGGATTAATTAAGAGATTTAAACACCTTAAGGGTTTAATACTTAGGATTAAAGTTATACACTCCATCCTAAGAGAAGGATGCAGGCATAAGCTTAATCACAAAGTCTTAAAACCTTTAGGGTTTAGTCTCTGATTATGAGGTGAGAAGAGAAGACTCAAAGAGAGACACAAAGGTAAAAACTATGAAGGGGGACTAATCAAAACCCTAATTCATTATCATGCTTGGTTGATCCTAAGGCTTGTGAGGTTTTCAAGAATAATCTTCAAAGAGAACCACCAGGAAGCAAATGAACAAGATCAAGAGAAGCAAAGTGACTTGCTTCATTCAAGAAGTCAAGTCACTTGAAGAAAGAAAGTGGGAGAAGCAAGAATGAGCAAGCTCAAACCTAAGAACAAATAGAAATGCGGCAATGGATGCAAGAGAGATGAAAAGAAAAGTTATGAGAAGTGAAGGCAAATTCACTTCCCAGTTTTACTTACCACCTGAAATGTAAGAAAGAAATGCAATGCAATGCAAGGTGAGATGAAATGGGATGATGCCAAACAAAACCAGAAGCATGTACATGATGCTAATGATGTTATGAGATGCTACAAACATGAGGCAGCATGTGGAGATGCTCATACAAGGTTATGAATGCAAATGATGCAAGTTAAGGAGCATGAACAAGCATGAAAAGTTATGAATCATACAAGACAAATGACATGGCAAATATGTAATGCAATGATCAATGATGCTTTCTACATGTCTTAAGATGTCAAATGAATCATAAGCATGCACAAAATGCAAAGACAAGTCATGTTATGCAAGTGAATGCAATAAGGATGCAAGAGGAAGCCCAAATTAGGGTTTGTGGATCAAACAACAAACACAAACCAAAAACAGAAGCAAAACCCTAAAGTAAAAATGGAAAATGGTACCCAAAGAAACCCTAGACCTATAATAAACCACTGCCCAAAGGGGGGGCCCTCAACTCTCAACCAATCTTGAGTTATGAATTTTACAAGATATTAGGGTTTTTTAGGGTTCTTAACAAAACAAATGCCAAACAATTTGAAAATGCAAGAACAATTCATGGCCTTTTTATCCTTGAAAATACATGTTAAACACAAGACAAAGCAAAAAGAATCAATGTCACAACCTTCACCAATAGGCAGAAATGAATTTTCAAACATGTGACCAAAATAATGCATGAAAAATGATTTAATTCAATGAAAAATTCTTAAAATGCATCAAGATCAAAAAAGAAATTTGGTTTGAAGGTTGGACAATGTTTCTAAATGTCTTAGAACATTTCATGAATTTTTTTTGTAATTTTTAAATACCTAAAAGTATTTTTAATTAATTAATTCCCATTAATCAATTAAAAATAATCTTTTAAATATTTAAAGATACTTTTTTAATGATAAAAAATAAAATAAAAATATTTTTGTGTCATAAAAATTAATAAAACCTTAAGGAAAAAGTTTCATAATTTTTATGAATTTTTACCTATTTTAAATTAATTGTGCAAAATAAATGAAAGAAAATGAATTAAAAAGGAATTAAAATAAAAGTAAACAGGATGGATGGATGAGATTGCTCCTGAGTTCAAAGGCATTGACTGCGCGCCAGAATGAAAGGCCTAGATTCAAACTTCTAAAACTTAATTAATTAATTTAATTAAACCTGATTATGAATTAATGATGCAATCCAGACCACACACACGCGCGCGGGAAAGATGATCCAATGGTCCACGTTTGAACTTTGCCCTAATTAATTACACTTAACCCTAATCACTTTCAGGCTGCCGGAGAAGACTTCCGGTCGTCTTCTCCGGCCAGCCCTCACCTGAGAATCCTCAAACTTCCTAAAAACGTAACATAAATGAAATCTAAGACCAGAGAAATGTTCCTCTCCTCTTCACGAATCAAACCCCTAACCTAAAACAAATTTATATTACCTAAACAAGCTGAATCGAAGAGGGAAAGTTCTAGGTCACGCAAGCTTCAGTCACGAATTAAACACTCAAATCAACACCATTTTCGAAACCAAAGGTACCAGAATGATCAGGCAAGCATGAAGAACAAGTTTGTAAAAATAAAAGTCACTTCTGGAAAAATTAATTTCAGGTTACCTGAGATTTGAAGCTTTCAGTTTAGGAACTTTCTGGCCACCTCTCTTTGTGCAAACCACTCCACTTGATCCCCCAAAGATGCTTGAATGCTCAAAATGAGTTTGTGTTGGCTGGAGAAGGAGATTCGAATGGAACTGCTTCAAGCTCAGTCAACAATGGCTATGGTGATTTTGGCACTTTCAGGTCATGGTGATGGGTTATTTGAGGTCCATACAATGTGTAGAGAAGATCTGTGGTGTTGGTTTGTGTGTTTGTGAGCTAGGATGGAAGATTCGAAAGTTTTTGCAAACTGAAGTGAGGAATGGCAGTGGGGTTTCTTGGCTGTTTTAGGCTTGGGCTTTGGGTGCTGGATGGTCTATGAAGTGTGTGGAGTTGAATGATGAAGAAAGTTTTAGTGTTTGATGGCTGTGTTAAAGGATTCGAAGCAAGCTGCAGTTAGGAGTGTTTGTGTGAATGTGATGAATATGTGTGTTTCAGCCTTGCCTCTTGAGTGTTTTTGCTTGCAAATTGATAACATATTTTAATCCAAGTGGCCAGAGGATGTGACTTGTGCAGTTGTGATAGGTAAGTTTGCTTTTGCATAAAAGGTCAACTTTGTGTAAGATAGGGCATGGGCAAGGTCTAGGCAAGTACAAGGCATGGCTGGCGCAGCAAAGGTGAGGGAGAGGCCTAGCAAAGCTCAGCAGCCAATGCAC
Source organism: Lathyrus aphaca (assembly GCA_963966055.1). Lineage (NCBI taxonomy): Eukaryota > Viridiplantae > Streptophyta > Magnoliopsida > Fabales > Fabaceae > Lathyrus > Lathyrus aphaca. The sequence continues at coordinate 500,525,267 of OZ014524.1, read as the reverse complement.
CAAGTTGTAGGAAGTGATCATGAGTGTTTTGCAACTTGGTTAGCTTATGTTTCACATGTGATCTTTTGCATAACCAAACATGAAACCATAGGCAAACTTGGTTCAAATCTGATTTTTAGGACTTAGAGAATGCTTACATGCTGGTTTGGAGTGGATTAGAGGTCACAATATGCATTAGTTCAAGTTTTTGCAAAGTTTCCCTTTGGTGCCTAACTTGAAAAACAATGATTTTTGCCAACTTTGCATTGCCATAACTTTTGATCCAAGAAGAGTTTGATCATGTTCTTGTACTTTTTGAAAAGGGAAAGATGAGATCTACAACTTTCATGACCAAAGTTTTTCCATTTGAAGCATTTTTGAATCATGAATCAAGGCTTGAAAAATGACCTAAAATGATGCATTCTTGAAAAGTCAACTATGCCCAAAAAGTCAACATTTGCAAAAACCCTAAATTCTTGATTTTATGAACTTCAACCCTCTTCCATGATCAAATAAAGATCATATACACTCAAAATGATGAAGATCACCCATTGGTTGGGTCATTGGGGGCCTCAGATGCCCTGATTTTACACTGACTTGTCTGAAAAGTCAACTCTTGATCAGATGACTTCCCCATGGAATTTCTTCATGAAAATTGATATGCATACTCCCTATACCATATAGAGATCAATGGAAACAAGAATGACCAAAAAATTTGGAGTTATGGCCTCTGAGACCAAAACCCTAATTTTCAGTCAACCGTGCAGTTCATCCTGGCTCTGCATCCACTCAAACCCTAGTTCTTGTGATTCCTCTGCATTTTTGACTTTGAGGAGATGGAATATGATGTAAGAACACACATGGACCCCTTTGAGTTGATTGGTGGCCTTTGGAATAGCTCAAGATGCTTTGGGATTGTTCAGATCACAAACCCTAGGTGCAGATGCCTTAGCAGCTATGCAGTGAATCAAAAAAATGAGATGTGAGATGATATGATTGTATTTATGCATATGAGGATGATCACAAGCCATGGTGTGAATGGGTGAGGGCAAATTTGGGGTGTTTACAGCTGCCCCTATTCAAACATGAGTTAGCTGTGCAGGTTGTAAGCGACGGCTTAACAGGCGAACAAGATAACTTGTGGTTGAATACCAAAGACAGTCCAAAATTTGCACTCACAGAATGAAGAAGAAAAGGGATATAGATTGTAAAGCAAAACAAAATATATTGTAAAGTGTGGGCGACGGAGGACGACCGTCGAGCAGAGGACGACTGCTGGGTAAAGAGGTATGTGAAGCAAAGCGATGACGGGGACGGCCGACATGCTGGTAAAGTGTATAAAGCAATGACGGGGACGGCCGACATGCTGGGGATAAAAGGTAAAGCTAAGACGGGGACGGCCGACTAGCTGGGGAAAAACAAGTAAAGCCAAGACGGGGACGGCCGACTAGCTGGGAAAAATAGGATATTATGATGGGGACGGCCATCAAGATAAAGCTGCGAAGTTCTCTGGGGATTAATGAAACATGACGGGGACGGCCATCAAATTCATAAAGGTTAAGTAACCAACGATGGGGACGGCCATCGGGCTAAAAAGGAAAAGGGACCACGACGGGGACGGCCATCGGGTTAAAGAATAAATGAAATAAACAGATGATGGGGTACGGCCATCAAAGGCGAAGGACGATCACCTAGCAGGGGACGGCTGCTCTGTTGGGAATGAAAGAAATATGATGGGGACGGCCATCAAAGGTGGAGGACGACCACCTGGCAGGGTACGGCTGCCGAAAATATCAACGATGGGGACGGCCATCGGATAAAAGGTCAACGATGGGGACGGCCATCGGACGAGCATGATGGAGGACGACCATCAAGAAGTGGAGGACGACCACTCAGCAGGGTACGGCTGCTCTCAGGGTTATCATAACAACAGGACGAATGCCAGATAACCAAAATCAACAATGGGGACGGCCATTGGATAAAATGATGAAGGACGATCATCAAGAGGTGGAGGACGACCACCTAGCAGGGGACGGCTGCTAAAAAAAAGATCAACGATGGGGACGGCCATCGGATGAGCATGATGGAGGACGACCATCAAGAAGTGGAGGACGACCACTCAGCAGGGTACGGCTGCTCTCAGGGTTATCATAACACAGGACGAGTGTTAGATAAAAAGGAAAAGATTTGCTTTGTTGGCGATCTATTGGGGAGATAGTAAACACGGACGAGCGTTTACATCCAAGAAACAAAGGTATAAGTGTTTGGTATCGTGTATAGATTAACAATGCGGACGAGCATCCTTAAGACTATGATACGGACGAGTATCATGTAGAAACAAGTACTGACACATGTTCAGAGATGATGATACGGACGAGTATCAACGGGTTAACAACGAACACGGACGAGTGTTGAACCTGAAAGGACTCTTCTGGGGAATAGCAGACACGGATGAGTATCTATATTCAAGAAGACATGAGTGTTTGACACGGTGTATGGATTAAAGATGCAGACGAGCATCCTTAAGACTATGATACGGACGAGTATCATGTAGAAACAAACATTAGACGCAATGTTCTGAGACGATGGTACGGACGAGTACCAACTGGCTAACAAAGAACAAGGACTACTGCCGAATCTGCGGGGATATGAGTGATGATGTATACAAGATACGGACGAGTATCTGTATAAGCGTACCATGAGTAGTGAGTATTGTATTGATAGATGAGTGTTTTAACTGCTGGGGAGAGTGACACGGACGAGTGTCAAGAGAAAAGTGTAATATGAACAAGTATCTGCTATACAAAGTCTAGGCGACTGCGCTGGGGATATGACACGGACGGGTGTCAAAAAGGGTGTATATACAAGTATATGAGAGTGCAAAGGGGATGTCTTTGGCTTTCTGCTGGGACATGACACGGACGGGTGTCAGGACGTGTCTGTAGTACGGGTGATTTGTTTGTGTTCGGGCGACTTTACTGGGGAAAGATGACACGGACGGGTGCCAAAAGGTGTATATACGGGTGTTTGTGATTTGTGAGGCAGCTGCTTTTGCTGAGATTCTGGTGGGGACTACTGGGGAAAGTAATCTGTATTCTGATGAACGGTTACTAGTCACAAGCGTTCAATTCACAACATGACTTATGATTATGCTATGCATTTGATTTTTGCCGTATTGTTCCGTATTAGACGGAATGCTACGCTCTGGGGTGTGAATATGATGCGGATGCCATGATTATGCAAAGGGGCACAGATCCGGGATTCGAATCCCAATGCCGTGAAGATCTCTGGTCGATCTGCTTGAAATGGACATCCCAGCTGAGGATGAGATCACTGGTAGATCTAATGAGGTATCTGCTTGGGGATATATGCCACCGATTGACATATCCTTATAATACGGGACCCAGCTGGGGTTTGTAGAAGCTTCTGTACTCTGTTGTGATCTCTTCATGCGTTGCTCTTCTGGATAGAGGCTGGAACTCTGTGGGGAGATGATTTCCTGTCTTCTGTATTCAACTGAGGATGACAAGGCAACTCGGCTGGGGAATTGTGAGAGGCAACTCAGCTGGGGAAAGCAATGGGGAGCAACTCAGCTGGGGAAAGAGCATCTCGGATGTTGAGATTGAGTGTTTGCTGATTTGGCAGCTCCGCTGGGGATATGGGCACCTTCGATGCTGTATGTTGAAGACAGACCGAGTTGATAATGATTCGCCTACTTGCTGAGACGTAACCTGCATGCCCCAGGTTGCGTTCTGGATACCTGCAATCCTGCAAAGGTAAGGAAACGTACGAAAGGTCCCGAGGTATCCCTTACTGGATTCCGTCGTAGGAGATAAGTACTTTCGAGAGTAATCACATTCCCCGTAAGCATGTGTTTTATTTTATTTTTTTATTTTTTAGAGAAGGGCATCTGTACTTATGCAATTACATTTTTAGAGATATCAGACAACTTTTTGCGAAACATAAATGTAAAACGAGACATGACTGAGAATCGGATTTTATTAATTCATGTGCCCTGAATTGGCAAGATACAGTCAAAGGAACATATCTCCTGAAATGAGGAAATTGTTACAAATTGAGAAATAAAGTGCTGGCGGTGTTGACGACGCTTTGAGGGAGTTTCCTCTTCTGCTATGACTCGTATGACAATGACGTTCTCCTCGTCTTGCTTTCTGGAGAGAATTGATTCTGGTTGAAGCTTGATCCTTTGAAGCTTACCAAGTTGTAGGTGATACAGACGAACTCAGAATGCAGTTGTTCGCTTATTCCCTTGTTTTGCATGGATCGCCCTTTCGGGTTTTCAATCCATCGGGATACCCATTTTTGCCTGAGCTGTCCGATGCGGCTTTTCAACTCAGCGGGTGTACATTTTTCATTTATTTCCCTTACTTTTGCCCGAGTCTTTTATTCTGTTTTTGACTCGCCGGGATGCCCTATTTTTGCCTGGACTTACATTCTGTTTCTATGTCCAGCGGGTCATTCTATGCGAAGTATTTTTTAACTGCATCTGAATTCACAGGGGATGGGAAATCTTCACCATCCATGGTGCTGAGCATCAGTGCTCCACCAGAGAAAACTTTCTTTACAACAAATGGCCCTTCATAGTTTGGAGTCCATTTGCCCCTGTGATCTGTATGAGGAGGGAGGATTCTTTTCAGCACAAGATCCCCCACTTGGTACTCTCGGTGCCTGACTTTCTGATCGAAAGCTTTCTTCATTCTCTTCTGATACAATTGTCCATGACAGATTGCAGCCAATCTTTTCTCTTCGATCAGACTCAGTTGCTCGAATCGGGACCTAACCCACTCTGCTTCACTCAGTTTAACATCCATCAGTGCCCGTAACGAGGGTAGTTCAACTTCGATTGGTAGGACTGCTTCCATACCATACACAAGCTGATACGGTGTTGCCCCAGTGGATGTTCTGATTGATGTGCGGTACCCATGCAAGGCAAACGGTAGCATTTCATGCCAGTCTTTGTAGGTGACTACCATCTTCTGCACAATCTTCTTGATGTTCTTATTTGCCGCCTCAACAGCACCATTCATCTTTGGCCTGTAAGGAGAAGAATTGTGATGTTGGATCTTGAAGTCCCGGCATAGCTCTGCCATCATTTTGTTGTTTAGGTTGGAACCATTATCAGTAATGATTCGCTCGGGCACTCCATACCGACAGATGATATCTCTCTTTAAGAATCGGGCTACCACTTGCCTCGTGACGTTTGCATATGAGGCTGCTTCAACCCACTTTGTGAAATAGTCGATGGCGACCAGGATGAATCTGTGGCCGTTCGAAGCAGTCGGCTCAATCTTGCCGATCATATCAATGCCCCACATAGCAAAGGGCCAAGGTGAAGACATGATGTTCAAAGGATTGGGAGGTACATGCATTTTATCTGCATAGATCTGGCATTTGTGGCATTTTCTGGCATAAGCACAACAGTCTGCATCCATTGTGATCCAATAATAGCCTGATCTTAACAATTTCTTAGCCATGGCATGTCCTCCGGCATGGGTACCAAAAGAGCCTTCATGCACTTCATGCATCAGTAAATCCGCTTCCGTCTTGTCAACACATCTGAGGAGTACCATATCAAAGTTCCTCTTGTATAAAGACCCATCAGCGTTCAGAAAGAAACTCCCAGCAAGCCTTCTCAAAGTCTTCTTATCATTGGAAGATGCCCCAGGTGGGTATGTTTGATCCTCCAAGAAGCACTTAATGTCATGGAACCAAGGCTTGTCGTCCTTGACAACATCTGCTGCAAATACATATGCTGGTCTATCAAGTCTTGACACTGAAATCTGAGGTACAAAGTTGGCAGTTTGAACTTTGATCATGGATGAAATGGTAGCCAAGGCATCTGCAAACTGATTCTCGTCCCGAGGGATATACTCAAGCTTGACTGTTGTGAAGAAAGTCAATAACCTCCTCGTATAATCCCTGTAAGGTATCAGATGATCTTGGTGGGTGTACCATTTCCCGTTGGTTTGATTGACTACCAAAGCTGAATCTCCGAATACGGTCAATGTCTTGATCCTGAGGTCAATGGCTTCCTCAAGACCCATAATGCAAGCTTCGTATTCAGCTTCGTTGTTAGTGCAGTTGAAATTGAGTTTTGCCGAGAAAGGCATGTGAACTCCTTTAGGTGTAATGAGTACTGCACCAACACCACGGCCATTCATGTTAACAGCCCCATCAAACATCATAGTCCATTCTTTTTCCGGGTCGGGCCCTTCAGTGTGAATAGGCTCTTCGTGATTTTTTGCTTTAATGAACATGATGTCTTCATCAGGGAAGTCAAACCTCATAGGTTGGTAGTCATCAATGGGTTGCTCAGCAAGATATTCGGATAGTACACTGCCCTTGATGGCTTTCTGAGAGGTGTACTGTATGTCATATTCTGTGAGAATCATCTGCCATCTTGCAACCCGTCCGGTAAGAGCTGGCTTCTCGAAAATGTACTTAACTGGATCCATTTTTGAGATTAATAAGGTAGTGTGGGTCAACATATACTGTCTCAGTCGGCGAGCAGCCCACGCTAAAGCACAGCAAGTTTTCTCGAGCAGTGAATAACGCTGTTCACAGTCGGTAAACTTTTTGCTTAGGTAGTATATTGCATACTCTTTTCGTCCAGACTCGTCATGTTGGCCCAGCACACATCCCATTGACTCTTCTAACACTGTCAAGTACATAATCAGAGGTCTTCCTTCAACTGGCGGCATGAGGATTGGAGGTTCTTGTAGATACTCCTTGATCTTGTCAAAAGCCTTCTGGCAATCTTCGTTCCACCTGACCGTTTGTTCCTTTCTTAACAGTTTGAACAAGGGTTCACAGGTTGCTGTGAGGTGAGATATGAACCGTGAGATGTAGTTCAATCGACCTAAGAACCCTCGAACTTCTTTCTCAGTTTTCGGTGCAGGCATCTCTTGGATGGCTTTGACTTTATCAGGGTCAACTTCAATCCCTTTCTCGCTTACAATAAAGCCCAGCAGCTTACCGGATCGCACCCCGAATGTGCATTTGTTGGGGTTCAACTTCAGTTGGTACTTTCTCAGACGCTTGAACAACTTCAGCAGATTCACCAGATGGTCTTCTTCAGTAAGGGACTTGGCGATCATATCATCCACATAACACTCGATTTCCTTGTGGATCATGTCGTGGAATAATGTCACCATAGCCCGTTGATATGTTGCGCCAGCATTCTTCAGTCCGAATGGCATCACTTTGTAACAGAACGTGCCCCAAGGCGTGATGAATGTTGTCTTCTCCATGTCTTCAGGTGACATCTTGATCTGATTATATCCTGAAAATCCATCCATGAAGGAGAATACCGAGAATTGAGCCGTGTTATCCACCAATACATCAATGTGAGGTAATGGGAAGTCATCCTTCGGGCTGGCTCTGTTCAGATCCCGGTAATCAACACATATTCTTACTTTGCCATCCTTCTTAGGCACAGGTACTATGTTAGCAACCCACGGCGGATAGCTAGTTACAGCAAGGAACCCGGCGTCCCATTGCTTTTGTACCTCTTCCTTGATTTTCATAGCCATGTCTGGGCGAGTTCGGCGCAGCTTCTGTTTAACTGGTGGGCATTCTTCCCTCAAAGGCAGCTTGTGCACCACTATATCAGTATCCAACCCTGGCATGTCTTGATACGACCAAGCAAACACATCAACATACTCTTGAAGCAGATCTATCAGTCGTCTCTTCACCGAGTCTTGCAGGCAGGCCCCGATTTTAACCTCTTTCACGTCTTCGTCGGTACCAAGATTAATCACTTCAATCTCTTCCTGGTGAGGAGTAATGACCTTTTCCTCTTGTCTCAACAACCTGGCTAGCTCTTCAGGAAGCTCATACTCTTCATCAACCCCTTCATCAGCTTGATTGATTGGATTGTCAAAGTCATACGATGTCATAGCCGTGTTGTTGTCGGTGCTGTCTGGAAGGCACTCTCTGCGAGGGTTAAGTTGGTTCATTTTAGTGATTGATTTTAATCTTGCTTTAGAAAAAAAAGTGAAATGAAGTTATCATTTTGAAAACACCGCCATTTATTTTTTGTACAAAAAGAAAAATGGAAAAACAGTGAGCAGAAAAGAAAAAAGACTCGTTTGCAAAAAGATGTCTGATATTTCATTAATTTAATCTTGTTTGCACAAAAGTACAGATGGCCCTGATTACAAAATGAGTCTTGTCATCTTGGGCAAGATGCAAGACTTTGATGCATGCTTATAAAAATACAGGAAATAATAATTACTCTGCATGAGTAACACTTATAATTTCCTGGGAAGACCAGTTCGAGACACTGCTCCCCGGGATCTTTGGACGAATCCAATTCTCCAGATTGCGCTCCTCTTCCAGCTCGTCTTCCAGACAGTTGATAGCATCAGGGGTAAGCATCCCCCCACTGACAAAACCAGGCTCTCCAGCAGCCTTTGCTTGATGTTGAGTTGGTCTGTAACCCAACCCAAATTTGTCTTTCTTCTCCTCCACAGCTAAAACCCTGCCCCAGCCTAGGGCAGTTCCTTCCTCAACAACCTTCCGGGCTTGTTGGTAAGATGACATTGGAGTACCAGATATAGCAGATGCTTCATTCACATTCAAGGCTTCAAACCCCTGGCTCATTGTTTCATGGATCTCTCCATCCATTTCAATGTACTTATAGGTTGCCAGGTGGCTGACAAAAATGTCCTCCTCTCCACAGATTGTGACAACTTGACCTTCCCACTCAAATTTTAACTTTTGGTGAAGGGTAGACGTTATTGCGCCGGCGGCGTGAATCCAGGGTCTACCCAACAAACAGCTGTAGGCGGGCTGAATGTCCATCACATAAAAGATAGTTTTAAAGGTCTGTGGGCCAATTGTCACAGGCAGCTCAATTTCTCCCAGAACCGATCTCTTCGAACCATCAAAGGCTCGCACCACCAGGTTGCTGGGTCTCAATGCCAATCCATCATATTCTAACTTCACCAGAGCCTTCTTTGGTAAGACATTCAGGGAAGAACCTGTGTCCACCAGCACATGAGAAAGGACAGCTCCTTTGCATTCCAGGGTTATGTGCAAGGCTTTGTTGTGGTTACGGCCATCCGCTGTCAAGTCAGAATTGGTAAACCCTAGCCCATTGCTAGCAGTAACATTTCCAACCACGGTTTCCAATTGGTTGACAGTAATCTCCTCCGGCACGTAAGCTGCGTGCAGGACTTTAAGTAGTGCATTCCGATGGGCTTCAGAGCACATAAGCAGTGAGAGGATGGAGATTTTGGATGGCGTCTGGTGAAGTTGATCCACAATTTTGTAATCACTCTTTTTGATGATCCTCATAAACTCATCAACTTCCTGATCGAATGGAGTCTTCAGGGCTTCTTGGGCAGCTGGATCTTCCTGCACCGGGCTCTTTCCTTTTGCCTTGGCAGCAGCTTCTGCTTCGGCAGTAGTTTTTTGAACTTGTGAGGCGAAGAGACGTCCGCTTCGAGTGAAGCCTCCGCCTCCCCCCACATTATCTACTTGTGGTGCAGGTGTTGTTGTTTCCAGAGTGATTCTTTTCCCTTCACAGTACACGTCAGAGCCATAGTGCCAAGGGATGGCCCTATTGCTTTCGTATGGTATTGGTCCAGGCACCGTGACAGTGACTGGGCTGATTGCTGCTGCTGAAGGGACTGTTATTGTTTGTGGATCATAAAAGATTGTAACTGGTGCTCTAGTGGGAGCAACACCTTCTGAATGATAAGCGGAATTGTTTTCAGGATCGTAGAATATGGTCACAGTGGAGACATCTTCATGATTGATTGCTGGTGTTGTAGAAGGTTCTGTTGTTGTTGTTGATGGAGAGTCGAAATGGACTGAAGCTGAAGTTGTAGCAGGAGAAACTATTGAAAACTGATCATTTGGAAGGACAGGTGAAGTACTTGTTGATGGTGCTGATGAATTATCGGGAACAATAGTTGCTGTAGTTGTAGGAGGGTCTGAAACTGTTGTTGATGAAGTTGCTTGATTTGCCGGAAATGATGTAGTGATCTGCAGTAGGCCATTCTGAATAAGGCTGTCAATGCCGTTCCTCAGGTCCTCGCACCCATTCCATGAAATATTGCAGTAGGGGCACCCTAGTTCACACCCTGGAAATATGTTGTTTTCACGGAGTTGAGCTTTGATTTCCACCAATGGTGTCCTGATCTGATCCACACTGGTTATTAAATAAGACGGTTGGTCTTCTTCAATGGCGTTAATTCGGGGACCACCATGGTTTGGCATTGGGTTTTTATTGACATTGGGCGGAGGTGCAAAGTTTAGAGCCTTGGAGTCTACCAAATCTTGTACCTTCATATGCAGAGCCCTGCATTTTTCTGTACTGTGACCAGGCGCGTTGGAATGAAAAGCACACCTTGCATTGGAGTCATAGTTTCTTGGTAGACTGTTGGGATCCGGAGGTGCCAACGTTCTTAGCTCAACTAGGTTGAGTTTCAGAAGTTGTGGCAGCAAAGCAGCATATGGCATTGGGATCGGATCAATCACTCGGTTAGCTTGGGATGGCCTTTGTTGAAATGGCCTCTGTTGATTGTTGTTGTTGGAGTTGTTGTTGTTGTAGTTTCTTGGAGGATACTGATTCTGCTGATACTGGGGTTGTTGTTGGAAGTTTTGTTGAGGAGGTTGATAGATTGGCTGTGGATGAGCTGGAGCAGGGATAGTAACTGCTGCTATTGACCTCTGAACATATTGGGGCCTACCCCTGTTGGTGTGGATGGCGTTGGTCTCGCCAGTTCTTCTCGGGCCTGCAAAAGGCTTTCTTGTACCACTGGACGAGCTTGCACCGTTGTCTGAGATCTTTCCCATCTTTAACAGGCTTTCAATTCTCTCCCCAGCTATAACAACATCCGCAAAGCTAGTGGAAGAGAAAGCAGCTAACCTGTCAATATAGGTTCCCTGAAGAGTGTTCATAAACATGTCTGCCATTTCTCTTTCAGACATTGGTGGTTGAACGGCAGCAGCCAATTGCCTCCATCTTTGAGCATATTCTCTGAAGCTCTCCCTTGAAGACTGCGACATTCCCATTAGGAGGGTCCTGTTGGGTGCCATATCTAGATTATACTGATACTGTCTGATGAAGGCCTCTGCCAGGTCCTTCCAGCATCTAATAGTTGCCCTTGTCAGATGGGAATACCATTCCCTCGATGCTCCAGTCAAGCTATCTTCAAAATAGAACATCCATAATTTCTCATCCATTGTATAGGCCTTCAGCCTTCCCAGAAATGATTGCAAATGAGTTCGGGGGCATGAAGTCCCATTATACTTCTCGAAACATGGAGGCTTGAACTTGTGGGGGATCCTGACCCCTTCTACCAAACCCATGTCCATAACGTCGAAACCCAAAGAATTTTGAGATTCTAAGGACCTCAACTTCTCAGCTATCTCTTCCAATCGTCTATCATATGTTTCCTCTCCGGCACCCATTACTGTATACTGGTCCTCCTGAGGATCTTCTTGAAGTACTCTGGCTGCGGTGGCTGTCCCTTGAACATTTGCAGGGATGTTAACCTCAGGATGTAGATGTGGACCAAACACAGGGGGGGTAACATGTGGTTGCACCCTTTCATTATTACTGGTGCCTGCAGTTCCTACATGGGGCTCCTCTTGATTTTGCCTCTCCACCATGGCCCTCAGTCTCTCCTGGCTCTGAGCCATGTTGTTCATAACTTCCATGAACTGCGTCATCTGCGTTCTCATCTCTAACCTTTCATTTGCCATCTGGTTTCTGACCTCCGTAAGGTCTTGTTGCATCTGATCCATCTGAATTCCCGGAAGGTTGTTTCTAGTTGGATACCTGTGTGGCCTGTTGAGAGGAAATACCCGGCGGCGAGCAATAATTCCTGAGATTCACAACAGAGGTTAGCAACAACAAAATAAAAAACCTACAAAACAGACAAAAGGGTTAGCGTGCAATGCAGTTATGCTTATTTGTTCTCAAGGTATCCGGTTTGGCCTTCAGTTTTGACCCTTCCAGACCCTTGAAGATGATGCTGTTGAAGTTGCTTTTGATGTGAATCCAGATAGAAACCAACACAAATATATTACAAAGGTGAAATAATACAATTTGTTCATTTTACAACACAAACCCTCAAAGGGGCCAAAAATACATCACAAAAGCAAAAGTACAAGGAAAAGGAACAACAACAAGCAAATGATCAAACTCCAAGGCCGAACTCATCCTCACGAACTTCCTTGAGAAGTGCTTCGGTCACAGGATCAGCCGGACGCTCCGTGAGACTTCTGATGAGAAGGTTTCTTGTTGCAACAGCTGCAGTCAATTTCTTGCTCTGACTTTGGTCCTTAGACTTCTTCAATCCTGCTTTGACTTTCAGCTCTGATATTTCCTCCTGGGCTGCTGCCAGGGCTTTTTCCATCTGCTCCATCTTGTCCTGAACTCTCTTGTCTTCTAGAGTACGGGCCTCAGTGATCCGGACCCACCTGGCCTGACTCTCTTTCAAATACGAGTCTGTTCTTGCTCTTTGGAACTGAGCTTCTTTACAAGCATTCTTCAGAATCTGCTCACCAGCTTTGGACTTGTTGATATAATCTCCAGACTTCTCAATTTTATTCAAGTGTTCCACTCTCAATTTCTCCAATCTCTCAATCTCCCTCACACCTTCACTCCTCTCCCGGAGGGTCTTCTGCAAGGCTTGAGTTAACTTCTCATTTCTTTCCTTCAGGCTTTCAAACTCCTCTAAACTGATAGTGGCAGGGGGTGGTGCTGAAGATGACTCAGGCGTGTCTTCTATGGTAAAGGGCATTCCAGAGAATTGGGCCCTAGCATGGGACCACTCATAATATTGGACCGATGCCACATTATTGCACTTACCCAGAATGGTAATTCCCTTAGTTTGAACATGATCCCAGGCCCAGGCAGCCTGCCTAACAACAGTCAAACTAATCTTGTTCTCACAGTAGAGGGTCTCCACCAAATCTTGTTCCCTAGGAGTATGAACCAGTGCATAGCCTAATTGCCTTCTGAACAGCAGAGGGTTGTAGTTGATACTTCCCTTAACTCCTATTAAGGGCACATTGGGAAAGTGCCCACAGCTGGTGATCATATCTCTGCCCTTGGTGCTTTGAGTACACCATCTGATATCTGCTGAAGTGAGAGTAGTGAGTCTCTTAGCCCAGTTGCTTTGCTGATGAGGATTTAGAAATGCATCCGTCCTGGGTAGATGCCTGAGAAGCCAAGCATGGAATAATGGAGCACAAATCCTCACTAATCTTCCCCTCTGCTTCTCATTTCTCTGATGTACTGAGTAATAGAGATCACCCAGTAAAGTTGGCACAGGGTTCTTCAGGATGAACAAATGGATTGCATTTTTGCTAATGAATCGAGGCTCATCTGCAAACAATACAATTCCATATACACTCAAGGCCAATAGAGCACAAACAGCTTTCCACTCCCCCAAGGAGGCCTTCAGACTAGCTTGAGAAATCAAGAAGTCCAGATGAAAACCAGGGATTCCAGCTTTAGAGGTCATATGCTGTTCAATCAAAACAGGCTCCAGATACAGAGCTTTTGCTACCTCTCCATTGCTAGGAAAGACCATCTCAGGGTTGAATGGGATCTCTCTTTTGATGGGCAGACCAGTCAATGATGAGTATTCTTCTAATAGGGGCCCCAACTGAAAGTCTTGAAAGGTGAAACATCTCAATGGAGGATCATAAAACTGAATGCAGGTGTGGATGAGGCTCCTCTGTGAAGGGTCCAGATCCATGACCATGTCCAGTATATCCCCATAACTCTCCCTGAACAAGGTTATGTGATCTGGAGTGATCAGGGTTTGGACCCTCCTGATGTCTGATAAGTCTGGTTGGAAGAAATGATAAGTGATGTTGCTTTTCTTTGGAGCCATGATGCTGAAGACTGAGTAGAATAAGTGCTGATGAAAATGCTGAGGAGTGGGCCACTGGCTGGCTAGTGCAAGTAACTGAAGTATGGCTGACAAGCTGAAGCAAGTGCTGGTGGAGATAGGTCAATACTGCAGATGGGGTCAAAACCAAAACCAGAGATGAAGGTGGATACCCTGAAACACAAATAAGCACATGTTAATATGATGCAATGAGTATGTATGCAAAATGAAATGCAAGGGTTTGTGACTGAGCTGGATCTGATTAACTGCCTTGGTATAGATCCACGTGTGTTCAAGAATTCCAGGTGGAGGCCTAAAAATCCAGTAACCAGGGTGGGGGACTCAAATAAAGAGCCACATGTCCAGGGTTCAGAATCACAAGAACTATCCAACATGGAGCATTCTTAGCAAAGTCAAAGTAACAGGGTATTCTGAGGTCAAGGTACCTGCAAACCTGTAAACAGCCCAACCCCCTCACAGGTAGTGATCTAGAACAAGGATCCTCAGACTTGGATCAGTTATGAGAAGTGCAAACACTTCTAACCCGGAGGTACAGTGTTTACAATAACCATAACAATTCCTCCTCTAATTCACCTCAGTTTCTGAAGGTCAGTACTAAAAGGTCATCCAGACTTAGCAGGCTTCCCAGATAGCCCTAGCATTGCAGAAAATCTGCAACACAGAGTTCTCAAGAAGAAACCCATATCTGAACCGTGTTTCATATTCCCGCACCAGACCGAAATGGAATGGGAAAGAATATGATTCACTCTAGCCTAGGTGTCACTCAGGTCCCAGGTATAGGACCTTAACTCTCAATGAAATACCCACCCACCAAAGAAAAACCAGATCCAGCCAGCACAGTATGACAGTATGAAAAATATAAAGCTATAAAGAAAGCAATAAATCAACTGTACATAAAGCAATAAACAAAATACAAATATACAAACACAAATAAGCACATAACACCCCAGTACACACAAATCAATCAAGCGCTAGGAGGAACCCACAAAAAGAACCGGAAGCCCTGGTTGCAGTATAAGATTCCCCAGCAGAGTCGCCAAGCTGTCGCTCCCAAAGATTTGCATCCCGGTACAAGCGCGAACGGTCGGCGAAGGGAACAGTGAGAACACACATCCGTGAACTCACTGGAGAATGAATAGAGTCGCCAACTAGGCATTTTTATCCCGGAGGAAAGGCAATGCTGCATAGGCCTAGAAAAAGATGGATAAGACGGTTTGCGGACCAGAGAGACTGAGGAAGGGGGTTGGTTACAACCTGGGAAGGTATTAGCACCCAGATTGTCCGTCGTACTCGACAGGATCCACGCTTAAAAAGATTTGTGTTTTAAAGGGGTAGTGTCAGTGCAATTTGTGTGCAAAAGGGCTGGAAAACAATATGTACAGGTGTCAGTGTGAAGGAAGTGAAGTGTATAATGATGTGTCAGTGTAAGGAAAAGAGTGAGATGAATTGCTCATGATAATGAGGCTTACAGAATAAAGCTAGAAGGAGGGGGAAAGTACAGAGACTTTTGTTCGATAACTGTTAAGTTATGCCTACGTATCCTCTCGTGCAATGAGGAAGTCAGAACACCGTAGTTCGACCCAAAGAGACTGAAAGATGAATTGACTTGTGAACTGCTTGCTTGTCTATGCTCAAGTGTATGATCTGTCTTGCCCAGATGCTACTGTCTTGCATTAGACGGAAGAAGCGAGTTCTCGATTGTGAGTGAAGATGATGAGAAAGGAATCCCGAAGGAGACGATTATTGTTTGTTTTTGAGTTTTCAGTCTTTTATTATTTTTTGGATTTTGGTCATAAGTTAATGAGCTTAAGCCTAAACCAATGGATTTGGTAAACTCATCACATCATCCCTCTGATTAGGGGTAATGAGAATACCTTAAGTGTGAAGTCAGATTCACACACTTAATCACCTTTGGTGTAGGATTAAGATCATTAACCTACTTGTGATTATTTAGATGTTTTTGGTGTTTTTGTTTAGTGTTGAGTAATGAGGTTAAGCCATAATCAAGGATTAAACAGACTCATTACACCATCCTAAAAGAAGGATAATAGATGAGAATGTTTAAGTTGAGAAAAACTCCCCAACTTAATCCATGATTAGGGATTAAACCCATGACAAAACAAGCCTTTGATTAAGTGGATTTTATTTAATGGTATGATGATGAAGTGTTTTTTATGGTTTGTAAGACAACTTGAGGGGGACTTGTCCATTAACACTAGGGTTAGTCCTTCTTAACCACTTAAGGAAGAATTAGAACCCTAATGCAAGGCCCAAGTTACAAGTGTGATGTCTTGATATTTATTAAGTGGATTAATTAAGAGATTTAAACACCTTAAGGGTTTAATACTTAGGATTAAAGTTATACACTCCATCCTAAGAGAAGGATGCAGGCATAAGCTTAATCACAAAGTCTTAAAACCTTTAGGGTTTAGTCTCTGATTATGAGGTGAGAAGAGAAGACTCAAAGAGAGACACAAAGGTAAAAACTATGAAGGGGGACTAATCAAAACCCTAATTCATTATCATGCTTGGTTGATCCTAAGGCTTGTGAGGTTTTCAAGAATAATCTTCAAAGAGAACCACCAGGAAGCAAATGAACAAGATCAAGAGAAGCAAAGTGACTTGCTTCATTCAAGAAGTCAAGTCACTTGAAGAAAGAAAGTGGGAGAAGCAAGAATGAGCAAGCTCAAACCTAAGAACAAATAGAAATGCGGCAATGGATGCAAGAGAGATGAAAAGAAAAGTTATGAGAAGTGAAGGCAAATTCACTTCCCAGTTTTACTTACCACCTGAAATGTAAGAAAGAAATGCAATGCAATGCAAGGTGAGATGAAATGGGATGATGCCAAACAAAACCAGAAGCATGTACATGATGCTAATGATGTTATGAGATGCTACAAACATGAGGCAGCATGTGGAGATGCTCATACAAGGTTATGAATGCAAATGATGCAAGTTAAGGAGCATGAACAAGCATGAAAAGTTATGAATCATACAAGACAAATGACATGGCAAATATGTAATGCAATGATCAATGATGCTTTCTACATGTCTTAAGATGTCAAATGAATCATAAGCATGCACAAAATGCAAAGACAAGTCATGTTATGCAAGTGAATGCAATAAGGATGCAAGAGGAAGCCCAAATTAGGGTTTGTGGATCAAACAACAAACACAAACCAAAAACAGAAGCAAAACCCTAAAGTAAAAATGGAAAATGGTACCCAAAGAAACCCTAGACCTATAATAAACCACTGCCCAAAGGGGGGGCCCTCAACTCTCAACCAATCTTGAGTTATGAATTTTACAAGATATTAGGGTTTTTTAGGGTTCTTAACAAAACAAATGCCAAACAATTTGAAAATGCAAGAACAATTCATGGCCTTTTTATCCTTGAAAATACATGTTAAACACAAGACAAAGCAAAAAGAATCAATGTCACAACCTTCACCAATAGGCAGAAATGAATTTTCAAACATGTGACCAAAATAATGCATGAAAAATGATTTAATTCAATGAAAAATTCTTAAAATGCATCAAGATCAAAAAAGAAATTTGGTTTGAAGGTTGGACAATGTTTCTAAATGTCTTAGAACATTTCATGAATTTTTTTTGTAATTTTTAAATACCTAAAAGTATTTTTAATTAATTAATTCCCATTAATCAATTAAAAATAATCTTTTAAATATTTAAAGATACTTTTTTAATGATAAAAAATAAAATAAAAATATTTTTGTGTCATAAAAATTAATAAAACCTTAAGGAAAAAGTTTCATAATTTTTATGAATTTTTACCTATTTTAAATTAATTGTGCAAAATAAATGAAAGAAAATGAATTAAAAAGGAATTAAAATAAAAGTAAACAGGATGGATGGATGAGATTGCTCCTGAGTTCAAAGGCATTGACTGCGCGCCAGAATGAAAGGCCTAGATTCAAACTTCTAAAACTTAATTAATTAATTTAATTAAACCTGATTATGAATTAATGATGCAATCCAGACCACACACACGCGCGCGGGAAAGATGATCCAATGGTCCACGTTTGAACTTTGCCCTAATTAATTACACTTAACCCTAATCACTTTCAGGCTGCCGGAGAAGACTTTCGGTCGTCTTCTCCGGCCAGCCCTCACCTGAGAATCCTCAAACTTCCTAAAAACGTAACATAAATGAAATCTAAGACCAGAGAAATGTTCCTCTCCTCTTCACGAATCAAACCCCTAACCTAAAACAAATTTATATTACCTAAACAAGCTGAATCGAAGAGGGAAAGTTCTAGGTCACGCAAGCTTCAGTCACGAATTAAACACTCAAATCAACACCATTTTCGAAACCAAAGGTACCAGAATGATCAGGCAAGCATGAAGAACAAGTTTGTAACAATAAAAGTCACTTCTGGAAAAATTAATTTCAGGTTACCTGAGATTTGAAGCTTTCAGTTTAGGAACTTTCTGGCCACCTCTCTTTGTGCAAACCACTCCACTTGATCCCCAAAGATGCTTGAATGCTCAAAATGAGTTTGTGTTGGCTGGAGAAGGAGATTCGAATGGAACTGCTTCAAGCTCAGTCAACAATGGCTATGGTGATTTTGGCACTTTCAGGTCATGGTGATGGGTTGTTTGAGGTCCATACAATGTGTAGAGAAGATCTGTGGTGTTGGTTTGTGTGTTTGTGAGCTAGGATGGAAGATTCGAAAGTTTTTGCAAACTGAAGTGAGGAATGGCAGTGGGGTTTCTTGGCTGTTTTAGGCTTGGGCTTTGGGTGTTGGATGGTCTATGAAGTGTGTGGAGTTGAATGATGAAGAAAGTTTTAGTGTTTGATGGCTGTGTTAAAGGATTCGAAGCAAGCTGCAGTTAGGAGTGTTTGTGTGAATGTGATGAATATGTGTGTTTCAGCCTTGCCTCTTGAGTGTTTTTGCTTGCAAATTGATAACATATTTTAATCCAAGTGGCCAGAGGATGTGACTTGTGCAGCTGTGATAGGTAAGTTTGCTTTTGCATAAAAGGTCAACTTTGTGTAAGATAGGGCATGGGCAAGGTCTAGGCAAGTACAAGGCATGGCTGGCGCAGCAAAGGTGAGGGAGAGGCCTAGCAAAGCTCAGCAGCCAATGCACCAAGTTGTAGGAAGTGATCATGAGTGTTTTGCAACTTGGTTAGCTTATGTTTCACATGTGATCTTTTGCATAACCAAACATGAAACCATAGGCAAACTTGGTTCAAATCTGATTTTTAGGACTTAGAGAATGCTTACATACTGGTTTGGAGTGGATTAGAGGTCACAATATGCATTAGTTCAAGTTTTTGCAAAGTTTCCCTTTGGTGCCTAACTTGAAAAACAATGATTTTTGCCAACTTTGCATTGCCATAACTTTTGATCCAAGAAGAGTTTGATCATGTTCTTGTACTTTTTGAAAAGGGAAAGATGAGATCTACAACTTTCATGACCAAAGTTTTTCCATTTGAAGCATTTTTGAATCATGAATCAAGGCTTGAAAAATGACCTAAAATGATGCATTCTTGAAAAGTCAACTATGCCCAAAAAGTCAACATTTGCAAAAACCCTAAATTCTTGATTTTATGAACTTCAACCCTCTTCCATAATCAAATAAAGATCATATACACTCAAAATGATGAAGATCACCCATTGGTTGGGTCATTGGGGGCCTCAGATGCCCTGATTTTACACTGACTTGTCTGAAAAGTCAACTCTTGATCAGATGACTTCCCCATGGAATTTATTCATGAAAATTGATATGCATACTCCCTATACCATATAGAGATCAATGGAAACAAGAATGACCAAAAAATTTGGAGTTATGGCCTCTGAGACCAAAACCCTAATTTTCAGTCAACTGTGCAGTTCATCCTGGCTCTGCATCCACTCAAACCCTAGTTCTTGTGATTCCTCTGCATTTTTGACTTTGAGGAGATGGAATATGATGTAAGAACACACATGGACCCCTTTGAGTTGATTGGTGGCCTTTGGAATAGCTCAAGATGCTTTGGGATTGTTCAGATCACAAACCCTAGGTGCAGATGCCTTAGCAGCTATGCAGTGAATCAAAAAAATGAGATGTGAGATGATATGATTGTATTTATGCATATGAGGATGATCACAAGCCATGGTGTGAATGGGTGAGGGCAAATTTGGGGTGTTTACACCTGTTTGAGATGGACAATCCCAGCTGGGGATGAGATCATTGGTAGATCTAATGAGATGCTATTGCTTGGGGATACAGGTCATTGATAGACCTGTCCTTGGTAATGAGGAACCCAGCTGGGGTTTGTAGAAGCTTTCTTCACTCTGTTGTGATCCTTCATGCGCTGCTCTTCTGGATGGAGACTGGAGCTCTGTGGAGAGATGGTTCCCTGACTTTTTCATTTGGCTGAGAACGAAACGGCAACTCGGCTGGGGAGAAAACACTTTGAGTGTTAAGACTGAGCATTGATTTGTCAGCTTGTTGGGATGAAGCTTACATGCCCAAGTTGCGTTCTGGATTCCTGCAATCCTGAAAAGATAGAGAAACGCACAAGTAATCCCGGGGTATCCTTTACTGGATTCCGTCATAGGAGTTTAGACACTTCTGAGAGTAAGTATATTTCCTGCAATCACGTTTTTATTTGAAGATAAACATTTGTATTCTATGCAATCAGTTTTTTTTCTTTAAGACATCAGACATTTTTTTTTGCAAATAAAATGTACAAGACGAGACATGACTGAAAATCTGATTTTATTAATTCATATGCCCTGAGTTGGCGAGATACAGTCAAAGAAACAAATCCCCTGGAATGAGGAGATTGTTACAAATTGAGAAACAAAATGCTGGCAATGTTGATGACGCTTTAAGGAGCTTCCTCTTTACTATGACTCGTATGACTTTTGACGTTCTTCTCATCTGGCTTTCTGAAGAATGTTGATTCTGATTGAAGCTTGATCCTTTCGAAGCTTACCAAGTTGTAGGTGATACAGACGAATCCAGAACGCAGTTGTTCGCTTATTCCCTTATTTTGCATGGGTCGCCCTTTCGGGTTTTCGATCCATCGGGATACCCATTCTTGCCTGAGCTGTCCAATGTGGCTTTTCAACTCAGCGGGTGTACATTCTTTTGTTTATTTTCCCTTACTTTTGCCCGAGTCTTTTATTCTGTTTTTTGACTCGCCGGGATGCCCTATTTTTGCCTGGACTTACATTCTGTTTTCGTGTCCAGCGGGTCATTTTTTATGCGAAGTATTTTTTAACTGCGTCTGAATTCACAGGGGACGGGAAATCTTCACCATCCATGGTGCCGAGCATCAGTGCTCCACCAGAGAAAACTTTCTTTACCACAAATAGTCCTTCATAGTTCGGAGTCCATTTGCCCCTGTGGTCTGTATGAGGAGGGAGGATTCTTTTCAGCACAAGATCTCCTACTTGGTACTCTCGGTGCCTGACTTTCTGATCGAAGGCTTTCTTCATTCTCTTCTGATATAACTGTCCATGACAGATTGCAGCCAATCTTTTCTCTTCGATCAGACTCAGTTGTTCGTATCGGGCCCGAACCCATTCTGCTTCACTCAGTTTAACATCCATCAGTACCCGTAAAGAGGGTAATTCAACTTCAACCGGTAGGACTGCTTCCATTCCATACACAAGCTGATATGGTGTTGCCCCAGTGGATGTTCTGATTGACGTGCGGTACCCATGCAAGGAAAATGGTAGCATTTCGTGCCAGTCTTTGTAAGTGACTACCATCTTCTGCACAATCTTCTTGATATTTTTATTTGCTGCCTCAACAGCGCCGTTCATCTTTGGCCTGTAAGGAGAAGAATTGTGATGTTGGATTTTGAAGTCCCGACATAGCTCAGCCATCATTTTGTTGTTTAGATTGGAACCATTATCAGTAATGATCCGCTCGGGAACTCCGTATCGACATATGATATCTCTTTTCAGGAATCTGGCTACCACTTGTCTTGTAACATTTACATATGAGGCTGCTTCAACCCACTTGGTGAAATAGTCAATAGCAACCAAGATGAATCTGTGGCCATTCGAAGCAGTTGGCTCAATCTTACCAATCATGTCAATGCCCCACATAGCAAAGGGCCAGGGTGAAGACATTATGTTCAGAGGATTGGGAGGCACATGCACCTTATCTGCATAAATCTGGCATTTATGGCATTTTCTGGCGTAGGCACAACAGTCTGCATCCATTGTGATCCAGTAATAACCTGATCTTAGCAATTTCTTAGCCATGGCATGCCCTCCAGCATGGGTACCAAAAGATCCTTCGTGCACTTCATGCATCAACAAATCTGCTTCCGTCTTGTCGACGCACCTGAGGAGTACCATATCGAAGTTCCTTTTGTACAATGACCCATCAGTGTTCAGAAAGAAACTACCAGCCAGCCTTCTTAATGTCTTCTTATCATTGGAAGATGCCCCAGGTGGGTATGTTTGATCCTCCAAGAAGCACTTAATGTCGTGGAACCAAGGCTTATCATCTTTACCAACATCTGCTGCAAATACATATGCTGGCCTGTCAAGTCTGGACACTGAGATCTGAGGTACAAAGTTGGCAGCCTGAACTTTGATCATGGACGAAATGGTAGCCAGAGCATCTGCAAACTGATTCTCGTCCCGAGGGATATACTCAAGCTTGACCGTTGTGAATAAAGTCAATAACCTCCTTGTATAATCCCTGTAAGGTATCAGATGATCCTGGTGGGTGTACCATTTGCCGTTGATCTGATTGATTACCAAAGCTGAATCTCTGAATACAGTTAATGTCTTGATCCTGAGGTCAATGGCTTCCTCAAGACCCATAATGCAAGCTTCGTATTCAGCTTCGTTGTTAGTGCAGTTAAAAGTGAGTTTTGCCGAGAAAGGCATGTGAACTCCTTTGGGTGTAATGAGTACTGCACCAACACCACGACCATTCATGTTAACAGCCCCATCGAACATCATAGTCCATTCTTCTTCCGGGTTGGGCCCTTCAGTGTGAACAGGCTCTTCATGATCTTTTGCTTTTATGAACATGATGTCTTCATCAGGGAAGTCAAACCTCATAGGCTGGTAATCATCAATAGGTTGCTCAGCAAGATATTCAGACAATACACTGCCCTTGATGGCCTTCTGAGATGTGTATTGAATGTCATACTCTGTAAGGATCATTTTCCATCTTGCAACCCGTCCGGTAAGTGCTGGCTTCTCAAATATGTACTTGACTGGATCCATCTTTGAGATCAACAAAGTAGTGTGGGTCAACATATACTGTCTCAGTCGGCGAGCAGCCCACGCTAAAGCACAGCAAGTTTTCTCGAGCAGTGAATAACGTTGTTCACAGTCGGTAAACTTTTTGCTTAGGTAGTATATTGCATACTCTTTTCGACCAGACTCGTCATGCTGGCCCAGCACACACCCCATTGACTCTTCTAATACTGTCAAGTACATTATTAGAGGTCTTCCTACAACTGGAGGCATAAGGATTGGAGGCTCTTGTAAGTATTCCTTGATCTTGTTGAAAGCCCTTTGGCAGTCTTCGTTCCACCTGACCGTCTGTTCTTTTCTCAGTAGTTTGAACAAGGGTTCACAGGTTGCTGTAAGGTGAGATATGAACCTTGAAATGTAGTTCAATCGACCTAAGAACCCTCGAACTTCTTTCTCTGTCCTCGGTGCAGGCATCTCTTGAATAGCTTTGACTTTATCAGGGTCAAATTCAATCCCTTTTTCGCTTACAATAAATCCCAGCAGCTTACCGGATCGCACCCCGAATGTGCATTTGTTGGGGTTCAACTTTAGTTGATACTTCCTCATACGCTTGAATAACTTCAGCAGATTCACCAGGTGGTCTTCTTCAGTAAGGGACTTGGCGATCATGTCATCCACGTAACATTCTATTTCTTTATGGATCATATCGTGGAATAATGTCACCATAGCCCGTTGATACGTTGCACCAGCATTCTTCAATCCGAATGGCATCACTTTGTAACAGAACGTGCCCCAGGGTGTGATGAAGGTCGTCTTCTCCATGTCTTCAGGTGACATTTTAATTTGATTGTATCCTGAAAATCCATCCATGAAGGAGAATACCGAGAACTGAGCCGTGTTATCCACCAATACGTCAATGTGAGGTAAAGGGAAATCATCTTTCGGGCTAGCTCTGTTCAGATCCCGGTAGTCAACACACATTCTTACTTTGCCGTCTTTCTTAGGCACAGGTACTATGTTAGCAACCCACGGTGGATAGCTAGTCACAACAAGGAACCCGGTGTCCCATTGCTTCTGTACCTCTTCCTTGATTTTCATTGCCATGTCCGGGCGAGTACGGCGCAGCTTTTGTTTGACCGGTGGGCATTCTTCTCTCAAAGGCAGCTTGTGCACAACAATGTCGGTATCCAACCCTGGCATGTCTTGATAAGACCAAGCAAACACGTCCACATACTCTTGAAGCAGGTCAATCATTTGTCTCTTCATTGAGTCTTGTAAGCAGGCCCCGATTTTAACTTCTTTCACGTCTTCATCTGTACCAAGATTGATCGTTTCAACCTCCTCCTGGTGAGGAGTAATAACTTTTTCCTCTTGCCTTAACAACCTGGCTAGCTCTTCAGGAAACTCATATTCTTCTTCAACCCCTTCATCAGCTTGATTGATTGGATTGTCAAAGTCATACGAAGTCATAGCCGTGCGGTTGTCGGTGCTGTCTGGAAGGCATACTCTACAAGGGTTCAGTTTGTTCATTTTAGTGATTTGATTTTAACCTTGTTTAGAAAAGTGAAATAAAGTTGTCATTTTGAAAACACTGCCATTTATTTTTGTACAAAAAGAAAAATGGAAAAACAGTGAGAGGAAAAGAAAAAAGACTCGTTTGCAAAAAGATGTCTGATATTTCATTGATTAATCTTGTTGCACAAAAAGTACAGATGGCCCGATTACAAAATGAGTCTTGCCATCTTGGGCAAGATGCAAAACTTTGATGCATGCTATAAAAATACAGGAAATAATAATTACTCTTCATGAGTAACTCTTATAATTTCCTGGGAAAACCAGTTTGAGATACTGCTCCCCGGGATCTTTGGACGGATCCAGCTTTCCAGGTTGCATTCTTCTTCCAGCTCGTCTTCCAAATTGTTGACAGCATCAGGGGTGAGCATCCCCCCACTAACAAAGTTGGGCTCTTTCGCAGCCTCTGCTTGATCTTGTTGAGTTGGTTTGTAACCCAACCCAAATCTATCCTCTTTCTTCTCCACCGATAACAGTTTGCCCCAGCCTTGGGCAGTTCCTTCCTCAACAACCTTCCGGGCTTGTTGGTATGATGTCATTGAAGTTCCAGGTACAGCAGATGTTTCATTCACGTTCAAGGCCTCGAACCCCTGACTCATTGTTTCATGGATCTCCCCATCCATCTCAATGTATTTATAGGTAGCCAGGTGGCTGACAAAAATATCCTCCTCTCCACAGATTGTAACGACTTGACCCTCCCACTCGAATTTTAACTTCTGGTGAAGGGTTGAGGTCACGGCGCCAGCGGCGTGAATCCATGGCCTACCCAATAGACAGCTGTAGGCAGGCTGTATATCCATCACGTAGAAGGTCGTTTTGAAAGTATGCGGGCCAATCGTTATGGGCAACTCAATCTCTCCCAGAACCGATCTCTTAGAACCATCAAAGGCTCTCACCACCAGGTTGCTGGGTCTTAACGCCAATCCGTCATACTCTATCTTCACAAGGGCTTTTTTAGGTAAGACGTTGAGGGATGACCCCGTGTCTACCAGCACATGGGAAAGGACTGCACCTTTACATTCCATGGTTATGTGCAAAGCCTTGTTATGGTTGCGGCCTTCCGTAGTCAAGTCAGTGTTGGTGAACCTTAGTCCATGACTAGCATTAACATTTCCAACTACAGCTTCCAACTGATTGACGGTGATCTCTTCAGGCACATAAGCTGCGTGCAAGACTTTGAGTAGTGCGTTCCGATGGGCTTCGGAACACATAAGCAACGATAGGATTGAGATCTTGGAAGGCGTCTGGTGAAGCTGATCCACTATTTTGTAATCACTCTTCTTGATGATTCTCATGAACTCATCAACCTCTTGATCAAAGGGTGTTTTCAAAGCTTCTTTAACAGTCTGCTCTTCCTGCACCAAGCTTTTCCCTTTTGCCTTGGCAGCAGCTTCTGCTTCGGCAGTGGGTTTCTGAGTTTGTGGAGCAAAGAGACGTCCGCTTCGAGTGAAGCCTCCGCCTCCTCCCACATTGTCTATTTGTGGTGCAGGGGTTGATGATTCAAAAGTGATTTTTTGTCCTTCACAGTACAGGTCAGAGCCGTAATGCCACGGGATGGCATTACTGCTTTCATAAGGTACTGGTCCAGGCACCGTGATAGTGACTGGATTGATTGCAGCTGCGGAAGGAGTTGCGATAGTCTGTGGATCGTAATATATCGTGACTGGTGCTCTGATGGGAGCAGCACTTTGTGAATTGTAGGCAGAGTTATTTTCTGGATCGTAATAGATTGTAACGGTCGAGACGTCTTCATGATTTGTTGCTGGTGTTGTAGGAGACATTATTGGAAGGATGGGTGTTGTTGTTGTAGGAGTTTCGAAATGGAGTGGTGCTGGAGTTGTAGAAGGAACGTTCGTTGATATCTGGTCAGTTGAAATGATAGATGAAGCACTTGTTGATGAAGCCGAAGAATTGTCGGGAACAATGGTTGTTGCAGTTGTAGGAGATACTGGAATTGTTGCTGATGAGATTGCTAGATTAGTAGGAAATGATGTGGTGATTTGAAGCTGGCCACTCTGAATGAGACCATCTATGCCATTCCTCAGGTTATCGCACCCATTTACTGAGATATTGCAGTAAGCACACCCCAACTCACACCCCGGGAACATTTGACATTTGAGGAGCTGAGCCTTAATTTCCACCAACGGTGTCCGGATCTGACCCACACTGGTTATTAAATAAGACGGCTTGTCTTCTTCAATAGCGTTAATTCTGGGACCCCCGTGGTTTGGCATAGGATTTTTGTTGACATTAGGTGGTGGTGCGAAATTCAGAGCTTTTGAGTCTACCAGGTCTTGTACCTTCATGTGCAAGGCTCTGCACTTTTCTGTACTGTGGCCAGGTGCATTTGATTGAAAAGCACATCTGGCGTTGGAGTCATAATTCCTGGGTAGACTGTTGGGATCTGGAGGTGCCAACGTCCTTAGCTCAACTAGGTTGAGTTTCAAGAGTTGTGGCAGCAACGTAGCATATGGCATAGGGATCGGATCGATCACCCTATTGGCTTGAGATGGCCTCTACTGAAATGGCCTTTGCTGGTTGTTGTTGTTGGTGTTGTTATAATTCCTTGGAGGATACTGAGCTTGTTGATGGTACTGAGGTTGTTGCTGATAGTTTTGCTGCGGAGGTTGATAAGCTGGTTGAGGATGAGTTGGAGCGGGAATGGTGACTGCTGCTACAGACCTGTGAACATATTGAGGTCTGCCCCTGTTGGTGTGGATGGCATTGGTCTCGCCAGTTCTTCTTGGGCCTGCAAAAGGCTTCCTCGTATTGCTGGACGAGCTGGCACCATTGTCAGAGATTTTGCCCATCTTTAACAGGCTCTCAATTCTCTCCCCAGCTATGACAACATCTGCAAAGCTAGTGGAAGAGAAAGCGGCCAGCCTGTCAATATATGTTCCCTGGAGGGTGTTCATAAACATATCTGCCATTTCCCTCTCAGACATAGGTGGCTGAACAGCAGCAGCCAATTGCCTCCATCTCTGGGCATATTCTCGGAAACTTTCCCTTGACGACTGTGACATTCCCATTAGGAGGGTCCTGTTGGGTGCCATATCTAAGTTGTACTGATACTGTCTGATGAAGGCCTCTGCCAGGTCCTTCCAACACCTGATAGTTGCTCTCGTCAGATGAGAGTACCATTCTCTTGACGCTCCAGTTAAGCTATCCTCGAAATAAAACATCCAGAGCTTCTCATCCATAGTATAGGCCTTCAGCCTCCCCAGAAATGATTGTAAGTGAGTCCGGGGGCATGAAGTCCCGTTGTATTTTTTAAAACAAGGAGGCTTAAACTTATGGGGAATCCTGACCCCGTCTACCAAGCCCATGTCCATGACATCGAAACCCAAAGAGTTTTGAGACTCTAAGGATCTTAACTTCTCAGCTATCTCATCCAACCTTCTATCATAAGCTTCCTCCCCAGCACCCATTACTGTGAACTGATCCTCTTGGGGGTCTTCTTGCAGTACCCTTCCTGCAGTGGCAGTCCCTTGAACATTTGCAGGAATATTAACCTCTGGATGAAGGTGGGGGCCAAATACAGGAGGGTTAACATGAGGTTGGACCCTTTCATTGTTGCTGGTGCCGGCAGTCCCTATATGTGGATCTTCTTGATTCTGCCTTTCCACCATGGCTCTCAATCTTTCTTGGCTCTGAGCCATGTTGTTCATCACTTCCATAAACTGAGTCATCTGGGTCCTCATTTCCAATCTTTCGTTTGCCATTTGATTTCTGACCTCTGCAAGGTCCTGCTGTACCTGATCCATTTGTATGCCCGGAAGGTTGTTACGGGTTGGATATCGGTGCAGACGGTTGAGGGGAAATACCCGGCGTCGAGCAATAGTTCCTGAGTATCACAACAGAGTTAGCAACAATAAAACAAAAGCCTACAAAACAAAACAAAAGGTTAGCATGCAATGCACTATGCTTATTTGTTTTCAAGGTATCCGGCTTGGCATTCAGTTTTGACCCTTCCAGACCCTTGAAGATGCTGTTGATGTTGCTTTCGAAGTAAACTCGAATGGAACAAACTAATACATATATTACAAAAGGCAAATGGTACATAGTTTGTTTACAAATACAAGCCCTCTAAGGGGTTAAAATATATTACAGGAAAACAAAAGTACATGGAATGAAAGCAACAACAAACAAATGGTCAAACACCAAGACCAAACTCATCCTCCCGAACTTCCTTGAGAAGTGCTTCGGTCACAGGATCAGTTGGACGCTCCGTGAGATTCCTGATAAGGAGATTCCGGGTCATAACATCTGCAGTTAGCTTCTTGTGCTGACCTTGGTCCTTTGACCTCTTCACTCCAGCTTTGATCTTTAGCTCTGATATCTCCCTCTGGGCTGCTGCCAGGGCTTCTTGCTACTCTTTTGCACTGGCTTCCAGTTGTTCCATCTTGTCTTGGACCCTCTTACCTTCCAGAGTACGAGCCTCGGTGATCCTGACCCACCTAGCCTGACTCTCCTTTAGATACAAGTCTGTCCTTGCTCTCTGGAACTGGGCTTCCTTGCAAGCATTCTTCAGAATTTGTTCCCCAGCCTTAGACTTCTTGATATAATCCTCAGACTTCTCAATTCTAGCCAGATGCTCTACTTTCAACTTCTCTAGCCTCTCAACATCCATCCTACCATCACTCCTCTCCCGGAGGGTCTTCTGCAAAGCCTGAGTCAACTTCTCATTTCTCTCCTTCAAGCTCTCAAACTCCTCTAAACTGACAGTGGCAGGGGGTGGTGCTGAGGATTGTCCAAGCATATCCTCCATGGTAAAGGGCATTCCAGAGAATTGAGCCCGGGCATGGGACCACTCATAATATTGTGCTGATGCCACATTGTTGCACTTCCCCAGAATGGTTACTCCCTTGGTTTGAACATTATCCCAGGCCCAGGCTGCCTGCCTAACAGTAGCCAGATTAGGCTTGTTCTCACAATAAAGAGTCTCAACCAAGTCTTGTGCCTTAGGATTGTGGACCAGTGCATAGCCCAGTTGTCTTTTGAACAGCAGAGGGTTGTAATTAATACTACCCTTAACTCCTATTAGGGGCACATTGGGAAAATGCCCACAGCTGGTGATGATATCCCTGCCTTTGGTGCTTTGAGTGCACCACCTGATATCAGCTGAAGTTAGAGCAGTGAGTCTTCTAGCCCAGTTTCTTTGCTGATGAGGGTTCAAAAATGCATCTGTCCTGGGCAAATGCTTGAGAAGCCAAGTATGGAACAAAGGAGCACAACACCTCACTAATCTTCCCCTCTGCTTTTCATTCCTCTGATGCACTGAGTAGTAGAGATCCCCCAATAAAGTGGGCACTGGGTTCTTCAGGATGAAAAGGTGGATTGCATTCTTGCTAATGAATCGAGGCTCATCTGCAAATAATATGATCCCATATATGCTCAGGGCCAATAAAGCACAGACTGCTTTCCAATCTCCTAAAGAATCTTTCAGGGTAGCTTGAGAGATCAAGAAATCCAGATGCAAGCCAGGGATCCCAGCCTTAGAAGTCATATGCTGCCCTATCAGAACTGATTCCAGATGCAAT
This sequence comes from Lathyrus aphaca, assembly GCA_963966055.1. Lineage (NCBI taxonomy): Eukaryota > Viridiplantae > Streptophyta > Magnoliopsida > Fabales > Fabaceae > Lathyrus > Lathyrus aphaca. Next base: position 500,495,088 of record OZ014524.1, on the reverse strand, counting down.
GCCTTTGCTACCTCTTCATTACCAGGAAAGACCATCTCAGGGTTGAAAGGGACTCCACCCCTGATAGGTATACCAACCAATGACGAGTATTCCTCCAATAAAGGGCCCAGCTGAAAGTCCTGAAAAGTGAAACATCTCAATGGGGGATCATAAAACTGAAGGCAGGTGTGAATCAGGCTTCTCTGTGAAGGGTCCAGATCCATAACCACATCAAGTATATCTCCATAGTGTTCCCTGAACAGTGGTATATGGTCTGGAGTGACCAGGGTCTGAATCCTCCTGATGTCAGATAGCTCTGGCTGGAAGAAGTGGTAGGTGATGTTACTCTTTTTAGGAGCCATGTTGTTGAAGATGAGTGGAGACAGGTGTTGATGATAACACTGAAGAAATGGGCCACTGATTGGCCGGTGCAGGTGACTGAAGTAGATAGCTGATAGCAGAAGCAGATGCTGATGAAGATAGGTCAATACTGAAGATAGGGTCAAAACCAAACCAAAAATGAAGGTGGATACCCTGAAACACAAATACGCAAATGTCAATATGATGCAATGATTATGTATGCAAATGATATGCAAGGGTTTGTGACTGAGCCGGATCTGATCAAATGCTCTGATATAGGTCCAAGTAGGTTCAAGAATTCCAGATGGAGGTCTATAAATCCAGTAACCAAGGTGGGGGGCTCAAATAAAGAGCCACATGTCCAGGGTTTAGAATCACAAGAACTATTCCAACATGGAGTATTCTTAATCAAATCAAAGTAACAGGGTATGCTGAGGTCAAGGGTACCTGCAAACCTGTAAACGGCCCAACCCCCTCACAGGTGGTGTTCTAGAACAAAGATCCTCAGACTTGGATCAGTTATGAGAAGTGTAAACACTTCTAACCCGAAGGTACAGTGTTTACAATAGCCATAAAATTTCCTCCTCTAATTCACCTCAGTTTCTGAAGGTCAAAACTAAAGGTCATCCAGACTTAGCAGGCTTCCCAGATAGCCCTAGCATTGCAGGAAATCTGCAACACAGAGTTCTCAAGAAGAAACCCATATCTGAACCGTGTTTCATATTCCCGCACCAGACCGAGATGGAATGGGAAAGAATATGAACCACTCTAGCCTAGGTGTCACTCAGGTCCCAGGTATAGGACCTTAACTCTCAATGAATCACCCACCCACCAAAGCAAAAACCAGATCCAGCCAGCAGTACAGTATGATATAATGCAAAGCTATAAAGAAAGCAGTAAAGCAACTGTTCATAAAGTAAAAATAAATACAAGTATAAACACAAATAAACACATAACACCCCAGTAAACACAAATCAATCAAGCGCTAGGAGGAACCCACAAAAAGAACCAGAAGCCCTGGTTGCAGTATAAGGGTCCCCAGCAGAGTCGCCAAGCTGTCGCTCCCACTAAATGAGGCTAAGTCAGATAGGGTACAGACGCGAACGGTCGGCGAGAGGGACAATGAGAACACACAGCCGTGAACTCACTGGAGATGAATAGAGTCGCCAGCTAGGCATTTTTATCCCGGAGGAAAGGCAATGCTGCATAGACCTAGAAAGATATGGATAAGACGGTTGCGAACCAGAGAGACTGAGAAAGGGGGTTGGTTACAACCTGGGAAGGTATTAGCACCCAGATTGTCCGCCGTACTCGACGGGATCCACGCTTAAAATATTTGTGTTTTAAAGGGGTAGTGTCAGTGCAATTTGTGTATAAAAAGCTGGAAAAGAATGTACAGGTGTCAGTGTAAAGGAAGTGTGAAGTGTATAAATGATGTGTCAGTGTAAGAACAAAGAATGAGGCTAGAAAGAGGGGGAATATACAGAGACTTTTGTTCGATAACTGTTAAGTTATGCCTACGTATCCTCTCGTGCAATGAGGAAGTCAGAACACCGTAGTTCGACCCAAAGAGACTGAAAGATGAATTGACTGTGAACTGCTTGCTTGTCTATGCTCAAGTGTATGACCCGTCTGGCTCAGGTGCAAACTGTCTTGCATTAGACGGAAGAAGCGAGCTCTCGTTTGTGAGTGAATGAGATGAGAAAATAATCCCGGAGGAGGCAATTATTGTTTGTTTTTGAGTTTTCAGTCTTTTATTGCTTTTGCAAGTTTGTCATAAGTTAATGAGCTTAAGCCTAAACCAATGGACTTAGTAAACTCATCACATCTTCCCTCTGATTAGGGGTAATGAGGGTACTTTAAGTGTGAAGTCAGCTTCTCACACTTAAACACCTTTGGTGTAGGATTAAGATCATTAACCTACTTGTGATTATTCAGATGTTTTTGGTGTTTTTGTTTAGTGTTGAGTAATGGGGTTAAGCCATAGTCAGGGATCAAACAGACTCATTACACCATCCTAATAGAAGGATAATAGATGAGAATGTTTAAGCTGAGGAAAACTCCTCAACTTAATCCATGATTAGGGATTAAACTCATGACAAAACAAAGCCTTTATTAAGTGGATTTTATTTAATGGTATGATGATGAAGTGATTTTATGATTTGTAAGACAACTTGAGGGGGACTTGTCCATTAACACTAGGGTTAGTCCTTCTTAACCAATTAAGGAAGAATTAGAACCCTAATGCAAGGCCCAAGTTAAAAGTGTGATGTCTTGATGATTATTAGATGGATTGATTAAGGGATTTAAACACATTAAGGGTTTAACACTTAGGATTAAAGTTATACACTCCATCCTAAGATAAGGATGCAGGCATAAACTTAATCACAAAGCCTTAAAGCCTTTAGGGTTTAGTCCCTGATTATGAGATGAGAAGAGAAGACTCAAAAGAGACACAAAGGTAAAACTAAGGGGGGAGGCTAATCAAAATCCTAATCATTGTCATGCTTGGTTGTTCCTAAGGTTTGTGAGGTTTTCAAGAGAAGTCTTCAATGGAACCACCAGGAAGCAGATGAAAGGATCAAGAGAAGCAAAGCAACTTGCTTCATTCAAGAAGTCAAGTCACTTGAAGAAAGAAAGTAAGAAGAAAAAGAATGAGCAAGCTCAATCTCAAACACATATCAAAATGCAGCAAGGATGCAAGAGAGAGATGAGAAGAAAGTATGAGAAGTGAAGGTAAATTCACTTCTCAAAATCACTTACCACCTGAAAAGTTAGAAAAGAAATGCAATGCAATGCAAAATGAAATGAAATGGTATGATATAAATCAAAACCAGAAGCATGTTTATGATGATAATGATGCTATGAGATGCTACAAACATGAAACAACACATGTGGATGATCATACAAGCTTATGGATGCAGATGAGGCATGTTAAGAACCAAGGACATACATGAAAAGTTATGAGGTGCATATGGCATACAACATGACAAATGCAAGGTGCAATGATCAAGCATGTTTTCAATATGTCTTATGATGTCAAATGAATCAAATGGATGCTTGAAATGTCATGGCAAGTCATGTTATGCAAGAAGATGCAAGATGGATGCATATGGAAGCCCAAATTAGGGTTTATGAACAATACATCAAACAAAAATCAAAATCAGAAGCAAACCCTAAGATAAAAAATTGAAAATTCCACTCAAAGGACCTCTAATCCTTTACTAACTCACTGCCCAAAGGAGAAGTTTCAACTCCTAACCAAATTCAAGATATGAATTTTCTAAGTTTCTTAGGGTTTTAGGGTTTCCAAACAAGAAAATTACCAAACAAATTGAAAATGAAAGATCAAATCATGGCCATTTAATCTCACAAACTACATGCTAAACACAATTCAATGCAAAAAGAATCAATGTCCAACTCTTCATGGATAGGCAGAAATGATTTTTGGAACTTTGGATCAAATTAATGCATAAAAATGATTTTAATTCAATGAAAAATTCTCAAAATGCATCAAGATCAAAAAATAAATTTGGTTTGAAGGTTGGACAATGTTTCTAAATGTCTTAGAACATTTCATGAATTTTTGGGTGATTTTTAAATACCTAAAAGTATTTTTAATGAATTAATTTTCATTAATCAATTAAAAATAAACTTTTAAATAATTAAAAATACTTTTTTGATGCTAAAAATGAAAATAAAAATATTTTTGTGTTTTAAAAATTAATGAAACTCTTGACAAAAAGTTTCATAATTTTTAAACAATTTTTACTATTTTAAATAAATTATGGAAGTTAAATGACAGAAAATGAAATAAAAATAAAAATAGACTGAAGTATGCAGGATGGAAGGCCAGGATTCACTCTGGATTTGAAGTTGTTGACTGCGCGCATTTTTAAAGGGCCAGGATTGCATCTGATTAAATTAATTTAATTATGATTAATTAAAACTAACTAAAGGGATTAGGGCAAATGAACAAATCTGGGCCATTCGCACGCGCGGCAAGTCAACCAGTCAAAGCAATCTAACGCTCCAGATTCAAATGAGCTTAATGACAGGGATTAGGGTATAATAACATTCAGGTGACCGGAGGGGAGCTCTGGTCATCTTCTCCGGCAACAACAAAACCCTAGTTCATGATTCAGGCATCTAAACATCAAATTAAACACAGCCAAATGATCCTCTAACAACCTAGGTTACGAATCCACCTTCAAACATCATTTAAACATCAAGAATCAAGCAAATCGAAAGAAACAAAATCCACGGGTGAAATTTCAGAGTAACAATACAAACTCATTTCTCATCTATTTTCGATTCTAAAAGCATCCCCATGACCAGCAAGACATAAGCAACCAATTTATAACTCAAAATGCAAGCTCTGAGAAAAAGAATCCATGGTCATACCTGAGCTGGAGACTCCTGTTTCTGGGCTTTCAGAGCTACTCTTTGGTGCAACCTTGCTCCACTGACTCCCCTGGTGCTAATGGAAGGCTTGGAATGAGCTTAAACAAGCTAGTTTGAGAAGTCCAGTTCTGGTGTATCAGAAAATGGAGTTTGTGTATGAGTGGTTTCAAGCTCTGTTAATGGCTGATTCTGGTTCTTCTTTATGTGTTTGATTTGTTAGTGAAGAAAGTTTTGATGTTTTGCGGCTGTGGAAGGTGATTCGAAGAAGGGAAGCTTTGTGACGGTTTTTTGGTATGCTGAGTTCTGGCCAGCTTCAATGCTCAATGCTTTGCTATAACATCTCCAACTTGTGTGGATAGCCTGTGGGGCAGGTCAATAGGGTGGCTGTTTACTGTGCCAAGAGTATGGGAGCTTTTTGCCAAAAAGTCAAATATGTGTCCTTGAGAGTATGGGCCATGGCAGCAACTGAGTGAGGTCATGTCTGGCTTCAGCTTGGGTTAGGGACAGCCCTTGGATGGCTTGAGAGTGACTGCAACATATGGATCATGAATTGAGAGTGATCTTGCAACTTGACAACTTGTGTTTCCTCATGTTTTTATGCTAAGTACATGAAGCATTCCTTGCTGAATTTTGTAGCATAGCACTTCTTTTAGTCATGGCAATGTTTAGAAGTCAGCTAGTGGTCACATAACTTCCTAGAAGATGGTTTTGCCAAGAACCCCCTTTTGCACTCTTATGAAAAATGCTTTATGGAACTTTGAAAATCAAGGCAAGCAATGCAAAAAATCCTTGGGCCAAATCTGTTTTTGGGGTCATATATGATCATGTGATGAAGCTTTGAAGTCAATTTGAAGTCACTAGAATGCTTGGTACATGAAATTGCAAGTTTTCCTTTTGGTGCATAACTTGAAAATTAGTGATTTTTGCCAACTTTGATGAACCATAACTTTTGATCCAAAATGAATTAGGTCATGTTCTTGTACTTTTTGAAAAGGGAAAGATCTAATCTACAACTTTCATGACCAAAGTTTTTCCATTTGAAGCATTTTTGGATCAAAAAGCAAGGCTTGAAAAGTGGCATAAAATGACATATTCTTTAAAAGTCAACCATGCCCTAAAAAGTCAACTTTGCAAAAACTTGTAATTCTTGAATTTTGTGAACTTCAACCTTCTTCCATGATCAAATAAAGATCAAATACACTCAAAATGATGAAGATCAACCCTTGGTTAGGTCATTGGGGGCCTCAGATGCCCTGATTTTGCACTGACTTGTCCAGAAAGTCAACTCTTGATCAGATGACTTCCCCATGGAATTTCTTCATGAAAATTGATATGCATACTCCCTATACCATATAGAGACCAATAGAAACAAGAATGACCAAAAAAATTGGATTTATGGCCTTTGAAACCAAAACCCTAATTTTGGGTCATCTGTGCAGTCAAGCCTGGCTCTACTTCCACACCATTCCCAGTTCTTGTGATTATTTGGCATTCTTGACTTGGAGAGGATATAATATGATGCTTGAACACACATGGACCCCCTTGAAGTGATTGATGACCCTTGGAGTGGCTCAAGAGGCTCTTAGATTGCTCAGATCACAAATCCTAGATGCAGATGACTTAGAGTCTATGCAGTGGATCAAAAATGAGTTATGAGATGGTATGATTGTGTTTATGCATATGAAATGATCACAAGCCATGGTGTGAAAGGGTGAGGGCAAATTTGGGGTGTTTACAGATAGCCAAACAAATCTACCATGAGAATGAAGGAATGGACTCATACATCATTATGGGGAGGGCACCAACTCGGATAAAATCGACGAGTATGCAACTAAACCCCCACAAATGACAAGAGAATCAATTACATCAAACTACAACCATGAAGATTGTGAGACTTGCACCTGACTAAAGAATAATGACTCATAATCGACATTCTTTAAAAGAAAATAAACAAAAGTGCACAAAGGCACAAAACAAATTGAATGAGTTTGATTCTTTTTATTTTTTGAATTAAGGTCAACATGATTAGATTCATTGATTTTAAAGGAAAAGAAAAAAGAGATTAAAAGCCACTTGACAAAAGTCAAGGTTTTTGTTTATTAAAGAGGTGATGATTTAAAAAGAAGGAATCCTTTGAAAAAAGGAGAAGGTTTTGAAAATTGAAGAATGGGAGGAGATGAAGGGACTATCCAAAAAAATAAAATAAGAAGATAAAGGAAGAAAGATCTAACCAAACTTGATGACATTCCAAATTATGAGCATAAGAGTTCCATCCTTATAAGCTAGCAAATGGCCAAATAAAAGCTAAATCCAACTCCATGAAGATCAAGGCAAAAGAAGTGTCTTAAGAATCTAAGCCTAATTCTTCATTCCAAAAGCCAAGGATAGTAACCAATAGTTCACAAATTAAAGTCACAAATTTTTTAGAGGTTTAATCCTTTATTAATTTTTTTTGTGTCCAAGTGGACAAAAGGAAAATCAACAAAATAAAATAATAAGAACAAATAATAAACATGATATGGATTAATAAAGCAAAACATAATAAAGGCAATAAAAGTTCAAGAAATTAAATGTTAGTAACAAAAAAGAAATTAAAGTGCAAGAATATAAAATATTAATAGTAGTAATAGTATAATAATATTTACATAATAATGGTATGGTGAACTTAATCAACCACAACCAAAAAGGAAAAGTGACCAAAATCGAAGGCAACCGGATCCGCTTAGCATCTTACACTATAGTGATTAATCAAGGCTAACCGAACCGAATTCAATGAAATTTGAAAGGTGATTGGGAAACCCAAAGCACCTACGCATAAAACATTCATAAGTCTCTATTCTTGATGCAATATGATTAACCACTTTGGGATTACGCGATCAACAAGAGATCTGGTCCACGAAAGTGCAAGTACCCAATTAGATTTTTATTCCGAAGTCGGGACACATTTAGGTCTATGTTAAGCAATCGCCGAGTAATTTACGAAGTAATTACCCTACAAATAAGGCCAGCCACCACCAATTAAGGTGCATAATGTTAGTTCTAATGCATGCGAGATAAACGATATGTAAATCGTTATCCGGACGCGATACCGCACAAAACTAAAGGTGAATACCAAATTGAGCCATACTTATGGTATTCTTCCATCCTTAAGTTCAACCACTCATCTTGGTGGATTCAAGCATGAAAATGTATCACTAATGCAAAGCACCTTAAATGAATTGAATAATCCACTTAAAGGTAGTTTTGACTTAATGAACATTAACTACTCGAATCTACACCCAAAGTTCATTGAAATTAAGGAGAAATCCCTCCCAAAAGTGCTTCCCAAGGTAAAAATAAAAAGGAGGAAGAAGAAGAAGAAAAAGGAACCAAAAAGGGGCTTGAAATAAGCCAAAAACACCATTCTGACTTGTGTTAACCTGTTAACCAGTTGGTTAACCGGTTAACGCAAGCAAATTTTGAACAATCTGCGCAGTTTTTAAATTGGTTAACCGGTTAACCAAATGGTTAACCGGTTAACGCTGTACCAGAGGCTAAAAAATGCAGAAATTTCAGCATGATCCATTTTTGAAACCTTTTCTCAAACATTGGATGATCATGATCTGAATTTGCACGAATTTTAAAACCAAAATACAGTGGAATCCCTGCAATCAAACAACAAATAATGATCGAAAGGATCTAGAAACAAAAGCACCAAAGATCTACATCTTGAATGTTGATTGTGAATATGGGTTTATGGAGGAAGATGAATTACCAAAAGCATTTCTTCAAATTGAACCAATACAAGCTTAGATCTACTGAAATTGATGAGCAAAAGAATGAAAGGATGAAGGTTTAACTCAAGTTAATCAAGAATTCAATGTGAATTCTTGATAACTTCAAAAGAAAGAAAGATGACCTTTGGAGAATTTTGGTGTTGGGGGAGTATTTTGCAAGAGGTTTTGTGGCTATCAAAAGCTTGTGGAATGAATGAAATTGTGGTACTATTGAATGGCCTTAGGTATGAAAATTTGGTGGAATGGAGCTTGCTTTGGTAATTTGAATTTAGGTTTGGTAATTGGAATTTTGGTGGGAAATAGAAAAGACTGGTGATTAGTGAGGGTTCATGGTAGAAAATGATCAAAGTGATGTAGAGAAATCAGAAACCAATGGATCTAGAATATTCCAATTAAATCAATGATCTAAGGGTGCTGAATTTGAATAGAAAATTCAAATTTCACACTAGTTAACTAGTTAACCATTTGGTTAACCGGTTAACCAAGCTGAATTTTGAATTTTTTGTTCAAACATAGCTGCTTGGTTGTTTCGGCACAATTCTTGTACGTCAAAGAAGGCATGGAAATAAATACATGAACCTTGGAAATCCTTGGGAAATCCTTGATCATATGTATTGAATTATTTGCGGATCAATTTCGACTTTCGTCTGCGAGATTTTGCTCGAGCTGCAGGACTGCTATCTTTGGCGTTTTCACATGGTTCCTCTTCCTGAAAAAGGTTAGTAAAAGGAAACAAAAATATTTTTGGATTTTGATTAATGGTTAGTAAACACAAACAAATAAAGTAATTAAAGACAACGGTGATCCCCTGCGAGGCATAAACCTAACCCGAGAAGAACCGTGCAACCAGTGCGATCTTGTTTATATGCAAGATGTATATGAAATGCGAAGAAAACTTAGGGCCAAAATTAGGGTGCAACAGCTGCCCCTATTTATGTTTCTTCAATCTGAAGATATGAAGATTGACATCTTCGTCTCTGCAAGATGGGAGAGACTTAAATAAAGAAAACCCAAATTTTTGTCCTAAGAGAACATGATATGAATATGATATGCAAACCCAAGATCTTTGTGGGGAAAATATGACCACCAGAGGAATGCAAAAGATTGGGGACATAGAAGAAAATCCCGCCGGGGAAAACAAGAGACACGAAAAGAGTTACCAGGAAAATAAATCAATGGATAGCCGACTCCACACGGGGAAAAGATATGATATAATGAAAGTAACAGGTCAACGAGGAAGAGAAAACGCTCTGCCGGGGAGTATCAACCAAACAAAGTATTCGAGTTCAACAATAGAAGAATAATTAGTTGGGAAAGAATCAATAACTACAAGTTTACTGGGTAGAAGATATGAAAATAACAGACTCAACTATCGATTTACTGGATAAGAGCAAAACAAAGAGGGATAACCTCCACTACCTTTTTACTTGGTAGAAAAAATTCTCAACTACCTGATTTATTGCGTAGGAGTACAAGCAAAAGAGCTTGATTAATTTGGTAATATTACCCACTATCGAAAAATTGATAGCTTAATTCCAAAGTAATATACTCAAGCTGGAGAAAATATTGCCCACTATCAAACAATGATAGCTTAATTCCAAAGCAAACATTAGTCACAAAAGGGGGACCAAAATTCAATCCAAGAACAAATTGGAGAGAAACGATCAAACAAGACTCATCCCGAGAAGGACATATCTCAACTGGGGAAGTTCCATCCAGATAATAAATTGGGGAGGAAACTGAATCAAAACCATCCACGAGAAGCAAACTCAGTAGGGAAATAGAAAGGATAAACACTTTCTGCTTAAGGGCTGACACTCTAAACATGAGAGGAAAACCACACACACACTGTGGGGAAAAATCACACCAAAGAGCGGGGAACAAAGATAAATGCAAGAATGCAAGCAAAAGATGTTATGCTTATGCGTATGAATATGCTGACAAAATAGACATAAAGATAAGCAACAGGTGACATAAACACCACAACAACCGGACACTCGGCTAATCAGGGCAACAAGGTTGGGGACCATGCTGGAGATGTGAATCAAAATCCTGCAGGGGAACATCAAAAAACCATTAAAGGAATAAATTCCTACTACAAGGCAAAATTCAGATTGGGGAAAACAACTGCTAGGGATCCAATCCACAAAGCAATCTTCAAGAATCAGAAAATTCCACTTTGCGAGGATAAAATGTCGGAGATATCTCAACAACTCAAAATCTTCCATACTCTGGGGAAAAGGGAAATGTCCCTATTAAACTCTAATGGGGACGAATATCTTCATAAATCTTGCTGAGGAAAGGTAAAAATCTTCTGAGGATGGGAATATTTCCATGATCCATGCTGGGGACATAAATGTTCTTAAACAAATTACCGTAGGAAAAAATCATCATACTATTCCTGCTCCATTCGGGGAAAGAGTTATACCACTCTCACTCTGCATGGGGAAAGAGTTACACCACTCCTGCTCTGCTTGGGGAAAGAGTGCACAACTTGCCAAAGATTAAAAAATAGAGATCTGCTGGAAATCATCACACGCAGACTTACTGGGGATCTATGAAGATCTTTCATCAATGAACGTTTGGACTTTTCAACCCACAGGGGGATACCAGAAGTTAATATCATAGCAAATCACAAATACAAGGGATTTTAAATCATTAATCACCAACAGGTGAAAGAAAACCTCTAAACTGATTGATATACCAATACTTCTGCTGAGGGATGCAACCAACTTATGCTGAGGAGAAAAGACTCGGCCGGGGGCTTCCAAGACTTTTCAAGTCAAGGGTAAACAATTGAGGAAGAGATCAAAACTCAGCTGGGGATTTTCTAGGATATATTTTCCAACAACTCTTCTGGGGGAACAAAATTAAGAATATTTACAATCCTTGCCCATGCTGGTTGTTGGGGAACAAAACATCATTAACATCGACACGCCAGGACCAATCAGGAATTCCATAAGGACACAAGCGGATCAAACCCTGCTTTAGGAGAGAAAGTTACACACATAGGGGAGCACTGCTTCTGTACCATAAACAAGTGAGAAAGGGGTTGCCCCCGTTGAAGTGCAAATAGATGTATGATACCCATGCAAAGCAAAAGGGAGCATCTTATGCCAGTCCTTATATGTCACAACCATCTTCTGAATGATCTTCTTAATGTTCTTATTCGCAGCTTCAACAGCCCCATTCATCTTCGGTCTATATGGAGAAGAATTATGGTGTTGAATCTTGAATTCTTCACAATCTCTTTAATTATCTTATTATTCAAGTTCGAACCATTATCAGTAATGATTCTATTCGGAACACCATATCTGCAGATAATGTTATTCTTAATAAACCGAACCACAACTTGCTTGGTCACATTAGCATACGATGCCGCTTCCACCCACTTGGTGAAGTAGTCAATTGCCACAAGAATAAAACGATGTCCATTCGAAGCATTAGGTACAATCATACCAATCATATCAATTCCCTACATAGAGAAAGGCCACGGGGAAGAAATTACATTGAGATGAGTTGGTGACACATGAATCTTATCGGCATACACTTGGCACTTATGGAACTTTTCACATAGTTACAACAATCAGATTCCATTGTCAGCCAATAGTAACCTGCTCTCAACATCTTTTTAGCCATCGCATACCCATTATCATGAGTACCAAAAGATCCTTCATGAATTTCTTTCATTAACATGTCTGCTTCGTGTATATCCACGCATCTGAGCAAGACCATGTCAAAATTCCTTTTATAAAGCACATTCCCATTCAGGAAGAAATTTCCTGCCAATCTCCTCAAAGTCCTCTTGTCTTTATCGGATTCCCCAAGTGGGTACTCCTGACTCTGAAGAAAATATTTAATATCATGATACCAAGGCTTGTCATCAAGGACCTCTTCAACTGCAAACACATGAGCTGGTCTTTCAAGTCGCATCACTCTGATAATGGGAACATCATTCCACTGGTGCACCTTTATCATAGAAGCTATAGTTGCTAAAGCATCTGCCATCTAATTTTCATCACGAGGCACATAATGAAACTCAACTTTGGTGAAGAAAATTGATATTCTCCTGGCATAATCTCTATAAGGGATCAAGTGGGGTTGATGAGTTACCCACTTACCCTTGATCTGATTGATTACTAAGGCAGAATCTCCATATACATCAAGATGCTTAATCCTCAGATCAATAGCTTCCTCAAGACCCATAATACAGGCTTCATACTCAACTTCATTATTAGTACAAGGAAAATTCAACCTCGCAACAAAAGGAATATGTGAACCATGGGGAGTAATGATCATTGCCCCAATTCCTTTTCTGCATGCATTCACAGCACAATCAAAAACTAAACCCCATCGAGATCCAGGCTCCGACCCTTCCTCAATCAATGGTTCATCACAATCTTTCATTTTCAAATACATCACATCCTCATCTGGAAAATCAAACTTGATAGGCTGGTAATCATCAATCGGTTGATGTGCCAAATGGTCAGCCAAGATACTACCTTTTATAGCTTTTTGAGCTCGGTACTCAATATCATATTCTGACAACAACATTTGCCAACGAGCAATCCTCCCAGTCAAAGCAGGCTTTTCAAATATATACTTGATCAGATCCATTTTAGAGATCAACCAAGTTGTATGATTCAGCATATACTGGTGAAGACGCTTTGCAGCCCAAGCTAAGGCACAACAAGTTTTTTCAAGCATGGAGTACCGAGACTCACAATCAATGAATTTCTTACTCAAGTAGTAAATTGCATATTCTTTTCTTCCAGATTCATCTTGCTCACCAAGCACACAACCCATGGAATCTTCCAACACAGTCAAGTACATGATCATCGGTCTACCTTCCACCAGAGGAGACAAGATAGGAGGTTCAAGCAGATATTCTTTGATACTTTCAAACGCCTTCTGACAATCATCTGTCCAGACACAACCTTTGTCTTTCCGAAGCAACTTGAAGATCAGAGCACATGTGGCAGTCATGTGAGAGATAAACCTCGAAATATAATTCAAATGGCCCAAGAATCCCCTTACTTGCTTTTCAGTTCTTGGAGCAGGCATTTCCTGAATAGCTTTCACTTTATCAGGATCAACTTCAATGCCTCTTTGGCTGACAATGAAACCTAACAACTTTCCATAACATACACCATTTGTGCACTTTTTCGGATTAAAACGAAGTTTAAACTTCCTTAACCTCTGAAACAACTTTAGCAAATGTTCAACATGATCCTCTTCAGTCCTCAACTTAGTGATCATATCATCAACATATACCTCAATTTCTTTGTGCATCATATCATGGAAAAGTGTGGTCATAGCTCTTTGGTATGTTGCACCAGCATTTTTGAATCCAAAGGGCATCACTCTGTAGCAGAATGTTTCCCATGGTGTAATAAATGTGGTCTTCTCCATGTCCTCGGGTTCCATCTTTATTTGATTATAACCGGAAAATCCGTCCATAAAGGAGAACACATCAAACTTAGCCGTATTATCTACCAACACATTAATGTGGGGTAATGGAAAATCATCTTTTGGACTGGCTTTATTTAAATCTCTGTAATCAACGCTGTCGCTCCCGAAGATTTGCATCCCAGTACAAGCGCGAACGGTCGGGGAGAGGAGAAATGAAATGAAGTGAAAAGAGTCGCCAGCTAGGGATTTTTATCCCGAAGGAAAGGTAATGCTGCATAAACCTAGAAAGAGATGGATAAGACGGTTGCGAACCAGAGAAACTGAGAAAGGAGGTTGGTTGCAACCTGGGAAGGTATTAGCACCCAGATTGTCCGTCGTACTCGACGTGATCCACGCTTGGAAGTTTGTGTTTAAAGGGGTAGTGTCAGTGCTGTCTGTGTGCAAAAGCTGAAAAAGAATGTTCATGTGTCAGTGCAAAAGAGATGTGAAGTGAAATGCTCAGGAATAAGGCTTAAAAGAATAATGCTGAAAGAGGGGGAAGACATAGAGACTTTTGTTCGATAACTGTTAAGTTATGCCTACGTATCCTCTTGTGCAATGAGGAAGTCAGAACACCGTAGTTCGACTCAGAGAGACTGAAAGATGAATTGACTTGTGAACTGCTCACTTATCTATGCTCAAGTGTGTGACCTATCTGGCTCAGGTGCAAACTGTCTTGCATTAGACGGAAGAAGCAAGCTCTCTTTTATTGCTTTTTGGTGTTTGTCATAAGAAAATGAGCTTAAGCCTAAACCAAGGGTTAGTAAACTCATCACATCCTCCCTTTGATTATGGGTAATGAGAATACCTTAAGTATGAAGTAAACACCTCACACTTAATCACCATGATGTAGGATTAAGATCATTAAACTACTTGCAATTATTTAGATGTTTTTGGTATTTTTTGTTTAGTGTTAAGTAATGAGTTTAAGCCATAATCAGTTATTTAATGGACCCATTACACCATCCTAATAGAAAGATAATAGATGAGAACATTTAAGTTGTGGAAGGCTCCTCAACTTAATCCATGATTAGGGATTAACCTCATGACAAAACAAAACCTTTATCAAAGTGGATTTTAATTAATGGTAAGATTAAGAAGTGAGTTTTATGGTTTGCAAGACAACTTGAGGGGGACTTGTCCATTAACACTTGGGTTACTCCTTATTAACCAATTAAGGAAGAATTAGAGTTATATACTCTATCCTAAGAGAAGGATGCAGGCATAACCTTAATCACAAAGCCTTAAAACCTTGAAGGTTTAGTCCCTGATTATGAGATGAGAAGAGAAGACACAAAAGATGACACAAAAGGTAAAACTAATAGGGGACTAATCAAACCCAAATTGTTATCATGCTTGGGTGTCCCTAGGGTTTATGATGCTTGCAAAAGATCTTCAAGAAAAGCCACCAAGGAGAAGGCAAGATGGAAGGAGGAGAAGCAGAAGAAGCAAGTAAACTTATTTCACTTAAGAAGATAAGTTACTTGAAGAAATAAAGTGAATGGAGAACATGAATGAGCAAGCTCACTATAATACAAAGGTAAAATTCATCAAGGATGCATAAAAGAGATGGGAAGAGAATGTGAGAAGTAAAGGCAAATTCACTTCTCAAAGTACTTACCACCTGAAACGTTAGCATGAAATGAAAATGAAATGAATGCAAAGGTGCAAACCAAAACTAGAAGCATATTTATGATGTAAATGATGCTAAGAGATGATGCAAATGTATGTCAAGAGTTGTGAATGATCATACAAGTGATGAGAATACAAATGAAGCATGAAAGAAGCATGTAAGTTCATGAATGCTCATGGAATGCAATGAATGCATGACATGGCAAATGGATGAGGAAATGATCAAGCATGAGTCTAATGTGTCATAAGATGTCTTATATGTCATGTGAATGCATAAAATGTCATGGAAAATTCATGAATGCAAGCATATGCAAGAGGTATGCAAGGGAAGTTGAGAAATTAGGGTTTTCATGCAACATGAGATGCAAAACTCAAAAACAGAATCAAATGACAAGATAAAAAATTGAAAATGCAATTAAAAGAAACCTAACCCCATATGATATCATACCCCAAAGGAGAAGACCTAACTCTTAACCTAATGAAAGTTATGATTTTTCTAAGTTATCTAGGGTTTTAAGGTACCTAAAGGGAAAAAATGCAAATCAATTCAAAAAGGCAGAAGAAATTTATAACAAAATTATGCTAGAAACTAAATGTCAAATGAAGATCAATGCAAAAAGAATCATTGTCATACCATTCTTGGTTAGGCAGAAAAGAATTCTTGAAGCTAGGGTTCTAAAATGTGAATTTTATGAACCCTAAATTCAAGAAAATTATAAAAAATGGTTCAAAACCAAAACGAAATTTGTGTGGATGGTATGACAATGTCTCTAAATGCTTAAAAATGAAATATGAATTTTTTAGGGATTTTTAGAAACCTAAACGATATTTTAATTAATTAATTCTCATTAATTAATTAAAATAAACATTTAAATGTCTAAAAAATGATTTTTAAATGCAAAAAATAAAAATAAAAATATTTTTGGGTTGAGAAAATTATTTGAAATCAAAATGCAAAATAAAAATATTTTTAGAAATTTCTTGCTATTTTAAATAATTGGAGCAAAATAAATAAGAAAAATATGAATTAAAATTGAATTAAATAAAAGTAAACGCAAAAAAAGGCTGAGATTCAATCTGGGCTTACTAGGGTTGACTGCGCGCCAGATCTAAAGGCCTGAATTCAAACTTACTTAAACTTAATTAATTAATTATTTAATCACAAATTAATCCTAATGATCTAATCTGGACCACACAACACGCGCGGGAGAGACAGGTCCAAGGGTCCACGTTTAAACAGAAACCCTAACCCTAATTATCACTTAATGACTCTCAGGTCACCAGAGAAGACCTCCGGTCGTCTTCTCCGGTGTCACCCTCACCTAAAAATCTCAATCTTCTTCCCTAGGTGCCTTCTGGAGCTCTAAAGCTCCAAATTCACTCCTCTCACTTCCCTGAATCCAAATCCACCCTCAAATCTTATTTCTTTTCACTCAAACTCAAGATTCGAAGAGAAACATAAACATGGAAAAAATTTCAGACAATCAATACACACTCATTTCTCAATCATTTTCAAAAATTTAAAGTTCAGTGTGATCAGTGGAGCATGCTTTATCATTTTGTAACATAAAAAAGAGGTTCTGGAAAAATTAATTCGAATGGCTACCTGAGATGAAGCTTTTCACCCTTGAGCTTTCTGGCCACTTCCTTGGTGCAAAATGCCTCTAATGACCTTCCTGAAGAAGTTTCAATGCTTGGAAAGCTTTGAGGATGGTTGGTTTGTGAGTTTGCACTCCAACTGGTCATAAATCGTATTTGGAGTATGAGGTGTTTTTGGCTGTTTCAATGGTTGGTTTGTGATCAGTGAGTGATTTATAGATGAATGGTGGATTTTGTTTGAAGATTGAGAGGCTAAGTTGGGAGATTCGAAAGCTTTTGCAAGAGGGAGAGTTTTTGTGAGCTTGGTGATTCTTAGGTTTCAGCTTGTGTTCTTGTGTGTTATGATCAACATTTGGTCCACATATCAACTTGTGATAGGTCTGTGGAATGGTAGTGCCCTATTGTGATTGGTATGGCCTTCTTGCAAAAAAGTCACCAACTTGTGTACTTGAGGTATGGGCAAGGATGCAGTTGGCCTTTGGGCATGTACATGCGCAACTAACTTCAAGGAAGTCCACAAATTCATTCTTGAGGCAATTCAGCATGTGGGAAATAAGTTATGGGGTGTTTTGCAATTATGTGAAGTTTTGGCCCCTTTGAGAAATCTTGATGTTCAAGGAATGTAATCTTGAAATTCCTTGGGCAATTCTGATCTAGAAGCAATGCGCTATGATGTTATGATGCATTGAAGTGTGTTTGAAGTCACATAAAGCCTTGGCAAGAGGTTTTGCAAAGAATCCCTTTTGGTGCATTCTTGAAATTTATGGGATTTTTACCAACTTTGACAAGCCATATCTTGAGTTCCAAAATGAATTAGATCTTGTTCTTGTGCTTTTTGAAAAGGGAATGATCCAATCTACAACTTTCATGACCAACAATTTTTCATTTGAAGGATTTTTGGTTGAGAAAGAGGAGGTTGAAAAAATTTCCTAAAATGGAAAGTTTACATTACAAGTCATTTCAATTTTTGGAAACATTTGGTTTAGCTCACTTTTCTTCAATTTTGTGAACTTCTAAGAACTTCAATGATCAAATAAAGATCATATAACTTCAATTTGATGAAAAATCCACTTTGGTTCCATGGATGGGGGCCTCAGATGCCCTGATTTTGCTCTGACTTGATCAAGAAGTTACCCAGTGATCAAATGACTTCCACAATGAATTTCTTCATCAAACTTGGTACACATGATCCTTATAACATATTTAGACCAATAGAAACAAGAATGACCAAAAAATTTGGAGTTATGGCCTCTGAAACCAAAACCCTAATTTTAGGTCATTTGTGCAGTTAAACCCTAGCTCTGCTTCCATGCTTTGCCAGTTCTTGTGATTCTTTGACTTCCTTGATCTTTGAGGGATAAAATATGATGATTGAACATACATGGAACCTCTTGAGATGATTGATGACCTTTGGAGTGGCTCAGATGCATCCTTGGATTGCTCAGATCACAAACCCTAGATGTAGATGAACTTGAACTAATGCAGTGAAGCAAAAGTGCAACATGAAATGATATGCTTAAACTAATGTAAATATGGAAGATCACAAGCCATGGTGTGAACTTAGTGAGAGAAAATTTGGGGTGTTTACAGCTGCCCCTATTCAAACATGAGTTTGCTGTGCAGGATGTAAGCGCCTGGCTTATCAGACAAACAAGATAACTTGTGGTTGAATACCAAAGACAGTACAAAATTGCACTCGCTGAGGAGAATAAGAAAAGGGATAGAGATTGTAAAAGAAAGTATAGTATGATTATAAAGTGTGGGCGATGGAGAATGACCACCGAGCAGAGGACGACTGCTGGGGATAAACGGTAAATCGAGCAATGACGGGGACGACCGACATGCTGGGGAAATAAAGGGATGATGATGGGGACGACTATCAAGATTTTCTGGGGATTAAAGATGAAGGCAATGATGGGGACGACCATCAGGTTTGCATAGTAAAGTAAACAACAACGGGGACGACCATCAGTTTAAAGAATAAATGAAATATTGATGAGGGACGATCATCAAAGGTGAAGGACGATCAACTAGCAGGGGACGACTGGTCTTTATCACGACATAGGACGCATGTCGGATAGGAAAAGTCGACGATGGGGGCGACCATCAGATAAGATGAAGGACGATCATCAAGAGGAGAAAGACGATCACCTAGCAGGGTACGACTGCTCTTTATCACGACATAGGACGGATGTCGGATGGAAAAGGTCGACGATGGGGACGACCATCAGATAAGCATGATGAGGGATGATCATCAAGAGGTGAAGGACGACCACCTAGCAGGGTACGGCTGCTAAAATATCACGACATAGGACGAATGTCGGATAGAAAAGGGTTCCAATAATGGAGACTCCGCTGGGGGAATGATGAGGGACAGTCATCAAAAGGTGAAGGACGATCACCCGGCAGGGTACAGCTGCCAAATATCAAGACATACGACGAATGTCAGATAAAAGAGAATTTACCTTGCTGGGACTTACTGGGGAATAGTAAACACAAACGAGTGTTTACATCCAAGAAATAAAAGGTATAGGTGTTTGACACTGTGTATAAATTAAAGATGCGGACGAGCATGCTTAAGACTATGATACGGACGAGTATCGGTAGAAATAACGCTGACACATGTTCAGAGATGATGGTACGGACAAGTACCAACTGGTTAACAAAGAACACGGACGAGTGTTGAATCTGAGGGGAAATAAGTGGTGTATACAAGATACGGACGAGTATCTGTATGAATAAAGATTAGCATTGGTAAGACACAAAGTGTTTAACTTGAGAGCATGACGCGGACGGGTGTCATAAGTTATGAACTTATAAGTGTAAAAGGTGTTCTGGCAACCTGTGGGGGTAGGATGACACAGACGGGTGTCAACAAGAGTTTATTATAATAAGTATTTGGGTAACCATGCTGGGGAGCGGTGACACGGACGGGTGTCAAAAAGAGTATGGAAGTTTCTGTATTCAAAAGGATATTTGTAGCTTATATCTGCAGGGGGATGATATGACACAGGCGAGTGTCAAAGGAGTATATATAAACGTGTACTTGTGTTGGAGAGCGCAAAGGGGACACTTTGGCTTTCTGTGGGGAAATATGAGATGATGTGGATGAGTGTCGAGAAGAACATGTTATGTACAAGTATTTGTTTGTAGAAAGTGTTCTGGCGACTTTACTGGGGAATGATGACACAGACGGGTGTCAAAAGGAGCATGTTTCTGTATTTGAGAGTGTAAAGGGACGCTTTGGCTTTTATGTGCAAGGGATGTATTTTGTATATTGCTGATGGGGTACTGTTGGTATTTACAAGTGACTGGTTCGAACATGACTCGTGATTTATGCAATATGTTTGATTTTTGCCGTAATGCTCCGTATTAGACGGAATGCTACGCTCTGGGGGATAAATGATGTGAATGCTATGATTATGCAAAGATACGGATCCGGGATTCAGATCCCGTTGCTTGTGGAGATCTCTGACTGATCTTCTTGAAAGGATATCCCAGTTGGGGACGAGATCATTGGTAGCCCTGTTAAAATATACGACTCTGCATGGGGAAATAGGTCACTGATAGACCTATCTTAGTAATGAGGAGCCCAACTAGGGATGTGGAAGCTTTCGTCACTTTGTTATGGGGGAAATTCAGACATTGCCCTTCGGGGAGGAGGCTGGAGCTCTGTGGGGAGACAGTTCCTTGTCTAGTACTCTGTTGGGGGAGGAAACACCACTGAACGATCTTCCTAGATATTTCTGTGGGGATCCTGCTGAGGATGATTGATATTATGACAACTCCGCTGGGGAAATGAGCATTTTCTGATGCTGCTTGAAGATGATGTGCTAGAGCAGTGATGCCTGGCAACTCTTGATGGGGAGAAGGCATTTCTGGTGCTATTTGGAGGATGTGCTGAGGAAGCAATGATTTGGCAACTTTGCTGGGGAAAACATTTCATGTCCCATGTTGCGCTTTGAATACCTGCAATCCTGTTAAGACAAAGAAACGCACAAGTGCCCCGAGGTATCCCTTACTGGATTCCCTCATAGGAGTTAGATATTCCTGGAAGTAAAAATATATTTCCTGCAAGCATTTATTAGAAAGGCACATCCCTTTTTATGCCAGTATCATATCATGAATATTGGACATTTTGCAAACAACACAAAAATGTACAGGACGCGGTGTGACTGAAAACTCTGATTTTATTAATTTGGGTGCCCTGAATTGGCAAATACAGTCGAAGAAACAGATCCCCTGAAATGAGGAGATTGTTACAAAATTGAGAAAAGTAAAGGCGCTGGCAATGTTGGTGACGCTTTAGTGAGCTTCCCTTTTGCTATGACCCGTATGACCTTGACGTTCTTCTCATCCTGCTTTCTGAAGAAAGTTGATTCTGACTGATGCTTTAACCTTTCGAAGCTTGCCATGTTGTAAGTGATACAGACAAATTCAGAATACAGTTGTTCGCTTATTCCCTTATTTTGCGTAGATCTCCCTTTCGGGTTTTCAATCCACCGGGATACCCATTTTTGCCTGAGCTGTTCAATGTGGCTTTTCAACTCAGCGGGTGTACATTTTTTCTTTTGATTTTCCCTTATTTTTTCCCGAGTCTTTTATTCTGTTTTTGACTCGCCGGGATGCCCTATTTTTTCCTGGACTTACATTCTGTTTTTATGCCCAGCGGGTCTTTTTATGCGAAGTATTTTTTAACTGCATCTGAATTCACAGGGGATAAAAAATCTTCACCATCCATAGTAGTGAGCATCAGTGCTCCACCAAAGAAGACCTTCTTTACTATGAATGGACCATCATAATTCGGAGTCCACTTGCCCCTGTGGTTTGTATGAGGAGGAAGGAGTCTTTTCCTGACTTTCTGGTCGAAGGCTTTCTTCATCCTTTTCTGGTATAGCTGCCCATGACATATTGCAGCTAATCTCTTTTCTTCGATCAGATTCAGTTGATTGTACCGAGATCGGACCCATTCTGCTTCATTCAACTTGACATCCATCAGTACCCGTAAGGAGGGTAATTCAACTTCAACAGGTAGGACTGCCTCCATACCATACACAAGCTGATACGGTGTTGCCCCAATGGACGTTCTGATTGAAGTATGGTACCCATGCAAGGCAAATGGTAGCATTTCATGCCAGTCTTTGTATGTAACCACCATCTTTTGCACAATCTTCTTGATATTATTGTTAGCTGCCTCAACAGAGCCATTCATCTTTGGCCTGTAAGGAAAAGAGTTGTGATGTTGGATCTTGAAGTCCCGGCACAGATCTGCCATCATTTTGTTGTTCAAGTTGGAACCATTATCAGTAATGATTCGCTCGTGCACTCCATACCGACAGCTGATGTCTCTTTTCAGGAATCTGGCTACCACTTGCCTGGTGACATTTGCATACGAAGCTGCTTCAACCCATTTGGTGAAGTAATCAATGGCTACCAGGATGAATCTGTGGCCATTTGAAGCAGTCGGCTCGATCTTCCCAATCATATCAATGCCCCACATGGCAAAGGGCCAAGGTGAAGACATCACATTCAAAGGATTTGGAGGCACATGCACATTATCTACATAAATCTGGCATTTGTGGCACTTTCTGGCATAGGCACAACAGTCTGCATCCATTGTGATCCAGTAGTAACCTGATCTTAACAACTTTTAGCCATTGCATGTCCTCCAGCATGGGTACCGAAGGATCCTTCATGCACCTCGTGCATCAGCAAGTCTGCTTCTGTCTTATCAACACATCTGAGAAGTACAATGTCAAAGTTTCTCTTGTACAAGGAGCCATCAGTATTCAGGAAGAAACTACCAGCAAGCCTTTTTAATGTCTTCTTATCATTGGATGATGCCCCAGGTGGGTATGTTTGATCCTCTAAGAAGCATTTGATGTCATGGAACCAAGGTTTGTCATCTTTAGCAATGTCCACAGAGAATACGTATGCTGGTCTGTCAAGTCTGGATACTGAAATCCGAGGCACAAACTTGGCAGCTTGAACTTTGATCATGGAGGAAATGGTAGCCAGAGCATCTGCAAACTGATTTTCATCTCCAGGGATATACTCAAGTTTGACTATAGTGAAGAAAGTCAGTAACCTCCTCGTATAATCCCGGTAGGGAATCAAATACTCTTGGTGAGTGTACCATTTGCCATTGGTTTGATTGATTACCAAAGCTGAATCTCCGAATACTGTTAAAGTCTTGATCCTGAGGTCAATGGCTTCCTCAAGACCCATGATACAGGCTTCGTATTCAGCTTGGTTGTTAGTGCAGTTAAAGGTAAGTTTTGCCGAGAAAGGCATGTGAACTCCCTTAGGTGTAATGAGCACTGCACCAACTACACGACCATTCATATTAACAGCCCCATCAAACATCATTGTCCATTCTTCTTCTGGGTCGGACCCTTCAGTGTGAACAGGCTCTTCATGATCTTTTGCTTCAGGAACATGATGTCTTCATCAGGGAAGTCAAATGTCATAGGCTTGTAATCTTCATTGGGTTGCTCAGCCAGATAGTCAGACAGTACACTGCCCTTGATGGCCTTTTGAGATGTGCAGTGAATGTCATATTCCGTTAGAATCATTTGCCATCTTGCAACCCTTCCGGTAAGTGATGGCTTCTCAAATATGTACTTGACTGGGTCCATCTTTGAGATCAACAAGGTAGTGTGGGTCAACATATACTGCCTTAGTCGGCGCGTAGGCCCACGCTAAAGCACAACAAGTTTTCTCGAGCAGTGAATAACGTTGTTCACAGTCGGTAAACTTTTTGCTTAGGTAGTATATTGCATACTCTTTTCGACCAGACTCGTCATACTGGCCCAACACACACCCCATTGATCCTTCTAATACTGTTAGGTACATTATTAGTGGTCTTCCATCAACTGGAGGCATAAGGATTGGAGGCTCTTGTAAGTATCCCTTGATTTTGTCAAAAGCCCTCTGGCAGTCTTCATTCCACCTGACCTCTTGTTCTTTCCTTAACAACTTGAATAGGGGCTCACAGGTTGCAGTAAGGTGAGATATGAACCGTGATATGTAGTTCAATCTACCTAAGAACCCCCGAACCTCTTTTTCCGTCTTTGGTGCAGACATCTCTTGAATGGCTTTGACTTTGTCAGGGTCAACTTCAATTCCCTTTTCACTTACAATAAATCCCAGCAGCTTTCCGGACCGTACCCCAAATGGGCATTTGTGGGGTTTAACTTCAACTGATATTTTCTCAGACGTTCGAACAACTTCAACAGATTTACCAGATGGTCCTCTTCTGTGAGGGACTTGGCAATCATGTCATCCACATAACATTCAATTTCTTTGTGGATCATGTCATGGAATAATGTTACCATAGCCCGTTGATAAGTTGCACCAGCATTCTTCAATCCGAACGACATTACCTTATAACAGAATGTGCCCCAGGGTGTGATGAATGTTGTCTTCTCCATGTATTCAGGTGACATCTTGATCTGATTATATCCTGAAAATCTATCCATGAAGGAGAACACCGAGAACTGAGCTATGTTGTCGACCAATATGTCAATGTGAGGTAATGGGAAGTCATCTTTCGGGCTAGCTCTATTCAGATCCCGATAATCCACACACATCTGTACTTGGCCATCCTTTTTAGGAACTGGTACAATGTTAGCAACCCATGGCAGGTAACTAGTTACAGCAAGGAAGTTGGCATCCCACTGTTTTTGCACCTCTTCTTTAATCTTCATGGCCATATCCGGACGAGTACGACGCAACTTCTATTTTACTGGAGGACAGTCTTCTTTTAGTGGAAGCTTGTGCATAACAATGTCGGTATCCAGACCTTGCATATCTTGGTAAGACCAAGCAAAAACATCAACGTACTCTCGAAGCATGTCAATAAGTTGCGCCTTCACTGAATCTTGCAGACGGGCCCCGATCTTCACTTCTTTCAAGTCTTCTTCGGTACCGAGATTAACTGTCTTAACTTCCCCCTGATAAGGAGTGATAACATTCTCCTCTTGCCTTAACAGTCTGGCTAGTTCTTCAGGTAGCTCATAATCTTCTTCAACCCCTTCATCGGCGTGATTAATCGGATTGTCGAAGTCATACGAAGTCATAGTAGTGTCGTTGTCAGTGCAGTCTGGAGGGCACTCTCTGCAAGGGTTTAGATTGGTTCATTTTAGTGATCAGTTTTATCTTGTTTAGAAAAAGTGAAGATGAAGTTGTTATTTTGAAAACATTGCCATTTTATTGTTTTGTACAAAAAATGAAAAATGAAAAACAGTGAGCGAAAAAGAGACTTGTTTGCAAAAGATGTCCTGATATTCATTAATTGATCATTTGCACAAAATACAAGATAACCCGATTAGAAAATGAGTCCTGACACCTTGGGCAAGATGTAGGACTTGATGCATGCTTAAAAGACAGGAAATAATAATTACTCTGCAGGAGTAACTCTTATGATTTCTTGGGAAGACCAGTTTGAGATTTGGTTCCCCGGGATCCTTGGACGTATCCAGTTTTCCAGGTTGTGTTCGTCTTCTTCCTCGTCTTCCAGACTGTTCACAGCATCCGGAGTAAGCATTCCCCCACTGACAAATTTGGGCTCCGTTGTAGCCTCTGGTTAATCTTGTCGAGTTGGTCTGTAACCCAACCCGAATCTGTCTTCTTTCTTCTCTACTGGAAGCAGTTTGCCCCATCCTTGAGCGGTACCCTCCTCAACAACCTTCCGGGTCTATTGATATGAAGTGATGGAAGTTCCAGATACAGCAGTGGCTTCATTAATGTTAAGGGCCTCAAATCCCTGACTCATAGTCTCATGGTTCTCCCCATCCATCTCTATATACTTGTTAGTAGCCAGCTGGCTAACGAAAATATCTTCCTCCCCGCAGATTGTGATGATCTGGCCTTCCCACTCAAATTTTAACTTCTCGTGAAGGGTAGATGTAACAGCACTAGCGGCGTGGATCCAGGGTCTACCCAACAAACAGCTGTAGGCCGGCTGTATGTCCATCACGAAGAAAGTAGTTTTAAAGGTTTGTGGGCCAATCATCACAGGTAGATCAATCTCTCCAAGCACTGATCTCTTAGAGCCATCAAATGCTCTCACCACCAAGTTACTTGGACGTAATGCCAAACCATCATACTACAGCTTCACCAAGACTTTCTTTGGGAAGACATTGAGCGAGGACCCAGTGTCCACCATTACATGAGAAAGAACAACACCTTTGCATTCTAAGGTGATATGTAAAGCCTTGTTATGATTGCGTCCCTCCGTCGTTAAATCAGCATTTGTGAAGCCCAGTCCATGACTGATATTAACATTTGCAACAACCGTTTCGAGCTGATTAACCGTGATCTCTTTCGGCACGTAAGTTGCATGCAGGACTCTCAAAAGTGCATTCGTATGGGCTTCGGAACACATCAACAATGATAATATGGAGATTTTGGAGGGTGTCTGATGAAGCTGGTCCACCACTTTGTAATCACTCTTTTTGATTATTCTCATGAACTTGTCCACCTCTTGTTCAAAAGACGTCTTTGGAGTTTCTTTAATAGTTTCTCTTCAAGTACCACATTCTTTCCTTTTGCCTTAGCAGTAACTTCTGCTTCAGTATTGGGCCTCGGTGTTTGTGAGGCAAAAATGCGTCCGCTTTTGGTGAAGCCTCCGCCTCCCCCAACATTGTCAACTTGTGGTGAAGAGGTTGATGAATCTAGAGTGATCTTCTTTCCGTCGCAGTAGAAATCAGAGCCGTAGTGCCAAGGTATGACATTACTGCTTTCATAAGGAACAGGTCCAGGCACCGTAATAGTGACCGGACTGGTTGCTGCAGCAGAAGGAACTGTGATGGTATGCGGGTCGTAATAGATTGTGACTGGTGATCTGACAGGAGTTGTTGCAGTTTGTTGGAAATTGTTGCTGGGATGAACATCTGTTGGGTCATAATAGATCGTGACCATTGAGACATCTTCATTAATGTTTGCTGGTGTTGTAGATGTTTCCGTTGATAACATGGGTGCTGATGTTGTAGAAGTAAATGTTGCTGAACTCTGATCTGTTGAAATAATGTATGGAGTGATTGTCGGAGTTGTGGATGAATCAGTGGGAATGATAGTTGTTGCTGTTGTAGGAGGATCTATTGTTGCCGAAGAAAGAGTTGTTGACGTTGTAGGAGCCGTTGTGGTAATCTGCAAGATTCCGTCTCTGATAAGGCCATTTATGCCAAGCCTTAGCCTCTCACAACCATTGATAGCGGTTTTACACGATTTGCAGCAAGCTTCACAGCTCGAGAACACTTGGCATCTTAAAAGTTGAGTTTTGACTTCTGCCAGAGGTGTTTGAATCTGTGCCACATTGTCAATCAGTGCATATGGTTGGTCTTCTTCTATGGCATTAATCCTGGGCCCACCATGATTAGGCATAGGATTTCTGTTAACATTCGGAGGAGGTGCAAAATTGAGAGCTTTGGAATCGACAAAATCTTGAACCTTTATTTTCAAGGCACTACATTTCTCGGTATTGTGACCAGGTGCATTGGAGTGGAAGGCACACCTAGAATTGGCATCATAATTCTTTGGGAGATTGAGAGGATCTGGTGGAGCCAACGTCCTTAACTCAACCAGGTTAAGCTTTAGGAGTTGTGGCATTAGAGCGGTATAAGGCATAGGGATGGGATCAATCACCCTATTTGCCTGAGATGGCCTCTGTTGAAAGGGGCGCTGCTGTTGGTTGTTGTACGTTCTTTGTTGCGGAAAGTGAGATTATTGCTGATAGTGATGTTGTTGTTGTTGTTGAGGAAAAAGTGGTTGTTGTGGAGCTGGAGCCGGGATAGTAACGACTGCTATGGATCTGTGAGAATATTGGGGCCTACCCCTGCCTGTATGGATAACATTTGTTTCACCTGCCCTTCGGGATCCCGAAAAGGGTTTTCTGGGGTTGTTGGAGGAACTTGCATCGTTGTCCGAGATTTTGCCCATTTTCAAAAGACTTTCAATTCTCTCACCAGCTATAACTACATCGGCAAAACTGGTGGAAGAGAAAGCAGCAAGTCTATCAATATAAGTTCCTTGCAAGGTGTTCATAAACATGTCAGCCATTTCCCGTTCAGACATGGGTGGCCGGACAACAGCAGCAAGCTGTCTCCACCTCTGAGCATAATCCCAAAAGCTTTCCCTTGAAGACTGAGACATGCCCATTAGATGAGTTCTATTGGGGGCCATGTCTAGGTTTTACTGATATTGCCGGATAAAGGCTTCGGCCAAGTCTTTCCAACATCTTATAGTGGCCCTCGTTAGATGCGAATACCATTATCTTGATGCCCCAGTCAGGCTGTCCTCAAAATAGAACATCCATAACTTCTCGTCCATGGTATAAGCTTTGAGTCTCCCTAAGAAGGATTGCAGATGAGTACGCGGGCAGGAGGTACCATTATATTTTTCAAAGCATGAGGGTTTGAATTTGTGGGGAATCCTCACCCTATCTACCAGCCCTATATCCATTACGTCAAAGCCTAAAGAATTCTGGGATTCCAAGGACCTCAGCATTTCGGGAATCTCATCCAGCCTTCGGTCATACACCACATCCCCAGCCCCAATAACTGTGAACTGCTCCTTCTGAGGATCTTCTTGCAAGATCCTGCCTCCAACAGTGTTTCCTTGAATATTCCTTGGGATATTAACATCTGGATTCAAATGGGGCCCAAACTCTGGTGGGTCGATACGAGGCTGCCCTCGTTCATTATTGCTGGTTCCTCCTATTCCAAGGTGAGGCTCTTCAGGTGTCTGCCTTTCCACCAGCTCTCTCAGCCTTTCTTGGCTCTGAGCTAAGCCAGTCATCACAGCCATAAACTGGGTCATTTGGTTTCTCATCTCGACCCTTTCGTTTGCCATCTGATTTCTTACTTCATTCAGGTCCTGTTGTACCTGATCCATCTGAATTCCTGGAAGGTTGTTTCGCGTTGGGTACCGGTGCGTTCGGTTGACAGGGAACCCTCTACGACGAGCAATGTTTCCTGAAACCACAACAGAGTGAGAAACCAATAATAAACAAAAACATACAAAACAAAGAAAAAGTTAGTATGCAATTCAATATGCTTATTTTTTTTCTAAGGTATTCGGTTTGGTTCTTGGTTTTGACCTTTCCAGACCTCGAGGAGATGCTTGATGATGTTGAGAGAAAGCCCAATAAAACAAACTGATATATTATAAATGAAAATACATAGTCCGTTTACAATACATACCCATGGTGGGTCAAAAATACAACAACCAAAAAAAAAGAAGTACATCAAAAGAAAAGAAATACAAGCAAAGAGGAATCAGACATCCAAACCAAAGTCATCTTCCTCGACTTCCTTCAGGAGTGCCTCAGTCACCGAACCAGCTGGGTGCTCTGTAATGGTCCTAATGAGGAGATTCCTGGTAGCAATGGCATTAGTCAGCTTCTTGTGCCTGTCCTGATCCTTTGATCTCTTTAACCCCACCCGAAGTTTCAATTCTGATATCTCCTTCTGAGCTGCCAACCAAGCTTCTTGTTGCTTCTTCTCATTGGCCTCCAGATGTTCAATCTTGGCCTGAGTCCTCTGGTCTTCTTGTGCACGGGCTTCGGTGATCCTGATCCACCTAGCCTGGATTTCCTCTAGGTAATGCTCAGCCATAGCTTTCTGAATCTTTGCCTCCTTGCATGCATTCTTCAATATTTGTTCCCCGGCTCTTGCTTTCCTTATGTAGTCATCTGTTCTTTCAATCTTGCCCAGATGCTCAGTATTGAGTCTTTCCAATCTCTCAATGTCCAGACGACTGTCATTTCTTTCCCAAAGAGTCTTCTTCAGGGCTTCAGATAGCTGATTATTCCTCTCTTTCAGCTTTTCAAATTCCTCCAGGCTAACAGTTGCTGCAGGCTGTACTATAGAAGGTCCAGGTGTGTCTTCCAAGGTGAAAGGCATCCTGGTGATCTGAGCTCTAGTACGGGACCAGTCAGAATACTGGGCTGAAGCAATATTGTTACACCTTCCAAGGATGGCTGTCCCTTTGGTCTGGATGTTGTCCCAAGCCCAGGCAGCTTTTCTGACAACAGCTGAGTTAGGTTGCACTTCACAGTATAGGGTCTCAGCTAAATCATGTCCTCTGGGAGGATGAACCAAGGAATATCCCAATTGTCTCTTAAACAATAAATTGTTGTAGTTGATGCAACCTTTTACTCCTATTAGAGGCACATTAGGGTATTGCCCACAACTGGTATTAATCTCCTTGCCTTTGGTGCTCTGAGTGCACCATCTGATATCATCTGATGTTAAGGCAATGAACCTCTTGGCCCAATTCTTCTGCTGGTGTGGGTTCAAGAAGAAATCTGATTTGGGCAAGTGTCTGAGTAGCCAAGAGTAGAACAAAGGAGCACAACATTTGACTAACTCCCCCCTTTGCTTTTCATTTCTTTGATGGATGGAGTAGTAGAAGTCTCCTAGCAATGTAGGCACTGGGTTCCTCAGCAGGAATAAGTGGATGACATTCTTACTCACAAATTTGGGCTCATCTGCAAACAATATAGCCCCATATATGCTGAGGGCTAAAAGTGCACAAACTGCCCTCCATTCTCCCACTGCAGCCTTCAAGATGGCCTGAGAAATTAAGAAGTCCAGATGTAGACCAGAAATCCCAACTTTTGTTGTCATGTTTTGCTCAATAAGGGCATGCTCCAAACGCAATGCCCTTGCTATCTCTTCACTTCTGGGAGCAGTCATCTCTGGGTTGAAGGGTATCCCTCCTCTGATAGGCACTCCAATCAACAAAGAAAACTCTTCTAACAGAGGCCCCATCTGGAAATCAGGAAAGGTGAAGCATCTGAGTGGGGGGTCATAAAACTGCAAGCATGTGTGGATCATGCTTCTCTGAGAAGAATCAAGATCCATGACCATGTCTAAAATACCCCCATAGTGCTCTCTAAATAGTGGGATGTGGTCAGGTGTGATAAGTGACTGGACTTGCCTGATACCATTCAAAGATATGTTACTTTTCCTTGGAACATCGATGAGTGTTGGTAAAGAAACTGAGGGCAAATACTGATGCAGATCACAGACTGAAAAGCTGGAGGTAAGTCTCTGACAGACTGATGCAGGTGCTGAAGGAGGTAGTTGAAGAAGATGCTGAAGAAGATAACTGAAGTTGAGGTCTAAGCAGTAGAAGGGGTCAAAACCAAACCAAATATGATATGATGGATACCCTGAAAAACAAATAAAAAAATGTTAAATGATGCAATGATGATATATGCAAATGATATGCAAGGGTTTGTAATCAAGAGATGGATCTGATTATCTATCTTGATATAAGGGTCATGTATGTTCAAAGGTCCGGATGGAGGCTCAGAAATCCAGTAACCAAGGTGGGGGACTCAAATAAAGAGTCACATATCCAGGGTTAATCACAAGAACTGTCCAAAGTGGAGTACTCTTAAACAATACAGTGACAGGGTATGATGTAGCCAAGGGTTCCTGCAAACCTGTAAACAACCCAACCCCCTCACATGTAATGTTCTAGAACAAAGATCCTCAGACTTGGATCAGTTATGAGAAGTGAAAACACTTCTAACCCGGAGGTACAATGTTTACACTAACCATAACGGATCTTCCTCTAATTCAACCCAGATTTTGAAGGTCATAGTAAAGGTCATCCAGAATTAGCAGGCTTCCCAGATAGCCCTAGCATTACAGGAAATCTGTAGCACAGAGTTCTCAAGAAGAAACCCACATCTGAACCATGTTTCATATTCCCGCACCAGACCGAAATGGAGTGGGAAAGAATATGAACCACTCTAGCCTAGGTGTCACTCAGGTCCCAGGTATAGGACCTTGATCACTCAGTGAAACCCCACCCACAGAAACCAGATCCAGCAATGATAATAATAGTATGATGTATAGAAAACTGTAAAGAAAGCAGTAAATAAAGTTGTACATAAAGCAATAAATAAAGCAGATAAATAAACACAGTTAGCACATAACACCCCAGTAAACACAAATCAAACAAGCGCTAGGAGGAACCCATAAAAAAGAACCAGAAGCCCTGGTTGCAATATTAGGGTCCCCAGCAGAGTCGCTAAGTTGTCGCTCCCGAAGATTTGCATCCCGGTACAAGCGCGAATGGTCGGCGAGAGGAGAAATGAAATGATGTGAAAAGAGTCGCCAGCTAGGCATTTTTATCCCGAAGGAAAGGTAATGCTGCATAAACCTAGAAAGAGATGGATAAGACGGTTGTGAACCAGAGAAACTGAGAAAGGGGGTTGGTTACAACCTGGGAAGGTATTAGCACCCAGATTGTCCGTCGTACTCGACGGGATCCACGCTTGAAAGTTTGTGTTTAAAGGGGTAGTGTCAGTGCTGTCTATGTGCAAAAGTTGAAAAAGAATGTACAGGTATTAGTGCAAAAGAGAAGTGAAGTGAAATGCTCAAGAATGAGGCTTAAAAGAATAATGCTGAAAGAGGGGGAAGACACAGAGACTTTTGTTCGATAACTATTAAGTAATGCCTACGTATCCTCTCGTGCAATGAGGAAGTCAGAACACCGTAGTTCGACTCAGAGAGACTAAAAGATGAATTGACTTGTGAACTGCTCACTTATCTATGCTCAAGTGTGTGACCTGTCTGGATCAGGTGCAAACGTCTTGCATTAGACGGAAGAAGCAAGCTCTCGTTTATGAGTGAAAGAGGTGAGAAAAGAATCCCGAAGGAAAGAATTATTGTTTGTTTTTGGCATTTTCAATCTTTTATTGCTTTTTGGTGTTTGTCATATGAAAATGAGCTTAAGCCTAAACCAAGGGTTAGTAAACTCATCACATCCTCCCTCTGATTAGGGGTAATGAGAATACCTTAAGTACGAAGTATAATAGATGAGAACATTTAAGTTGAGGAAGGCTCCTCAACTTAATCCATGATTAGGGATTAACCTCATGACAAAACAAAACCTTTATTAAAGTGGATTTTAGTTAATGGTAAGATTAAGAAGTGAGTTTTATGGTTTGAAAGACAACTTGAGGGATACTTGTCCATTAACACTAGGGCCAGTCCTTCTTAATCAATTAAGGAAGAATTAGAACTCTAAAGCAAGGCCCAAGTTACAAGCTTAATGCCTTAGTGATTATTAGATTTATTGATTAAGGGATTTAAACACATTAAGGGTTTAACACTTAGGATTAAAGTTATACACTCCATCCTAAGAGAAGGATGCAGGCATAACCTTAATCACAAAGCCTTAAAACCTTGAAGGTTTAGTCCCTGATTATGAGATGAGAAGAGAAGACACAAAAGATGACACAAAAGGTAAAACTAATGGGGGAATAATCAAACCCTAATTATTATCATGCTTGGGTGTCCCTAGGGTTTATGAGGCTTGCAAAAGATCTTCAAGAAAAGCCACCAAGGAGAAGGAAAGATGGAAGGAGGAGAAGCAGAAGAAGCAAGTTAACTTACTTCACTTAAGAAGATAAGTTACTTGAAGAAAGAAAGTGAATGGAGAACATGAATGAGCAAGCTCACTCTAAGACAAAGTAAAAATGCAGCAAGGATGCATAAAAGAGATGGGAAGAGAATGTGATAAGTGAAGGCAAATTCACTTCTCAAAGTACTTACCACCTGAAAAGTTAGCATGAAATGAAAATGAAATGAATGAAAAGGTGCAAACCAAAACCAGAAGCATATTTATTATGTAAATGATGCTAAGAGATGATGCAAATGTATGTCAAGAGTTATGAATGATCATACAAGTGATGAGAATGCAAATGAAGCATGAAAGAAGCATGTAAGTTCATGAATACTCATGGAATGTAATGAATGCATAACATGGCAAATGGATGAGGAAATGATCAAGCATGAGTCTAATGTGTCCTAAGATGTCTTATATATCATGTGAATTCATAAAATGTCATGGAAAGTTCATGAATGCAAGCATATGCAAGAGGTAAGAAATGGAAGATGAGAAATTAGGGTTTTCATGCAACATGAGATGCAAAACTCAAAAACAGAAGCAAATGACAAGATAAAAAATTGAAAATGCAATCAAAAGAACCCTAACCCCATATGATATCATACCCCAAAGGACAATACCTAACTCTTAACCTAATGAAAGTTATGATTTTTCTAAGTTATCTAGGGTTTTAAGGTGCCTAAAGGGAAAAAATGAAAATCAATTTAAAAAGGAAGAAGAAATTTATGACAAAATTATGCTAGAAACTACATGTCAAATGAAGATCAATGCATAAAGAATCATTGTCATACCATCCTTGGTTAGGCAGAAAAGAATTCTAGAAGTTAGGGTTCTAAAATGTGAATTTTATGAACCCTAAATTCAAGAAAATTATCAAAAATGGTTCAAAACCAAAAAGAAATTTGTGTGGATGGTATGGCAATGTCTCTAAATGTTTAAAGATGCAATATGATTTTTTTTGGGATTTTTAGAAACCTAAATGATATTTTAATTAATTAATTCTCATTAATTAATTAAAATAAACATTTAAATGTCTAAAAAATTATTTTTA
The DNA here is from genome assembly GCA_963966055.1 of Lathyrus aphaca. NCBI lineage: Eukaryota > Viridiplantae > Streptophyta > Magnoliopsida > Fabales > Fabaceae > Lathyrus > Lathyrus aphaca. Next base: position 500,460,405 of record OZ014524.1, on the reverse strand, counting down.
AATGCAAAAAATAAAAATAAAAATATTTTTGGGTTGAGAAAATTATTTGAAATCAAAATGAAAAATAAAAATATTTTTGGAAATTTCTTGCTATTTTAAATAATTGGAGCAAAATAAATAAGAAAAATATGAATTAAATAAAAGTAAATGCAAAGGAAGGCTGAGATTGAATCTGGGCTTACTAGGGTTGACTGCGCGCCAGATCTAAAGGCCTGAATTCAAACTTACTTAAACTTATTTAATTAATTATTTAATCATAAATTAATCCTAATGATCTAATGTGGACCACACAACACGCGCGGGAGAGACAAATCCAAGGGTCCACGTTTAAACAGAAACCCTAACCCTAATTATCACTTAATGACTCTCAGGTCACCGGAGAAGAGCTTCGGTCGTCTTCTCCGGTGATACCCTCACCTAAAAATCTCAATCTTCATCCCTAGGTACCTTCTGGAGCTCTAAAGCTCCAGATTCACTCCTCTCACTTCCCTGAATCCAAATCCACCCTCAAATCTTATTTCTTTTCACTCAAACTCAAGATTCGAAGAGAAACATAAACATGGCAAACATTTCAGACAATCAATACACACTCATTTCTCAATCATTTTCAAAAATTTAAAGTTCAGTGTGATCAGTGGAGCATGCTTTATCATTTTCTAACATAAAAAAGAGGTTCTGGAAAAATTAATTCGAATGGCTACCTGAGATGGAGCTTTTCACCCTTGGGCTTTCTGGCCACTTCCTTGGTGCAAAATGCCTCTAATGACCTTCCTGAAGAAGTTGCAATGCTTCGAAAGCTTTGAGGATGGCTGGTTTGTGAGTTTGCACTCCAACTGGTCAGAAATTGTATTTGGTGTATGAGGTGTTTTTGGCTGTTTCAATGGTTGGTTTGTGATCAGTGAGTGATTTAGAGATGAATGGTGGAAATTGTTTGAAGATGGAGTGGCTGAGTTGGGAGATTCGAAAGCTTTTGCAAGAGGGAGAATTTTTGTGAGCTTGGTGATTCTTAGGTTTCAACTTGTGTTCTTGTGTGTTATGATCAACATTTGGTCCACATATCATCTTGTGATAGGTCTGTGGAGTGGTTGTGCCCTATTGTGATTGGTATGGCCTTCTTGCAAAAAAGTCACCAACTTGTGTACTTGAGGTATGGGCAAGGATGCAACTGGCCTTTGGGCATGTCCATGCGCAGCTGACTTCAAGGAAGTCCATAAATTCATTCTTGAGGCAATTTAGCATGTGGGAAATAAGTTATGGGGTGTTTTGCAATTATGTGAAGTTTTGGCCCCTTTGAGAAATCTTGATGTTTAAGGTATGTAATCTAGAAATTCCTTGGGCAATTATGATCTAGAAGCAATGCACTATGATGTTATGATGCATTGAAGTGTGTTTGAAGTCACAAAAAGCCTTGGCAAAAGGTTTTGCAAAGAATCTCTTTTGGTGCATTCTTGAAATTTATGGCATTTTTACCAACTTTGACAAGCCATATCTTGAGTTCCAAAATGAATTAGATCTTGTTCTTGTGCTTTTTGAAAAGGGAATGATCCAATCTACAACTTTCATGACCAACAATTTTTCATTTGAAGCATTTTTGGTTGAGAAAGAGGAGGTTGAAAAACATTCCCAAAATGGAAAGTTTACATTACAAGTCATTTCCATTTTTGGCAACTTTTGGTTTAGCTCACTTTTCTTCAATTTTGTGAACTTCTAAGCACTTCAATGATCAAATAAAGATCATATAACTTCAATTTGATGAAAAATCCACTTTGGTTCCATGGATGGAGGCCTCAGATGCCCTGATTTTGCTCTAACTTGCTCAAGATGTTACCCAGTGATCAGATGAATTCCACAATGAATTTCTTCATCTAACGTGGTACACATGATCCTTATAACATATTGAGACCAATAGAAACAAGAATGACCAAAAAATTTGGAGTTATGGCCTCTGAAACCAAAACCCTAATTTTAGGTCATCTGTGCAGTTAAACCCTAGCTCTGCTTCCATGCTTTGCCAGTTCTTGTGATTCTTTGACTTCCTTGATCTTTGAGGGATAAAATATGATGATTGAACAAACATGGACCCTCTTGAGATGATTGATGAGCTTTGGAGTGGCTCAGATGCATCCTTGGATTGCTCAGATCACAAACCCTAGATGCAGATGAACTCGAACTAATGCAGTGAAGCAAAAGTGCAACATGAAATGTTATGCTTAAACTAATGTAAATATGGAAGATCACAAGCCATGGTGTGAACTTAGTGAGGAAAAATTTGGGGTGTTTACAAACGCACATTCGAACTTTTCCGTCTTTCTTTGGAACAGGCACAATATTGGCCACCCATTGAGGATAATTAGATGTCACAAGAAAACCTGCATCAATCTGCTTTTGAACCTCCTCTTTGATCTTTACTGCCATATCAGGATGAGTTCTTCTCAAATTTTGCTTCATAGGTGGACATTCAGGCTTCAGCGCTAATCTATGCTCCACAATACCAGTATCAAGACCTGGCATGTCTTGATAAGACCAAGCAAACACATCAACATATTCTCTAAGAAGCTCTACAATCCTCTTCTTAACATTAGGACCAAGCAATGCTCCAACTTTGACTTCTTTCTTATCATTTTCAGAACCCAAGTTGACTATCTCTATAGACTCTCCATGAGGCTGAATAACCTTCTCCTCATGCTCAAGCAACCGAGAAATCTCATCAGGAATCTCTTCAACATCTTCTTCCTCAGCTTTGAACACAGGGAATTCAAAGTTGGGAGTGGGCATAGGATCATTATTTTCAATGGGTTTATCAATCAATCTGCACAATGATTTTATTTTTATTTTAGAGTATGAACAAAAGTGCAAACATTATGCAGATAAAAAATTATTATTATTTTGGTTTTTTTATGTTACCATTTTTCAGAATAAAGCAAAAAGGAAAAACACATATGGAAATAACAAAGTAACATTTTATTGATGATGATAAAATTTGAAACAAAGCCCGACAAACATCACTTTCACCTTAGGCAGAGTGAAAGGATTTTTGAAAGAAAATAAAACAAATTACATTGAAGCATGAACAATAAAAGGAACATCAATAACAATCCAGATATTGCAAATCTTTCTGTGCTTAACAAAGTTAGGAATTTCTTCATCTTCATCATCTTCAATGATGGCAGCAGCGGAATGATCATTGATAAACCCAGCACTTCGGAATCCTTCCTGAATAGTCTTCGGGTCATTGAGAGCCACTCCTGGTGCAAAACCAATACCGAATCCTTCTTTGTTGTCGACAACATCAATAACTCGCCCCCAACCGCCAGATCGACCAGTTTCGAGTACGCGGAGAGCATCCTTGAGAGAAGACATAGGCATAACATTCTTCTTAGCAGCATTGTCAACAACAGAAAGAGCCTGAAATAAAGTTCCCACCTCTTCTTCAACATCAATATAGGAGAAAGATGACAAATTGCTCACAAGCATCGCCTTTTCACCACCAATAGTCACTAATTTCCCATCTTTCACAAATTTCAGCTTCTGATAGAGAGTATATGTCACAACTCCAGCCTCATGAATCCAGGGTCTTCCAAGGAGACAACTGTAAGCGGGATGTATATCCATTAATTGAAAAGTTATTTGGAATATAAACGGTCCAATTAGAATAGGAAGATCAACTTCACCAATCACAGTCTTCTTCGATCTGTCAAAAGCTTTCACAATAATCCCACTATGCCTCATGGGAGCGCCTTGGTACGCAAGCCTTGACAAAGTCAATTTCGGCATCACATTCAGAGAAGACCAGTATCAACCATCACTTTAGACATAGCATCTTCCTGACAATTCACTGAAATATGCAAAGCCAAGTTATGATTCCTTCCTTCTTCAGGCAAATCATCATCACAGAAACTCAAATTATTACACGATGTGATATTAGCCACAATACTATCAAATTGATCAACAGTCACATCGTGGTCAACATAAGCTTGATCAAGGATCTTCTGCAATGACTGCCTATGAGCCTCAGAGCACATCAAGAGTGATAAAACTGATATTTTCGATGGAGTATGCAACCACTTCTCAGTAACGTTGTACTCGCTTTTCTTTATTAATTTCAACACTTCATCTTCACTATCACCAAATTGGCCTGATCAGGCAACAACATCCATAATCTGTTTACTCGCACTTGTATCTTCAACTCTCTTCGGAGGATCCGAAGCATAAACTCTACCACTTCGAGTCACCTTTGTCACATCAGCAATGCTAACCACAGACCTTAGAGAAGGAATAGGAACTTCCTTACCATTTTCTATCATCGTAGAATTATACTGCTACGGAACAGCTTTATCGGACTCATATGGCATTGGACCAGATAAATTGATCACCAAGAGAGTAACAACATATTTGTGGCTATCAAAAGAAATGACCACCTTCTCAGGAACAACCTTCTCAGGAATATTGAATTGAGGCATAATAACATTCACTTCATTTTCATACTCATCTCTTTTTTCCATCACTTCAATCAACTTATCATCCATCATCTTTTGAATGTCTCTCTTAACAATCACGCAACCACGAGGGTTCACCGAGAAAATGAAACAACCAGCATAATCGTGATCAATATCATGATATTCACTTAAGAAAGCATGCATCTCAACCAAAGACCTTCGAATATGGCAGACCTCATAAATCTTGAACAAACCAGGACAACCATCAACCATATTCACAGACACATTACCATGCTTCGGAAGCGGATTTGTCTTTACATTTGGATTAACATCAATGAAGAACAGAACATTGTTCCTTATCAATTTCTGCACTTCAAACTTCAATGGATAACAATTCTCAATATCGTGCCCCGGGGCACCTTGATGAAAAGCACAGTGAGCCTCTGGCTTATACCACCATGGGATGGTCTCTAGAACTGGAGGTGGAGAACGTGTTTGCACAGGATTCTTTGCAGTCAAAGAAGGAAGCAAATCCGCATATAACATTGGAATGGGATCAAAACTCGGCTTAGCACGAACCTGTTGATTACCACTCTGTCGCACAGAAGGTTGTTGATAATGAGGCTGATACTTTGGAGCTATTGGCACAGTTGGAGTCACATTAATCACCGGAGTTACAGAAGCTACATGCTGCTGATGTCGATTCTCACGACCACGAGGTCTTCTGTAACTTTCACGAGATACAACATTAGTCTCACCTTCTTTCTTTTTTCCAAAGTTGAATCTCTTAGAGCTCGAGCCTGCATTACTCTCTTGATATAAGTTGAATCGTCCCTCACGGACACCTTCTTCTAATCGCATCCCCATACTCACCATTTCAGTGAAATCAGAAGGAGCACTTTCTATCATCTTCTCATAATAGAAAGAACCTAAAGTCTTCAAAAAGATCTTCGTCATATCTTTCTCTTCCAGAGGAGGAACAATCTGAGCTGCTAGCTCACGCCATCTGCGTACTCTTTGAAAGTCTCTTTGTCCTTCTGGGAAATAGCACGAAGCTGATCTCTATTTGGTGCCATATCGACATTATACTTGTATTGCTTAACAAAAGCCTCTCCCAAATCATTGAAAGTCTTTATTTGGCTATCATCCAAACTCACGTACCATGTCACGGCTGCACCAGTCAGACTGTCCTGGAAATAATGAATCAACAGCTGATCATTGTCTGTCTGAGCAGACATCTTCCTAGCATACATAGTCAAATGACTCAGAGGACAAGTGTTGCCTTTATACTTCTCGAACTCAGGCAACCTGAACTTGTACGGAATCTTGACATTAGGAACCAGACAGAGATCATAAGCATCTTTTTCGAACAGATCCTTATGCTTCAAAGCTCTCATCTCCTTCTGTATCTCAGCAAAACGACCTTGAAAATCATCAAGTCTTTCAATTACACTAGTGCCTTCACTAGGCTCAACATGGTAAATCACTTCATCATGGCGTGGAATAGTGTGCATCACAGGAGGTGCAGTAGTCATCACTGGAGGAAGAGTAGTCATCACTGGCGAAAGAGTGTTAAATGCAGCAGTCTCAGGAGGAGGAGGATGATAACCAGCAGGAATGAAATCAACTGGCATGCCCCACGGTGTGCTTGCAGGCATGCGATAGCGAGGATAAATGACAGTTTCAACAGGAATTGATGCAGTAAAAATCTCAGATATGACTGTATTATGAACAGGAGAATTAGGAGGAGGTGTCTGATTCTGAGCAGCCACCAAGATTTCCATCATGGCAGTAACTCTTTCCAAACTTTCCCTCAGATATGTAACTTCCTCGTGCAGCTCGCGATTCTCTTGTTGTAAGGTTTCCGACATCTTCTTCCGATTAGCCCGAGTATCAACTTTGTGAGTCAGCTTGACAAGAGAACTGAATGAAGACCAAGAAACAACATAAGATCCCTGGAGAACACTCAAAAAGCAAGACAAATGCGGGTATGATGCATGGTATGCGTATGCAAATGCAAAGATTTCAAAGGACCATAAGATAACTTACAATATTTATAAAGAAACACTTTTTGAAGTAAATAAAAACTCCTTCTCATTAAAATCAAAGTTAGGATTACAAGTGAAGTACAAGCCTCAACAGTCCTAAAACATGAGAGAAAAAGTAAACTAGGCCTAGGGGATCACATCCGAAGAAGATCCAAATCCCGACTGATACTTCATGTGAATCCTCTTAATCTCTTTCTTGTACCGATCCCCCATGTCTTCCTTATCCTTCACCAACTAGTCAACAATGGCCTTCCAAGCACCAGATGTAGGAGGAATGGTAGATGGAGTACTAGAGGAAGATAAATACTCTCTTGGCCTCTTCGTAACACGCTGCTCAAGTAACTCAATAAGATCATCCTTCTCATTTAGCTACTTTTGCATCGTAGTCTTCTCAAGTAGCCACTTTTCTTTCTCTTTCTTTATCTTGTCCAACTCTTCTTGAAGAGCAGCCTTCTCATCAACAGGAGGAAGAAAAGCAGACAATGGTAGTATAGGAAACAAAGGCTCCTCGGGTGGATAAGGCATCTTGAGCTTGGAAGCCCTAGATTGAACCCACTGGATGTAACACTCAGAGGGAGCAAGGTGTTGTCTTCCCAATTGACCCTTCTCTTTCTGATGAACTGCATACCAAGAATGAACAATCCTTTTCTTCATTTCTACATGATTTTCACCATTAAGAAAGAATAAACGGGATAAGGAAAGGTTGTTTGGTATTTCCTTCAAACAATATCCCAACTGTCGCCTAGCAAGAATAGGGTTGTAACTAATTCCCCCACGTGTACCAAGAAGAGGTACATTTGGAAATTCTCCACAATTGTCAATAAGAACTCCAGTATCATAATGGGAACAATACCAAGTCATATCCTTGTGAGAAAGTAACATAATCCTTTGAGACCATCTTCGCTTCTCTCTATTATCTTTGAAGACATCGGACTTTGGTAGGTGCGAAATAAATCACCTGTAGAGAAGAGGCGGACAACACACAATCTCTCCATCACCTTTAGAGGTCCTATAGTGAAAGGAATGATACATGTTTCCAAGTAAAGTAGGTATCGGATTCTTCTTCAAGAAAACCTGAATGGCATTCTCATCCACAACACCATCTAAGTTAGGAAACAAGACAATCCCATAAATGAGTAAAGCAAGAATAGCCTCAAATGTATCCTTATGACCCAAAGTAAGTGAAGTAGAAGCTTTCCCCATCAAGAACTTAGCATTAATACCACAGACACTCCCTTTTGGAAGAAACTTTCCATTAAGATCAGACTCCTTGAGAAAAAGGGCTTTGGCGATGACTCTAGTCGTAAGCTCCTTCTCTAAACCACTGAAAAATAAATTTCTTGTCCAAAATAGGTAAACCCATCCAATGAGAGTACTCCTCCAAGGTCGGCACAAGCTGATAATCTGGAAAGGTGAAACAATGATGCAACGGATCATAAAACTGAGCTAAGGTAGGGAGAATCCCCTCTGGTACATCGGTATCCAAAATAAACAAGAGCTTTCCATAACATTTCCGGAACTCCTGGGTGTCAACCACCAATGCTGCTAGCCTTATCAACTCCATTATATTAGGATTCTTGAAGGTGTACTTCTTCATGTTCCTCCTTTCAAAATTCATAACCATAGACATCTGAAATTTTGCAAAAGTTCCTTATGAGTCCCTTGAAATCTCAAAAACAATGCTCATGAATGCATGATGGTAAGTATGCAACAACCACAAACAAGATCACACAAAGCACACGGTTTTAGGTTCTGAGTAACGAGCATGAAGTCAAGGTAACAGAACACCAACCCACACAGGTAAGTACTAAGGTTTTGTCTTTATTGTACCTGCAGAAAACCAAAAGGGTGCTAATAGAGGTGCCCAAAGTTAACAGCCATCTTTAGAATATTATCGGTACGTTGGATTACTCCCCAACCGATAAAATTCTTAAAATAGACCTCGTCTGAGTGTAGTATCGCGTGACAACCACCTTAGGTTTACACCCAGATAGTTTCCGCACTACGTTCCTAAAGTGGCTTGGATGGGTTAAGGGTTCTATGGTCCTCAGTATGATCAGCTCAAGGTCGGAAAATAATGCCACGTATAATTACTCATCATGACATCGATAATCCAAGAGAGCCTAACCGAGTGGAGATTATCAAATTGATATAGCTTTGGACTACTCCATCGCTTATCGCTTCGAATATCGCCATCCTATCATAAGTTTAACTCAGATCCGGGTTAGAATCTATCTCACTCACAGAGGATCACTAAAACCGAAACAAAATAAACAAATAACAAAAAAATCAAACCAAAGCAGTAAATAAATCAAAGTAGGACGAATACACTTAGAAATTACTCCCCAGCAGAGTCGCCACTTTTCTGTAGCGGTAAAATCATGAGTGTAAACTATCAATTAGTTTAACTCAAAGTAAATAGAGTCGCCACCGCGCTTTTATTTTATTCCAAATGGAAAAGGAAAAAAGAGCGAATAAATCCTAATGAATCTAAAAGCAAAAAGCTAAAGAAACACAACAGAGAAACAGGTAAGGGGATAGGTTACACAATGGGAAGGTTTTACGCACCCAAAATGTCCGTGGTACTCCACGGGAGCCCTTTGAAAAATTTACTGCTTTTGGTTTGAAAATGGTTTGTAAAATACGAGTGGAGGGATGAGAGAAAGAATTTTTTTTTTTATATTTTTGTGTTTGGATAGGTTTACCACCCCATGCCTATGTACCCACAAAGTGCAATGCAAGATCAAAACCCCGTAGTTCGTGGTACAAATAGTGAAAAGGGTGGGTTATGATTCATTTTTATTAAGCAAAGAGAATTTGTCATCTTCAAGTGGATAGCCAAACAAATCTACCATGAGAATGAAGGCATGGACTCATAGATCATTATGGGGAGGACGCCAACTCGGATAAAATCGACGAGTATGCCACTAAACCCCCACAAATGACAAGAGACTCAATTACATCAAACTACAACCATGGAGATTGAGAGACTTGCACCTGACTAAAGAATAATGACTCATAATCGACATTCTTTAAAAGAAAATAAACAAAAGTGCACAAAGGCACAAAACAAATTGAATGAGTTTGATTCTTTTTATTTTTTGAATTAAGGTCAACATGATTAGATTCATTGATTTTAAAGGAAAAGAAAAAAGAGATTAAAAGCCACTTGACAAAAGTCAAGGTTTTTGTTTATTAAAGAGGTGATGATTTAAAAAGAAGGAACCCTTTGAAAAAGGGAGAAGGTTTTGAAAATTGAAGAATGGGAGGAGATGAAGGGACTATCATAAAAAAGAAAATAAGGAGATAAAGGAAGAAAGATCTAACCAAACTTGATGACATTCCAAATTATGAGCATAAGAGTTTCATCCTTATAAGCTAGCAAATGGACAAATAAAGGCTAAATCCAACTCCATGAAGATCAAGGCAAAAGAAGTGTCTTAAGAATCTAAGTCAAATTCTTCATTCCAAAAGCCAAGGATAGTAACCAAAAGTCCACAAATTAAAGTCACAAATTTTTTAGAGGTTTAATCCTTTATTAATTTTTTTTGTGTACAAGTGGACAAAAGGAAAATCAACAATTAAAATAATAAGAACAAATAATAAACATGATATGGATTAATAAAGCAAAATATAATAAAGGCAATAAAAGTGCAAGAAATTAAATGTTAGTAACAAAAAAGAAATTAAAGTGCAAGAATATAAAATATTAATAGTAGTAATAGTATAATAATATTTACATAATAATGGTATGGTGAACTTAATCAACCACAACTAAAAAGGAAAAGTGACCAAAATCGAAGGCAACTGGATCCGCTTAGCATATTACACTATAGCAATTAATCAAGGAAAATCGAACCGAATTCAATGAAATTTGAAAGGCGATTGGGAAACCCAAAGCACCTACGCATCAAACATTCATAAGTCTCGATTCTTTATGCAATATGATTAACCACTTTGGGATTACGCAATCAACAAGAGATCCGGTCCACGAAAGTGTAAGTACCCAATTAGATTTTTATTCAGAAGTCGGGACACATTTAGGTCTATGTTAAGCAATCGCCGAGTAATTTACGAAGTAATTACCCTACAAATGAGGCCGACACCACCAATTAAGGTGCATAATGTTAGTGCTGATGCATGCGAGATAAACGATATGTAAATCGTTATCCGGACGCGATACCGCACAAAACTAAAGGTGAATACCAAATTGAGCCATACTTATGGTATTCTTCCATCCTTAGGTTCAATCACTCATCTAGGTGGATTCAAGCATGAAAATGTATCACTAATGCAAATTACCTTAATTGAATTGAATAATACACTTAAAGGTAGTTTTGACTTAATGAACATTAACTACTCTAATCTACACCCAAAGATCATTGAAATTAAGGAGAAATCCCTCCCAAAAGGGCTTCCCAAGGTAAAAATAAAAAGGAGGAAGAAGAAGAAGAAAAAGGAACCAAAAAGGGGCTTAAAATAAGCCAAAAACACCATTCTGACTTGTGTTAACCGGTTAACCAATTGGTTAACCGGTTAACGCAAGCAGATTTTGAACAATCTGCGCTGTTTTTAAATAGGTTAACCGGTTAACGCTGTACCAGAGGATAAAAAATGCAGAAAATTCAGCATGATCCATTTTTGAAACCTTTTCTCAAACATTGGATGATCATGATCTAAATTTACACGAATTTTAAAACCAAAATACAGTTGAATCCCTGCAATCAAACAACAAATAAAGATCAAAAGGATCTAGAAACAAAAGCACCAAAGATCTACATCTTGAATGTTGATGGTGAATATGGGTTTATGGAGGAAGATGAATTACCAAGAGATTTTCTTCAAATTGAACCAACACAAGCTTAGATCTACTGAAATTGATGAGAAAAAGAATGAAAGGATGAAGGTTTAGCTCAAGTTAATCAAGAATTCAATGTGAATTCTTGATAACTTAAAAAGAAAGAAAGATGAGCTTTGGAGAATTTTGGTATTGGGGGAGTATTTTGCAAGAGGTTTTATGCCTATCAAAAGCTTGTGGAATGAATCAAATTGTGGTCCTATTTAAAGGCATTAGGTATGGAAATTTGGTGGAATGGAGCTTGCTTTGGTAACTTGAATTTAGGTTTGGTAATTGGAATTTTGGTGGGAAATATAAAAGAGTGGTGATTAGTGAGGGTTCATGGTAGGAAATGATCAAAGTGATGTAGAGAAATCAGAAACCAATGGATCTAGAATATTCCAATTAAATCAATGATCTAAGGGTGCTAAATTTGAATAAAAAAATTCAAATTTCGCACTGGTTAACCGGTTAACCAAGCTGAATTTTGAATTTTTTGTTCAAACATAGCTGCTTGGTTGTTTCGGCCCAATTCTTGTACGTCAAAGAAGGCATGGAAATAAACACATGAACCTTGGAAATCCTTGGGAAATCCTTGATCAGATGAATTGAATTATTTGCGGATCAATTTCGACTTTTGTCTGCGAGATTTTGCTCGAGCTGCAGGACTGCTATCTTTGGCGTTTTCACATGGTTCCTCTTCCTGAAAAAGGTTAGTAAAAGGAAACAAAAATATTTTTGGATTTTGATTAATGGTTAGTAAACAAAAACAAATAAAGTAATTAAAGACAACAGTGATCCCCTGCGAGGCATAAACCTAACCCGAGAAGAACCGTGCAACCAGTGCGATCTTGTTTGTATGCAAAGAAAACTTAGGGCAAAAATTAGGGTGCAACACTGAGATCTTTGGAGTCCCAAAACTATTTAGGATTTGATGTAATGGACATGGGTCTAGTCGAGGGAGTCAGGATTCCTCATAAATTCAAGCCTCCTTGCTTTGAGAAATATAATGGTACCTCTTGTCCACGTACTCACCTGCAGTCCTTTCTAGGGAGACTGAAAACTTATACCATGGACAAAATGTTGTTGATGTTCTACTTCGAAGACAGTCTGACTGGGGCATCCCGTGAATGGTATTCTCACCTGTCCAGAGCAACAGTCAGAGACTGGAAGGATTTGGCCGAAGCTTTCATACGCCAGTATCAATATAACTTGGACATGACTCCCAATAGAACCCTCCTGATGGGTATGTCTCAGTCTTCAAGAGAAAGCTTCAGGGAATATGCCTAAAGATGGAGACAGCTTGCTGCTGCTGTCCAGCTTCCGATGTCTGAGAGAAAAATGGACGACATGTTTATGAACACATTGCCAGGAACATACATTGAAAAACTTGTTGCTTTATCGTCCACCAGCTTTGCGGATGTAGTTATAGCTGGAGAGAGAATTGAGAGTCTTTTGAAGATGGGCAAAATTTCAGACAACGGTGCTAGTTCCAACAATACAAGAAAACCCTTCTCGGGACCTCGAAGGACAGGTGAGACCAACTCAGTACACATGGGCAGAGGTAGGCCTCAATACATGCCAAGATCAGTGGATGTTGTCACCATTCCAGCTCCAGCACCTCAACCACAGTATCCTCCACAACCACAACACTTCCCACCGTAACAACAATTTCCTCAATAGAGATCTTACAACAACAACAATCAACAACAACGTCCGTTTCAACAAAGGACTTCAAAAATCAACAGGGTTATCGATCCCATTTAGATGCCCTATGTTGCCTTACTTCCACAATTATTAAAGCTCAACCTGATTGAATTGAGGACTCTGGCCCTACCGGATCCCCAGAATCATCCAAGAAACTATGATGTTAACGCCAGATGTGCCTTCCACTCCAATGCACCTGACCACACAACAGAGAAGTGTAGAGCCTTACACATGAAGGTTCAAGATTTGATTGATTCTAAGGAAGTCAACTTTTCACCTCCTCCAAGTGTTACCAAGAATCCTATGCCTAGCCATGGTGGGCCTAGGATAAATGCCATTGACGAGGATCAACCAATGAACCAAATTGACAGTGTTGCAAGTATTCAAACACCTCTGGCCGAGGTTAAAGCCTAGGTTTTGAAGTGCCAAGTGTTCCCGGGTTGTGAGGCCCATTGCGAAGCTTGCAAGATTTCTATCAACGATTGTGCAAATTTGAAGACTGGTATCAAGAATCTTATCAAAGAAGGCATTTTACAGATCACTTCAACAGTTATAGCTCCTACAACATCAACAACCATTCCTCGTACAACACCAGCACACATCATTGCATCAGATGTAACATATATCACTCCTACAACTTCAACAACAATCATTCCAACAAATTCTTCTACAAAATCAACAACCATCCCTTCTTCAACTTCAACATACATTAGTTCAACACATCCTTATACAACAAAAACAACCATCAATGAAGAAATTTCCACAGTTACCATTTACTATGATCCGACAACAATTCACATTCCAGATCCTTTCAACAACTCACATCAACATCCATCAACATCAGAAACCTTCATCACCCGCACCATCTCCGGTCAGACCTCCTGTCACAATTTATTATGAACCTCAAACTGTCTCAACTCCTTCTTTCGCAGCAATTAGTCTGGTTACTATCACGGTAGCAGGACCAGTTCCATATGACAGTAGTAGTGACGTGCCTTGGCACTATGGCTCAGATTTAAATTGCGACAGAAAGAAAGTCACTCTCGACACTTCTACACCACAGATTGATAATGTGGCGGGGAGCGAAGGCTTCACTCGAAGTGGATGTCTCTTTGCCTCACAAATCCCAAGAGCTAATCCTGAAGTTGCTGCCAAGGCTAAGGGCAAGAGTGTGGTGCCTGAAGAACCTATTTCCAAGGAAGCTCAGAAAACATCATTTGACCAGGATGTAGACAGTTCATGAGAATAATTAAGAAGAGTGACTATAAGGTTGTGGACCAGCTCCATCAGACACCCTCCAAAATCTCAATTCTATCACTACTAATGTGTTTCGAAGCTCACAGGAATGCACTTCTCAAAGTCCTGCACGCAGCTTACGTGCCAGAAGAGATTACAGTTAATCAGCTAGAAACGGTGGTTTCTAATGTCAATACTAGTCATGGACTAGGGTTCACCGATGCTGATCTAAATTTGGAAGGCCGTAACCATAATAATGCTTTGCATATCACCTTGGAAGGTAAAGGTGTTGTTGTTTCTCATGTCTTGGTTGACACTGGGTCCTCACTCAATGTTCTTCCAAAGAAATCCTTGGTCAAGATGGAATATGATGGTCTTGCATTGCGTCCAAGTAACCTGGTGGTGAGAGCCTTTGACGGTTCTAAAAGATCGTTTCTTGGGGAAATTGAGCTTCCTGTGGTGATTGGCCCACAGATCTTCAAAACTATCTTCTACGTGATTGACATTCAGCCTTCCTATAGATGTTTGTTGGGTCGACCATGGATTCATGTCGTTGGCGCTGTAACGTCGACCCTTCACCAGAAGTTAAAATATTAATGGGAGGGCCAAGTCATCACAATCTGCAGGGAGAAGGATATCTTCGTTAGTCATCTAGCTACTTACAAGTATATTGAGATGGACGGAGAGATCCATGAGTCAATGAGCTAAGGGTTTGAGGCCCTCAATGTCAATGAAGCAACAGCTGAAGTGTCTGGTAGTTTGATCTCTTCTTAAAAGCAAGCTCGGAAGGTTGTTGAAGTCGGGAATGCCCAGGGATGGGGCAAGCTGCTGCAAGTTCAGATCAAGGAAGACAAGTTCGGGTTGGGTTACAAACCATCCCGACAGGTCCAAGAGGAGGATGCTGAAGCTCCCAAGTTTATTAATGGGGGTATGCTGACCCGAGATGCAATCAACAATGTGGAAGACAAGTCTTAAAGCGACTTCAACCTAGAAAGCTGGATTCTTCCAAGGGTTCCAAGCCAGCAAGTCCTCAACCGGTCTTCCTAGGTAATTATAAGGATTACTTCTGCAGAGTAATTATTATTTCCTGTTTAAGCATGCATCAAGTCCTGCATCTTTCCCAAGGTGTCAGGACTCATTTTGTAATAGGGCCATATTTGTATTTTGTGCAAATGAATGATAAATGAACAATGGATATCTTTTGCAAACGATCTTTTTCCGCTCACTATCTTTCATTTTTGTTATTTTCACACATAACAATAAATGGCAATGTTTTTATTAAACTTCATTCACTTTTTCCTAAACAAGATAAAATCAATCACTAAAATGAACAAATCTCAACCCTTCCAGAGATAATCCTCCAGATTGCACCGACAACGACACTGCTATGACCTTGTATGACTTCGACAATCCGATTAATCAAGTAGATGAAGGGGTTGATGAAGACTATGATTTGCCTGAAGGGTTGGCCAGGTTGTTGAAACAAGAGGAAAAGGTGATTGCTCCTCATCAGGAGGAGGTTGAAACCGTCAATCTTGGTACCGAGGAAGATGTGAAAGAGGTTAAGATCAGGGCCAGTCTGCAAGCTCTAGTGAAAGAATAACTCATCAGTATGCTTGGGGAATATGTCGACGTGTTCGCTTGGTCTTATCAAGATATGCCAGGTTTGGATACGGATATTGTCATGCACCGGCTGCCATTGAAAGAAGATTGTCCGCCAGTTAAACAAAAGCTACGCCGTACTCGCCCAGATATGGCCATGAAAATCAAAGAAGAAGTACAAAAGCAGCGGGACGCCGGTTTTCTCGCTGTAACTAGTTACCCGCTGTGGGTTGCTAATATTGTACCCGTACATAAGAAGGATGGCAAGGTGCAAATGTTTGTGGTTTATCAGGATCTGAACATAGCTAGCCTGAAGGATGATTTCCCATTACATCACATTGATGGGGAACATTTTGGAGAACATTCTGCTACAAAGTAATGCCTTTTGGTTTGAAGAACGCCGGTGCAACATATCAATGGGCTATGGTAACATTGTTCCATGATATGATCCACAAAGAAATCGAGTACTACGTGGACGACATGATTGCCAAGTCCCAAACAGAGGAAGAGCATTTGGTAAACCTATTGAAACTATTCAAACGTCTGAGAAAGTATCAGTTAAGGTTGAACCCCAACAAATGTACATTCGGGGTACGTTCTGGTAAGCTGTTGGATTTTATTTTAAGTGAAAAAGGAATTGAGGTTGATCCCGAAAAAGTGAAAGCCATTCAGGAGATGCCTGCACCTAAGACTGCGAAAGAAGTTTGAGGGTTCCTAGGTAGATTGAACTACATCTCAAGGTTCATATCTCATCTCACTGCAACCTGCGAGCCCTTGTTTAAACTTCTAAGAAAGGAATAAATAGTCAGGTGGAACAATGATTGTCAGAAAGCTTTTGACAAGATCAAGGAGTATCTGCAAGAACCTCAAATTCTCATGCCTCCAGTTGAAGGAAGACCCCTAATAATGTACCTGATGGTATTAGATGAATCAATGAGGTGTGTGTTGGGCCAACATGACGAGTCTGGTCGAAAAGAGTATGCAATATACTACCTAAGAAAAAAGTTTACCGACTGTGAACAACTTTATTCACTGCTCGAGAAAACTTGTTGTGCTTTAGCGTGGGCAGCTCGCCGACTAAGACATTATATGTTGACTCATACTACTTTATTGATATCAAAAATAGATCTAGTCAAGTACATATTTGAGAAGCCAGCACTTACCGGAAGGGTTGCAAGGTGGGAAATGATTATAACAGAATATGACATTCAATATACCTCTCAAAAGGCCATCAAAGGCAGTGTATTGTCTGACTATCTGGCTGAGCAACCCATTGGTGATTACCAGCCTATGAGATTTTACTTCCCTGATGAAGACATCAAGTTCTTAAAGTCGAAAGATTGCGAAGAGCCTGTTCACACTGAAGGGCCTGACCCAGAAGAAGCATGGACTATGATGTTCGACGGGGTAGTTAATTGTAATGGCTGTGGAGTTGGTGCAATACTTATCACACCCAAGGGAGTCCATATGCCTTTCTCAGCAAAAATCACCTTTGCTTGCACTAACAACGAAGTAGAATACGAAGCTTGTATCATGGGTCTTGAGGAAGCCATTGACCTCAGGATCAAAACCTTGAATTTATTCGGAGATTCAACTTTAGTAATCAACCAGACCAACGACAAATGGTACACTCATCAGGAGCATCTAATTCCCTACCGTGACTATACGAGGAGATTGTTGACCTTCTTCACAACAGTTAACCTTGAATACATCCCTCAAGATGAGAATCAGTTTGCAGATGCTTTGGCTACCATTTCATCCATGATAAAAGTACAGACTGCTAATTACGTACCTCGGATTTTGGTATCCAGACTGGAAAGACCGACATATGTATTCTCTGTAGGAACTGTCACTGATAACAAGCCTTGGTACCATGATATCAAATGCTTCTTGGAAACTCAGACATACCCACCTGGGACATCGTCAAATGATAAGAAAACATTAAGAAGGCTAGCCGACAGTTTCTTCCTCAATACTGATGGTTCTTTGTGTAGATGTTTAAGAATTGGCAGAATTTTTGACCAAACAAGAAATGTTAAATTCAGTCAGAATGTCCTATCAGATGTTGGGACATTAGCAAACAGAGTATGTGAACTTGGTTCAGGATGTCCTACCAGATGTTGGGACATTGTTTAAATGACTAAGTTCAGTTTTGTCAGGATGTCCCAACAGATGTTGAGACATCTCAGACCTGCTACCAGAATTAATTATTGATTAACAGATCAGAGATATTTAAGGAGAATTATCTGGAATTAATTAATGATGGATATAAAACAGAACAAGGCGCATCTGTAGGGAGTTTTAAATTGAAGATTCAGATTAAAACAGAAGACCTAATGCACCTAGAATATAGGAGGTAACAAACCCTAAATTCAAGGTGACAGCTGCTGCACATTAGGGCTGGATCATTCTACAGAAAGCCCAAAATTCAGAACCTATTTAAACAACAGAATCTCATAGAATTGAACACGAATTTCTGAAGACAAAATAGGGTGTCTAGTGTTTTAATAGCAGGCTGTTTTTTATGTACCACTTTAAGAGCTTTTAAGCAAAAGTGCATTTGTGACTTGATTGAAACTGTGAAGTAAGATCAAGCTGTTTTGTTTGAAGTGTGACTTCATTTTAATTAAACTTGTAAAAAAAATCACTGTGTGATTGAGGGGGAGTGAGTAGGGTACTCTTATCTAAGTGAGTCTTAGGTAGAAATTGCATTGGGTAAGTATTAAGTGATAGATTAAACAGGGTGGTTTAAGTCTAGAATTAATATTACTAATAGTGGATTTCCTCCTGGCTTGGTAGCCTCCAGATGTAGGTGTGGTTATACACTGAACTGGGTTAACAAACTTCTGTGTTGTTTATTTTTCCTGCTGTTTAAGTTTTGGTTAAAATTTGTCAAATGTCCTATTAAGTGTTGGAACATCTCTTAGGACATCTCATTACAGAATTTCAATTGGCATCAGAGCAGGCACCCTGCCTGTTTATACTGGGTGAGATCTAGGGAAAACAAATTCTGTAACATGGATAGAGATATAGGGTCAGTAAATAGACCACCTATACTGGATGGTTCTAATTATGACTACTGGAAGCCAAGAATGATTGCATTCTTAAAGTCACTTGACAACAGGGCATGGAGAGCAGTAATTGTTGGATGGAAACATCCTGTTAAAGACACCAAAGATGGATCAATAGTTCTGAAACCTGAAGAAGAATGGAGTAAAGAGGAAGAAGATTCAGAACTAGGCAACTCAAAAGCCCTAAATGCTTTATTCAATGGCATTGATAGAAATATTTTCAGACTGGTGCATCATTGTGAGCTGGCCAAAGATGTGTGGGATACCCTCAAGACAACTTATGAAGGAACATCAAAAGTAAAAATGTCAAGACTTCAACTTCTCACCACCAAGTTTGAAAACTTGAGAATGAAGGAAGATGAATCAATTCATGAGTTCTACATGAACATCTTGGATATAGCCAATACTTCTGGAGCCTTGGGAGAAAAGATGACTGATGAAAAGCTTGTAAGGAAGATTCTCAGATCTTTGCCAAAAAGATTTGACATGAAAGTCACAGCAATAGAAGAAGCTCAAGACATATGCTCCATGAAAGCTGAAGAACTCATTGGTTCCCTTCAAACTTTTGAAATGGGAATGAATGACACACATGCTAAAAAGAACAAAAGCATTGCCTTGGTTTCAAATGCAGATGAAGAAGAAGATGAGAAATCAGCAAATGACAAAAGCTTATCAGAAAACCTTGTCTTGCTTGGAAGACAATTCAAACAGATTCTCAGAGGAATGGAAGGCCAATCCAAATCCAGTGGAAGAAACACAGACTCTGAGAACAGGAGAACATATGATGCTAACAGAAAGTCAAAGTTTGCTGAAAAGACCAGTCAAGATAAAGGAGTCAAATGCCATGAATGTGAAGGATATGGACACATCAAGTTTGAATGTCCTACCTACTTAAAGAGGCAAAAGAAAGGACTCTCTGTGACCTGGTCTGATGAAGACTCAGGAGAGTCAGAAGAAGAATCAGCTAAGCATATTACTGCTCTAGCTGGACTGTGTGAATATGATAGTGATTCCAGCTGTGGAGAGCTTACTTATGCAGATCTTGAGCAAGCCTTCAAGGATCTGTACAAGAGTAGTACTGAAGTATGCAGTGAGGTCATAAAGCTAAAGAAGCAGAATGAAGTACTAGAAGAAGAAAAAGCAAGTGATCAAGTAATCATTGATACCTTAAAAAGTGAAGTAACTCTTCTCAATTCTAAGCTGGAACATATGTCCAAATCTGTTAGAATGATGAACAGCAGCTCAAACACACTGGATGCTATTCTCTGCAATAATAAACATTCAGGGGACAAAAGTGGACTGGGATATAACAGAGATGAAGCCAGCTCCAGCAAAGCTACTTCAAAAATTACACAGTCAAACAAGATGTCCCAACAGATGCTTCAACATCAGAACACAAAGACTAACTTAATGTTCCAACAGATGTCTCAACATTCTGGAAAGAACAAAATGAAGAAGAAGTATCAAAGATGGAGATGCCATCACTGTGGAAGATTTGGTCATATCAAACCTCACTGTTATAAGCTACATGGATATCCAAATCAGATGTATCAGCAACCCTCCAAACAGAAAGTAGAAGGTACCAAGAAAGTGCTTAGACATCAAAGGAATCAGCAACCTCCTAAGCAGAAGACAGAGGTCATCAAGAAGGTTTGGAGACCAAAAGCTGACACTCAGACTGATCAAAGCCACATTCCCAAGAACCAGATCAACAATCAAGCTTTGAGATCAGCTGAACAACACACAGGGCAGAGGCATCAAAAGAAATCTCAACTCATCTGGTCAAAGAAAAGTACTGCATACATAGCACATACATCACTGAAAGTATCAGCTAAAGAAGACTGGTATTTTGACAGTGGATGTTCAAGGCACATGACTGGATTGAAGAATCTGCTAGTGAACTTAAAATCACATTCATCCAGGTATGTAACTTTTGGAGATGGAGCTAAAGGAGAGATCAAAGGAGTTGGAACCTTGGACTGTCAAGATGTTCCAAGACTAAATGATGTATTGCTAGTTAAAGGGTTAACTGCTAACCTTATCAGTATAAGTCAACTATGTGATCAAGGATACAGTGTAAACTTTACAAAAACTGAATGCATAGTGACTAACCAAGAGCAAGAAGTTGTCATGAAAGGTGCAAGGTCAAAAGAAAACTGTTACATGTGGGAACCATTAGACTTCAGTCCCACTTCAACTTGTTCTCTAGCTAGAGAAGAAGAAGTAAAACTATGGCACCAAAGGCTAGGTCATCTTCATTTCAGAGGCATAAAGAAGATCATATCTATGGATGCTGTAAGAGGTATTCCCAAACTGAAGATTGATGATGGCAAAATATGTGGTGAATGTCAAATAGGCAAACAAACCAAGATGTCCCATCCAAAGCTCCAACATCTGACAACTTCCAAAGTTTTGGAACTTCTTCATATGGATCTTATGGGACCTATGCAAGTTGAAAGTCTTGGTGGTAAGAGGTATGCCTATGTTGTGGTTGATGATTTTTCAAGATATACATGGATAAACTTCATCAAAGAAAAGTCAGATGTATTTGATGTATTCAAAGAATTATGTCAAAGATTGCAAAGGGAAAAATCCAGCTGTGTGATCAGAATAAGAAGTGATCATGGAAAAGAATTTGAGAATCAAAAGTTCTTAGATTTCTGTTCTTCAGAAGGAATCAACCATGAGTATTCTTCACCTATCACTCCTCAACAGAATGGGATTGTTGAAAGGAAGAATAGAACCATTCAAGAATCAGCAAGAGCTATGATCCATGCTAAGAAGTTACCTATGTATTTCTGGGCTGAAGCTATGAACACTGCCTGCTACATCCATAACAGAGTTACCTTGAGAAAAGGAACCCTGTCCACAATATATGAAGTCTGGAAGGGCAGAAAACCCACTGTGAAGTACTTTCATGTGTTTGGAAGTAAATGCTATATTCTGGCAGATAGGGAGCAAAGGAGAAAAATGGATTCTAAAAGTGATGAAGGAATTTTCCTTGGATACTCTATAAACAGCAGAGCATATAGAGTATTTAACTACAGAACAAATGTTATCATGGAATCCATAAATGTGATAATTGATGATGCTCCTACAGATGTCCCAGAAGATGTTGGAACATCTGCTGATATCAAGATTGAAGCTGAAGAAAAGAATGATCAATATAACTTCACTCAAAATGATACAAGGTCAGAAGATTCAAGCAAACCTCCCTCCATCAGAATACAGAAGGATCATCCCAAAGATTTAATAATTGGTGATCCCAACAGAGGTGTGAGCACTAGATCAAGAGAAGTGATTTCAGGTTCTTGCTTTGTTTCCAAAATAGAACCTAAAAATGTCAAGGAAGCTCTCACTGATGAATACTGGATTTGTGCTATGCAAGAGGAATTAGGTCAATTCACAAGGAATGAAGTGTGGAATCTTGTTCCTAGACCTAATGACATAAATGTGATTGGTACTAAATGGGTGTACAAGAACAAGTCAAATGAACAAGGAATTGTTACAAAGAACAAAGCTAGACTTGTGGCTCAAGGATACACTCAAATTGAAGGGGTAGACTTTGATGAAACCTTTGCACCAGTAGCAAGGCTTGAATCAATAAGACTACTGTTGGGAATTGCTTGTATCTTAAAGTTCAAGCTATTTCAAATGGATGTGAAAAGTGCCTTTCTTAATGGTTATCTTAATGAAGAAGGAAATGTCATGATTGCACAAATATATGTTGATGACATTGTGTTTGGTGGGATGTCTGATAAGATGGTCAAACATTTTGTCAAGCAGATGGAAGCTGAATTTGAAATGAGTCTAGTAGGTGAATTAACCTATTTTCTTGGTCTGCAAGTTAAGCAAATGGAAGACTCAATGTTCATCTCACAAAGCAAGTACTCCAAGAACATAGTGAAGAAATTTGGAATGGAAAATGCTTCTCATAAAAGAACTCCTGCTCCTACACATTTAAAGCTGACTAAAGATGAAAAGGGTGAGAAGGTAGATCAAAGTTTATATAGAAGCATGATTGGAAGCTTGTTATACTTGACTGCTAGCAGACCAGACATTGCATTTGCAGTAGGAGTTTGTGCAAGATATCAAGCTGATCCAAAAGTCAGTCATCTCAATCAAGTCAAGAGAATCCTTAAATATGTTAATGGTACATGTGACTATGGCATAATGTACTTTCATGGATGCAAACCAATTCTCACTGGCTTCTGTGATGCTGATTGGGCAGGAAGTGCTGATGACAGAAAAAGCACTTCAGGAGGATGCTTCTTTCTAGGAAACAATCTGATTTCTTGGTTCAGTAAGAAACAGAATTGTGTGTCATTATCTACAGCTGAAGCTGAGTATATAGCAGCAGGTAGCAGTTGTTCTCAGTTGGTTTGGATGAAGCATATGCTCACTGAGTACAATGTCCCACAGGATGTCATGACATTGTACTGTGACAACTTGAGTGCAATCAACATATCTAAGAATCCTATCCAACACAGCAGGACAAAGCATATTGATATCAGACATCATTTCATCAGAGATCTTGTAGAAGAAAAGGTGATTTCATTGGAGCATGTATCTACAGATCTGCAGTTAGCTGATATTTTTACCAAGGCATTGGATGCTACTCAATTTGAGAACTTAAGGGGCAAACTTGGAATATGTTTATGTGATATCTAGCAGTTAATGAGATGTGCCAACATGTCATATGACATTGCATGGCTTAATTTCCAGATGGCAAAACTGGTCTGGACAAGATCTTTGAGAATTCCAATCCTAATCATTTGGACTGTAACAGCTACTTATTTAGGAACTCCTTATAAGCAGCTATCAAGAGTCTCATCACATCATCACAAGCGAATCACATTAACTAGCAATCCTTCAGAAATCATAAACCCTAAAGCTGCACATTCATCTTCTTCAACAATGTCTCAAAACCCTAAAACATCTGAAGAAGTTCTCAATCAGAAAGACGTGGTTCATGTTACTCCTATTTCTATGGTGCCAATGCAATCAACACCATTAGACGAGCTCAGGGGAAGCGCTTCTCACTCTAAAAAGGCAAGAACACCAAAGAGAGCTAAAGATCAAGTTTGTAGAAAAGCCAAAGGAGGCATTCCTTCTCCTGCTAACATGCCACCAAAATCTTCAAACTATGTGGATGATTCAATCAAGGAGATTGTCACCCAAATTATGTTTGAACAAAGAAAGGTGAGTGGGATCTCTGTTCCATTGCAAACCATGCCTGCTCCCCAAGAAGAACCATCTCAAACTGCAGAGGGCACTTCTGCAGAACAAGATGTCCCAATAAATGTTG
Source organism: Lathyrus aphaca (assembly GCA_963966055.1). Taxonomy (NCBI): domain Eukaryota; kingdom Viridiplantae; phylum Streptophyta; class Magnoliopsida; order Fabales; family Fabaceae; genus Lathyrus; species Lathyrus aphaca. The sequence continues at coordinate 500,436,160 of OZ014524.1, read as the reverse complement.
GAACATCTGCAGATGAGAAAGAAAATTCATCTGATGATGAACAGACTGAGGTCCAAGAAAAGGCCTCAAGTGAAAGTGATAAAGAAAACTCTGAGGATCAGAATAAGGCCTTAAATGAAGATAATGACAAAGTTTCTGAGGATCAGACCAAAGCCTCAGATGAAGATCTAATTCCTGCTGATCAACAAGCTGAAGAAGAGACTGCTCAATCTCCTCCAGGGGTCAATCTGGAACAGGACTCTGATGCAGAAATCATAGCATCTGTCAAACCCAGCATAGCCAAAAGACTCAGGTCCAGGCAGGGTAAGATGCAAGCTGAAGCAGCAATTCTTGAAAAGAAGAAAGCCTCTCCAAAGAAAGGGAAAGCTAAAGCCTCTTTTGGGCCATCAAAACAATGGAGTAAAGTTCAAACTCAGAAAAGAAAGGCTGTCACACCATCAGATTCAGATGTTGAATCAGATGTCCCAACATCTCCTCCTAAGAAGAGACCAGCAATATCCAGAGCTTCATCTGCTGTACCAGAAGCTCCCTTGGATAACATATCATTTCACCATGTCTCTAGTGTGAACAGGTGGAAATATGTGTACCAAAGAAGGGTTGCCCTGGAAAGAGAACTGAGCAGCAATGCACTTGAGTGCACAGAACTGATAGACCTCATATCTGCTGCAGGACTGTTCAAGACAGTCTCAGACCTCTCTCCCTGCTATGAACTTCTTGTCAAAGAGTTCATTGTGAATCTTCAGGAGGATTGCTCAAATGGTAAGTCCTCTGAGTTTAGAAAAGTTTTTGTTAGAGGTAAATGTGTACAGTTTTCTCCTCAAATCATCAATGAGTATCTAGGAAGAGAAACAGATGGACCCAATGAGCTAGGGAAAACAGATAATCAAATCTGTAAGGTGATCACTGCAAATCAGGTCAAAGCTTGGCCTGTGAAGGGAAAGCTCTCTGTGAGCATGCTTACTAGAAAATATGCCATGCTTAACAGGATTGGAACTGCAAACTGGGTGCCTACCAATCATACTTCATCAATCTCAACTGGTCTGGCCAGATTCATCTTTGCTGTGGGGACTCAAACCAAGATGGATTATGGAGCATATATTTTTGATCAGACTATGAAGCATGCCATCTCTACTGCAACAAAGTTGCCAATAGCTTTTCCATCATTGCTGTGTGGTATTGTACTCAATCAATATCCTGGGATTTTAACTGACAAGGATATTGCATGCAAAAGAGAGAGCCCCCTGGCTTTTCATTACAAATTATTCCTAAGTCACCATGCTGCAGATGTTAAAGCACCTGCTGGGACATCTGCTGGTCCCTCAACTGCTAAGAATTCAATCTCCAAGAAAGAGTTAATTGCTGAGCTAAAGTGCACATGCAAGGAGCTTGAAGCAAGGAAGCTGAAACTGGAAGAAATCATTCAAAGATTGGAGAATGAAGAAGACCAGAAAGCTTCCTCTAATGCAAACAATGCCTCTGATGAAGACAGTGCTGCTGATGAAGAAACAGAAGCTGATGAAGAGACAGAAGTTGAGGAGGGAACTGAGAGTGATGATTCTGAGTGATCCAATGTATGTGAGGCATTTGTAATGACAGCAATGATGTGTAATTCTGGATAATAGTTCTTTGGCCCCTAATTTTGTGCCTACCAAGGGGGAGAACAACATCAAATGTAATTGCTGTTTAAATGATGAATGAAATCTGTTTGTTTCTGACTGAACTGAATAAGTGTGAATATTTCTGTTGAAACAAGACTGGACTCATATATGTTTGAGGGGGAGTAAAACTCAAATTTGAATCAACAGAATAGTAATGATTTACTCTGATAAAAAGAACTTCTGCTGCACTCTGAAAACCAGAAAAGATGTTAGCCAAAAATTAGCCAAAGGGGGAGTTTGTAGATGTTTAAGAATTGGCAGAATTTTTGACCAAACAAGAAATGTTAAATTCAGTCAGAATGTCCTATCAGATGTTGGGACATTAGCAAACAGAGTATGTGAACTTGGTTCAGGATGTCCTACCAGATGTTGGGACATTGTTTAAATGACTAAGTTCAGTTTTGTCAGGATGTCCCAACAGATGTTGAGACATCTCAGACCTGCTACCAGAATTAATTATTGATTAACAGATCAGAGATATTTAAGGAGAATTATCTGGAATTAATTAATGATGGATATAAAACAGAACAAGGCGCATCTGTAGGGAGTTTTAAATTGAAGATTCAGATTAAAACAGAAGACCTAATGCACCTAGAATATAGGAGGTAACAAACCCTAAATTCAAGGTGACAGCTGCTGCACATTAGGGCTGGATCATTCTACAGAAAGCCCAAAATTCAGAACCTATTTAAACAACAGAATCTCATAGAATTGAACACGAATTTCTGAAGACAAAATAGGGTGTCTAGTGTTTTAATAGCAGGCTGTTTTTTATGTACCACTTTAAGAGCTTTTAAGCAAAAGTGCATTTGTGACTTGATTGAAACTGTGAAGTAAGATCAAGCTGTTTTGTTTGAAGTGTGACTTCATTTTAATTAAACTTGTAAACAAAATCACTGTGTGATTGAGGGGGAGTGAGTAGGGTACTCTTATCTAAGTGAGTCTTAGGTAGAAATTGCATTGGGTAAGTATTAAGTGATAGATTAAACAGGGTGGTTTAAGTCTAGAATTAATATTACTAATAGTGGATTTCCTCCTGGCTTGGTAGCCTCCAGATGTAGGTGTGGTTATACACTGAACTGGGTTAACAAACTTCTGTGTTGTTTATTTTTCCTGCTGTTTAAGTTTTGGTTAAAATTTGTCAAATGTCCTATTAAGTGTTGGAACATCTCTTAGGACATCTCATTACAGAATTTCACTTTGTACAAGCGAAACTTCGACATGGTCTTGCTCAGATATGTTGACAAGAAGGAAGCAGACATGCTGATTCACGAAGTACGTGAAGGTTCTTTCAGTACCCATGCCGGAGGACATGCAAAGGCAAGGAAGATGTTAAGATCGGGTTACTATTGGATCACAATGGATGCAAACTGTTGTGCCTATGCCAGAAAATGCCACAAATGCCAGATCTACACAGATAAAGTGAATGTGCCTCTGAATCCTTTGAATGTAATGTCTTCACCTTGGCCCTTCGCCATGTGAGGCATTGATATGATTGGAAAGATTGAACTGACTGCTTTAAATGGTCACAGATTCATCCTTGTAGCCATTGATTACTTCACCAAATGGGTTGAAGGAGCTTCGTATGCAAATGTCACTAGACAAGTGGTAGCTAGATTTCTGAAAAGAGATATCATCTATCGATATGGAGTTCCCAAGCGAATCATTGCTGATTATGGTTCCAATTTGAACAACAATATGATGGCAGAGCTTTGATGGGACTTCAAAATTCAACATCACAACTCTTCTCCTTACAGGCCAAAGATGAATGGCGTTGTTGAGGCAGCCAACAAGAATATCAAGAAGATTGTGCAGAAGATGGTAGTCACCTACAAAGTCTAGCACAAAATGCTACCATTTTCCATGCCTTGGATGAATCAGAATGGGTCCGGTCCCTATACAATCAAATGGATCTGACTGAAGAAAAGAAATTAGCAGCCATCTGTCATGGGAAGTTATATCTGAAGCGAATGAAGAAACCCTTTGATCAGAAAGTCATACCTCGGGAATACCAAGTAGGAGAGCTTATTCTGAAAAGACTTCTTCCTCCTCATACGGACCACATGGCTAAAATGGACGCAAACTACGAAGGCCCATTCATAGTAAAGAAAGTTTTCTCTGGTGGGGCACTGATGCTCACTACTATAAATGGCGATGACTTCCTATCTCTTGTGAATTAAGATGAAGTTAAAAAATACTTCGCATAAAATGACCCGCTGGACATAAAAACAGAATGTAAGTCCAGGAAAAAATAGGGCATCCCGGCGAGTCAAAAACAGAATAAAAGACTCGGGTAAAAATAAGGTAAAATTGAAAAAATGTACACCCGCTGAGTTGAAAAGCCACATCGGACAACTCATGCAAGAATGGGTATCCCGATGGATTGAAAAACCGAAAGGGCGATCCACGCAAAATCAGGGAATAAGCGAACAATTGCATTTCTGAATTCAGCTGCATCAATCACGACATGGAAAGCTTAGAAAGGATAAAGCATCAGTCAGAATCAACCTTCTTCAGAAAGCAAGATAAGAAGAACATCAAGGTCATACGGGTCATAGAAAAGAAGCTCACTGGAGCATCATCTTCAGCATTGCCAACACTTTTATTTTCTCAATTTACAGCAATCTCCTCCTTTCAGGGGATTCGCTTCTTTGACTGTACTTGCCTATTCAGGACACACAAATCAATAAAATCAGAATATTTAGTCACACTTTGTTTGTATACATTTTTGTTTCGTTTGCAAAATGTCTAAAGTTCATAATACAATACTTGCATGAAAACATATGAGCGTATGACGGAATCCGGTTGAGGATACCTCGGGACACTTGTGCGTCTCTGTTTAACAGGTTGCAGGTACTCAAGGCAGATGATCTTTCACAGCATGGGGCATATCAAGTATTATTCCCCAGCCAAGCCAGCAATCACATCATGAGCAGGACTCCTTGACAAGAAGTATTTCCTTGCAAATTTTTTATCCCCCCAGAGGATCCCTTGAGAAATACATCAATCCCCAGCGTATTGCTTGGACGAAGAAGTGGCAACGGATTACTTCCCGGAATTTATCTCCTCCCCAAGCAGGATCTCCCGAGCGATGCCTGGCGGCTTTTTCCCAGCAAAGTGGTCAGAAACTTTATATTCCCCGTTAGAGTTGCCATTTTTCCCCAGTAAAGAAATTCCTGAAATGCTTCCCCCGCGGAGTTGCTGAAATTTCATCATCCCCAGCGGAATCCTCCCTCCAGACAGATCGCCTAGAGATCTTTTTCCTGCAGGATCCGGATTTCGGATCGGTTTTCTCATTTGCATAATCATAGCATTCGCATCATTTTTCCCAAAACAAAGCGTAGCATTCCGTCTAATACGGAGCATTACGGCAAAAATTAAACATTTGCATAATCATAAGCCTGGTTCGAGCCAGTCACCTGCAAACATCAGAATCACTGCACCAATAATATATAAAACTCATATCCCCTGTAGACAAATGCCAAAACATCCATTTTGCACTCTCAAGTACAAATTCCTGTTCATATTTATACATGTTCTTTTCGACACTCGTCTGTGTCATCTTTCCATGGGAAGTCGCCATAATCCTTTTGGTATTCGTCCGCATCTTACTTATACAGAATTCTCAAACACTTATTCATAACTTGTACATATTCTTTTTTGACACTCGCCCGTGTCACGCTTCCCCGGCAAGTCAAACACTCATTCGTGTCCCTTGCTCAATCCCTTTTTGACACTCGTCTGTGTCGTGCACATATTTCCTCAGCAGATCAATACTTGTACTTACTTATAAATAAGTCTTTGATACTCGTCCGTATCTTGTTTATATCACCTCCTCAGCAGTTCAACACTCGTTTGTGTTCCTTGCTTAACCGATTGATACTTGTCCGTATCATCATCCTTAAACACGTGTCAGCGTTTGTTTCTACCGATACCCGTCCGTATCATGTTTCTAAAGATGCTCGTCCGCGTCTTTGGTCTATACGTACTGTCAAACACTTATACCTTTTATTTTAAAGCGTAAGCACTCATCCGTGTTTACACACCCACAGAAACAAAAAAAGCTTTTTGCATCTGGCATTCTTACTATGTCGTGATAAAGAGCAGGTCGTCCCCTGCCAAGTGATCTTCCTTCACCTTCGGATGACCGTGCCAACAATCGTCTTCTGTTTGATGGTTGTCCTCCCTCGCTTATACTTAATAAACATACTATACTGCCTATTACAATTTATATCCCTTTTCTTCTTCTCCCCAGCAAGTGCAAATTTCGGATTGTCTTTGGTATTCAAACACAAGTTTTCTTGTTTGTCTGTTCAGCCAGGAACTTACATCATGCACAACTAACTCATGCTTGAATAGGGGCAGCTGTAAGCACCCTAAATTTTCCCTCACTTTTTCTCACATCATGGCTTGTGATCTTTCATTTTTGCATTAGCATAAGCATATCATATCCCATTGCATAGTTCATTTCATCTACATCCAGGGTTTGTGATCTGAGCCATCCCAATGGCCTTGAAGCTTGCCAAGAGGGTCCATGTGTGTTCCATGATCATAATATGCTCCACAAAGTTCATAAAAGTCAAGGGATCACAAAGCATGGCAAAGGCATAGAGGCCGACTGAAGATTTCCTGCACAGATGACCTAAAATTAGGGTTTTGGTTTCAGAGGCCTTAATCCCAAATTTTTTGGTCATTCTTGCTTCTAATGGTCTTAATATGTTATAAAGATCATGTGTACCAAATTTTATGAAGAAATTCACTGTGGAAGTCATCTGATCATTGGGTAACTTCTTGAGCAAGTAAAGTCAAAATCAGGGCATCTGAGGCCTCCATCAAGGGTACCAAAGGGTCATCATCATCATTTTGAGTCTCTATGATCTTTATTTGATCATTAAAGTGGTTAGAAGTTCACAAAGTTGAAGAATTTTGAGCCAAATGCAAACTTGCTATTTTTGGAAATGACTTGTAATGGAAACTTTCAATTTTGTGAAAGATATTCAACCTATTCTTTCATGACCAAAAATGCTTCAAATGAAAAATCCTTGGACATGAAAGTTGTAGATTATGTCTTCCCATTTTCAAAAAGTACAATATCATGTCTTGATTCATCCTAGAACTCAAGATATGGCCTTTCAAAATTGAGAAAAATCTTGTAATTTTCAAATTCATGCCAAAAAGGGATTTTTGTAATTTCACTTGCCAAGCCATTTCATGACCTCTAATTGACCTCTAAGCATCATAACAAGATCACATGACTTACCTTGATCAGAATTATGCCTTGGATTGCAAGTTTCATTAAGCCATTTTCACAAAATTCTCAAAGTTGGAAAATTGTAAAACACATGCTACCTCATGATCTAAGTGTTACAGCTCATCGATTTCCATCCAAGGGCTCTCCACAAAGTCAGCTGAGGCAAATCCACCCTTTAGATCACCTCTGACCCGAGCCCATGCTTATGGTACACTTTCCTTGACGTTTTGCAAAACAAGCCATACCAATCAAACAGAGCCGCAACAACTCTCTGGACCAATCAAGACCTTTTATGCAAACCCTAAGGAGCTCATTCCATAACACACACAAGCCTGAAACAAGCCAAGATCAGAAATCCCAAAATTTTCCATAACATTTCCTCTCTTTGAATCTCTCAGCATAGCCACTCAAACTCAAAACTTCCTTCACCATTCAATCACTCATTTTCATAAGGAACACAAACCACCCTTCATTTGGCCCAAAAAGCCTCTAAATCAAAAACACGATTTCTCACCTCTCAGAACTGAAACTCACAAAGGAGGCCATTTAAACTCTTGCAAAGCTTCTCAATAGCATCAGGGGACTCAAAGGGGTTGGATTTCACAATGGAGGAGCTCTGAAAGTCCATATTTGCAGTTCATCATCTCAGGTAGTCTTCAAGAGCTTTTTTTCCGGAAATCTTCTTTTAAGTTATAGAATGATTCTATATGTCTATCTGATCATGGTGATATGATTTGTTTTGAAAATGGTTGAGAAACCAGGATGTATTGGTCTTCTGAAACTTTGCCCGTGAAAACTATTTTTGTTTGATTCCTTTGATTGATGCAATATAAATGTTAGCTGTTGATGGATTTGTGTTCAGTGATGTTAGATGGTTGATTCTGGAGCTTTAGAGGGTTTGGGGTAGCCTAGGGAAGCAGATAGTTTGAAAGGCTCGTCGGAGAAGATGACCGGAGCTTGCTCCGGTCACCTGAAAGTGTTTAGGGTTAGGATTAGGGTTAATCTTGCCAGTTTGAATGCCCGCCATAGGATCTTGTTTAGCGCATGTTTGTAGGGTCCAAATTGATTCAGTTAAACCCTAATTCAGTTTAATTAAAATAATTAGGTTTAATTAATTAATTAACTCAATTTAAATGCTGGCCATTAGATTCCGCGCTCAGTCAACCAAATCATCCCAGTTTGAATCCCAACCATTAGATCAGATTACTTTCCATTTAATTCATTTTTATTTCATTTTTATTGCATTTCTTTCATATAATTTTTAAAAATAGCAAAAACAATTAAAAAAATCCCATTTTCTGCATTTTTGTTCCAAATATTTATCTTAACCTAAAAAAAAAATTTATTTTTATTTTTGCATTCAAAAAGTATTTTTAAAATATTTCAATGTTTTATTTAATTAATTAATTGATTTTAATTAATTTAATATGCATTTAGGTTTCTAAAAATCACCAAAACAATAATGGAGCATTCTTAAAAATTTAGAAACATTTTCAAACTCACCATACAAATTTCTTTTTAGGTTTGATCACATTTTCACAATTTTCTTTGGATTAGGGTTCTTAAATTTCACATTTTTTAACCCTAACTTGAAAAATTCATTTCTGCCTAACCATGATGAGTTTGAACTTGATTCTTTTTGCATTGTTTTTCATATTGCATATAGTTTCTATGTTATTTATCTCATATTTTTATCTTGAATGTTCAATTTGATTTTCATTTTCCCTTTAGAAGCACCCAAAAACCTTAGTTAGCTTAGAAATTTCATAACTTTCACTAGGATTGGCTTCTGACCTTTTCCTTTGGGGTGTGATCTTGTATAGGTTTAGAGTTTGTTTGAGCTCAATTTCAATTTTCTTATCATGGTGAATGCTTCATTTGCATTCTTCTTTGCATATCATGAACTTATGAACTTGCCTTGACATTTCAAGCATTAGTATGACATATTAGACATCTTAAGACATGCTTGAACATTGCTTGACCATTTCTTCATTCATTTTCTATGTTTTGCATTCATTACATTCCATGAACATCCATGTGTTTTCATGCTTCTAAACATGCTTCCATTGCATCTCATCCTTGTATGATCATTCATATGCATCTTGTATGACCTTGCATCATCTCTTAACACATTTTCATTGCATAATCACTTCTGGTTTTGGACTTTTCATCCTTATTCATCTCATTCCTTTGTGCTTTATGTCTTGTGCATTCATTCTAACATTTCAGGTACTTTTGGTAACTTATCTGGGAGGTGGATTTGCCTTCACCTCCCACCTCTTATTTCCTTTGAATTTGCATCATTCATTTGTCTTTGGAGTGAACATGCTTCACTTGTGTTTCTCTTGCTCCTTTCTTCTCTCCTAAGTTACTTATCTTCTTCAGGAAGTAAGTAACTTATTCTTCTTCATCCTTCTCTTTTCATCTACTTTTTCCATGGTGGCCTTCTTGAAGATCTTTTCTCTTAAGCCTAACAAACCATAGGATATCCAAGCATGATAACTTTTAGGGTTGTATAGTCTCCCCTTGCTTTTCACCTTTGAGTCTCCTTGAGTCTGTCTTCTCATCTCAATAATCAGAGGCTAAACTCTTAAAGCTTTAGGACTTTGAATTAGGGTTATGCCTGCATCCTTATCTTAGGATAAAGTGTATAACTTTAATCCTTAGTGTTAAACCTTTAATTTGTTTACACCTCTTAATCAAAACACATTAATAATCACTTAGACTTTATCTTGTAACTTGGGCCTTACATTAGGGTTCTATCTCTTCCTTATGGTTAAGAGGGACTAACCCTAATGTTTAATGGACAAGTCCCCCTCAAGTTGTCTTACAAACCATAAAATCCACTTCTTAATCTTACCCTTTAATTACAATCCACTTTAATAAAGGCTTGTTATCTAATGAATTTAGTCCCTCACCATGGATTAAGTTGAGGTATCTTCCTCAGCTTAAGTGTTCTCATCTATCATCCTTCTCTTAGGATGGTGTAATGAGTTCACTAATCTGTGATTAGAGATTAAACTCATTACTTAACGCTAAACAAAAAAAAACCAAAAACATCTAAATAATCACAAGTAAGTTAATGATCTTAATCCTACATCTTCATGGTAATTAAGTTGAGATGCTTATCTCATACTTAAGTAGGCTCATTATCCCTAATCAGGGAGGATATAATGATTTTACAACCCTTGATTTAGGCTTAAGCTCATTATCTTATGCAAAACACCAAAAACAATAAAAAATTGAAAACACTAAAAACAAACAATAATCGTCTCCTCCGGGATTCTTTTCTCATCACACTTTTTCACAAACGAGAACTTGCTTCTTCTGTCTAATGCAAGACAGTTAGCACTCGAGCCAGACGAGTTATACACTTGAGCATAGACAAGTAAGCAATTCACAGTCAATTTATTTTCAGTCTCTTTTATTCGAACTACAGTGTTTTGACTTCCTCATTGTACGAGAGGATACGTAGGCATAACTTAACAGTTATCGAACAAAAGTCTCTGTGTCTCCCTCCTCTTTCAGCCTTCCTTTTAAGCTTCAGTTCCTGAGCAATTCACACTGTTTTCATTGACACCTGTACTTTCATCCCCTAGCTTTTATGAACAATCAGCACATACACTTACCCCTTTCAAACATAATTAAGTAAGCGAGGATCCTGTTGAGTACGACAGACGATCTGGATGCTAATACCTTCCCAGGTCGTAACCAACCCCCTTTCTCAGTTTCTCTAGATCGCAACCGTCTTATCTATACCCTCCCATGTTTAAGAAGCATTACCTATCCTTTGGGATAAAAATACCTAGCTGGCGACTCTATTCAACCCTTCTCCATCGTCGACAGTTCACGTCTGCACCGTGGGACTTAATTTCTTTTCCGGGAGCGACAATTAGAAGCCTAGACTGTTCGTCGTACCCGACAGGATCCACGCTTGCAAGGAAATGTTACAAAGGGGTAAGAATGAAGCTACTGCAAAAACTGGAACAAGAACTTGACAGAATAAAGAAAGGTGGAAAAGGTAGGGAAAATAAAAGAATGCTTGAATGGGCCCTACCCCACTGCCTACGTCCCTCATCAGGAAATGAGGATCATAGACGATGTAGTTCCCCTAACTATGGAGGAAAACATTTTGTGTTTTTTATGGATTGAACTGCTTATGTCTATGCTCAGGTGGTGCAGGCTTGTATGGCACGAGGGCGTTACCGTCTAGCAAAGTGACAAGTAGAAGAGAGTCCTTTGGTTATTAGTGAAAGAGATGAGAAGAGAATTCCCACAGGAAAGAAGCTTGTTGTTTGTTTAGTGTTTTTTAGAAGCTTATATTTGGATTTACATAAGAGAGTGTATTCAAGTCCTTTTCCATAGAGTATGTACTTCTTACATCACTCCATTATGGAATGAGGAAGAAGTACACCCAAGCAAGGAGAATATCCCCAAGACTTGGTTCCAAAGCTTAAGGCCTAATCACACTAACTCATTGAATTTATTAAGTGTTTTTGTATTTTGAAGTGAAGAAGTATTTTTTAGCTTTTTGTGTGAATGTAACCTCATGATTAGACTTGTACATCATGCTAAATAATCTTACATTACCCTTGATGGAATAAATGCAAGTGCCCTATGGAATAATTCCATAAAACACAAGATTACTTCAACCATTTTTAAGTCTTTTTGGGGTTTTGTTTAGAGATGAGAGAAAGAGAACAAAAGAGAACCAAAGGTAAACGTCTTATGGGGGACTAATAATCCAAAGAGTTATCATATATGAATGGACCTGGGTTAGTGAGGGTTGAGTTCCATCCTAATGAATAAGGAAGGAAGAAAAAAGAAAAAGAAGGAGAAAAGGAAAAGAAGTTAGAAGACAACCTACTTCTCTAAAGAAGTTAGGTTATTTCTAAAGGGGGAATAATAAATTTAGACAAGCAAAGCACAAGGCTAAGGAAAACACAATTTGAAAGTACAAAAAGATGAGAAAAGAAGATTGTATGTGGAATGCACTCCCACACACATGACTTACCAAAACCCTATACAAAACAAAGGTTAGCTAAACTCAATGCACATATCTTACATACCAGTAGATTGATTAAGTATTAGCATGCCAACAAATCCATATAATCATCATGTTCAATGCTTCATTAATGTAAAACATCAACTATGTCAAACATAGGAAATACACGAATTCACGCATCGAAAAAAGGCAAACATACACCAACTAGCATGCAAAACAGCTCTAAACAATAATCTAAAATGATAACACAATGATCCATGATGATCAAGAAAGGTATGGCAAGCAAACATCCCTACAAAAGCTCAAAAAAGTGAATCTACTTCAATGTTAATCGGTTAACCCAAATGGTTAACCGTATAACCAACACAAAACCTGCATGATAAGTCAAAATTTCAACGTGTTAATCGGTTAACCCATAGTGTTAACCGATTAACATTGAACAATCAGTGATAAAAACCTGTAGAAAAAGAAATACCAGCCACAACTTATTTCAATAATCTCCAGAGGTTCCAGCAATCAAATGTGCATGAAAATTACACCAAATTCAACACAAATCAAGCATACTATGGATCTACATTATGAGCATGAAAATAAGCTAAAAGCAGAAGTAGATATGAAATTAACCAACCTACAAAGCTGAGATTTGCTTTGGTGAGTGTTGATCAAGCTGAAATTGATGAATCTAGTGGAGAACTTCAAGGATCCAATGCTCTACATCACACACAATGCAAAACAAATGCAAGTTGATGAACCTAATTCAAAGCGTAAACTAAAAGAACTTCCAAGAACAAATTCAGATCTAAATCAGTAGCAAAAACCATAAATGGATGTGTAGAAAACAATGGATGAAGGTTTAGTTCCAAGATCAACAAATTTCAATGCAAAATTTGATGATCTTCAAAGAAATGTAACTTTAAGTGTTTGAAGGTTTGAAGAGAAATGAGAGAAATGAAAATGAGAATTATGAGAGTGTGTGCGTGGTTTGGAGAGAATGGGCATAAATATCACTTAGGTTTGGGGCCCAAAATTGTGGTTTGGAGCTAGCTTAGAAAGGTGATTAGGAACTAGCTTTGGGATTATGCTTGGTAATCATTCTAGATCCTTCTCCGTAACTCCACAATTAATTGAAATCAAATAAATCTGAAAAATGGGAAAAAAAGAGGCAAACACAGTATGTTGAACCTGCTGAAAATTCAAAATTCACAACCGTTAACCGGTTAACGAATTGGGTTAACCGGTTAACACAAGCAAATTTTGAATTTTCTACGAACAGTTCACATAGAACTTCTAGGTTTTCAATGAGAGTGAGAATGGTTCTTACGGGTGCAACATCAGTTTCTTCAGAGGCTGGATTGGTAGAACCTTGAACTTGTTTAGACGAGGAAGCCATTATTCACAACCTTATGGTTTGTAATGCAAATAAGAAAGTAAGAAGAACAAGAACAAAGAAGGCAAGAAATGCAGAGAAGGTAAATAAGGTGAGTGAGAGTGAAAACGTAAAAGTGTTGTGAAGTGAAGAGATACACATATATAGAAGTTCCCAACAAATATAAATATAAAAAAAAACACAAAACACAATGATTAAGAGCATTAATGATTGGTGACAAGGGGGATGGCGTGAAAGATTTTGGAACAGTTACCGATGTGACTTGGTGCCTCAATTTGTCAACTCAGTTGTTTCAGTTTCTCAGAGTTTGAACACGTGTTCAGCTTCAGAGGATGACCTAGAGCTTAGGTTGACAGAAGAAAACTTTTTGGATAGATTTTGAGACACTTTTCCTTCTCACTTCTGAAGAATTATTGGTCAGATGTTCAAGTAAAAAAGATTATGAGAGTTAATTATATAAAAGTTACATTTTTCATTCTGGACATAATTCCATATTGAGATGTTTCAGAATAAAATTAAATCTATCTTCAGCAAGAGGTTTTGTGAAAATATCAGCCCATGATGGTGTGTGTGTATAAATTTTAAAAATAGAATCCCCTTATGAGTTTAGTCCCTAATGAAATGATGTATAATTTATATATGTTTAACTCTAGAATTCAAGATAGGATTTTTAGAAAGACAAATAGAAGAAATATTATCACAGAGGATAGGAGTGTTACTATCATAAATATTAAAATCTTCAAGCTGATTCTTCATGCAAAGAATCTAAGTACTGCATCTCGCTGCAACTATACATTCAGATTCAGCAGTTGAGAGTGCAATAGTAGATTATCTTTTGTTGGACAAAGATTTATTTATCTCCTAGAAACTTGAAGTTTCCATAAGTACATTTTCTTTCTGAAATTCTGGTATGACAGACTCAGATGTCGAATATGATGTTGAGACATCTTATCTGTTACTTATAAACATGGTAAGGCATACATATCAGTACTTAAATAATTCTGATATATCAAATCAAACATACTTCAGGATGTTGTGACATCTGATAGGACATTCAGTTCAGGTACTGTATAAAACATAAAACAGAAGAGATATAAAGAACACAGCAGAATTGTTAACCCAGTTCGATCAAATCAATCTACTCTGGGGGCTACCAAGCCAGGAAGGAAATCCACTATGTAGTATTAATTTAAAGACTTCTCATAAAACACCTACAGTTTACAGTCTTCTCACTTAATCACTACCAATGCAACTTCTACTTAGGAACTCCTAAATATGAGAAACTCGTCCTCACTTCCAATCACCTCAGTGATGTCTCACAGTTCTCAACCTACAACAATTCATAAATAGAATCCATGCTTCCATGTGTAAACACCCCAAATTTGCCCTCACCCATTCACACCATGGCTTGTGATCATTTCATATGCATAAACACAATCATAACATCTCATATCACATTTTTGAGTCTTTGCATTGGTTCTAAGTCATCTGCATCTAGGGTTTGTGATCTGAACAATCCAAGAGCCTCTTGAGCCACTCCAAGGGTCATCAATCACTTCAAGGGGTCCCATGTGTGTTCAAGCATCATATTATGTCCTCTCAAAGTCAAGAATGCCAAAGAATCACAAGAACTGGGATTGGTATGGATGCAGAGCCAGGTTTGACTGCACAGTTGACCTAAAATTAGGGTTTTGGTTTCAGAGGCCATAACTTCAAATTTTTTGGTCATTCTTGTTTCTGTTGGTCTCTATATGGTATAGGGAGTATGCATATCAATTTTCATGAAGAAATTCCATGGGGAAGTTATCTGATCAAGAGTTGACTTTCTGGACAAGTCAGTGCAAAATCAGGGCATCTGAGGCCCCCAATGACCCAACCAAGGGGTGATCTTCATCATTTTGAGTGTATATGATCTTTATTTGATCATAGAAGAAGGTTGAAGTTCACAAAATTCAAGAATTACAAGTTTTTGCAAAGTTGACTTTTTTAGGGCATGGTTGACTTTTAATGAAATGTCATTTTATGCAACTTTTTCAACCCTTGCTTTTTGATCCAAAAATGCTTCAAATGGAAAAACTTTGGTCATGAAATTTGTAGATTAGATCTTTCCCTTTTCAAAAAGTACAAGAACATGACCTAATTCATTTTGGATCAAAAGTTATGGTGTGTCAAAGTTGGCAAAAATCACTAATTTTCAAAATATGCCTCAAATGAGAAACTTGCAAAAACTTTGTACCAAGGCATTTGTGACTTCTAGTTCATATCAAACCAATGTGAAAGCATCACACAAGTTCTAAAAATCAGATTTGAACCAAAAGATCACATGTTCATGGTTTGCAAAGCAAGATATTTTCATGAAAAAGCAAAAGCAAGTAAGTTGCAAAACCATCATCACACTTCCATCCACTTGCTGCCTTGGCTGCTGAACCAACCCTAGCCTTTCCCCTCACCTTGCTGCGCAGCCCACACCCCTTGTACCAAGCTAGAAGTTGCCCATGCTTTCTCTTACACAAGAGTGGACTTTTTGCAAAAGCTAGCTCACCTATCACAGCAGGCCAAGTCACATCACCTGACCAATGGGATTTGTTTATGTGGATCAAATGCCAGCCATTTCACACAACAAGGAAGCCTGAAGCAAGCCCTAGTATCACATTCCCATTTTCACTCTCTCAAAGCAAAAGCTTTCGAATCTCATTCCACAAGCCAGAAACACTCAAACAAACTCCACTAATCATCTCACCTTGCTTCACTGAACCAAAACCAGCAAGACCTAAGCCTGAAACCAGCAAGAACATCACTTTTCCATTTTTCACTCTCAAAGCAAAAGCTTTCGAATCTCATTGCACAGGCCACAAACACTTGAACAAACTTCACAAACCTTCTCAAATCATCATCCTGATCACAAAGAACCCCTCACCTTTGCCTGAAACAACCTGAATCACAAACACCATTCTCACCGGAGCTGGAACAGAACTTGTTCAATCTCCCTAACCAGCCAGCATAAACTTCTTCTAAGCATCCAGACATCATCAAGGGACCAAAGGGGGTGATTTGCATCAAAGGAAGGGGTCAGAAAGTTGCAAGATTGAAAGCTTCGAAACTCAGGTAGCTCAAGAACTTTTTTTCCAGAAATGATTTTTAAAGTTCTTAAGTTCTTCTATATGCCTCCCTGATCATGAATATGTCTTTGGTTTTGAAAATGGTGGAGAGATGAGAGTTTACCTTGCTTCTGAAACTTTTGCCCTAAACTTTGTTTGATTCGATTCAGTCATTTTAGGAATGATAAATTTGTTTTGATTGAGGGTTTTGATTCGTGAGTGAGTGGGGATCATTTCTGTGTTATTAGATTTCATTTTAGAAGCGTTTGGAGTGAGATTGGGTTTTGGGCTGAACGGAGAAGATGACCGGAACACTGTTCCGGTCACCTGAAAGTAATTAACGGTGGGATTAGGGCATAAGCATTGATTAGCTGAGTTTGAATGTGGTCCGTTCGTTTGCGCGCGTGGTCAGCTCCCGCGTCCTGGGGTTTGAATCTCAGCCATTAGATTGGCTGACTTTTTCTTTTTCCATTTAATTTCATTTTATTTTCATATTTAATTCATTTGTTTTGTACAATTTATTTAAAATAGCAAAAATGTTTTAAAAATTATGAAACTTTTTGTCAAGAGTTTCATTAATTTTTAAAACACAAAAATATTTTTATTTTTATTTTTAGCATTAAAAAAAGTATTTTTAAATATTTAAAAGTTTATTTTTAATTGATTAATGGAAATTAATTTATTAAAAATACTTTTAGGTATTTAAAAATCACCAAAAAATTCATGAAATGATTTAAGACATTTAGAAACATTGTCCAACCTTCAAACCAAATTTATTTTTTGATCTTGATGCATTTTGGGAATTTTTCATTGAATTAAAATCATTTTTATGCATTATTTTGATCCAAACTTCAAAAAATCATTTCTGCCTAACCCTAAAGAGTTGGACCTTGATTCTTTTTGCATTGCATTGTGTTTAGCATGTAGTTTGTGAGATTAAATGGCCATGATTTGATCTTTCATTTTCAATTTGTTTGATAATTTTCTTGTTAAGGAACCCTAAAACCCTAGAAATCTTAGAAAAATCATAACTTGAAATTGGTTAGGAGTTGAGACCTCTCCTTTGGGAAGTGAGTTAGTATAGGATTAGGGATACTTTGAGTGCATTTTCAATTTTTTATAATGTTGGTTGCTTCTGGTTTTGGTTTTTGTTTGTTGCATTGATCATAAACCCTAATTTGGGCTTTCATATGCATCCATCTTGCATCTTCTTGCATAACATGACTTGCCATGACATTCCATGCCTCCATTTGACTCATTTAACATCATAAGACATATTGAAAGCATTTTTGATCATTGCACCTTGCATTTGTCATGTTGTATGCCATATGCATCTCATAACTTTTCATGTATGTTCTTGGTTCTCAACTTGCTCCATTTGCATTCATAAGCTTGTATGATCATCCACATGTTTTGTTTCATGTTTGTAGCATCTCATAGCATCATCATCATCATAAATATGCTTCTGGTTTTGGTTTGCATCATGTCATTCCATCCCATTTTGCATTGCATTTCATTTCTTTTCTAACCTTTCAGGTGGTAAGTGATTTTGAGAAGTGAATTTGCCTTCACTTCTCATAACTTTTCTTTTCATCTTTCTTGCATCCATGCTGCACTTTATCTTGTGTTTGAGATTGAGCTTGCTCATTCTTCTTCTTCTTAATTTCTTTCTTCAAGTGACTTGACTTCTTGAATGAAGCAAGTTACTTTGCTTCTCTTGATCCTTTCATCTGTTTCCTGGTGGTTCCATTGAAGATTTCTTTCTAAGACCTCACAAACCTTAGGAACAACCAAGCATGACAATGATTAGGGTTTTGATTAGTCCCCCCTCTTAGTTTTCACCTTTGTGTCTCTTTGAGTCTTCTCTTCTCACCTCATAATCAGGGACTAAACCCTAAAGGCTTTAAGGCTTTGTGATTAAGCTTATGCTTGCATCCTTCTCTTAGGATGGAGTGTATAACTTTAATCCTAAGTGTTAAACCCTTAATGTTTTTAAATCTCTTAATCAATCCACTTAATAATCATCAAGACATCAAGCTTGTAACTTGGGCCTTGCATTAGGGTTCTAATTCTTCCTTAATTGGTTAAGAAGGACTAACCCTAGTGTTAATGGACAAGTCCCCCTCAAGTTGTCTTATAAACCCTAAAATTCACTTCATCATCATATCATTAAATAAAATCCACTTAATCAAAGGCTTGTTTTGTCATGAGTTTAATCCCTAATCATGGATTAAGTTGAGGAGCTTTCCTCAGCTTAAACATTCTCATCTATTATCCTTCTATTAGGATGGTGTAATGAGTCTGTTTAATCCTTGATTATGGCTTAACCTCATTACTTAACACTAAACAAAAACCAAAAACATCTAAATAATCACAAGTAGTTTAATGATCTTAATCCTACACCAAAGGTGATTAAGTGTGAGAATCTGACTTCACACTTAAGGCATTCTCATTACCCCTAATCAGAGGGAAGATGTGATGAGTTTACTAAATCCATTGGTTTAGACTTAAGCTCATTAACTTATGACAAAATCCAAAAAAACAATAAAAGACTGAAAACTCAGAAACAAACAATAATCGTCTCCTCAGGGATTCTTTTCTCATCTCATTCACTCACAAACGAGAACTCGCTTCTTCCGTCTAATGCAAGACAGTTTGCACCTGAGCCAGATAGGTCATACACTTGAGCATTGACAAGCAAGCAGTTCACAAGTCAATTCATCTTTCAGTCTCTTTGGGTCGAACTACGGTGTTCTGACTTCCTCATTGCACGAGAGGATACGTAGGCATAACTTAACAGTTATCGAACAAAAGTCTCTGTATATTCCCCCTCCTTCCAGCTTCATTCTCTTAAGCCTCATAGTCATGAGCATTTCACTCCTGTCCCTACACTGACACTTCTCATTTATACACTTTACACTTCCTTTACACTGACACCTGTACATTTTGCTTTCTAGCTCTTTACACACAGATTGCACTGACACTACCCCTTTAAAACACAAATCTTTTAAGCGTGGATCCCGTCGAGTACGACGGACAATCTGGGTGCTAATACCTTCCCAGGTTGTAACCAACCCCCTTTCTCAGTCTCTCTGGTTCGCAACCGTCTTATCCATCTTTTTCTAGGTCTATGCAGCATTGCCTTTCCCCCGGGATAAAAATGCCTAGCTAGCGACTCTATTCATCTCCAGTGAGTTCACTGCTGTGTGTTCTCATTGTTCCTTTCGCCGACCGTTCGCGTCTGTACCTTTATTTGGGCCAATCCCATCTATCGGGAGCGACAGCTTGGCGACTCTGCTGGGGACCCTTATACTGCAACCAGGGCTTCTGGTTCTTTTTGTGGGTTCCTCCTAGCGCTTGATTGATTTGTGTTTATTGGGGTGTTATGTGCTTATTTGTGTTTGTATATGTTTTATTTTTGCTTTATGTACAGTTGCTTTACCGCTTTCTTTACTGCTTTACATATATCATACTGTCATGCTGTCTGGCTGGATCTGGTTTTGCTTTGGTGGGTGGGTGTTCCATTGAGAGTTAAGGTCCTATACCTGGGACCTGAGTGACACCTAGGCTAGAGTGGTTCATATTCTTTCCCATTCCATCTCGGTCTGGTGCGGGAATATGAAACACGGTTCATATATGGGTTTCTTCTTGAGAACTCTGTGTTGCAGATTTCCTGCAATGTTAGGGCTATCTGGGAAGCCTGCTAAGTCTGAATGACCTTTTAGTATTGACCTTCAGAAACTGAGGTGAATTAGAGGAGGAACTGTTATGGTTATTGTAAACACTGTACCTCCGGGTTGGAAGTGTTTACACTTCTCATAACTGATCCAAGTCTGAGGATCCTTGTTTTAGAACACCACCAGTGAGGGGGTTGGGCTGTTTACAGGTTTGCAGGTACCCTTGGCCTCAACATACCCTTGTTACTTCGATTTGATTAAGAATACTCCATGTGGGAACAGTTCTTGTGATTCTAAACCCTGGACATGTGACTCTTTATTCGAGTCCCCCACCTTGGTTACTGGACCTATAGACCTCCATCTGGATTTCTTGAACATATCTTGGACTTATATCAGAGCATTTGATCAGATCCAGCTCAGTCACAAACCCTTGCATATCATTTGCATACATAATCATTGCATCATATTGACATTTGCTTATTTGTGTTTCAGGGTATCCATTTTCATTTGGTTTGGTTTTGACCCCATCATCAGTATTGACCTATCTTCATCAGCACCTGCTTCAGCTATCAGCTATCTACTTCAGTTACCTGCACCAGCCAATCAGTGGCCCATTCTTTCAGCATTATCATCAGCACTTGTCTCTACTCCTCCTCAACATCATGGCACCTAAAAAGAGTAACATCACCTACCATTTCTTCCAGCCAGAGCTATCTGACATCAGGAGGATTCAGACCCTGATCACTCCAGACCATATACCACTGTTCAGGGAACACTATGGAGATATACTTGATGTGGTTATGGATTTGGACCCTTCACAGAGAAGCCTGATCCACACCTGTCTTCAGTTTTATGATCCCCCACTGAGGTGTTTCACTTTTCAAGACTTTCAGCTGGGCCCTTTATTGGAAGAATACTCATCATTGATTGGTATATCTATCGGGGGTGGAATCCCTTTCAACCCTGAGATGGTCTTTCCTGGTAATGAAGAGGTAGCAAAGGCACTGCATCTGGAACCAGTACTGATTGGGCAGCATATGACCTCTAAGGCTGGGATCCCTGGCTTACATCTGGATTTCTTGATCTCTCAAGCTACCCTGAAAGCTTCTGTGGGAGATTGGAAAGCAGTCTGTGCTTTGCTGGCCCTGAGCATATATGGGATTGTATTATTTGCAGATGAGCCTCGATTCATCAGCAAGAATGCAATCCATCTCTTCATCCTAAGGAATCCAGTGCCCACTTTATTGGGGGATCTCTACTATTCAGTGCATCAGAGGAATGAAAAGCAGAGGGGAAGATTAGTGAGGTGTTGTGCTCCTTTGTTCCATACTTGGCTTCTCAGGCATTTACCCAAGACAGATGCATTTTTGAACCCTCATCAGCAGAGAAACTGGGCTAAAAGACTCACTGCTCTAACTTCAGCTGATATCAGGTGGTGCACTCAAAGCACAAAAGGCAGGGATATCATCACCAGCTGTGGGCATTTTCCCAATGTACCCCTGATAGGAGTTTAGGGTAGTATTAATTACAACCCTCTGTTGTTCAAAAGACAACTGGGCTATGCACTGGTCCACACTCCTAAGGCGCAAGACTTGGTTGAGACTTTTTATTGTGAGAACAAGCCTAATCTGGATATTGTTAGGCAGGCAGCTTGGGCCTGGGACAATGTTCAAACTAAGGGAGTAACCATCCTGGGGAAGTGCAACAATGTGGCGTCAGCATAGTATTATGAGTGGTCCCATGCCAGGGCTCAATTCTCTGGAATGCCCTTTACCATGGAGGATATGCCTGGATCATCCTCAGCACCACCCCCTGCCACTGTCAGTTTGGAGGAGTTTGAGGGCTTGAAAGAAAGAAATGAGAAGTTAACTCAGGCTTTGCAGAAGACCCTCCGGGAGAGAAGTGATGGTAGGTTGGATATTGAGAGGTTAGAGAAGCAGAAGGTAGAGCATCTGGCTAAAATTGAGAAGTCTGAGGATTACATCAAGAAGTCTCGGGCTGGGGAACAAATTCTGAAGATTGCTTGCAAGGAAGCTCAGTTCCAGAAAGCCAGGACAGACTTGTATCTAAAGGAGAGTCAAGCTAGGTGGGTCAGGATCACCGAAGCTCGCACTCTAGAGGATAAGAGGGTCCAAGACAAGATAGAGCAGCTGGAAGCTAGTGCCAAAGAGCAGCAGGAAGCCCTGGCAGCAGCCCAGAGGGAGATATCAGAGCTAAAGATCAGAGCAGGAGTGAAGAGGTCAAAGGACCAATGTCAGCACAAGAAGCTAACTACAGCTGTTACTATCCGGAATCTCCTCATCAGGAATCTCAAGGAGCGTCCAGCTGATCCTGTGACCGAAGCACTTCTCAAGGAAGTTCGGGAGGATGAGTTTGGTCTTGGTGTTTGACCATTTTCTTGTTGTTGCTTTCATTCCATGTGCTGTTATTTTCTGTTTTCTTGTAATGTATTTTGACCCCTCAGAGGGCTTGTATTTGTAAACAAACTATGTACCATCTGCCATTTGTAATATATGTATCAGTTTGTTCCAAAAGCAACATCAACAGCATCTTCAAGGGTCTGGAAGGGTCAAAACTGAATGCCAAGCCGGATACCTTGAGAACAAATAAGCATACTGCATTGCATGCTAACCTTTTGTTTGTTTTGTAGGTTTTTGTTTTATTGCTACTAACTCTGTTGTGACGTTCAGGAACTATTGCTCGGCGCCGGGTATTTCCCCTCAACCGTCCGCACCGATATCCAACCCGTAACAACCTTCCGGGCATACAAATGGATCAGGTACAACAGGACCTTGCAGAGGTCAGAAATCAAATGGCAAACGAAAGATTGGAAATGAGAACACAGATGACGCAGGTTATGGAAGTGATGAACAACATGGCTCAGAGCCAGGAAAGATTGAGAGCCATGGTGGAAAGGCAAAATCAAGAGGATCCACATATAGGGACTGCTGGCACAAGCAATAATGAAAGGGTCCAACCTCATGTCAATCCCCCAGTCTTTGGACCACACCTCCATCCTGAGGTAAACATCCCTGCAAATGTTCAAGGGACTGCCACTACAGGCAGGGTACTGCAAGAAGACCCCCAGGAGGATCAGTTTACGGTAATGGGTGCTGGGGAGGAAGCTTATGACAGAAGGCTGGATGAGATAGCTGAGAAATTGAGATCCTTAGAGTCTCAAAACTCTTTGGGTTTTGACGTCATGGACATGGGCTTGGTAGACGGGGTCAGGATTCCCCATAAGTTTAAGCCTCCTTGTTTCGAGAAATACAATGGGACCTCATGCCCCCGGACCCACTTACAATCATTTCTGGGGAGGCTGAAGGCCTATACTATGGACGAGAAGCTCTGGATGTTTTATTTCGAGGATAGCTTAACTGGAGCGTCAAGGGAATGGTACTCTCATCTGACAAAAGAAACTATCAGGTGTTGGAAGGACTTGGCAGAGGCCTTTATCAGACAGTATCAGTACAACTTAGATATGGCACCCAACAGGACCCTCCTAATGGGAATGTCACAGTCGTCAAGAGAAAGTTTCCGAGAGTATGCCCAGAGATGGAGGCAATTGGCTGCTGCTGTTCAACCACCTATGTCTGAGAGGGAAATGGCAGATATGTTTATGAACACCCTCCAAGGAACATATATTGACAGGCTGGCTGCTTTCTCCTCCACCAGCTTTGCAGATGTTGTCATAGCTGGAGAGAGAATTGAGAGCCTGTTGAAGATGGGCAAAATTTCTGACAACGGTGCCAGCTCGTCCAGCAATACAAGGAAGCCTTTTGCAGGCCCAAGAAGAACTGGCGAGACCAATGCCATCCACACCAACAGGGGCAGACCCCAGTATGTTCACAGGTCTGTAGCAGCAGTCACCATTCCCGCTCCAGCTCATCCACAACCAGCTTATCAACCTCCGCAGCAAAACTATCAACAACAACCGCAGTACCATCAACAAGCTCAGTATCCTCCGAGAAACTACAATAACACCAACAACAACAATCAGCAAAGGTCATTTCAGCAGAGGCCATCTCAATCCAATAGGGTGATCGATCCGATCCCTATGCCATACGCTACATTACTACCACAACTCCTGAAACTCAACCTAGTTGAGCTAAGGACGCTGGCACCTCCAGATCCTAATAGTCTACCCAGAAATTATGACTCCAACGCCAGATGTGCTTTTCACTCAAATGCACCTGGCCACAGTACAGAAAAGTGCAGAGCCTTGCACATGAAGGTACAAGACCTGGTAGACTCTAAGGCCCTGAATTTCGCACCACCACCCAATGTTAATAAGAATCCTATGCCTAATCACGGTGGTCCCAGAATCAACGCTATTGAAGAAGACAAGCCGTCTTATTTAATAACCAGTGTGGGTCAGATCCGGACACCGTTGGTGGAGATCAAGGCTCAACTCCTCGAATGTCAAATGTTCTCGGGGTGTGAATTAGGGTGTGCTTACTGCAATATTTCAGTAAATGGGTGTGATAACTTGAGGAATGGCATAGATGGTCTCATTCAGAGCGGACAACTTCAAATCACCACATCATTTCCTACAAATCCAGCATTCTCATCAGCAACAATTCCAGAGTCTCCTACAACTGCAACAACCATTGTTCCTGACAATTCTTCGGCTTCATCAACAAATGTTTCATCTGTCATTTCAACTGACCAGATGTCAACAAATATTCCTGCTACAACTTCAGCACCACTTTATTTTGAAACTCCTACAACAACAACACCCATCCTTCCGACAATGTCTCCTACAACATCAGCAACGAACAATGAAGATGTCTCAACAGTTACGATTTATTATGATCCAGAGAATAATTCCGCATACAACTCACAAAGTGCTACTCCCATCAGAGCACTAGTCACGATATACTACGATCCACAGACTATCACAATTCCTTCCGCAGCTGCAATCAGTCCAGTCACTATCACAGTGCCTGGACCAGTACCTTATGAAAGCAGTAATGCCATCCCCTGGCATTACGGCTCTGATTTATACTGCGAGGGACAAAGAATCACTTTTGAATCATCAAACACTGCACCACAAATAGACAATGTGGGAGGAGGCGGAGGCTTCACTCGAAGCGGACGTCTCTTTGCTCCACAAATTCAAAGACCCACTGCCGAAGCAGAAGCTGCTGCCAAGGCAAAAGGGAAGAGTATGGTGCAAGAAGAGCAAGTTGTTAAGGAAACTTTGAAAACGCCCTTCGATCAAGAGGTTGATGAGTTCATGAGAATCATCAAGAAAAGTGATTACAAAATAGTGGATCGGCTTCATCAGACGCCCTCCAAGATCTCAATCCTATCATTGCTTATGTGCTCCGAAGCCCATCGGAATGCACTACTAAAAGTCTTGCACGCAGCTTATGTGCCTGAAGAGATCACCGTCAATCAGTTGGAAGCTGTAGTTGGAAATGTTAATGCTAGTCATGGACTAGGGTTCACCAACACTGATTTGACCACGGAAGGCCGTAACCATAATAAGGCTTTGCACATAACCATGGAATGTAAAGGTGCAGTCCTTTCCCATGTGCTGGTAGACACGGGGTCATCCCTCAATGTCTTACCTAAAAAAGCCCTTGTGAAGCTAGAGTATGACGGATTGGCATTGCGACCCAGCAACCTAGTGGTGAGAGCCTTTGACGGTTCTAAGAGATCGGTTCTGGGAGAGATTGAGTTGCCCATAACGATTGGCCCGCAAACTTTCAAAACGACCTTCTACGTGATGGATATACAGCCTGCCTACAGCTGTCTATTGGGTAGGCCATGGATTCACGCCGCTGGCGCCGTGACCTCAACCCTTCACCAGATGTTAAAATTCGAGTGGGAGGGTCAAGTCGTTACAATCTGTGGGGAGGAGGATATTTTCGTTAGCCACCTGGCCACTTATAAATACATTGAGATGGATGGGGAGATCCATGAAACAATGAGCCAAGGTTTCGAAGCCTTGAACATAAATGAAACATCTGCTGTACCTGGAACCTCAATGACATCATACCAACAAGCCCGGAAGGTTGTTGAAGAAGGGAATGCCCAAGGCTGGGGCAAACTGCTACCGGTGGAGAAGAAAGAGGATAGATTTGGGTTGGGTTACAAACCAACTCAACAAGATCAAGCAGAGGCTGCAAAAGAGCCCAATTTTGTTAGTGGGGGAATGCTCACCCCTGATGTTGTCAACAGTTTAGAAGACGAGCTGGAAGAAGAACGCAACCTGGAAAGCTGGATTCGTCCAAAGATCCCGGGGAGCAGTATCTCGAACTGGTCTTCCCAGGAAATTATAAGAGTTACTCATGCAGAGTAATTATTATTTCCTGTATTTTTATAGCATGCATCAAAGTCTTGCATCTTGCCCAAGATGACAAGACTCATTTTGTAATCGGGCCATCTGTACTTTTTGTGCAACAAGATTAATCAATAAAATATCAGACATCTTTTGCAAATGAGTCTTTTTCTTTTCCGCTCACTGTTTTTTTCCATTTTTCTTTTTGTACAAAAAATAAATGGCAGTGTTTTCAAAATGACAACTTTATTTCACTTTTCTAAACAAAATTAAAATCAAATCACTAAAATGAACAAGCTGAACCCTTGCAGAGTGTGCCTTCCAGACATCACCGACAACAGCATGGCTATGACTTCGTATGACTTTGACAATCCAATCAATCAAGCTGATGAAGGGGTTGAAGAAGAATATGAGCTTCCTGAAGAGCTAGCTAGGTTGTTAAGACAAGAGGAAAATATTATTACTCCTCACCAGGAGGAGGTTGAAACGATCAATCTTGGTACAGATGAAGACGTGAAAGAAGTTAAAATCGGGGCCTGCTTACAAGACTCAGTGAAGAGACAACTGATTGACTTGCTTCAGGAGTATGTGGACGTGTTTGCTTGGTCTTATCAAGATATGCCAGGGTTGGACACCGACATTGTTATGCACAAGTTGCCTTTGAGAGAAGAATGCCCGCCGGTCAAACAGAAACTGCGCCGTACTCGCCCGGACATGGCAATGAAAATCAAGGAAGAGGTACAAAAGCAATGGGACGCCGGTTTCCTTGCTGTAACTAGCTATCCACCGTGGGTTGCTAACATAGTACCTGTGCCTAAGAAAGACAGCAAAGTAAGGATGTGTGTTGACTACCGGGATCTGAATAGAGCCAGCCCGAAAGATGACTTCCCATTACCTCACATCGATGTATTGGTGGATAACACGGCTCAGTTTTCGGTATTCTCCTTCATGGACGGATTTTCAGGATACAATCAGATCAAGATGTCTCCTGAAGACATGGAAAAGACAACCTTCATCACACCCTGGGGCACGTTTTGTTACAAGGTGATGCCATTCGGATTGAAGAATGCTGGTGCAACATATCAACGGGCTATGGTGACATTATTCCACGATATGATCCATAAAGAAATTGAATGTTATGTGGATGACATGATTGCCAAGTCCCTCACTGAAGAAGACCACTTGGTAAATCTGCTAAAGCTATTCAAGCGTCTGAGGAAGTACCAACTAAAGTTGAACCCCAACAAGTGCACATTCGGGGTGCGATCTGGTAAGCTGCTGGGTTTTATTGTGAGCGAGAAAGGGATTGAAGTTGACCCTGATAAAGTCAAAGCCATTCAAGAAATGCCTGCACCGAAGTCAGAAAAAGAGGTTCGAGGGTTTCTAGGAAGATTGACCTACATCTCAAGGTTCATATCTCACCTTACAGCAACCTGTGAACCTTTGTTCAAATTGTTGAGAAAAGAACAAACGGTCAGGTGGAATGAAGATTGCCAGAAGGCTTTTGACAAGATCAAGGAATACTTACAAGAACCTCCAATCCTTATGCCTCCAGTTGAAGGAAGACCTCTGATAATGTACTTGACAGTATTAGAAGAGTCAATGGGGTGTGTGCTGGGCCAGCCTGATGAGTCTGGTCGAAAAGAGTATGCAATATACTACCTAAGCAAAAAGTTTACCGACTGTGAACAACGTTATTCACTGCTCGAGAAAACTTGTTGTGCTTTAGCGTGGGCTGCTCGCCGACTGAGGCAGTATATGTTGACCCACACTACCTTGCTGATTTCAAAAATGGACCCAGTTAAGTACATATTTGAGAAGCCAACACTTACCGGACGGGTTGCAAGATGGCAAATGATCCTCACAGAATATGACATCCAGTACACTTCTCAGAAAGCCATCAAGGGCAGTGTATTTTCTGAATATCTTGCTGAGCAACCTATTGATGATTACCAGCCTATGAGATTTGACTTCCCTGATGAAGACATCATGTTCATAAAAGCAAAAGATCATGAAGAGCCTGTTCACACTGAAGGGCCAAACCTGGAAGAAGAATGGACTATGATGTTTGATGGGGCTGTTAACATGAATGGTCGTGGTGTTGGTGCAGTACTCATTACACCTAAAGGAGTTCACATGCCTTTCTCGGCAAAACTCACTTTCAACTGCACTAACAACGAAGTTGAATACGAAGCTTGCATTATGGGTCTTGAGGAAGCCATTGACCTCAGGATCAAGGCGTTGACTGTATTCGGAGATTCAGCTTTGGTAGTCAATCAAACCAACGGCAAATGGTATACACACCAGGATCATCTGATACCTTACAGGGATTATACAAGGAGGTTATTGACTTTCTTTACAACAGTCAAGCTTGAGTATATCCCTCGGGACGAGAATCAGTTTGCAGATGCTCTGGCTACCATTTCATCCATGATCAATGTTCAGACTGCCAACTTTGTACCTCAGATCTCAGTGTCCAGACTTGACAGACCAGCATATGTATTTGCAGCAGATGTTGTTAAAGATGATAAGCCTTGGTTCCATGATATTAAGTGCTTCTTGGAGGATCAAACATACCCACCTGGGGCATCTTCCAATGATAAAAAGACTTTGAGAAGGCTTGCTGGTAGTTTCTTCTTGAACACTGATGGTTCCCTATACAAAAGGAACTTTGATTTGGTACTCCTCAGATGCGTTGATAAGACAGAAGCAGATCTGCTAATGCATGAAGTGCACGAAGGATCCTTTGGTACCCATGCTGGAGGGCATGCCATGGCTAAAAAGTTGCTGAGATCAGGTTATTACTGGATCACAATGGATGCCGACTGTTGTGCCTACGCCAGAAAATGCCATAAATGCCAGATTTATGCAGATAAAGTACATGTGCCTCCTAATCCTTTGAATATAATGTCTTCACCCTGGCCCTTCGCTGTGTGGGGCATTGACATGATTGGCAAGATTGAGCCAACTGCTTCGAATGGCCACAGATTCATCCTGGTCGCCATTGACTATTTCACCAAGTGGGTCGAAGCAGCTTCATATGCAAACGTTACAAGACAAGTGGTAGCAAGATTTCTGAAAAGAGATATCATCTGTCGATATGGAGTTCCCGAGCGAATCATTACTGATAATGGTTCCAATCTGAACAACAAAATGATGGCAGAGCTGTGCCGGGACTTCAAGATCCAACATCACAACTCTTCTCCTTACAGGACAAAGATGAACGGCGCTGTTGAGGCGACAAATAAGAATATCAAGAAGATTGTACAGAAGATGGTAGTCACTTACAAAGACTGGCATGAAATGCTACCGTTTGCCTTGCATGGGTACCGCACGTCAATCAGAACGTCCACTGGGGCAACACCGTATCAGCTTGTATATGGTATGGAAGCAGTCCTACCTGTTGAAGTTGAACTACCCTCCTTACGGGTACTAATGGATGTTAAGCTGAGCGAAGAAGAGTGGGTTCGGGCCCGCTACGAACAACTGAGTCTGATCGAAGAGAAAAGATTGGCTGCAATCTGTCATGGGCAGTTGTATCAGAAAAGAATGAAGAAAGCCTTCGATCAGAAAGTCAGGCACCGAGAGTACCAAGTAGGAGATCTTGTGCTTAAAAGAATCCTCCCTCCTCATACAGACCACAGGGGCAAATGGACTCCAAATTATGAAGGACCATTTGTAGTAAAGAAAGTTTTCTCGGGTGGAGCACTGATGCTCAGCACTATGGATGGTGAAGACTTCCCGTCCCCTGTGAATTCAGATGCAGTTAAAAAATACTTCGCATAAAAGACCCGCTGGACGCAAAAACAGAATGTAAGTCCAGGCAAAAATAGGGCATCCCGGCGAGTCAAAAACAGAATAAAAGACTCGGGCAAAAATAAGGGAAAATAAACAAAAAAATGTACACCCGCTGAGTTGAAAAGCCACATTGGACAGCTCAGGCAAAAATGGGTATCCCGATGGATTGAAAACCCGAAAGGGCGATCCATGCAAAATAAGGGAATAAGCGAACAACTGCACTCTGAATTCGTCTGTATCACTTACAACTTGGTAAGCTTAGAAAGGATCAAGCTTCAATCAGAATCAACATTCTTCAGAAAGCAAGATGAGAAGAACGTCAAAAGTCATACGAGTCGTAGTAAAGTGGAAGCTCCTTAAAGCGTCATCAACATTGCCAGCATTTTGTTTCTCAATTTGTAACGATCTCCTCATTCCAGGGGATTTGTTTCTTTGATTGTATCTCTCCAATTCAGGGCGTACGAATCAATAAAGTCAGATTTTCAGTCATGTCTCGTCTTGTACATTTTATTTGCAAAAAATGTCTGATGTCTAAAAGAAACACTGATTGCATAGAATACAGATGTTTATCTTCAAATAAAAAACATGCTTGCAGGAAATATACTTACTCTCAGAAGTGTCTAAACTCTTATGAACGGAATCCAGTAAAGAATACCTCGGGGTTACTTGTGTGTTCCCCTATCTTTGCAAGATTGCAGGTATCCAAAACGCAACTTGGGGCATGTAAGCTTCATCCCAGCAAGCTGGCAAATCAACACTCAATTTTAGCACCCGAAGTGATCTCTACCCAGCTGAGCTGCCACTTGCTACTGCTCCCAGCCGAGTTGCCATTTCATCCTCAGCCAAATGGAAAGTCAGGGAACCATCTCCCCACAGAGTTTCAGTCTCTATCCAGAAGAGCAACGCACGAAGGAATCACAACAGAGTGAAGAAAGCTCCTTCAAACCCCAGCTGGGTCCCTCATTTACTGGAATAGGTCTATCATTGACCCATTTCCCCAAGCAGATATCATCCCATCAGATCTACGAACGATCTTACCCCCAGCTGGGATGTCCTTTTCAAGCAGATCGATCGAAGATCTTCGTGGCAGCGGGATCCGAATCCCGGTTTGGTATCTTTGCATAATCATAGCATTCGCATCATATTCACCCACCAAGCGTAGCATTCCGCTTTAACACGGAGCATTACGGCAAAAATCAAGCATATAGCATAATCATAGGCCATGCTCTGAATCAACACTTGTGAATAATAACAATCCATCATTATACAGAATACTTCACCCAGAATCCCCAGCGGAGGTTCCCCAGCAAAAGCAGTTGCCTCATGTTCACAAACACCAGTATATATATTCCCTTTGACACTTGTCCGTGTCATCTCTCACCAGTGAAGTCGCCTGAGCACTCCTTACAAACAGTACCACCTGCATTACAGATACTGCTCGACACCCATCTGTGTCAAACCCAGCAGAAAGCCAAAGACATCCTCTTTGCACTCACATATATTTACATATGGCAATCCTTTGACACCCGTCCGTGTCATGTCCCCAGCGCAGTCATCTACACTTTGTATATCAGATATTTGTTTATACTACACTCTTTTCCTTTTGAAACTCGTCCGTGTCACTCTCCCCAGCAGTTAAATACTCATCTATATACCAATCACACTTATACTGATACTCGTCCGTATCTTATACCACTCAAATCCCCTCAGAGTCGACACTCGTCCGTGTTCTTTGTTAACCAGATGGTACTCGTCCGTACATTCATCTCAGAACATGCATCAAGCGTTTGTTTCTACATGATACTCGTCCGTATCATAATCTTAAGGATGCTCGTCCGCATCTTTAACCCATACACTGTGTCAAACACTTTTGTCTTCTTGAATATAGATACTCGCCTGTGTCTACTATTCCCCAGAAGAATCCTCTCAGATTCAACACTCGTCCGTGTTCCTTGTTAACCCGTTGATACTCGTCCGTAGCATCATCTCTGAACACGTGTCAGTACTTGTTTCTACCCGATACTCGTCTGTAGTAGTCTTAAGGATGCTCGTCCGCATCTTTAATCTATACACAAACATCTAAACACTCATACCCTTTGTTTCTTGGATGTAAGCACTCTTCCGCGTTTACTATTCCCCAGTAGATCGCCAACAAAACAAATTTTCTTTTTATCTGACACTCGTCCTGTGTCATGATAAACCCTGAGAGCAGCCGTACCCTGCTAGGTGGTCGTCCTCCACCTCTTGATGGTCGTCCTCCATCATGCTCATCCGATGGCCGTCCCCATCGTTGATATTTAGCAGCCGTCCCCTGCTAGGTGGTCGTCCTCCACCTTTTGATGATCGTCCTTCATCATTTTATCCAATGGCCGTCCCCATTGTTGGTTTTGGTTATCTGGAATTCGTCCTATGTCATGATAAACCTTGAGAGCAGCCGTCCCCTGCTAGGTGGTCGTCCTCCACCTCTTGATGGTCGTCCTCCATCATGCTCATCCGATGACCGTCCCCATCGTTGACCTTTCATCCGGCATTCGTCCTATGTCGTGATACTTTCGGCAGCCGTACCCTGCCAGGTGGTCGTCCTCCACCTTAGATGGCCGTCCCTCATCTTAACCCAACAGAGCAGCCGTCCCCTACTAGGTGATCGTCCTTCACCTTTGATGACCGTACCTCATCATCTGTTTATTTCATTTATTCTTTAACCCGATGGTCGTCCCCGTCGTGGTCCCTTTTTCTTTTTCCTGATGATCGTCCTTCATCAGTTTAGCCCGATGGTCGTCCCCATCGTTGGTTACTTTACTTTATGAACTTGATGGCCGTCCCCGTCATGTTTCATTAATCCCCAGAGAATTTTACAGCTTTATCTTGATGGCCGTCCCCATCATAATTCTTTTATCCCCAGCATGTCGGCCGTCCCCGTCATTGCTTTATTTTCCGCACTTTTCCCAGCATGTCGGCCGTCCCCGTCATTGCTCTTTACCCAGCAGTCGTCCTCTGCTCGACGGTCGTCCTCCGTTGCCCACACTTTACAATATACTTTATTTTCCTTTACAATCCATATCCCTTTTCTTCTTCATTCTGTGAGTGCAAATTTTGGACTGTCTTTGGTATTCAACCACAAGTTATCTTGTTTGCCTGTTAAGCCGTAGCTTACATCCTGCACAGCTAACTCATGTTTGAATAGGGGCAGCTGTAAACACCCCAAATTTTCCCTCACCCATTCACACCATGGCTTGTGATCATTTCATATGCATAAACACAATCATAACATCTCATATCACATTTTTGAGTCTTTGCATTGGTTCTAAGTCATCTGCATCTAGGGTTTGTGATCTGAACAATCCAAGAGCCTCTTGAGCCACTCCAAGGGTCATCAATCACTTCAAGGGGTCCCATGTGTGTTCAAGCATCATATTATGTCCTCTCAAAGTCAAGAATGCCAAAGAATCACAAGAACTGGGATTGGTATGGATGCAGAGCCAGGTTTGACTGCACAGTTGACCTAAAATTAGGGTTTTGGTTTCAGAGGCCATAACTTCAAATTTTTTGGTCATTATTTTTTCTGTTGGTCTCTATATGGTATAGGGAGTATGCATATCAATTTTCATGAAGAAATTCCATGGGGAAGTTATCTGATCAAGAGTTGACTTTCTGGACAAGTCAGTGCAAAATCAGGGCATCTGAGGCCCCCAATGACCCAACCAAGGGGTGATCTTCATCATTTTGAGTGTATATGATCTTTATTTGATCATAGAAGAAGGTTGAAGTTCACAAAATTCAAGAATTACAAGTTTTTGCAAAGTTGACTTTTTTAGGGCATGGTTGACTTTTAATGAAATGTCATTTTATGCAACTTTTTCAACCCTTGCTTTTTGATCCAAAAATGCTTCAAATGGAAAAACTTTGGTCATGAAAGTTGTAGATTAGATCTTTCCCTTTTCAAAAAGTACAAGAACATGACCTAATTCATTTTGGATCAAAAGTTATGGTGTGTCAAAGTTGGCAAAAATCACTAATTTTCAAAATATGCCTCAAATGAGAAACTTGCAAAAACTTTGTACCAAGGCATTTGTGACTTCTAGTTCATATCAAACCACTGTGCAAGCATCACACAAGTTCTAAAAATCAGATTTGAACCAAAAGATCACATGTTCATGGTTTGCAAAGCAAGATATTTTCATGAAAAAGCAAAAGCAAGTAAGTTGCAAAACCATCATCACACTTCCATCCACTTGCTGCCTTGGCTGCTGAACCAACCCTATCCTTTCCCCTCACCTTGCTGCGCAGCCTACACCCCTTGTACCAAGCTAGAAGTTGCCCATGCTTTCTCTTACACAAGAGTGGACTTTTTGCAAAAGCTAGCTCACCTATCACAGCAGGCCAAGTCACATCACCTGACCAATGGGATTTGTTTATGTGGATCAAATGCCAGCCATTTCACACAACAAGGAAGCCTGAAGCAAGCCCTAGTATCACATTCCCATTTTCACTCTCTCAAAGCAAAAGCTTTCGAATCTCATTCCACAAGCCAGAAACACTCAAACAAACTCCACTAATCATCTCACCTTGCTTCACTGAACCAAAACCAGCAAGACCTAAGCCTGAAACCAGCAAGAACATCACTTTTCCATTTTTCACTCTCAAAGCAAAAGCTTTCGAATCTCATTGCACAGGCCACAAACACTTGAACAAACTTCACAAACCTTCTCAAATCATCATCCTGATCACAAAGAACCCCTCACCTTTGCCTGAAACAGCCTGAATCACAAACACCATTCTCACCTGAGCTGGAACAGAACTTGTTCAATCTCCCTAACCAGCCAGCATAAACTTCTTCTAAGCATCCAGACATCATCAAGGGACCAAAGGGGGTGGTTTGCATCAAAGGAAGGGGTCAGAAAGTTGCAAGATTGAAAGCTTCGAAACTCAGGTAGCTCAAGAACTTTTTTTCCAGAAATGATTTTTAAAGTTCTTAAGTTGTTCTATATGCCTCCCTGATCATGAATATGTCTTTGGTTTTGAAAATGGTGGAGAGATGAGAGTTTACCTTGCTTCTGAAACTTTTGCCCTAAACTTTGTTTGATTCGATTCAGTCATTTTAGGAATGATAAATTTGTTTTGATTGAGGGTTTTGATTCGTGAGTGAGTGGGGATCATTTCTGTGTTATTAGATTTCATTTTAGAAGCGTTTGGAGTGAGATTGGGTTTTGGGTTGAACGGAGAAGATGACCGGAACACTGTTCCGGTCACCTGAAAGTAATTAACGGTGGGATTAGGGCATAAGCATTGATTAGCTGAGTTTGAATGTGGTCCGTTCGTTTGCGCGCGTGGTCAGCTCCCGCGTCCTGGGGTTTGAATCTCAGCCATTAGATTGGCTGACTTTTTCTTTTTCCATTTAATTTCATTTTATTTTCATATTTAATTCATTTGTTTTGTACAATTTATTTAAAATAGCAAAAATGTTTTAAAAATTATGAAACTTTTTGTCAAGAGTTTCATTAATTTTTAAAACAAAAAAATATTTTTATTTTTATTTTTAGCATTAAAAAAAGTATTTTTAAATATTTAAAAGTTTATTTTTAATTGATTAATGGAAATTAATTTATTAAAAATACTTTTAGGTATTTAAAAATCACCAAAAAATTCATGAAATGTTTTAAGACATTTAGAAACATTGTCCAACCTTCAAACCAAATTTATTTTTTGATCTTGATGCATTTTGGGAATTTTTCATTGAATTAAAATCATTTTTATGCATTATTTTGATCCAAACTTCAAAAAATCATTTCTGCCTAACCCTAAAGAGTAGGACCTTGATTCTTTTTGCATTGAATTGTGTTTAGCATGTAGTTTGTGAGATTAAATGGCCATGATTTGATCTTTCATTTTCAATTTGTTTGATAATTTTCTTGTTAAGGAACCCTAAAACCCTAGAAATCTTAGAAAAATCATAACTTGAAATTGGTTAGGAGTTGAGACCTCTCCTTTGGGCAGTGAGTTAGTATAGGTTTAGGGATCCTTTGAGTGCATTTTCAATTTTTTATAATGTTGTTTGCTTCTGGTTTTGGTTTTTGTTTGTTGCATTGATCATAAACCCTAATTTGGGCTTTCATATGCATCCATCTTGCATCTTCTTGCATAACATGACTTGCCATGACATTCCATGCCTCCATTTGACTCATTTAACATCATAAGACATATTGAAAGCATTTTTGATCATTGCACCTTGCATTTGTCATGTTGTATGCCATATGCATCTCATAACTTTTCATGTATGTTCTTGGTTCTCAACTTGCTCCATTTGCATTCATAAGCTTGTATGATCATCCACATGTTTTGTTTCATGTTTGTAGCATCTCATAGCATCATCATCATCATAAATATGCTTCTGGTTTTGGTTTACATCATGTCATTCCATCCCATTTTGCATTGCATTGCATTTCTTTTCTAACCTTTCAGGTGGTAAGTGATTTTGAGAAGTGAATTTGCCTTCACTTCTCATAACTTTTCTTTTCATCTTTCTTGCATCCATGCTGCACTTTATCTTGTGTTTGAGATTGAGCTTGCTCATTCTTCTTCTTCTTACTTTCTTTCTTCAAGTGACTTGACTTCTTGAATGAAGCAAGTTACTTTGCTTCTCTTGATCCTTTCATCTGTTTCCTGGTGGTTCCATTGAAGATTTCTTTCTAAGACCTCACAAACCTTAGGAACAACCAAGCATGACAATGATTAGGGTTTTGATTAGTCCCCCCTCTTAGTTTTCACCTTTGTGTCTCTTTGAGTCTTCTCTTCTCACCTCATAATCAGGGACTAAACCCTAAAGGCTTTAAGGCTTTGTGATTAAGCTTATGCCTGCATCCTTCTCTTAGGATGGAGTGTATAACTTTAATCCTAAGTGTTAAACCCTTAATGTGTTTAAATCTCTTAATCAATCCACTTAATAATCATCAAGACATCAAGCTTGTAACTTGGGCCTTGCATTAGGGTTCTAATTCTTCCTTAATTGGTTAAGAAGGACTAACCCTAGTGTTAATGGACAAGTCCCCCTCAAGTTGTCTTATAAACCCTAAAATTCACTTCATCATCATATCATTAAATAAAATCCACTTAATCAAAGGCTTGTTTTGTCATGAGTTTAATCCCTAATCATGGATTAAGTTGAGGAGCTTTCCTCAGCTTAAACATTCTCATCTATTATCCTACTATTAGGATGGTGTAATGAGTCTGTTTAATCCTTGATTATGGCTTAACCTCATTACTTAACACTAAACAAAAACCAAAAACATCTAAATAATCACAAGTAGGTTAATGATCTTAATCCTACACCAAAGGTGATTAAGTGTGAGAATCTGACTTCACACTTAAGGCATTCTCATTACCCCTAATCAGAGGGAAGATGTGATGAGTTTACTAAATCCATTGGTTTAGACTTAAGCTCATTAACTTATGACAAAATCCAAAAAAACAATAAAAGACTGAAAACTCAGAAACAAACAATAATCGTCTCCTCAGGGATTCTTTTCTCATCTCATTCACTCACAAACGAGAACTCGCTTCTTCCGTCTAATGCAAGACAGTTTGCACCTGAGCCAGACAGGTCATACACTTGAGCATTGACAAGCAAGCAGTTCACAAGTCAATTCATCTTTCAGTCTCTTTGGGTCGAACTACGGTGTTCTGACTTCCTCATTGCACGAGAGGATACGTAGGCATAACTTAACAGTTATCGAACAAAAGTCTCTGTATATTCCCCCTCCTTCCAGCTTCATTCTCTTAAGCCTCATAGTCATGAGCATTTCACTCCTGTCCCTACACTGACACTTCTCATTTATACACTTTACACTTCCTTTACACTGACACCTGTACATTTTGCTTTCTAGCTCTTTACACACAGATTGCACTGACACTACCCCTTTAAAACACAAATCTTTTAAGCGTGGATCCCGTCGAGTACGACGGACAATCTGGGTGCTAATACCTTCCCAGGTTGTAACCAACCCCCTTTCTCAGTCTCTCTGGTTCGCAACCGTCTTATCCATCTTTTTCTAGGTCTATGCAGCATTGCCTTTCCCCCGGGATAAAAATGCCTAGCTGGCGACTCTATTCATCTCCAGTGAGTTCACTGCTGTGTGTTCTCATTGTTCCTTTCGCCGATCGTTCGCGTCTGTAGCTTTATTTGGGCCAGTCCCATCTATCGGGAGCGACACCATGACAACAACTTAACCTTGCTTAGCAGCTTCAGTTAAGTACAATACTTCTCTTGCTTACAAGCTTCGAGAATCACAGGTGAAACAGCCATAATAGAGTTACTTGTTACGCACGGTTGCCACCAGAACACAACCCTAATAATGTTTACATTTTCGGTTGATTGGGTTGATTCTAAAATAGGTTACATGGTTTCTTTTATAACCTATTCCCAACTGGATTTGGGCCTAAACAATCACAACAATAGCTGCTACAAATATGCCAAAAGATATTCAAATCTAAAAACTCCTAAAATATCTCTAAATATAGAAACTCTATATTTTTAAATATTTGTCTTCAATTTAAATTGAGTCTTTAAGATCTTCTAAAACAACACCCTTTAAATCAGCGCCACATATGATTGCATAATATCTCCAGAATATTCTGCATCTTTAAAAAGTAATTCCACCTGTGATATCAGAATATTTTGTAGAATATTCTGCATAATTCAGATCTGATAAATCCCACTGTCATCACCTTGAATTAGGGTTAGTTAGTTTGTTACCTCCTTGATTCAAGGTGAGTTAGTTATTCTGTTATACTGAATTCAGATAACTAATCTCCCTAAAGATGCGCCTTGTATTGCTTATCTCTTTCCAATTAATTCCAGATAAATTCCCCTGAATTTACTCAGTTCTGTTGCGCATCATTTAAGTATGGTAGCAGGTTTACGATGTCCCAACATCTGATGGGACATCCTGATGTCTTGACTTACTGTTACTCTGTTTGACAATGTCACAACATCTGGTGTGACATCCTGATATCTTGACTTAAGTTCATTAAATGTTACTCTATTTGACAGTGTCACAACATCTGGTGTGATATCCTGAACTAAGTTCAACACTTCTTGTTTGATATCTATATGTAACACATGACAGTAATGTTGTCATGACAGTTGCAGATGTTTCAACATTTTCTTTGACATCTGTCATGACAATTGCAGATGTTTCAACATTTTCTTTGACATCTGTCATGACAATTGCAGATGTTTCAACATTTTCTTTGACATCTGTCTGTAACATATGACAGTAATTCTGTCATGACATTTGCAGATGTTTCAACATCTTCTTTGTCATCTGTCTATAACATATAACAGTAATTCTGTCATGACATTTGCAGATGTTTCAACATCTTCTTTGACATCTATCTGTAACATATGACAGTAATTCTGTCATGACATTTGCAGATGTTTCAACATCTTCTTTGTCATCTGTCTATAACATATAACAGTAATTCTGTCATGACATTTGCAGATGTTTCAACATCTTCTTTGACATCTATCTGTAACATATGACAGTAATTCTGTCATGACATTTGCAGATGTTTCAACATCTTCTTTGACATCTTCCAATTATTATAACCACATTTATCTGTGCCACCATGTCAGGACATCATGTTTGACATGTTCTTCCAGAACCTATACCATGTTAATTTAACATATGGAACTTTTTATTCAACATTTTCCAGCCATATTAGTTTTACCAAACATAATGCCAATCATAAAATATTAGCATTAACAATCTCCCCCTTTGGCTTATTTTGGCTAAAACTAATTTACATACAGGTGTAGTAGTACCTTATGTAGAAGTTCCTTAACATCACATCTTCATATCAGACCTCACACTATTAATTCTCCCCCTTTTTAGCCATAAAAAGATAAAGGTACGATAAAAAACATAGAGGTATATAATCTCCATAAGCTTGAAACACACACAAGCTTCACAATTCCTCAAGAATCAAACATAAACTGCAGAGAGCAGCTTTATACAATATAGCCTTCTAGACTCCTAGGATACTCCTTATCCGGTTAAGGTATTACTCCCCCTTAACTCCACAAAATCAGTTTCACATACTTGTAACACACTCCCCCAGTCTAGGATACTCCATGCTTCTCTGTACATTGATGAAAGGAAAACATAAGACGCATCTTCATGTCTTCAAGAGCTCACCCTCTGTTCAATTCCCAATTGAACACATTCACTTCTTGTACCAAAGCATACCTAATTCCTTTCTTGGTTTGTAGTTACCACAGACTACACAAGATGAACATCTTCTAGCACACAGGTTCTTGACACTAAGCCTTTACACACAAAAGGCCATACAACCAGATAAAACACATCCAAACTAATTATGATATTAGAATGAATGTCCACAAAAAAACTTCCAAGCAATCAATACCTGATATACTTCAGTCTCTTCTACATGTTTCTTCCAATATAGATCATCTACTTCATCATTCTCCCATATGATTAGGTAGTCTAATAATAGAAACCATGTAGATAAACACCCCAGATAATGTACTAACACTTAGTTAGAACATTTTTCATACACCAAGACCTTATCAGCATGATCCTAGATGTGCTCCACCAACTGGACTTACTATAGCATAGTAATCCAAGAACTGAAAATCTTCAACTACACTGTGCCACCAGTTAGAATCAGAAATCCAGAAAGAGTGATAAACTCTCATCCACCTTCAAGAAGAATAAATCCTCTTGAGTCTTCAACTCATCAGTCCTCTGCCCAAGAGCAATTTGTTCCAAGACAATCCTCAAGAACAACCAGCTGCCACACTCTGATTATCTTGATTCTTCGAATCCACTTTAAAGATCAACCAATTACCACATTTTGATAACCTCCTTTATGAATCCTCATATGAAAAAGCCAATTGCCACTTTTGTCTTCTTCACGTTTATAATAAATCTTCCAAAGATATCCTGATCAATAAAGTTGATTTTCACCAAGATGTCAAGATAAAAGGCCTTATGAAGCATTCAATCCCTATAGATCATTCTATCTTAATTTATGTGTCACTTCACCAATTAGACTCTGATGTTGAACTAGATGTTTAAAAATTATTAGCCCACATCCATCTGTTAAATTCAGGTCCTTCTTCTGCCACTTTAAAGAACCTCATTCCTTTATAGAACAAGAGTTCCATGCTCTCATAGACTTGATTTATCCATCAAGCTTGAGTAAACAACCTCCATTCTATTGGTTTTGCAGAAATTCCTACCGATAACACATATTGATGAGAAACTTCCAATGTTTCTCCAAAGTCTTCAAACCTGCCACTGTCTGATTATTCAGAAGGAATAGTTAAGAACTACACCTCATAACTATACCAAGGATGCCACCTTTCCTTGAGTAAGGCAGTCTTAACAAATTTATGATATCGCCACCTATCTTAACTCCATGATGAGCATTCTGGACTACACCTAGATCAGAAATAAACCAATCCAAGTAGTCATCAAGATTGTGATATGTTCAT
Organism: Lathyrus aphaca; assembly: GCA_963966055.1. Lineage (NCBI taxonomy): Eukaryota > Viridiplantae > Streptophyta > Magnoliopsida > Fabales > Fabaceae > Lathyrus > Lathyrus aphaca. The sequence continues at coordinate 500,394,482 of OZ014524.1, read as the reverse complement.
GGTCTTTCATCTCCATCTTCAGAATCAACAATATCCAGACCAGTTCTTGCCAAGAAACTTTCCAGAAATACATAACTCCTGTCACACAAGACTGAAGCCAATGCTACAGCTTATGCAATACCTCTCCCATGATTCTGCACAAACTCTGATGATAAGATGTTCCAACATCTTTTTGAACATCACCAATCTTGAATCACAAGGATAATCAATCAAATATTTGTGAACTCCACAAACAACAATTGATCTTAAATCCTTGTATAATACCTTATCAGATAGTTCTACACAATCTGATCTTTTAATTTTGAATGATTTTAAGGTTAGCTCCAGATAAGATTAGCAAGATCTCCTCATGTCATGGATAAACAATACTCCAGCTGAGCATAAACTCCACTAATTCTCAACTTCACACCCCTGATGAACATACAAAGAGCACAACTGATAAATATCCACACTTGATTTTATATTCCAAAACAGATGCTCTTAGTTTGCTTGCTACAAAGGGTTCATACTGCCACTATCCATGACTAGTAGTGGAAGAGACTACCAGTTCAACAACCATTCTGATGAGACTTCCCAATCTGACATTCTTCCCTTGCTTCTAGCAATTGTTGATCACATTGCTAGCTTTAATCATGACCAAAGTCATGCATTTATCACATACATTTGTAGATACATTTAGAAGCTTCTTCATCTTCAGATTCATTAGTATTCTGAGCAACCTCTTCCAGCTCCAACCTTTGAATTACTTCCTAAAGCTTTTTCTTCCTGGAATCCAGCTCTTTGCAAGTGTTCTTCAGATCTGCAATCAAGGCAGCTTTGGATATGGGAGTCTTTTCTTTTGAAGGTCCAGCAGATGTCCTAGTGGGAGCTTCAACATCAGCAGCATGATGGCTCAAGAAAAGTTTGTAATGGAAGGCCAAAGGACTTTCTCTTTTGCAGACTGAATCCTTCTCAGTGAGGATACCTGGATACTGGCTGAGAATGATTCCACATAGCAGAGAGGGAAAAGCAATGGGAGGATTTGTTGCTGATGTTCCTGCATGCTTTAGGGTTTGATCAAAGATGTAAGCCCCAAAGTCCAGCTTTGTTTGGGTTCCCACAGCACATATGAATCTGCCCAATCCAGTTGCTATTGAAGAAGTATGGTTGGTAGGGACCCAGTTTACAGTGCCAATCCTATGCAGCATTGCATACTTCCTTGTTCGCAAGCTAACAGAAAGTTTGACCTTGACTGGCCAAGCTTTGACTTGATTGGCAGTAATGACCTTGCACACCTGGTTGTCTGTCTTACCCAGCTCATTAGGTCCATCAGATTCTCTCCCTAGATAATAGTTGATAACCCTAGGAGAGAATTCCACACATCTCCCTCTTACATAGACTTTTCTGAATTCATCTGATTTACCATCAGCACAGTCCTCTTGTAGGTTGACAATGAATTCCTTGACTAGCAGCTCATAGCAAGGTGAAAAGTTTGATACTGTTTTGAATAAACCAGCAGAAGAAATTAGGTCAATTACCTCAGTGCACTCAAGTGCATTGCTGCCCAGCTCTCTTTCAAGTGCTACCCTTCTTTGGTATACAAATTTCCATCTGCTCACACTTGACACATGATGGAATGAAACATTGTCTAGAGGAGCTTCTGGAACAACAGAGGTGGACCTTGAGGGTGCTGGTTTCTTCTTTGGTTGGGATGTTGGAACATTCTCTTCAACATCTGAATCTGGTGGAGTTACAGCTTTCCTCTTTTGGGTATTCACCTTGCTCCATTGTTTAGTAGGACCAAATACCACTTTGGCCCTGTCTTTCTTTGGAGTAGGCTGCTTCTTTTCAGGAGTTGAATGTCCTGCAGTCTTCTTTTCCTTTCTAGCCCTAAGCCTTTTGGCTATGCTAGGGTCCATAGAAGCAATGATCTCTGTGTCAGAGTCATTATCTAAGTCTTCAACATGTAGCATAGATGCCTCCTCTTCCAGGTTAGGAGTAGGTTCCAAACATATGTGATCATCACACATTTGTCTAGCACCCAAAGCATCCATCATGTTAGCAGGATATCACACCAGTTTCCTTCTTCTGGAACACAAAACTAAGCTTGGTTCTGAAACATTATTGCTTTCAAGATTACTATCTTTTCTTCAATCAGCTCCAACTGAAGTGTTATAACATTATGAAAGATACTTTGCACACATACAATAGTCAGTATCATCTCAAAGAGTATTCAACTTCATAGCTTCAGAGATCCTTAAAAAAAACCACAATCTTTTAGGTCTTTGACTCAACATTTACCATAAACTGTTGATGTGTAGTGTGGTGTCAAGCCATTAGGATTGACATATCAACTCAGCTTCTTTCTTGATGAAACTTCCTTCAGTTCATGATTTAGACAATCATAAACATGTATCTTCACAAGAGAGATTTTCTTCAGCTATACCTAAACAACATAGGACACCATAACCAGGAAGAATATCCTCATTAGGTCACCATAAATAAGCTTAAGAGATAACTTATCAAGATTTTCACTCCCGCATGAATGATTTGATAATTATACTCTTTTGTTTTGGCTCCAACCTCTTCTTTCATCAAGAACCACAACATTCTGAACTAAGTGTTCTCCAGTTCTGTAATCACATGATAGAACATCAAACTTGACATTATGAACTGAAGTTTTACAACAGCCTTTGTAGGAAGTACTGGGGACCCACTATCAAACATAACACATCATAAATAATAGAGCAATTCCTTGGAGATAAATAAACTCCTCCACAGTAAGATCCTCCAAAAAAATATTGAAACATGATGTCAAGACATCTTGTCTGACATCAGCAACCCTATGTGAATAAAACACCATTATACCATATTCCTTATAAATTGTATGATCATCAATTCAGATACAGATATAACTCCCCATACAAGAACAACCAGAACATTTCCCAACCACAATGCATCTAATCCAAGTAACACACAAACTTGGTATAACTTCAGAATATATCAGAGGCACATGCAGCAGTACAGAAGTTGAACCCAAACCTCACAGAAAACAAAATACAAGCCTCCTTCAAATATAGAATTCTCTGAACCAAGATGTCAGGACATTCTGTCTGACATCATAGCTACACAGCAATTCACCAGCAAATTTCCAGCCCTGATAACACCAGACTGGTCCAATATACACCATATGATGAATAGTCCATCCTCCACTTCTAGGGACCATTCAAACGCCAATATGAACCTCTCAAGTTCCATCAACTTTTCATTATATCATCCTTCTTCCTTTACCATGAACCAGAAAGTATCCCCCTTAGATCTCATCCAGAAACAGACCAGGATGCCTGCTCTGATACCAATTGAAATTCTGGTATGACAGACTCAGATGTCGAATATGATGTTGAGACATCTTATCTGTTACTTATAAACATGGTAAGGCATACATATCAGTACTTAAATAATTCTGATATATCAAAGTCAAACATACTTCAGGATGTTGTGACATCTGATAGGACATTCAGTTCAGGTACTGTATAAAACATAAAACAGAAGAGATATAAAGAACACAACAGAATTGTTAACCCAGTTCGATCAAATCAATCTACTCTAGGGGCTACCAAGCCAGGAAGGAAATCCACTATGTAGTATTAATTCAAAGACTTCTCAGCAAACACCTACAGTATACAGTCTTCTCACTTAATCACTACCAATGCAACTTCTACTTAGGAACTCCTAAATATGAGAAACTCGTCCTCACTTCCAATCACCTCAGTGATGTCTCGCAGTTCTCAACTCTCAGTTGCTGATATTGACGACTTCATACCTACAACAATTCATAAATAGAATCCATGCTTCCATGACAACAACTTAACCTTGCTTAGCATCTTCAGTTAAGTACAATACTTCTCTTGCTTACAAGCTTCGAGAATCACAGGTGAAACAGCCATAATAGAGTTACTTGTTACGCACGACTTCCACCAGAACACAACCCTAATAATGTTTACATTTTCGGTTGATTGGGTTGATTCTAAACTAGGTTACATGGTTTCTTTTATAACCTATTCCCAACTGGATTTGGGCCTAAACAATCACAACAATAGCTGCTACAAATATGCCAAAAGATCTTCAAATCTAAAAACTCCTAAAATATCTCTAAATATAGAAACTCTATATTTTTCAATATTTGTCTTCAATTTAAATTGAGTCTTTAAGATCTTCTAAAACAGCACCCTTTAAATCAGCGCCACATATGATTGCATAATATCTCCAGAATATTCTGCATCTTTAAAAAGTAATTCCACCTGTGATATCAGAATATTTTGTAGAATATTCTGCATAATTCAGATCTGATAAATCCCACTGTCATCACCTTGAATTAGGGTTAGTTAGTTTGTTACCTCCTTGATTCAAGGTGAGTTAGTTATTCTGTTATACTGAATTCAGATAACTAATCTCCCTAAAGATGCGCCTTGTATTGCTTATCTCTTTCCAATTAATTCCAGATAAATTCCCCTGAATTTACTCAGTTCTGTTGCGCATCATTTAAGTCTGGTAGCAAGTTTACGATGTCCCAACATCTGATGGGACATCCTGATGTCTTGACTTACTGTTACTCTGTTTGACAATGTCACAACATCTGGTGTGACATCCTGATATCTTGACTTAAGTTCATTAACTGTTACTCTGTTTGACAGTGTCACAACATCTGGTGTGACATCCTGAACTAAGTTCAACACTTCTTGTTTGATATCTATATGTAACACATGACAGTAATGTTGTCATGACAGTTGCAGATGTTTCAACATTTTCTTTGACATCTGTCATGACAGTTGCAGATGTTTCAACATTTTCTTTGACATCTGTCTGTAACATATGACAGTAATTCTGTCATGACATTTGCAGATGTTTCAACATCTTCTTTGACATCTGTCTATAACATATGACAGTAATTCTGTCATGACATTTGCAGATGTTTCAACATCTTCTTTGACATCTATCTGTAACATATGACAGTAATTCTGTCATGACATTTGCAGTTGTTTCAACATCTTCTTTGACATCTTCCTCCAGAATATATACCATGTTAAACATATGGAACTTCTTATTCAACATTTTCCAGCTATATTAGTTTTACCAAACATAATGCCAATCATAAAATATTAGCGTTAACAATTTCTATTATTTCTTCAGCAAAGTCAGCATCGCATTACCCTACTATTTTATATTCTTTGGATTTTCTATAGAAAATACCGAGATTAGTAGTACCTTTCAGATACTTGAAAATTCGTTTAACTACTATTAAGTGAGATTCTATACGATCTAATTCGAATCTAGCACACAAACAAACGCTATATAGAATATCCGGTCTTGAAGTAGTTAAGTATAGGAGAGAACCAATCATACCTCTGTAGAGCTTTTGATCTGATTTCTTACTTACCTCTTCCTTTTCCAGAATGCATGTAGGGTGCATAGGAGTTTTGGAAGGCTTACTTTCTGACATGTCAAATTTCTTCATAAGTTCTTTAACACTCTTGATTTGATGTATGTAGGTTCCTTATGATGTTTGATTGATTAATTTTAATTTCCAGACAGAAATTGAGTTCCCCCATTAAGCTCATTTCAAATTCTACCTGCATAGTCTTAGAAAATTCTTTTCCCAGAGTGCTTTTAGTAGATCAAAAATATTTTTTTAAAATGTTTTACAGAATAAAGTTGTGTCCACCTTCCCTCTGGTAAAATCATATTCTAATAGAAAGTTACTTAGTCTTTCATACCAAGCTCTAGGAGCTTGTCTCAGACCATATAACAATTTCTTAAGTTTATAAACATATTCTGGATATCTTGTGTTTTCAAAGTCAGAAGGGTGATGCACATAAACTTCATCATTAATGTAACCATTTAAAAAGACACATTTGACATCCATATGATAAAGAGTGATGTTATAATTTACAACAAATGAAATTAAAAGTCTGATAGATTCTAACCTTGCAACTAATGCAAAGGTTTCTGTATAGTTTATCCCATCTTGCTGACTATAACCTTCTACAACTAGTCATGCTTTATTTCTGATAACTTCTCCTTATTCGTTTAGCTTGTGTTCGCCAAGCGTCATTGCTTGTGCCTATGTATTCCCTTTGTGCAATAGGAAAGTCAGAACATCGTAGTTCGACTCAAAAAGACTGACAAAACATTCTTGTGTTTTTGGGATTGAACTGCTTATGCCTATGCGCAGGTGCTGCAGGCTCGTCTGGAACGAATGCGTTTACCGTCTTGAAAAAGACAAGTAGGAGCAAGTTCTTTCGTTTAGAGTGAGGAGATGAGAAGAGAATTCCCGAAGGAAAGTCGCTTATTATTTGTTGAATGTTTTTTAGAAGCTTTTTATTTGTGAGTTTGCATATGAGAGTGAATCCAAGTCTCATTCAAAGGAGTATGTACTTCTTACATCAACCCGAAATGGAATGGATAAGAAGCACACCTAGGTAAGGATAAGACATCCAAACATTGTTCCAAAGACTAAGGCTCAAACACACTAGCCTATTGTACTTATTAATTTTGTTTTTTGTTTTTTTTAATTAAGAAGTTTTTTTTAGTTTATGTTTGTGAAGCATCCTCATGCTAACACTTACTCATCATGATAGATACCCTACACCTCATCCTCGTATGGAATGTGTGCAACTATCCCATGGCAAGTTACCTTGGCACATGGAGAAGCTTAACCTTTATTAGGTGTTTTGATTTAGTTTAGAGATGAGATGGAGAAGACACCAAAAGGATATCAAAAGGTAATAAAGTCTAAAGGGAGAATAACAATCCTAAGATTTGTCATGCTTGGATATCCTAAGTTAGTGAGGTTCAAGAACTCTATCCTAAAGAACAAGGAAGAAGAAGATGAAAAGAAGAGGAAGAAGATGATTAGGAAACAACTTACTTCCAAGATGGAAGCTAACTTGATCCTAAAGGGGATGAATAAGAATTATGCAAAGAAAAAACATCTTAAATTCTTGCACAAACACAAGTATGATGTGTAAAAGAGAAAGGAGAAGGTGGAATGTGGAAGTACATCCACACTCCTAAGACTTACCTAAGCCCCTAAAATGGTTAAAAAAATAAAAAATAAACACAAACAACACCTACCACAATGCTTCAACACTTACATAAACATGAAAACACGTAAACAAGAAAAACAACATATAACAGCTCACATACAACACCATGACAGATGATAAAAGCCAAAAATAGAACACAAACTGCACACTTTTTACAACACTTATGCAACAAGACAACAATCAAATGCAAGGAAGATTCGAATGCAAAATAAAAACACCATAATTAAAATGCAAAACCTCATGCATCATGCAACAATTACACACCAAGAATTCATCATAATCATATATAAATGAGAATGGATGAACCTCAATCAAACCAACATGAATATGCATCAAACAATTCCAAATGCATCACGTAATCAAGAAACAAACATGCAAAATCAAAGATGTTAATGATCAACATACCAAGTACATGTACTAATGCATACATCTCAACACATAGAAATAATGCAAAAAGAATGGACGCCATCAATCATCGAATCATGTATAAACTTTTGAACAAATATCGAAATTCATGCAATTTCAAACTCATGTGTGCAAATTAAGAAAACATGAAACACATGCATAGATAATGCACATCAGCATATTGAATAATTATTATCATGCAAACAAGTCTATGCAAACATGCAATCATCATGTACAATGCTTCATGGATGCAAAACATCATTTATGTCAATTATCAGGAATGAACAAACTCACACGTCGAAGGAATGAAAACATACACCAACATGCATGAAAACAACTCCTAAAAATTACCTAAAATGATATTACAATGATCCTTGAGGATTAAAGATAGAATGGTATGAAAACAACTATGAAAAGGAAAAAAACCTAATCCGCTTCAGTGTTAACTGGTTAACCAATGTGTTAACCGGTTAACGGTCTCAGAACCTGAAAAAACACATAAAATTACACTATCTTAACCACTTAACCAATGTGTTAACCAATTAACACTGAACTAGTGGCACAAAAAACCTGCAAAAAAATCACTTCCAACAACAACTTTTATCTTTAATCACCAGAGGTTCCAACAATAAATTATGTACGAAAATTACATCGAATCAAGCACAAATCAAACATGCATTTGATCCACAGATATCAACATAAAATTAATCCACAAATTGATCAATCAACACAATTACATTATGGATCTACATCAACACCATGCAAATGAGCTAAAAATAGAAGTAGATATGAAATTAACCAACCTACAAAGCTGAGATATGCTTTGGTGAGTGTTGATTAAGCTGAAATTGATGAATCAAGATGAGAAATCCAAAGATCCAATGCTCCTCTTCAAGAAATTGCAAAATAAATCGAAGGTGTTAAACTTGATACAAAAAGCTCAATCCAAAAGCACTTCCAAACAACAAATTTAGATCCAAACCAGTAGCAAAAACAAGAATTAGATGTGTATAGATCAATGGTTGAAGGTTTAGTTCAAAGATCAACTAATTTCAAGGTGAAATTTGATAATCTTTGAAGAAAATAGAACTTTGATTGTGTAAGAGTTTGAAGAGAGTTGAGAGAAAAGTGTGAGAGAAAACAAGAAAATTGAGAGGGAAATGAAAATTAAGAAGTCTGTGTGTTGAGGTTTGGAGAGAAATTGCATAAATACCACTTATGTTTGGGGCCCAAAATATGGTTTGGAACTAGGATTGATGTTTTCTTAGAAAGGTGATTAGGAATTAGCTTGGGAATTAGGCTTGGTAATCATTCTAGATCCTTCTCCATAATTCCACATTTAAATGAAATGAAATAAAAAATGGAAAAATGGTTAAATCCCCTCATGCAGAAAATCTGTATATTTGGCAGAAAACATGCGCCTTAACCGGTTAACAAATGTATTAACCGGTTAATGCAGGTGAAATTTAAATTTTCCATCCTTTTGGTGGGAAACCTTGGAAATGCACATGCGTTTGTCTGTTCTGAGCTTATTTTGACTCTAAGACTTGATGATTGATAATACAACCTAAACACTCCTGATCACATGCCTTATGCTTAATGATAAATGCTTATATATATATATATATATATATATATATATATATATATATATATATTAATGTAATGCAGATATATGCTAAATGCCATGAAAGTGAGTGGGAAAATTTTGGGGTGTTACAACAACCCCTATTCAATCATCTATTAATCTGAAAAGGATGTGAGCACCGACTATCAGACGTTCGAGATAAACTGTAATTGAATACCAAAAACATACCATAAAATTTTCACTCTAATGGAGAAGAAGAAAAGGGATATAAACCCAACCAAAAAATCCTCTGCTTGGAGAACTATGATGCGGAGGAAAGTAACCAACGATAACAATGGAGAACTATCTTTTGAACAACGCCAGGAGACTACTGGCTTATGCAAAATAAGAGATTCACCGAGCCTGAATCTTGCGTCCGAGGAACGCTGAAAAGAAAATATGATTCACTGAGACTGAATCTTGCGTTTGAGGAACACTGAAAAAGAAAATATGATTCACTAAGATTGAATCTTGGGTTTGAGGAATACTGAAAATAAAATATGATTCACTGAGATTGAATCTTGCATCTGAGGAATGCTGAAAAGAAAATATGATGAAGCAAGCTTCCAGAAGCTGGAATCTTTGTTTTAATGAAAATCTAAAACAACATGGATTCTTAAAGAATGAAGACGAGTCTTGTGTCTACAAGAAGGTTAGTGGGAGCATGATCGTTTTCCTGGTATTGTATGTAGATGAAATATTTCTCATTGGAAATGATGTTTGTACCTTGCAACAAGTAAAAGCTTGGTTAGGGAAATGCTTTTCTATGAAGGACCTTGGTGAAGAAGCCAATTTATTAGGGATCGGGATCTATAGAGATAAATCACAAAAACTGTTTGGCCTAAGTCAGAGTACATACATAGAAAAAATGTTGAGACGCTTTAATATGCATGATTCAAAAAAAGGATTCATACCTATGCAACATGGCATGTGTCTATCAAAAACACAATCCCCTTCAACGAAGGAAGAAAGGGATCGTATGCATAAGATTACATATGCAACTATAATAGGATCTATCATTTATGCCATGTTACGTACTTGACCTGATGTCTCATATGCTTTAAGTGCAACAAGTAGGTACTAATCTGATCCTGTTGATGCTCACTAGGTAGATGTAAATAATATCCTTAAGTACTTGAGAAGAACTAAGGATACATTCTTGATATATGGTGGTCAGGAAGAGCTCGCGGTAATTGGTTACACTGATACTAGATTTTAGACAAAAAAGGATGACTTTAGATCGCAATCTGGTTACGTGTTTTCCTAAATGGTGGCGCTGTGAGATGGAAAAGTTCAAAGCAAAAGACAGTTGCTGATTCTACAACCTAAGCCGAGTATCTTGCTGCCTCAAATGCAACAAAGGAAGGTGTTTGGATCAAGAAGCTCATTAGTGAACTTGGAATAATCCTTAGCATTGTGGATCCCATTGATCTCTATCATGATAACAATGGTGCCATCGCACAAGCTAAGGAGCCTAGATCTCACCAACGATCCAAACACACACTTAGGTGATATCATCTCATTCGAGAGATAATAGATCGAGGAGATCTGAAGATATGCAAACTACCCACAATTGACAATAATGCTGACCTATTAATAAAACCTCTTACACAACAGAAGCATGATGGTCACACTAGATCTATGGGAATTAGGGGTATGCCTGATTGACTCTAATGCTAGTGGGAGATTGTTGGTGTAAACCATAGAGGCCAATACTTTTGGTACTTGTATCGAATTATTTATTAATAATAAAAGGAATTTCTTTATTATGTTTGTTTTTGCAAAAATGATAAAGTCCCTAGAATAGCTAGTTCGTTTAATGAAATATTAAGTGTGACTTAATCATGAGATTCCATTAAATATAAGGACACTATTCTTAAAGCATCCAAAGTCGAGCTTTAATGTGAAATGGGATAGCGTTAAAGCATAAAGACTATTATGTAGATAGGCTGATGATCACATCTCATGGATCATGGCTAAGGTGTTATCAAGTCTTGACACAAGTATGCATATTATGAGTAATATTTATACTGGATTCACTCACTATGAGAGTACTACATAGAATGTTATGCAAAGTGTCATAAGTTACTCTCATCGGGATAGTGGTGTATACCACCCTTCGACCTGAAACTACGATGGACACTTGATGTAGAGTCAAGTACTTTATTGATGATCAAATGTTGTACGTAACTGGAAGATCATAAAGACAATTGATTAGTACTTCACAAAGCATGCTGAGGGACATGAATTGCCTAGATGGAATTTTCCCATCCTGCATAACAGGATAAATGTCTAAGGGCCCAATATTGAACTAGGCAAGGATGACACGATATATGCCTTGTGTTCAATATAGACATAAGGGAAAAATGGTAGTTGTACATATAAATACTATCACAAAAGGTTTTGTCAGATCACATGACAATTTTGTGACTTGGGTAGCAGTGATGTGTTGCGAGATACCACTCACTATTTATTATGTTAAATACATGAGTTAATATAATTTCCAACGTCGCAAAATCCTACCGGATCACACACATAAGGAGAGTTAGAGAAGAGGTGGAATAAATAAGATACACCGTAAGGTACGGTACACTAGAATGGAATACAGAATATGGTAAGGTACCATATGATATAATAGTAATAGTTATTATTAATTTTATAATAGTTATAAAATATAATAATAATAAAACTATGGTTATTATAATATAAGTTATTATAATAATATAATAATATTATTATTGACTTGGGCTTTTAGCTTAAAGCACACACAAGTAGTTCTATAAATAGAACCCTTGTGAAGAAGCTCAGTTGTTGTTTTTTTGAAACCCTGGCCGTATTTCTTTTTCCTCTCCTTTCACTCTAAGCCTTCAATCGTAACCAGCTAGCACTGTGACTGAAGGAAGCTATTTATGTGGACCGAGTAGAGGCGTTGTTCGTCGTACAATGCTCGTGATCAAATTGGAATCAATGGTTTCAAGCGCCACAAGAGGTAAATATTTTTTATCACAGATCATGACCTTTCGTAAGGATCTCTAAAGAGAAATTGTTGTTTTCCGTTGCGTTTATATCGCAAATTTCCCTTCAGTGGTATCTGAGCAACTTACGAAACCATGAGTCTAGTAGTTGTTTAATTTATGTCAATTTTGTTTTAATTAGATTAAAACACGTAAAATTAAATCAAATCTGGATATTGAATTTTTGATATCAGATTGTGCACGGTTTGGATGGTTGAGATTGACTATGCTTCGGAATTCGACAATAGTATGGTGAAGCAGCGATATGTCAATTGCCCATAAGTTACACATAAATGATCGATCTAATTCATATCTGATATGATTAATTTTAATGAAAACATGGTATAATTGATATACTATTTTATTTTATCAGTTCAAATCATGTAATGATTATCATTCAGTTGTGCGATTTGTGGTTATCTGCTTCGGAATCTGACCTTGGTATGGTGAAGCAATAACATACGGATCAAACATATGAAATTATTAATCATTGTGGTTTGATAGTATGAGATTATTGCGTTAAAATTTGTGACGCCACAAGGGTTGCACCGTTAATGAGGTCTGTGCTCAACATCTTGCATTCTGAATGTGTGACGGTCGTCTTGTGATGCGTGACAGTTGTCATAGACACTAAACTTGTGACGGTCGTCATTGGAGTTGTGACGGGCGTCATAGACATTGGACGGTGCAAGGGTTGCATCATTAATGTCTGCAGTAATAATAAAAGTGTTTATTATTATTTTTTCGAAATTTAATTTGATTTGTTTTATTAACCAGATTTAAATTAATAATAATAATGTTATTATTTTTCTTGTGGTGAAGAGTTATGGCCTTAGTTTATTTTTGTTTTGTTTTGGTATTTTAAAATACGACATGTGTGTCGTGCCTTTCTCTTACTCTCTTCATGTAATTTCATTTCTCATCTCATTCCCTCGTATGTAAAACGAGTTTCTTTGATGTAATGAATTATTATGAAGAAAGAGAAGACTATCAAATAAAGAAGGACAACCTTAGAGATCTTGCTTGGTGAAGTGAAGATCATTATTAGGTTTAACTTAGTTCTCTCATTGGCTTGAGAGAACAATTGCACTAGATATGTTTGTATGTTTACTTATATATGTATGCGTGTATGATGATGCATGTGTGAGGAACGATTTATATGATAAATAAGCCGTGAGATCAAATTAATTAAAATTCCCTCAAAACTAAATATTAAGTTTTTTTATATTCTAAATTTTAGAACTCATCAAGACTAGTATCGAATTATGTAGGTTTCTCCTAACGCGAGGTGCATATTTTATATTGGTAAGGTGCGATGAGATAAATGTAATATCCAATTTCTAAAATAATGGGTAAAACTTAACTAAACAAAATATAATAAGATTATATACGTTTAGAAGCAAGAGTTGGGAATGATCCATATGATGGATTCACCCAACTGAAATATTCGAGAATTGTATTGGATGCAATTGGAAGAATTTCCTACCTAAATAACCGAGTTTTGTGTAATCAGCCTAACGTTGACTTAAAACAAAGCGAAATATGGATCTAGATCCACTAGAAAATATTCCAATGGGATTTTCCGAATCAAATGATGAGGATCATTTGTTTTGAGTAAAATAGTGGGAGCATATTTAATTAAAGGCCTAATTGAATATGTTTAATGATACTAATATCTCCACCATATTTTAATGTAGATTACCATGACAAACAACACATCTAATAACATTTTGCGAACAATCCTAGATACGGAAAAATTGTCTGGGACATATTTTTTACATTGGCACCGAAATCTGAGGATTGTCCTCAAACATGACAAAAAACTGTATGTCTTAGAGACACATGTTCCTGATGAGGAACCTGATAGTTCTGCTCCTAAGGATGAAATAGATGCTTATAAGTTGCATGTCAATGATGCCAATGAAACTTCTTGCCTCATGTTGGCTACCATGAATTATGAATTGCAAAAGCAACACGAAAACATAGTTGTGTTCGATATGATCGAACATCTGAAGATGCTCTATCAAGAGCAGGCAAGGCATGAAAGGTTTGAAGTTTCAAAGGCCCTTTTCCAAGCCAATCTAACTAAGGGAAACCTAATAGATCCCCATGTATTCAAGATGATTAGGTATGCGGAGAATCTTGAAAGATTGGGATTTCCCCTCAAGAAGGAGCTTGCAACTGATTTGATCATGCAATCGTTGCCGGAGAGTTTCGGTCAATTTGTCCTTAGTTTCAACATGAATGATATGGACATACTGTCGCTCCCTGGATTTCCATCCTGGTACAAACGCGAAAGTGGCGCGGAATGTAACACCCCAAATGGTATTTATTTATTTTAATTAGATTATAATGTTTAGTGTGTGAAAGAGTATTATAATGTTGAATATAATATTATTTTAGAAGAATTATAGTATGTTGGATAATATTATTATTGGATAAATTAAATAATGGGAATAATAAGAAGTAATGGGGTAGGGAGGTCATTCAGTGAAATTAGTGAGGGTAATGTTGGATGTCCCTAAGTTAGTCTAATGGGTTATTTTGGAATAAGGAAAAAGAAGGGAAAGGGATTGTGTTTGTGAGAATGATAGAACGATCGAGAGAAGTTGAGAGAAGAAGAAGAAAGGGCTAAAACGAGAAGGAGAATCCGCGAAGAGGGAGAATTCTTCGTCAATACAATGGTAAGGGTGGGATTCTTCCATCTCTAAGGGTTTTATAATGGGAATTGGGTAGGTTAAGGATTAGGTATTTTGATTGTGGTGAATCGATGAAGAATTCCTTGGGGATTATGGGTTGTTGGTGTAAATAGTTAATAATTGTACGGATTAGATAGTAAACATTGATAATAATTATGAATCCTACTTGTTATTGGTGTCTTAGAATGATATTTTCGCAGTTGAGTGAGTGCAGATTGCAGAAGGGGAATATGCTAAATCGTAGAGCGCACTTAGCGAGCAAAGCGAATTTAGGAAAAGCTGGAATCTAAGAGTAGCTCGCTTTGCGAGCAATTCCCCTCGATTAGCGAGACCTAAAGAGAAAAAGTGATTTTTTTTAATTCCGAAATATTCCTTAAAATTTTCTAATTGTTTTAGTAATGCTTAGGAATCAGTGTGATGTGGTGGAAAGTAGTAAATGAGTAGTAATACACATAATTATAGGAAAAATTAGTATAACTTAGATAGTGAATATTGTTTAGTATGTTTATTGTTTTGTTGTTGTTGTTGTTATGAGTCGTTGTTGTTGTGATGTGTTACATATTGTTGTTGTTGATATATGTATATGTGGTATGCTGGGGTATGTGGTGTTGTGGCGTTGTGGTGGTCGATGTTGATTTACGTGATTATGTGTTAAAAATGCATGATAAATGTAGTGATAATGAATTATGTGTATTGATCGGTGTGGTGTGATAATGAATGATGTTATCGTTGCATAAAGGTGTGTGTCATTGGTGTTGCGTGACATGGGGCATAGTTGAATAACATACCAAAGTGGAGCATGTCGTTATTGTGTTGTTGGTGCGGTAATGGAATAGGGACCATACGTGGGCATGAAATAGGGGCCGAGGGTGTGATCATGAAATAGGGGTCATACCAGACCACGAAAGAGGGGTCGAGAGTTCTGATGGGAATTGGATCTTGAAATAGAGATCAAAATCGGTACCACACGCATAGAGTCAAGTAGGGTCTCGTTGCATATGATTGTGGTTGTTGTGTATAATGTTGATGATATGTATTATGTTGTTGTGTATATGATGTGGTGATATAATTGTTGTTGAGAAGTGATATTTTATTCTCGATACTTGCCCATACTTGTTATATTACTCTTTTTGATGTAAGTATCTCACCCCTTCTGTTTGAATGTTACCCTTGAGTTGGTAACGTGCAGGTGAGCAAGATGAGTCGAGTGGTGGCCGGTGAGGTTGGTGTACTTCACGTCATTTGGATGTCAGCTCTAATACGTCGCTTTCGGTGTCGGGACGATGTTTCATTTTATTATTTTAATTTATGTAAAACATTTCGTAATGAAAAATATTATACATTTTTTGAATTCCGCTGCATGTTAAACAAATTTTCTTGTAAAGGTATCATGAGCTTTATGTTAGTTTTTGAAGTTGAAGTGTGACACTTAAATATTTTGTTGAAAAATTTACTCTAATTTTATTAATATTTCTTGGGGTAATTTTGGGTGTTACACGGAAGAGGGTAGAGTCGCCAGCCAGAAATTTTATCCCGAAGGAACGAGAATGGTAATGTTGCACAAACCAGAGAAAATAAAGGTAAGGACAAGGTCCTGCGAACCAAAGAAGACTGGGTTCGGGAGTCGGTTACGACCTAGGAAGATATTAGCACCCCAGATCGTCTGCCGAACCCGACGGGATCCACACTTTCAAGGAAATTGTTTCCAAGGGTAAAAGATGTAAGTTGCTACAAAAGAAAAGGAACTGAATCTGGATAAGAAGAAAAGTAAGGGGGAAAATGTAGGGAAAATAAAAGAGTGCTCAAACGGGCCCTACCTCGCTGCCTACGTACCTCATCTGGAAATGAGGATCAGAGTCGCCGTAGTTCCACCAACTAGGGGTGGAAAATTGCTTGTGTTTTAAGGCTTGAACTGCTTATGTCAATGCTTAGCTGTTGCAGGCTTGTCTGGCACGAGTGCGTTACCGTTTTGTAGAGAGACAAGTCGAAGCACGTACTTACATGGAGAGTGAATGAGATGAGAGAAGAAACTCCCGAAGGAAAGACGACTATTCTTAGTTTGAGTTTCTTATAAGCTTTTATGAGTGTGACACAAGAAAGTGAATTCAATTCCTTTTCTAGGGAATGTGCCCTTATTACTACATTCCTAGATAGAATAAGGAATAAGCAGACCAAGTAAGAAGAAGATCCTCAAACTTGTTTCCAAAGACTAGAATTTCAGTTCAATAACTTGTTGAAGTTATTAGATGTTTTTATGGTTTTAAATGAAGAAGTGTTTTTTATGGTTTTCTTTGTGAATATAGTCTCATGATTAGACTTGTTCATCATTCTAGACAAGCTTTTATCACCACCAAGATGGGGTGAGTACAAGTGCCCCATGGAATAAGGCCATGCATCTAAGACTACTTCAATCTTTATTAAAGTGTTTTTTAGTTTTTGTGTGAAGATGAGAAGAGAAGAACCAAAAGATCTTAAAGGTAAAAGAACTAAGGGGAATAATAAATCCTAGTGTTAACATGCATAGAAATATTAAGTAAGTGAGGTTTATTCTATCCTATAGAAGATATGGAAAAAATAAAGGAAGAAGAAGAAGAAGAAGAAGAAAGGAGGTAGAAAGCAACTTACTTCTCTTAAAGAAGTTAAGCTGTTTCTAAGAGGGATGGAGAAAAGTTGAGCAATGGTGGACTAAGCACACCTCATACACAAATAAAAAGCATAAAATAAATAGGAGAAAGAAGTTTGAGATGTAGAAATCTCATCCACACCTCTTACATACCATAGCCCCTGAAAAGGTTAGCAACATTCACAAATGACAAGTAAAGATCAAATAGGTTCAAATAAAGGAAGAACAAGAATTTAATCATCATAAACCATCACAACCAGAACCTAAAGATCATACAAGATTGCTAATATTAGTCATACAAAGTCACACAAAGAAAAGTGCAAGAAGTCATACAAATAACTTGCAAAGCAACATGGGAGAAGTAAGGACAAAACATGTGATTAAAAGAAGCAAACAAGTTAAGAATCCCCAAGTATCAACAAGTTCAGAACCTAAACATGTTAAGTAAGTGCCTAAGAAGAAGATTCAATCATTAACTAAGGCATAAAAGCACATACTAGGTCAATTAGAAAAGACATGAGAAACTTGAAGTGAAGTGAGGCATGCTTGTGAAAGTGTAGCTTAGTGCACAAGTTAACATCCAAAAAGCAAGAGTGAGCTCATATTATCAATCACCAAAAAAGATCCTAAGAGGTGCACAAGTTCCTTTCTACTCAAGTAATCAAACATGGATCAAAAACCACTTCAAATAGGGCAAGTTAAGATCAAATCTCAAACAATTAATGAACATGTCTTAAAAATTAAACCATTAAGACAAACGAAACTTCAAGTATGTAAAAACATCATATCAAAGTTACATAACCACAACCAGAAGAAATGTCAATCAAAAAATTAGTCAAAGCACCATTAGGGTTTCATTATCTTACACATTAAGCAAAAAGTCACAAACCATCCAAACAAAGCCTAAAAAATATGATAAAAATCACTAAAGAACTTCATCATGTTTGCATAGAATAGAAAAAAGAATCAACCTCATATCACTCTTAGAACTCATGATAAAAATCTTACAAGTCAGAGTATGCAAAGAAGAAAGCAAAATAAAAGAAATTAATTGAACAATTAATTCAGGACACAAAAAATATTAAAAATAAAAAAAATTTGGAGAAATTTTAGAAAACTCAAAATATCATTCATAATTTTTTTTTGGATTTTTTTAAAGCATTATACTATTTTTTAAAATTGAAAAATGAAACAAGAATAAAAAAATAAAATAAAATTGGAAATAAGCAAGAGGAGGTCCAAATAGCAATCAGGTCACGTTCAGAAACAAGAATTAGGCCAAAAGGGGGTTGGAATAGCAACACAAGTCCAAGTCTATAACACACAGAGTCCGCACAATTAACATGTACTTCAGGAAAATGATTAGATTAAATCACACACGTGGATCAATCTAAGGCTCATGATTGAAGTCAACAGAATCACATAGTCAGCATATCCATGCATCAAAATGAACGCACACGTTAACTAGCATGAGCATGCAAACACGCTGATTAATTGTAAAACAAAAGATCATATGACATGCACGCATTTTTAAATGTGTTGTCAAAGCAAGATCCTTCATATCAACTCATCCAACGGTACAAACATCATATTTAACCTTGTGACCTTAGACCACCTGCAACAAGTCCGGTGACGGAGCCCTAGCTTCGGTCTCCGGAAAATTCAAAGCCAAGAACAAATATACACAAAAAATCACACAAAGCTCTAGATCCAACCTATTTCACATGATGATCATGAATCCAAGATCAAAATTACCAAACAATCAACATATCTCACAGATCGAAGAAAACAAAATTGAACATCAAACTTTCAGATCAACAATACAAGCTCAATTCATGTCCAAATTAAAAACAAATTAGATCAGCATGTTCAGAGAGACTTCATACACACAATGCACACAATCAAATTCAAAATAGATATGATGAAATCAAAGGCATACCTGAGATGAAGCTAGGTCAAATACTCAAAGAAATCCTCCAAAAATATGCAGATCCACTCCTTAGCACCTCTATTTGCAAAATAAATGCAAATAGAGCTTCAAATTAGCTTAGATCTTGAGTCTCGAAGGAAGTTGCTTAAAGCTCAAACTAATGGTGGATTTGTGTTCCATAGAGATCACTAATCAAGAATATGAAGAAGTTCTCACCAAAACTCTTTGGATGAAGAGTTTCGAAGAGAATTGCAAAATGAGCAAAAAGTTTGAAAGTTAGAAATGAAGAGTGGAGAGGCTGAGAAATTCATGTGTTTCACTTATATACCAAGGGTTTAAGAGGTTGATTAGGGTTTTACAAGCAATGCACGCATGGAATGTGTGATGGGGATCAAAATGCAAATTTGCATGAATGTTGTGATAAGGTGATTCCTTCGTGCATTCCCTCTCCCATGTGCACAATCTGATTTGTTTTGAATCCCTTATGACCCTTGGATTAATCTTATGGCTTGGGATGCTTGGATTTTTGAATTATGTATGATTTTGAAAAAAGGCAAAATGAGAAGTAGCTTATGTACATGGCACGAGTTTGCATGATTCCTTGGGAAAACATGATTGTTATGAGTTGTACTTGGATGTTGTGATCAACATTGATGCATATAAACTCAATACATGCCCAAAGAAACCAATTTGCAAATGGTAGAAACTTGAATATTTTGGAAAACCCTAAAAATCCACCAACTTCCTTTGATCATATCTTTCAATCCACAAATGGTATGGAGGAGTTCTAGGACTTTCTGGAAAGGGGAGAACAAACCCTACAACCTTGATTTTTAATTAAAATTCATTTGGAGCCATCTTGATCATGAAAGAATTGGTTGAAATTAGGGCAAAAATTGCCAAAAATAGAATGTTCTATTACAAGTCACTTTCCAAATTTGGTATATTTCCTCCAAACTCTTGATTTTTTATTTTTAAGATCATACAAGCTATCCATTTCCCTCATGAAAGTCCATAAGCTTGAAAATAATGATTGGAACCCTTGAATCCCCATGGTTGACTTTTCTTCTGCACAGTTGACCTCTTTTTTCATTTACAAGTAACTGATCCAATGCCTGACTTCCTCAAGGAATTTTTGCATAAAACTCCATCCATAGGCCTTATATACAACATAGAAGCCTTTGACCACAAGAATTGGTCAAAGATATGCGAATATGATGATCTGAGGCAAAACCCTAATTAGGGTTTATCTGTGTAGGAGGATGTTGCACTTTTGAACTTCTGATGAATCATACTCCTTCTTGGGATTTGAGGATGAGCTTGAATTTGTATAAGATATAAGGATCCATTGTAGACTTCTTGAAATACTACTTGGCTCTTATCTTTTCTTTGAAGAATCATAACTTGCTAGGTGATTGATCACATGCCCTATGCTTCTAATCATGTATGTCATGCATTATCTTCCTATTCAAAATGCTAAGTTATGTAAGATATATGCTATGCTATATGATAGAAAATGGTATGAAAATGAGTGGGAAAATTTTGGGATGTTACACATACCTCTTCCTGAATTTATAAGCACGTTAAGAACTGCTGAGCAAAATCTGAAGTCAAAAGGGAAATCCATTTTGATGGTCAGTAATGGAAAGAAACATAACAAAAGGACAACCAAGAAGGGTGGTAAATAGAAAGGCAATGAAGTCCAAACACAAACATATTGCACCTGTTTTGAAGCCTAATGGAGGAATAACTAAGGAGGGAACTTGCTTCTATTATGGTAAGACTGGACACTAGAAGAGAAACCGCATAAAGTACCTTGAAGATAAGAAGAATGAAATGGAGACTTCAACTTTAGGTATTTTTGTATATAAATTAATGTATCTACTTCAGCATCATGGGTATTAGCTATTGGATGTGGTTCTCACATTTATACCAATGTACAAGGACTAAAAAGGAGTAGAGTTTTGGCAAAAGGTGAAGTTGACCTACGAGTTGGCAATGGAGCAAAGGTTGCTTCTTTAGCTGTAGGAATTTATGATTTGACTTTACCTAGTGGTTTAATAATTCAGGTAGAGAACTGTTATTATGTTCCTGCAATTAGCAGGAATATTATTTATGTTTCTTATTTGGACAAGATTGGGTTTTCATTTATAATAAAGAACAATTGTTTCGCTATTTATTTTAATAATATATTCTATGATACTTCACAAATGAACAATGGATTATATGTCCTTGATCTTGAAATGCCAATTTATAACATTAATGCTAAAAGGATGAAACCTAATGAGTTAAAATCCAAGTTACCTTTGGCATTGTCACTTAGGCCATATAAGTGAGAAACACATTTCCAAAATCCATAAAGATGGACTGTTGGACTCTTTTGATTACGAATCATATGATACATACAAATCTTGTTTAATTGGAAATATGATAAATACATCATTCACAGGAAAATCTTGAATTTCTAAACATATGTATGTATATTAGGATTAATATTTATACTGGATTGACCCATTATGAGAGTACTACATAAAATATTATGCAAAGTGTCATAAGTTACTCTCATGGTGATAGTGGTGTATACCACCCTTCAACCTGAAACTACTATGGACGCTAGATGTACACTCAAGTATTTTATTGTTGATCAAACATTTTTCGTAACAAGATGATCATAAAGACAATCGATGTTTACTTCACAAAGCATGCTGAGGGACATGAGTAACCTAGATGGAATTTGCCCATCCTACATAACAGGATAAATGTCTAAGGGCCCAATATTTAACTGGACAAGGATGACACAATATATGCCTTGTGTTCAATATAGACATAAGGGCAAAAGGGTAATTTTACACATAAATACTATCACAAAAGGTTTTGTCAGATCACTTGACAATTTTGTTACTTGGGTAACATTCATGTGTTGCTAGATACTGCTCAATGTTTATTATGTTAGATACATGATTTAATATAACTCCCAACATCTTAAAATCCTACAGGGTCACCCACATAAGGAGAGTTAGAGAAAAGATGGAATAAATAAGGTTCACCGTAAGGTACGGTGCACTAGAATGGAATACGGAATATGGTAAGGTACTATATGATATAATAATAATAATAGTTATTATTAATTTTATAATAATTATAAAATATAATAATAATAAAATTATGGTTATTATAATAATAGTTATTATAATAATATAATAATATTATTATTGAGTTAGGCTTTTAGCTTAAAGCCCACACAAGTAGTTCTATAAATAGAACGCTTGTGAAGAAGCTCAATTGTTGTTTTTTTGAAAACTTGGCCGTATTCCTTTTTCCTCTCCTTTCACTCCAAACCTTCAATCGTAACCAGCTAGCATTATGACTGAAGGAAGTTGTTCGTGTGGACTGAGTAGAGGCATTTTTCGTCGTACAACGACCGTGATCAAATCATAATCAAATGTTTCAAGTGTTACAAGAGGAAAATATTTTTATCAGAGATCATGACCTTTTGTAAGGATCTCTAAAAGGAAATTTTTGTTTTTCTCTGCATTTATATCACAAATTTCCCTTCACCAACTGGGTATTCATGATTGTTCAAGAAACACTTGATATCATAATACCATGGTATTCCTTCCAGTTAACTTTGATTTCTCAAATATGTACTTGACAGGGTCTATCTTTGAAATCAACAAACTTATGTGTATGAGCATGTATTGTCTCAATCGCTTAGAAGCCCATGCAAGTGCATAACATTTCTTCTCATGTGTTGAATATCTCGATTCACAGTCATTGAATTTCTTGCCCAGGTAGTAGATGGCATGTTCCTTTCTACTTGTCTCGTCGTGTTGACTGAGAACACAACCCATAGACCCTTCCAGTACTGTCAGATACATAATGAGTGACTTCCCTAGAACTAGAGGCATAAGAATAGGAGGATCTTGTAAATACTCGTTTAATTTCTCGAAATCCCTTTTGAAATCGCCATTCAACCTGACCGCTTGTTCTTTTCTTAGCAATTTGAATATTGGTTCACAAGTGGTTGTGAGGTGAAATATGAACCGTGAAATGTAGTTCAATCTACCCTGGAAACCACAAACTTCTTTTTTCATTTTTTGGTGCAGACATGTCTTGTATTTCATTTACTTTACCAGGATCAACCTCTATTCCTTTTTGACTCATGATGAAACCCAACAATTTTCCACACCGCACTCCGAAAATGCACTTGTTTGGATTCAAACTCAAACAAAACTTTCTCAGCCTTTCAAACAACTTCTTGAGATTAACCAGATGATTTTCCATAGTTCTTGACTTGGAAATAATATCATCCATATAGCATTCAATGTCCTTATTAATCATGTCGTGAAATAATGCTACCATAACCCTCTGATATGTTTCTCCTGCATTCTTCAAACAAAATGGCATCACTTTGTAACAGAATGTACCCCACGGGGTAATGCTAGTTGTCATCTCCATGTCATTCGGCGCCATCTTAATCTGATTATAACCAGAGAAGCCATCCATGAAGGAGAATACCGAGAATTCAGCGTTGTTGTCTACATCAATATGAGGTAATGTATAGTCATCTTTCAGACTTGCTCGATTAAGATCTCAGTAATCAATGCACATTTGGACCTTTTCGTCCTTCTTGTGTACAAGCATAATGTTAGCTACCCCAGGTGGATAACTAGTCACAGCAAGAAATCTTGAATCCCATTGCTTCTGAACTTCATCTTTGATCTTCATAGCCATGTCAGGATGAGTTCTGTGAAGCTTCTATTTAACTAGAAGACATTCGTCTCTTAATAGAAGCTTATACACAACGATGTCAGTATCTTAACCTGGCATATCTTTATACGACCAAGCAAAGATATCAACATACTCCCATAGCATACCAACCAACTATACTTTCACACTGGCCTGCAGATTGGCCCCGATCTTTATCTCTTTCCGTGCGTCCTCGGACCCAATGTTGATGACCTCAATTTCCTCCTGATGAGGCTGAGTGACCCTTTCCTCTTGTCTAAATAATCTGGCTAATTCTTCAGGGAGTTCACAATCTTTCTCAACCCCTTCATCAACTTGATAGATTTGATTATCAAAGTCAACTTGGTGTCGTACCTCAAAAAATACTATCCTCGCGAAGGGGAAGGTATTAACACCCTTCAGATCCATTGTATTCAACGGGAACCTTGAAGGGGCGTAAAACACAAGGATGGGGGGTTGGAATTGGGTTTTCTTAACAACTTAAAAATGAATTCTATGACAAGTTGATTTATCCTTGTTCGTTTGAACTAAAACTACATCCAGTCCACCCGCCAAGGTGATTTTGCCTCTATCACTGAGGTCTTAATCCACTATTCAATTATTTAGATACAATCACAATGACCTACTGTCAAAGTCTTCTTGAGTCTACTGACTAACTAGTCACTCAAGGAAAATCACTTTTATAATAAACAATAATGTAGCTAGTATGCTTATAATAAGCTTTTGATTGTTACAAAGTTTTGGCGCAATAATACAATATATGAAAAAGTAATTCGTTAGTGTCTATTTCAATCTTCAAAATCATTCCTTTATATAGGCTTGAATAAAGTGATCGTTGGGAACAACTTGAGCCTGTTTTGGACATAAATTATTATCATAAATTCCTTCCAAAATGAGAGATACTTGTCTTTACCATTAATTGATATATTATTTAATTAATGCCTTTAATATGAGAATCATCACCTTCTAGACAAAAATCAGAGAGAATTAAATCTTGATACGCAGCCAATAAATCACGTCTTTAATGATGGATTCTTCAATAAATGTATCTTCTATATAGGGCTCAATGTTTCTTCTAATTAAGCACGTCTTTCTTTCAATAACTTCCTTTTCTACAATTTCTACACATATAACAAAGAAAGTTATTTTCAGTATGTATTAGAACTTCTATTCTTGCATAATAATAATTGTTATCATCAAAACTCTTAGAGGTTTAGAACCAGAATTGTTCTAACAATCTCCCCCTTTTTGATGATGACAAAACATTTATTTAGATTTTAAGAATAAAGTTTAATAGGATTAGAAGAACTCCCTTTGGTTAATTTAATTCAGAGATTTCTATTAGAGGTTCCTTCAGAAGTTTTATCCTTCAGAAGTTTTATCAGCTTTAGCTCCGCCTGAGTTGGTTACTTGACCTGTTTCTATTTTAGAATCACAACTCAAACAGTTTTATTAGAATATATATGTTATAGGTTAATCTTGATAATTGCTATAGATCAAAATCTTCTACGTTTCTCCCCTTTTTGTCATAATCAAAAAGTAAAGATGCAGAAGGAAAAACAAAAAGAGTGAAGAAGCAAAACGAAACAAGTTTTAATTAATCAGGGGCATAGCCAAAAAGAAACAAACAGTAGAAATTAAACAGATAAGATAATTAGAAGATAAAACTAAAGGTTAACAGAAAATAAGGGTAGGGGATTCATCTTAGTAACTAATGCTTCCAGAAGAGACTTGATTTCAGAAGAAGATTCCACTTGCTTGCCAATCATAGTCTTCAGTTCAGCATTAGTTTCATCTTGTTTGTCCAATCTTTTCTTGACCATTTCATTCTCCTTTTTCAATTCTTCTAGAGTCTTCAGCACAAGAGATGTTGGTAAAGGTTCTTCAGTTGTTGTAGCAGCTTGATTTCCAGAATTTGCTTCAGTTGATGGTGGTGGAACAGAGTCAACTTCCTGAGCTTCATCAAAAGGAACTAAAACCATCTGAAGTTCAGAGTATGATTCCAGAGGTTCTGGTTCAGTCCAAGGTTTGTTATCCAGAAGTAATGGCCTGTTCTTTTCAATGTTGGAGACGAATGCTTTGAAGTATTCACAGAAGTTCTGATGAGTGATATCATAGCATATATCCTTCAGCCTTTTGGTCTCAACATTGAACCATTTTCTGAATGTAGCCCAAAGAAAATCAGAAGCTGTTGGATCAGGAAGATCTGAGCAAGCAACTTTCAGATCCTCTAACTTGATTTTCATTTCTGCTTCAAAGGCAAGCAGTAGTGCATCAATGTCTGTTTTGGTTGGTTTTGGTTTTGGGGCCGGAATGGCAGTTTTGTTGGAAACAGAAGATAGTTTTTGGAGTGCTTCTATGTTAATGGATGTTCTAAGAGGATTTTCTGGCTCAGATTCTTCTGGAGATGTGTCTGGTATTGTTATGAATGTTGGTGAGTTTGGTGGGGTTTATTCATAAGAGGACAAAGAGCTTTCTCTAATGGGTGAAAGGTCAAAAACTAGTGCATGGCCATCAGCATTCAGAGGATGGAAATTGCTAGGTGGGTTTGTTTCAAAAGATTGAATAGGTGGAATTTGTTGGGATTCAGGAGGTTGGAATGCGTCAATATCAGAAAGAACGTTTTGGAGAGCAGTGTGTGTTTCAACGAATTGGGAACGATCTATATCAGAGAGTGATGTTGGATCAATGGGTATATCAAAATCAGATAGAGTTTGTGGTTGATGAGTTTCATGTTCAGGTGAAGTTAAGATAGAGGAAACAACAGAAGTTGTGGGTATCACAGAGGGAACTTGGTTAGAAACAGTTATGGGTACAGAAGGTGGGATGGGTTCAGAAGGAATTGGGTCAGAAGGAGGTGGTCAGAAGAAGTTGGTTCAGGCATGACCACTTATACTGCTTCTACCACAGAAACGAAATCAGAAGTAGAGGAAGAAGTGTTACCTGTCTTTTTTATCGTTTTAGAAACCTTCTGAGAAGTTCCTTCCCCAGCTTTCCTTTTCTTGCTCTTTTTTAATACAACTTCTGGGGCTGGTTGTTTGAGTTCCTCTGGGTTGAACATGGGATCCACACCATCTTGTTTGCAAGATTCTAAATATCTCACCACAACCTCTGGAGGTGTGTCAGCAGAAAATAATGGGAAGTTCTGTAGAGGAATCTTCCTTGTTGTGATAACCTCCATGGAGTACAAGATTGGGTCCTTCTTGATCGAGGTGATGAATTTCATTTTCTTGAGATTCTTAGCGTTGAGGGGCTTTCCAGCATCAGGTTCTAGAAGTTCTACCTGCGTAGCTTCAATCAGATAATCCACCAATTTGTTTTCATTGAGGATATCAAAAATTAAGCGTCCTAGAGGTATCCAGCCCCTCTTGGTCTTTTCTCCTTCTCTTGTTTCTTTGACACTGTTCTTCAGATGATTGAATAATGAATGGTCTAGGTTTACCTTCTTCTTCTTGGCAATGAAATAAAGCAAGAACTGCTGGTCCATGTTGATGTAGTCAGGGGAGTTGGTTGCTTTTCTATGACAAATGCTACTAAGGATGATCTTAGCCCATATTTTGAGATGATCCTTCAGATCCTTAATTTTGTTAGAGGGTTGCCCATTTGTGAAAATTTCTTTTGCTATCAGTTTTGTGTCTGATAGTTTATCCATCTCACTGCACTTTATCTCGTTTCCATCAGATTCAATAAGTCTTGCAATATGGTCTTCTGAGATGATTATTCTCTTCCCCAGAACATAAGAAGTAACGTGAGAATTTGTGGCGCTTGCAAAAACCCAGAATTCTTTAACCAGCTTGGGGAAGACTAGTCCCATAAGGCGATCAATGTCTTTTTCCCAGCCTTGAGCTTTGACGGCGGGAAGCAAATCGAAACCGTTCTCTTTCAAACAAGCAAAGTCCACGAACAGTTCACATAAGACTTCAAGCTTTTCAGTGGGTGTGAGAAGAGTTTTCACTGGAGAAACATGTAGCACATCTGTTGATGAATCCTTTGGTGGTTGAGAGGTGGAAGACATAGTTACTAAGATGAGGGTTTAGGGTTTCTAAAAAGTTTCAGAGAAGAAGAATAAATGAAGGTGACAAAAAATAGAGAGTAAAAGAACGATGATGGTAAAAGTGAAAAGTGAATGTAAAAAAGTGTTTATATAGGGAAATAATTTCATTTAAGACAACGAGCAATTAATGGAAAATTTTAATTTAAAAAAAAAACATAATGATTGGAAAGTAATAAATGCAGCTGACAAAAGGGAAGGCGTAAAGAACTTGAAACACTTACCAAAAATATTTTTGCCTCTATTGTGTCAAGTCAGCCTTTTCAGTTTCCCAGAATTTGAACAGGTGTCCTTCTGTAGAGGACAGTTGTCCAATTGCATGTTCTGTCACTTTTCAGAGTTTGGACACGTATTCTGATTCTGATAGGATTCCTTAGAGCTTTGTTGACACGTGTTGATGTAAAGATCTGCATGTTATTCTCTTGAACAAAAGTTCTCAGAATTAAACAGTTAGAATAAAAGAAATTATAACTTCTGAAAGAATAAAACAAAGGTTTTAGTTCAGAACTTCTGAGAGATAAAAACATACAATTAAAGCATTTTCATTTTGGACATAATTCCATACTAAGGTTGGTTAGAATGAAATTAAATCTATCTTCAGGAAGGGGTTTTGTAAAAATGTCATCCCATTGGTGATTTGTGTCTATGAATTTTAAAATTAAGATTCCCTTCTGAGTATAGTCCCTAATGAAATGATGTTTAACTTCTATGTGTTTAGCTCTAGAGTGTAAAATTGGATTTTTTAGAGAGACGGATAGCAGAAGTATTATCACAGAGGATGGGAATGTTACTCTCATAAATATTGAAATCCTCAAGCTGATTTTTCATCCAGAGCATCTGAGTACTGCATCCAGCTGCTGCAATGTATTAAGCTTCTGCAGTTGATAATGCTATGGTTGACTGGCTTTTGCTAGACCAAGAAATTAGATTATCTCCCAGAAATTGACAACTTCCAGAAGTACTTTTTCTTTCTGTTCTGTCTCCAGTAAAATCAGCATCACAGTATCCTACAAGTTTGTAATCTTTGGATCTTCTGTAGCATAGACCAAGATTAGTAGTACCTTTCAGATACCTAAAAATTCTCTTAACTGCTGTTAAGTGAGTTTCTCTAGGATCTGATTGGAATCTAGCACATAAACAAACACTGTATAAAATATCTGATCTAGAAGCAGTTAGATAGAGGAGAGAGCCAATCATACCTCTGTAGATTTTCTGATCTACTTTCTTACTTACCTCTTCTTTCTCCAGAATACATGTAGGATGCATAGGAGTTTTAGAGATGGTACTTTCTGATAAATAAAATTTCTTCATAAGTTCTTTGACATATTTGCTTTGATGAATATATGTTCCTTCTGATGTTTGATTGATTTGGATTCCCAGAAAGAACTTTAATTCTCCCATCATGCTCATTTCAAATTCTGCCTACATAGACTTAGCAAACTCCTTTCCCATGGCACTTTTAGTAGAACCAAATATTATATCGTCTACATAAATTTGGCATATCAGAATGTCATTTTTAATGTTATTACTGAAGAGTGTTGTATCCATATTCCCTCTGATCAAATCATTTTCCAGAAGAAAATTGCTTAGTCTTTCATACCTAGCTCTGGGAGCTTGCTTCAGACCATATAAAGATTTTTTGAGTTTGAAGACATGTTCTGGAAATTTTGTATTTTCAAAACCAGGGGTTTGGTGCACATACACTTCTTCATCAATATAACAATTTAAAAATGCACTCTTGACATCCATTTGATATAGAATGATATTATGGTTTATAGAAAATGAAATTAGAAGTATAATAGATTCTAACCTGGCGACTGGGGCATAGGTTTCTGTGTAGTCAATTCCTTCCTGTTGACTATAACCTTGTGCAACCAGTCGTGCTTTGTTTCTGACAACTTTTCCTTGCTCATTTAGCTTGTTTCTGAATACCCACTTGGTGCCAATGATGTTGAATCCTCTGGGCCTAGGAACTAGATCCCATACATCATTTCTGGTGAATTGATTAAGTTCATCTTGCATAGCCCAAATCCAATTGTTTTCTGAGAGAGATTCTTCTACAGAAGTTGGTTCAATCAGGGAGACTAGTCCCATTAGAGATTCTTCAGAGTTTCTGAATGATGATCTTGTTCTGATTGGTTCATCCTTCTTTCCCAAGATTTTGTCTTCTGGATAATTTCTTCTGTGTGGGTTCTTCAGATATTGTTGGATTGATTGTCTTGTTTTGTTCTATAGATGTTCTGTTTGTAGTGATTTGAACTTCTATATCTGCAAGAGATTCATTCTGCTTTGGTTTTTCAGAACCAAGCTTATCATCAAATCTGACATAAATAGACTCTATGACTATTCGTGTTTCTGTGTTGTATACTCTGTATCCCTTTGAACGTTCAGAGTATCCTAACATATAACACTTATGTGCCTTAGAGTCAAACTTATTCAGAGGATCATTAGTATTCAGAATAAAACACTTGCACCCAAAAGGATGAAAATATGAAATGTTGGGCTTTCTGTTCTTCCACAATTCATAAGGAGTCTTTTCAAGAATAGGTCTTATAGAGATTTTATTCTGAAAATAGCATGTTGTATTTACTGCTTCTGCCCAAAAATGTTTAGCCATGTTAGTCTCATTGATCATGGTTTTGGCCATCTCTTGCAATGTTCTATTCTTACGTTCTACAACCCAATTTTTGTGTGGAGTTCTAGGACAAGAAAAGTCATGAGAGATGCCATTTTCATTAAAGAATGATTCTAATTTTTTGTTTTCAAATTCTCCACCATGATCACTTCTGACTTTAATAATTCTAAACTCTTTTTCATTTTGAACTTGTTTGCAGAAGTTAGAGAATACAACAATTGACTCATCCTTGTGTCTAAGGAACTTTACCTATGTCCATCTGCTGAAGTCATCTACGATCACCAATCCATTCTTCTTGCCACTGACTGAAGTAGTTTTCACTGGTCCAAACAAGTCAATGTGCAGAAGTTCTAGTGGTCTAGAGGAAGATACAACATTTTTAGCTTTAAAGGCAGGTTTTTAAAATAAGCCTTTCTGACATGCTTCACACAAAGTTTCTGAGTTGAACTTCAAGTTAGGAAGTCCTCTGACCAGATTGAGTTTGTTAAGTTGAGATAATCTTCTCATATTAACATGTCCCAATCTTCTGTGCCAGACCCATTGCTCAGTTTCCACAGAAATTGGATGTTTCACATTCTGATTTTTTAATTCAGAAAGTTTTATTTTATATATGTTGTTCTTTCTCTTTCCACTGAAGAGAATTGTTCCATCTTTCTGACTAACAGCTTTACAGAACTTTTGATTGAAGATTATGTCATAGCCGTTATCACTTAATTGACTTATGGATAATAGATTATGCATTAATCCTTCTACGAATAGAACATTAGAGATAGAGGGAAGATTTCCATTACCAATAGTTCCAGAGCCAATTATTTTTCCTTTTTGGTTGCCTCCAAAACCTACGTGGCCTACAACTTTTAATTCAAGACTTTGGAACATATGCTTTCTTCCCGTCATGTGTCGTGAGCATCTAGAGTCCAGGTACCAGGATTGGTGTTTCAGTTTTGCTGTTAAAGACATCTGCAACATACACAATCTTATCTTTGGGTACCCATATTTTTCTGAGTCCTTGTTTGTTAGTTTTCACAATCTTCTGATTTATTTTAGGTTTCAAATCAGAACTTGTGGAACAAGATGACTCACTAGTATATATTAGGTCATGATTATGACCATAGGTAAATTGAGAACTTAGAGGAGTATTAACTTTTATGACAACGTCATCAATCTTTTTAAACTTCAGAGTTTCCTCTTCTTTAGTTTTCACATAGCCTATGCCTCTTCTATCATTTCTGCTAACTCCATAGATCATAGATGCAATTTTGCTTCTATCTATGCTTTTAGTTAGAAATTTTTGAAAACTATATTCATATTGCTTTATGATACTATCAGAATTGAGTAGATCTTCTAATTCAGATTCCTTCTGAGCTTTAAGTTTTTCAAGAGAGTTTTTGCATTCAAAAATATTTTCTTTCAGCTCAGAGTTTTCTGTTTTTAGTTTTCTAACTTCTTCTAAT
Organism: Lathyrus aphaca; assembly: GCA_963966055.1. Taxonomy (NCBI): domain Eukaryota; kingdom Viridiplantae; phylum Streptophyta; class Magnoliopsida; order Fabales; family Fabaceae; genus Lathyrus; species Lathyrus aphaca. The sequence continues at coordinate 500,362,210 of OZ014524.1, read as the reverse complement.
TCAGATACCAGACTTTGTTTCATGTCTTTGTATTTGAATTGAAGCTTCTGATATTTTTCAAGAATTTCTGAGAGGCTATCTTCTAATTGAGATCTAGAAAGTTTAGAGAATACCTCTTCTGTGTCTGAGTCTGATTCTGATTCTGATGAGTGATCATCTTCTGGTATTTTTGCCATTAGTGCAATGGTAGCATGTTCATCTTCTGAATCCGACTCTGCTTCAGATGATTCAGAATCATCCCATGTTTCCATGAGACTCTTTTTCTTTTCTCTGTTGAATTTCTTTCTGGGTTTCTCTTTCTGGAGTTTTGGACATTCTCTCTTGTAATGTCCTGGTCCTTTGCACTCGTAGCACACTATTTCTTTGCTTCTGGGTTTCCTGTGGCCAGATGTTGCTTCAGAGTGATTGCTTGTTCTTCTGGTATTTCTGAACTTCTTCTGACGATGCTTCCAGAGTTGTTGGACTCTTCTGGATAGAAGAGATAGTTCATCTTCTTCTGATGAGCATCCAAAACTTTCTTCTTCTTCTGCCTGTAAAGATTTAGAATAAAATTTGTTAGATTTAAGAGCTACAGACTTACCTTTCTTCTGGGGTTCATCTTCTTCTAGTTCTATCTCATGACTTCTCAAAGAGCTGATCAGTTCTTCTAAAGATATTTCGTTCAGATTTTTTGATAGATTTAGAGCCGTAACCATGGGACTCCAAGCCTTTGGCAAGCTTCTGATGATCTTCTTTACATGATCTGCTGTTGAGTAGCCTTTGTCCAGAACTTTCAGTCCAGCTACCAGAATTTGGAACCTTGAGAACATTTTTTCAATTGTCTCATCTTCTTCCATTTTGAATGCTTCATACTTCTGGATGAGGGCCAGAGTTTTTGTCTCCTTGACTTGAGTGTTGCCTTCATGTGTCATCCTCAGGGAATCAAACATGTGTTTTGTTGTGTCTCTGTTTGTAATTTTCACATATTCTGTATATGAGATAGCACTCAGAAGTATGGTTCTAGCTTTGTGATGATTTCTGAACTCCTTCTTCTGTTGAGCTGTCATACTTTTTCTTTCAATCTTCTGACCATCTGCTCCAACAGGATGAGTGTATCCATCTGTCACCATGTCCCAAAGATCTCCATCCAGAGCTAGAAAGAAACTTTCCAGAACATCCTTCCAGTAGTCAAAGTTGTCACCATTGAACATCGGAGGTTTTGCATTGATCTTGTCATTTTGGTAGTCATTGTTGTTGTTGCCAGCGTCTGCCATGTGTTTTAACTTCTGGATCTTTTACTGACACGGTTAAGTGTATTTCTCAGAACCTAGCGCTCTGATGCCAATTGAAGGGGCTTAAAACACAAGGAAGGGGGGTTGGAATTGGGTTTTCTTAACAACTTAAAAATAACTTCTATGACAAGTTGATTTATCCTGGTTCGTTTGAACTCAAACTACATCCAGTCCACCCGCACGGGTGATTTTGCCTCTATCACTGAGGTCTTAATCCACTATTCAATTATTTAGATACAATCACAATGACCTACTGTCAAAGTCTTCTTGAGTCTACTGACTAACTAGTCACTCAAGGAAAATCACTTTTATAAAAAATAATAATGTAACTAGTAAGCTTCTAATAAGATTTTGATTGTTACAAAGTTTTGGCGCAATAATACAATATATGAAAAAGTAATTCGTCAGCGTCTATTTCAATCTTCAAAATCATTCCTTTATATAGGCTTGAATAAAGTGACCGTTGGGAACAACTTGAGCTTGTTTTGGACATAAATTATTATCATAAATTCCTTCCAAACGAGAGATACTTGTCTTCACCATTAATTGATATATTATTTAATTAATGCCTTTAATATGAGAATCATCATCTTCTAGACATATATCAGAGAGAATTAAATCTTGATACGCAGCCAATAAATCACGTCTTTAATGATGGATTCTTCAATAAATGTATCTTCTATATAGGGCACAATGTTTCTTCTAATTAAGCACGTCTTTCTTTCAATAACTTCCTGTTCTACAACTTCTACACATATAACAAAGAAAGTTATTTTCAGTATGTATTAGAACTTCTATTCTTGCATAATAATAATTGTTATCATCAAAACTCTTAGAGATTTAGAATCATAATTGTTCTAACAAACCTCATATTTTATTTTTTGATCGAATGTTAACTCATGCTAATGTCTTCTTCTTAAGGGTAAAATATATGGAGAATGAGTGTTTTTATTCCTAGGGTGCCCTGCAAGAAATAAGATTCTTGTGCCTATGTATTCCCTTATGGAATGGTAAAGTCAGAGCTCTGTAGTTTGTGATACTACGGTTGGTTGGTTCGATTTAGAGGTGTCATCTACTGACGTGCGTGACAGATGCCTTACACGTAAACAATTGAGGAAAGGTATCAGAGATCCGACAACTCTCTTTTACACCTTTGAAAAAAGATGTTTAATAGTTATTAAGTATCTTAGTTTTGAATTAATTAAAAAGGTTGATCATTTTGTTGGTTTATTTTTAGAGGCGTCAACTTCTCACGTGCGTGACAAATGCGTCACACGTAAACAATTGAGGAAAGGTATCGAAGATCTGACAAATCTCTTTTACACCTTTGAGAAATTATGTGTTTAATAAAAGTTAAGTGTTTTTAAATTTAAGAAACATCAACTTCTCGCCTACGAGACAAATGCCTCATATTCAAACAGCTGAGGAGGAGTATTGAAGATTCCACATTTCGCTTTTACACCTTGAAAAATAACTCGGCGTTGGATCAAGGTTTGAATTCGCGTGTGAAAAAATTTAAGATTTAAGGAAAATAGTAAAGTGAACCTAATGGAGTTGAAAATGAATATGAATCGGAAAGTAGTTTTGAAAATTGATAATATAGTGATGGTTGAAAGATGATCAGTTGGTGGTGATCAATATTTTTAAAGAGAACTTGGTGTTTACCTTGTGTTTTGATTTTTTTTTTAAAGATTGATTCTATTTTTTTGGGTTTTTTAGCTAATTAGTTAGTTTATACCAAAACATGAACAATACAAACAATATTACACACAAGGGTTGGGATATGTAAACACCCCAAATTTTCCCTCTCTTTTTTCTCCTACCTTGGCTTGTGATCCTTCATATTGCATTGCATAAGCATACAATCTCACACTACATAGGTATTTCACTGAATAAGTTGCATAACTAGGGTTTGTGATCAAATGAATCTTAGAAGTTGTTTGAGCTATCTCAAAGGCCATGAAACATGACAAGAAGGTCCATGAGTGTTCTATGATCATATTATACCTCCAAGTTTGCTTTAAAGTCACAAAATCTCAGAGGATTGCACAGCTACCCAGGCAGGCTTAGGGTTTCCTACATAGATGACCAGAAATTAGGGTTTTGGGTTTGAGGCCCTTACAATTAAAATTTTTGGCCTTACTTGATTTTATTGGTCTATATATGTTATAAGGAGCATGTGTATCAAATTTGAAGCAAAAAATAATTGTGGAAGTCGTCTGATCAAATGGTAACTTGTTGTGCAAGAAACGTCAGAATTAGGGCATCTGAGGCCTCCATCAAGGGTACCAAAGGGTCATCTTCATCAATTTGAGGTCCTATGATCTTTATTAGATCTTGGGAATGGTTAGAAGTTCAAAATATTGGAGAATTTTGAGCCATTTGCAAAGTTGCCATTTTTGGACATGACTTGTAATGTAAACTTTCCATTTTGGGAAAGATTTTCAACCTCCTCTTTCTTGATCAAAAAGGCTTCAAATGAAATTTTTTCAAACGTGAAAGTTGTAGATTGAATCTTCCCATTTTCAAAAAGTACAAGAACTCCTCTTGATTCATCCTAGAACTCAAGTTATGATAGATCAAAGTTGGCCAAAATCACATAATTTTCAAGTTCATGTCAAAGAGGAAATGTGTAATTTTGCTTTCCAAGACTTATCATAACCTCCAATGCACTTCTACACATCATAGAAACATAATGCAACTTCTTTAGACCAGAATTGTGCCAAGAACCATGGATTTTCATGACTTGCATCTCAAGAATTCTCAAAGTTGTGTAAATGCAAAACACATACAATCTCATGATCCAAATGTTACAGCTCATCACAAATGATCCAAGGGTGTTCCATGAAGTTAGCTGATGCAGAACCACCCTTCAATACATCTCTGTCCCAGCCCATGCCTCTAGTACACAAAATCTCGACTTTTTTCATTTCAAGCCATGCCAATCCCACAGTGCCACAACAACTCTTCTGACCAATAACATTGTTTATACAAATCCTAAGAAGCATAAAACACATAACATCAAGCCTTGAAAGGGACCATATCATCAGATTGCAAAAAATCCTCAAAAACTTCATCTCTTCGAGTCTCTTCACCAAGCCATCAAACTTCACATTTTCTTTCACCAATCAACTCCACATCATCTAAGGAACAAAAACCACCCATTACCATGGCCTAAAACTCAACACACAAGAACTCCATTTTCTGCCAAACCAGAACCACACATCATAAAATAGCCCATTTAAACTCCATCAAAGCATTTCAATAGCTTTAGGGGGACCAGAGGAGCCATTTTGCGCCAAAGGGAGGCTTTGCAAGTTCAAGTTTGAAGAGCTTCTGTTCAGGTAGCCTCCAAGAACATTTTTTCCAGAACTTCATTTTCTTGTTATAAATCGAATCTACATGTTATCCTGATCATCATGATATGTATAGAATTGAAAATGAGTAAAAAATTAGTATGTTATGATGTTTTGAAAGTTTGGCCGTGAATTTGTTTTGTTTCGATTCTCTTGATTCACTTGTTATAAATGCCATTTGATTGTTGATTTGAGTTGAGTGAAGTTAGGGGAGTTTTTCTGGGCAATTTTCATGGAGTGGGATGGCCTGTAGAAGAAACTAGGGTTGGGGGTTCGCCGGAGAAGGTGACCGGAGCTTCCCTCCGACCACCTGAAAGTCATTAGGGTTTAATCTTGTTTTTGTTTCCAGATGCAACCACAACCCTTGGATCTTGTTTTAATTAGCGCATGAACGACCCAAATCATGTCATTAACCCTAAGTTCATTTAATTATATTAATCTAAATTAATTAATTCAGAATGAACCAGGACCCTTATATCACGCGCGAAACTAATTTTTGAATCTAGACCCTTGGATCAGACTACTCCAAGTCACGCTGACTTCCCTTCACAGCCCTTGATCTCATCAACTTTGCATCTAAACCATCCATTGTGATTACTTTGCATTTCTTTTTATTTATTTTTCATTTTTTTCTCATATTTATTTAAAATAGAAAATCATTTTCTAAAATAATGATCTTTTGCACGTTCACTTTAAATAATTTTCAGAAACCAAAAAAAAATTATTTTTAATTTTTGCCTTAAGAATATATTTTTAAATCATTTAATTGTATTATTTAATTAAATAATTCATTTTAATTAATAAAAATACTTTTAGGGATTTAAAAATCATAAAAAAATTCATGAAGCATCCATAAAGATTTAGAACAATTTACAAAATCATCTTACAAATTTCTTTTAGGGTTTGATCATGTTTTGACAATTAACCATGAATTATGGTTTCCAAATTTCCTATTTTTCTAACCCTAACTTCAAAAATTCATTTCTGATCAACCAAGATGAGTTTGCACATGGTTCGTTTTGCATTCTTTCATACTTTGCATGTAGTATCTAGGGTATTTAACTCATATTTTTGCATTGCATTTTCTATTTGTTTGGAATTTTTCATGAAGAAGTACCCAAAACCCTAGCCTAACTTAGAAAAATCATAACTTGACTTTGGTATAGCTTCTGACCTCCATCTTTGGGGAGTGATCTTATGTGTTTTTAGGATTCATTTGGTTTCATTTTCAAATTTTTATCATGTATTATCCTTTTGTTGTGGACATGTGCATCTCATACTTTCTCAAAACCCTAATTTGCCATGTTCATTTGCATTCATCTCTGCATACCTTCATCATATGAAATTGTCATGACATCTCATGCATTTGCATGTCATCTTAGATACCTTAGGACACATATGAACATTTGTTGATCATTGTTGCATCCATTTGGTATGTTTTGCATTCATTACTTCTTATGTGTATTCATGCAATTTCAAGCTTCTAACATGCCTTCCTTTGCATCCCATCTCTTGTATGATCATGCATAAACATTGTACATGTCTTTGCATCATTTCATAACACATTTGCATTGTGTTTGCACTTATGGTATTGATCATTGCATCTTCATTTGCCTTATTTCCTTTTGTTTCATATCTTATGCATTCATACTAACTTTTCAGGGGGCTTCAGGTAAGTTGTTTAGGATGTGGATTTTCCTCCACATCCAACTTCTTATTATCTCTCCATTTGAATCTTTATTTGTTTTTAAGGTGAGTTTGACTCACTTATGCTCTCTCTTGTTCCCTTTCTTTCTTTTAGGTTACTAGTCATGGACTAGGTTTCACCAATGCTGACTTGACTATGGAGGGGCGTAACCACAACAAGGATTTGCATCTCTCAATGTGTTTCCAAAGAAAGCTTTAGTCAAGCTGGAGTATGATGGTCTTGCTATCCGTCAGAGCAACCTAGTTGTCAGAGCTTTTGATGGTTCTAAGAGATCGGTTCTCGGAGAGATTGAGCTGCCCGTGGTAATTTGCCCACAAGTTTTCAAAACTACCTTCTATGTGATAGACATACAGCCTGCTTATAGTTGTTTGTTGGGTCGACCCTGGATCCACGCCGTCAGCACGGTAACGTCTACCATTCACCAAAAGTTAAAATATGAGTGGGAAGGCCAAATTATCACCATATGTGGAGAAGAAGACATCTTTGTCAGTCACCTGGCTAAATACAAGTACATAGAAATGAATGAGGAGATCCATGAAACCATGAGTCAGGGTTTTGAGGCTTTGAATGTCAACGAAGCTACAACTGAGGTGTCTTCTGCATCCCAAGAAGAGAAGATGGATACCTAAATTTCTTCCTACAAACAAGCTCGGAAGGTTGTGGAAGAAGGGAATGCCCAAGGCTGGGGAAAGCTGCTGAAGGTTCAGATGAAAGAAGACAAATTAGGTTTGGATTACAGACCATCCCGACAAGTTCCAGTGGAGGTTGTTGAAGCTCCCAAGTTCATAAGTGGGGGAATGTTGACCCCGGATGCTGTCAACACTTTGGAAGACGAGGCTGAGAGCGACTAAAACCTAGAAAGTTGGATCCGTCCAAGAGTCCCGGGCCAACAAGTCATCAACTGGTCTTCCCAGGAAATTATAAGGGTTACTGCTACAGAGTAATTATTATTTCCTGTTTTAAGCATGCATCAAAGTCCTGCATCTTGCCCAAGATTTTGGGACTCATTTTGTAATAGGGCCATATGTATTTGTGCAAATTGAATATTAATGAACAATGGACGTCTTTTTGCAAACAATCTTTTCGCTCACTGTCTTTTCATTATTGTTATTTTCGCACAAAACAAAAAATGGCAATGTTTTTCTCAATAATAACTTCATTCACTTTTCCTAAGTAAGATAAATCAATCACTAAAATGAACCAAATCTCAACCCTTGCAGAGATAGCCCTCCAGATTGCACCGACAACGACATTGCTATGACCTTGTATGACTTCGACAATCTGATTAATCAAGCAGATGAAGGGGTTGAAGAAGACTACGATTTACCAGATGAGCTAGCCAGGTTATTGAGACAAGAGGAAAAGGTGATTGCTCCTCATCAGGAGGAGCTTGATACTATTAATCTCGGTACTGAGTGTCGCTCCCCTGATATCCATCCTGGTAAAAATGCGAAAGTGGCGCAGAAAGAAAAGAGTCGCCAACCAGGCATTTTTATCCCGAAGAAACGAGAATGGTAATGCTGCACAAACCAAAAGAAAGAAAAGGAAGGACAAAGGTCCTGCGAACCAAAGAGACTGAGCTTAGGAGTCGGTTACGACTTGGGAAGGTATTAGCACCCCAGATGGTCCTCCGTACCCGACGGGATCAGCGCTTGCAAAGAAAATGTTTCAAAGGGTGAAGGAAATGAAAGCTGCTGCAAAACTGAAACTGAAACTGGAATGAGAAAGGAACTGAAAAAGGAAACAAAGAAGAAAAATGTAGGGAAAATAACGATTGTGCTCGAACGGGCCCTACCCCGCTGACTACGTACCTCATCTGGACATGAGGATCAGAGTCGCCGTGTAAGTATACGAGTGCACCTAAGAGGGGGGTGAATTAGGTTCTTAGAAATTTTTCGATCCTTTTTCTTTAATGGATGGATTTTTCTTTTTACGGTTTATGTAATGAAAATGATAAAGCAGGAAAGCAAAAATGACACAGAGGTTTATCCTGGTTCCCTTCACAATCCGAAGGTACATCCAGTCCCCTTTCAATATGAAAGAGATTTCCACTAGTTTTTATAGAACAGTACAACCTATCGCACCTTCAATGGTGAGGCCTACTTTCTAACAAACTAAACAATCAAGTGTGCAACAACAATCCTCTTGCCACACTAACCCTTATGTCCAAACAATCCTTGGAACATAAGTCACAAATAGAAAACAATTTCTATTAATTTGTTTAAGTGAGTAATACAATGATTGATATCAATATAAATTGATCTTCTCTTTCTTTTAACAATAATTCACAATCATAAAATATTAGATAGCTCAAGAATTTTTCAAATATGTGATATGAAAAATGTAGAAAAATTCTTTTCAAAAGTTCAAGAGTTTTTGAATATTTTATGAAAACTATTTTTGAAAGAGGTGACAAATGATTTGAAAAAGTTTGGATTTTATATGCACATAACACCCTTATGAAACAGTGTGATTAACAATAAGAAATCATGAATAAATGCCAAAGCATTATGAAAAGGTTTCATGAAAGGTCACATTAAGAGGTGTTATGATAAATACTGATTTTTCAAAATTGTTCAGACTGCAATCGATTGCACTATAATGCAAATCGATTGCACATGCATACGTTGCCCAATTTTTCAAAAATTTGAAACATGCAATCGATTGCATCAAAGTGAAAATCGATTTCACCAAGTCAAAAATGCCACAAAACTTAAAACACACAGATGCAAATAGATTGCATCAAAATGCAAATCGATTTACACATGTTCAACTTTGAAAAATGCAATTTCAAATGATGCTAAAGTTAAAAGATTATTATGCCATGACATAGGTATTAACTTGAGCATCTAGATTTTAATCTTTGTGTATAATTGCTAAAATACCTTCATGAAGCTTCTTCTTGAGGAAATAAGACTTTGAATCATGATGCATCAAACTTGAATATCATCTTTGCCTTCTTTATCACATTGTAGCTAAGAGATGTGTCTTCATCAAAACAAGTGTTGACCATGGAGAAGCTTGACTTCACATTCTCCCCCTTTTTGATGATGACAAACAATATTCTTAGATGCTTTAACATTTTCGGAATACTTCTCCCCCTAAGATGCATATCTCCCTCTTTGTATGTGAATTGGAGCATTGTACCTTTAGGAAATTCAAAAACAAGAAAATGTACAAGCATAACATCTTTCTCCCCCTTTGACATTATCAAAAAGAAGGGAAAGATGGGTGAAAATAATAAAAGCCATAAACAAGACAAAAATGAAATTGGAAATAACATAGCATAGATTAAAAGTTGAATTGCATACATAGCACAAAGTGCAGAATTTTACATTACAACGAAACATAACGAAACATATGGAAACAAAGGAAATAGAATTTAGACATTACAACTAGTAAGCACTAACGACTGCATAACTAAAACACCCAAACATAAAGAAAACATAAACAACACATTTTCAAAACATATCCATATTGGGGTCAAAAAGGTCTTGGTTTGGAAATTGTTGGTTGAGAGGTGCTAGGCGATTTGGTGTGGCAGCCGGGTTGGATGGATCATAAGGTGGTATGTAGAGGTGAGAGTAAGGGTATGAGAATTGTTGGTTGACTTCTGTCGCTCCCGATAAGTGACACCAGGTCAGATAAGGGTACAGACGCGAACGGTCGGCGAAGGGAACAATGAGAACACACAGCCGTGAACTCACTGGAGATGAATAGAGTCGCCAGCTAGGCATTTTTATCCCGGAGGAAAGGCAATGCTGCATAGGCCTAGAAAAAGATGGATAAGACGGTTTGCGAACCAGAGAGACTGAGAAAGGGGGTTGGTTACAACCTGGGAAGGTATTAGCACCCAGATTGTCCGCCGTACTCGACGGGATCCACGCTTAAAAGATTTGTGTTTTAAAGGGGTAGTGTCAGTGCAATTTGTGTGTAAAAATAACTGGAAAAGATGTACAGGTGTCAGTGCAAGAGAAGTGTGAAGTGTATAAATGATGTGTCAGTGTAAGAATGAGAATGAATTGCTCAAGATCATGAGGCTTAAAGAAATGAGCTGGAAGGAGGGGGAATGTACAGAGACTTTTGTTCGATAACTGTTAAGTTATGCCTACGTATCCTCTCGTGCAATGAGGAAGTCAGAACACCGTAGTTCGACCCAAAGAGACTGAAAGGTGAATTGACTGATGAACTGCTTGCTTGTCTATGCTCAAGTGTATGACCTGTCTGGCTCAGGTGCGAACTGTCTTGCATTAGACGGAAGAAGCAAGTTCTCGTTTGTGAATGAAGGTGATGAGAAAAGAATCCCGGAGGAAACGATTATTGTTTGTTTTTGAGTTTTTAGTCTTTTATTTCTTTTTGGAGTTTTTGTCATATGATAATGAGCTTAAGTCTAAACCAATGGGTTAGTAAACTCATCACATCTTCCCTCTGATTAGGGGTAATGAGAATACCTTAAGTGTGAAGTCAGATTCTCACACTTAATCACCTCTGGTGTAGGATTAAGATCATTAACCTACTTGTGATTATTTAGATGTTTTTGGTGTTTTTGTTTAGTGTTGAGTAATGAGGTTAAGCCATAATCATGGATTGAACAGACTCATTACACCATCCTAAAAGAAGGATAATAGATGAGAATGTTTAAGCTGAGGAAGACTCCTCAACTTAATCCATGATTAGGGATTAAACCCATGACAAAACAAGCCTTTGATTAAGTGGATTTTAGATCAATGGTATGATGATGAAGTGAGTTTTATTGTTTGTAAGACAACTTGAGGGGGACTTGTCCATTAACACTAGGGTTAGTCCTTCTTAACCACTTAAGGAAGAATTAGAACCCTAATGCAAGGCCCAAGTTACAAGTGTAATGTCTTGATGATTATTAGGTGCATTGATTAAGAGATTTAAACACATTAAGGGTTTAATACTTAGGATTAAAGTTATACACTCCATCCTAAGAGAAGGATGCAGGCACAAGCTTAATCACAAAGTCTTAAAGCCTTTAGGGTTTAGTCCCTGATTATGAGATGAGAAGAGAAGACTCAAAGAGGGACACAAAGGTAAAAACTATGAGGGGGACTAATCAAAACCCTAATTCATTGTCATGCTTGGTTGATCCTAAGGTTTGTGAGGTTTTCAAGAACAAAACTTCAGAGGAGCCACCAGGAAGCAGATGAACAGGATCAAGAGAAGCAAAGTAACTTGCTTCATTCAAGAAGTCAAGTCACTTGAAGAAAGAAAGTGGGAGAAGCAAGAATGATTAAGCTCAAACTCAAACACATATAAGAATGCAGCAATGGATGCAAGAGAGATGAAAAGAAAAGTTATGAGAAGTGAAGGCAAATCCACTTCTCAAGTTTACTTACCACCTGAAATGTTAGGAAGAAATGCAATGCAGTGCAAGATGAGATGAAATGATATGATGCAAAGCAAAACCAGAAGCATGTTGATGATGATTATGATGTTATGAGGTGCTGCAAACATGAGGCAAGACAATGGGGATGCTCATACAAGATCATGAATGCAAATGATGCAAGCTAAGGAGCATGGATACACATGAAAAGTTATGAATCATACAAGACAAATGACATGGCAAGTATGAGATGCAATGATCAATGATGCTTTCTACATGTCTTAAGATGTCAAATGAATCATAAGAATGCACAAAATGCAAAGACAAGTCATGTTATGCAAGAGAATGCAAGAAGGATGCAAGAGAAGGCCCAAATTAGGGTTCATGGATCAAACATCAAACAAAAACCCAAAACAGAAGCAAACCTCATGACAAAAAAAATGGAAAATGGCACCCAAAGAAACCCTAGGCCTATGATGAACCACTGCCCAAAGGGGAACTCTCAACTCTCAACCAATCTTGAGTTATGAATTTCCTAAGTTATTAGGGTTTTTTAGGGTTCTTAACAAAACAAATGCCAAACAATTTGAAAATGCAAGAACAATTCATGGCCTTTTTATCCTAGGAACTACATGCAAAACAAAAGACAATGCAAGAAGAATCAATGTCTCAACCTTCACCAATTGGCAGAAATGAATTTTTGAATCCATGATCAAAATAATGCACAAAATATGATTTAATTCAATGAAAAATTCTTAAAATGCATCAAGATCAAAAAAGAAATTTGGTTTGAAGGTTGGACAATGTTTCTAAATGTCTTAGAACATTTCATGAATTTTTTTGTAATTTTTAAATACCTAAAAGTATTTTTAATTAATTAATTCTCATTAATCAATTAAAAATAATCTTTTAAATATTTAAAAATACTTTTTTAATGATAAAAATAAAATAAAAAATATTTTTGGGTCTTAAAAATTAATAAAACTTTAAAGAAAAAGTTTCATAATTTTTATGAATTTTTTGCCATTTTAAAATAATTATGCAAAACAAATGAATTAAAATGAATTAAAAATGAAATTAAACTGAAATAAACAAAAGTCAAGTGATCTGATGGTGGAGATTCAAATGGAAACACGCGCGCGTTGACCTGGCGCCAAATCCAAAGGCCAGGATTCAAATTTCGCTAATCAATGCTTATGCCCTAATCTCGCCGTTAAACACACTCAGATGACCGGAACAGTGTTCCGGTCATCTTCTCCGTTCAACCAAAATCCCTAACTCACTCCATACGCATCTAAAATGAATTCTAAGAACCCAGAAATGATTCCCACAAGCTCACGAATCAAAACCCCCAATCCAAACAAATTTATGTTTCCTAAATCAACTGAATCGAAGAGAAAAAGTTCTAGGTCACGCAAGCTTCAGAAACAAATTAAATGCTCAAATCACAACCATTTTCAAAACCAATGGTACCAGAATGATCAGTGAAGCTAGTAGAACAAGTTTGTAACAAGAAAAGCAACTTCTAGAAAAATAAATTTCAGGCTACCTGAGATTCGAAGCTTTCAGTTCAGGAACTTTCTGGCCACCTCTCTTTGTGCAAGCTGCTCCACTTGGTCCCCAGAAGATGTTTGAATGCTCAAATGGAGTTTAAGTTGGCTTGATGATGAGTTTCGAAAGCTCCTGCTTCAGTTCAGTCAAAAATGGCAATGGAGATTCTGGCACTTTCAGGTCATGGTGAGTGAAGGTTTGAGGTCCTGATGATGAATGGAGAAGGTTTGTGGTGTTTGTTTGTGTGTTTGTGAGCTAGGATGAGAGTTTCGAATGAAACTGCAAAATGGAGTGTGAAATGGTTATGGAGTGTTCTTGCTATTACAGGCTTTGGTTCTTGGTGCTGGATGATCTATGAAGTGTGGTGAGATGATTGATGAAGATAGTTTGAGTGTTTGGTGGCTGTGGAGAGGAATTCGAAGGAACTTGCAAAAGGGGAGTGTTTTGTGTATATGGTGAATGTGTTGGTTTCAGCCTTGTGTCTTCTTATGTTTTGCTTGCAAATTGTCCACATGACTCTCTCTCATTGGTCAGTTGATTTGACATGTGCTTTATGGATAGGTGAGGCAACTTTTGCAATTTGTCAACTCTTGTGTAAGAGAAAGTATGGTGAGGTGCTAGGCAAGGACATGGGCTGGTTCTGGCGCAGCAAAGTGAAGGGAAAGGCTAGGCTTGGTCCAGCATTCAAGGCAGCAAGTTGGTAAAGCATGATCATGAGTTTTTGCAAGTTGTGACATTTTGGTTCACATGTGATTCTTTTGCCTAACCACACATAAAACCATGGCATTCTTAGTTCAAATCTGATTTTTAGGACTTAGAGAATGTTTGTGTAATGGTTTGAAATGAATTAGAGGTCACATGGTGCATTGGTTCAAGGTTTTGCAAAATTTCCAAATGAGGCATGCCTTGAAAATTAATGATTTTAGCCAACTTTGCATTGCCATAACTTTTGATCCAAGAAGAGTTTGATCATGTTCTTGTACTTTTTGAAAAGGGAAAGATGAGATATACAACTTTCATGACCAAAGTTTTTTCATTTGAAGCATTTTTGGACCAGGAATCAAAGCTTGAAAAATGACCTAAAATGATGCATTCTTGAAAAGTCAACTATGCCCAAAAAGTCAACATTTGCAAAAACCCTAAATTCTTGATTTCTATGAACTTCAACCTTCTTCCATGATCAAATAAAGATCATATACACTCAAAATGATGAAGATCACCCATTGGTTGGGCCATTGGGGGCCTCAGATGCCCTGATTTTGCACTGACTTGTCTGAAAAGTCAACCCTTGATCAGATGACTTCCCCATGGAATTTCTTCATGAAAATTGATATGCATACTCCCTATACCATATAGAGATCAATGGAAACAAGAATGACCAAAAAAATTGGAGTTATGGCCTCTGAAACCAAAACCCTAATTTTCAGTCAACTGTGCAGTTCAACCTGGCTCTGCATCCACTCAAACCCTAGTTCTTGTGATTCCTCTGCAATTTTGACTTTGAGGAGATGAAATATGATATAGGAACACACATGGACCCCTTTGAGTTGATTGGTGGCCTTTGGAATGGCTCAAGATGCTTTGGGATTGCTCAGATCACAAACCCTAGGTGCAGATGCCTTAGAAACTATCCAGTGAATCAAAAATGAGATGTGAGATGATATGTTTGTGTTTATGCATATGAGAATGATCACAAGCCATGGTGTGAATGGGTGAGGGCAAATTTGGGGTGTTTACAACTTCATGCTGAAAGTTTGAAATCCTTGTGTTGACAGATGCATTAACGACATTGTAGCGGTCATTGATGTTGGTGTTCATGTTGGAGAATTATTGTGTCATGAAATCCAAAAGAGCTTGGTTAGAAGGACCATTCACACCATGAGAAGCGGGAACCTCTTCATTAAGGGGTTATTGATCATGATCCTCTTGTGCTCCACCATCATCACCAAGGTAAGTAATAGTATCGGCTTCCCGGTCATAGTAAACTCCCATTCTTCTATCCAAATTCCGAATAGAAATCTTGTTAGAAGATGTATCCATCAAACGACAATCAAAACCATCAAACGGAATCTCAAAGTGTTGCAAAATCCGGGTGATGAACCATGCATAGGGTAGAGCTTTGGATCTCTCGGAATGGGACAGCATGTGATGCAAAATCATCCGAGCCCAATTAACTTCAATGTTGTTCTTGATAGCATAGAGAGCTTGCATTTCCGTATCATTTACCGAACAATAGTTACCACCTTTCAGAAACACAACATAGGCAAGGAAGTAGTGAAGCATGCGATCATCAAAGTAGAAATTTCCTGCCGACCAAGAACTACGAGAAGGTTCAATACCACCTAGAGACTTCACTCTATGTTCATAAATTTCTGTTTCGGTCATTCTTCTGATTTTGTAGAAAAAAGATCTCTTCTTATAGTCATTCCATTTTTCATCTTCAGGATCAAATAGGAGACTACCGGATGATGGTACTCCTAAGATGTTTCCAAGAAGTCTTGAGTTCAAGACAATTATTTTTCCTAATACATAGGTAACAAACCTTCCTTCTTCGATGCACATATTGCAATAAAACAGCCAAACAAGATCCGGGTAATAAGGTCCAGAGGAAGCAATAGAATTTCCTAACTTTATGTTGTTTAGAGTGGTTTGAAAAGTAAAGCAATTTTCAGAAAAGGAAGAAAGATCACCATACTTGGGTTGTAGAACCATCTTTCTTTGGAAGAGCTTTTCAAACTTCTCAATCTTTTCATTTGATAAACCTTCATAAAGTGGAATGTTGGATGAGGAGGAGGACTTTCCCTTTCCTTTTTCAGCAGCAGTGGCCTTTCTTTTGGTCCTTGAAGCCATGGGTGAGAGTTGGTGAGAAATGGGAAAGTTGAGTGAGAATAATGAAGTTTTGGTATTTTTGGTGTAGGTTATATGGGGAAAACGAAAATTGGTATGGAGATGGAGAAAATTCAGAATATTTATGGATATAAAAGTGTGGGAATTTGGTAAGAGGAGTTATGGTGAGTTATTTGGGTGGTTAAGGAAATTTGAATAAGTGTTTAATGAGTCAAGGTATGGAATCTTGTAGGTAAGGGCTATGAGGGAACAAAAACAGAAAAGTTGGCTTAGGAAATGATGTGATTTGATGTATAAGAGTTTAGGATACCAAGGATCAAAGAAAATAAGAGGGAATAATAAAAATTAAAATTTTTTCAAAAAGCTACAGACTGCAATCGATTTGCACCTTAATGTAATCGAATGCACTATGTTAAAATTGCGTAAAAATTCATTTTTCCCAGACTGCAATCGATTGTAGTAAACATGTAATCGATTGCATGTTTAAAAATTTGCAAAAAAATGAAAAAATAAACATTCTAACACATTTTTAAACAAGTTTAATGACACATATTCATACATGGCATAATTATAAGAAGAAACATATTCATATATGACATAATTATAAGAAGAAACATATTCATATATGACATAATTCAAGAAGAAAAACATATTGAAATCTTTTGGTTAATATAAGAAAAGAATGAATATTGTGCACCTTTGTTAATGGATGATTTATATATTTTTTCATCCAAGATTCCAAGTTCTCTTTTAATCTTGTAAAAGGGTTCTCTTGCGAGCGACTTTGTGAAAATATCCGCTAATTGAGTATGGGTATCCACGAAGGTAACATCTACGTCTCCGTTAAGAACATGATCACGAAGGAAATGGTGCCGAATGTCTATGTGCTTTGTTATTGAATGCATGATCGGGTTCTTTGTAATGTTGATGGCATTTGTGTTGTCACATCGAAGAGGAATGCAACCGAGATATACGCCATAGTCAAGAAGTTGCTGCTTGAGCCACAAAAGTTGTGCATAACAATTGCCAGCCGCAATGTATTCTGCTTCGGCCGTGCTAAGTGCGACACAAGCTTTCTTCTTGCATGCCCATGATACTAGTGCATTTCCGAGAATATGACAAGTGCCACTTGTGCTTTTTCTATCGGTCTTACATCATGCATCATCAGCGTCAGAATAACCAATTAAAGAACATGTACTACCTCTTGGATACCATAGTCCGACATTTTTTGTTCCTTTGAGATACTTCATAATCCTCTTTACGACAGTGAGATGTGATTCCTTCGGATTTGCTTGAAAGGGTGCACACAAACAAACACTAAACATAATGTCAGGACGGCTTGCCGTCAAATATAATAATGAACCGATCATACCTCGATACTTTGTGGTATCAATTGAAGTGTTGGATTCATCTTGATCAATGTACGCTCCGGATCCCATAGGAGTGGACATCACTTTGCAACTATCCATATCGAATCTTTTTAATAGTTCTTTGCAATACTTGGATTGGTTGATGAAGATGCCATCCTTTGTTTGCTTGATTTGTAGTCCAAGAAAATAGTTCATTTTTTCCATCATGGATATTTCGAATTCTCCTTGCATCATAAGTGAAAATTCTTCGCAAAGATCTTTGTTTGTTGTACCGAAGATGATGTCGTCAACATAGACTTGAACCAATAAGGTGTTACCTTTGAACTTCTTTATGAACAATGTCATGTCAACCTTTCCTTTTGTAAAACCCTTCTCACATAGGAAATTGCAAAGGCGATCATACCATGCTCTTGGTGCTTGCTTTAAGCCATAAAGAGTCTTTTTCAACTTGTAGAAATGAGAGGGATTCTTGAAGTCTTCAAAACCCGGAGGTTGTTTGACATAGACTTCTTCATTTATGTAGCCGTTCAGGAAAGTGCTGTTGACATCCATCTGGTACAACTGAAAATTCATTGAACAAGCGTAAGAAAGTAATAATCTAATTGCTTCTAACCTTGCTACCGGAGCGAATGTTTCATCAAAGTCGATTCCTTCTTCTTGGTTGTAGCCTTGTGTGACCAATCTTGCTTTGTTACGAACTATGATTCCATTCTCGTCAAGTTTGTTCTTGAACACCCATCTTGTTCCTATGATGTGTTTGTTGTCCGGTCTTGATAAAAGAGTCCAAACTTGATTCCTTTCGAATTGATTAAGTTCTTCTTGCATAGCTATTATCCATTTATCGTCACCTAAGGCTTCATCGATTTTTGTTGGTTCAAATTGAGACACGAACGCCATGTTGAGACAAGCATCCTTTAGATTTATTCGAGTTGCAACGCCATGGCTAATATCACCAATAACTTTATCTATGGGATGATCTCTATGAGTTCTCCATTCTTTCGGAAGATCTTGATGTTCTTCAATAGTTGGTGAGTCATCTTCTTGTGATATTGTTTGTTCTTTTGAAGTCTCCTTTTGTTGTTGTGATAGATCTACTACATCATCATCATCATCCACAATAATACTATCCTCTTTCGAGGGGTTAGTCTCATCAAACGAAACATGTATAGATTCTTCAATAGTAAGTGTTCGTTTATTGAAAATTCTAAAAGCTCTACTTGAGAGATAATAACCAAGAAATATACCTTCATCAGATTTCTCATCAAACTTACCAAGGTTTTCCTTGCCATTGTTGAGAACGAAGCATTTGCATCCGAATATGTGGAAGAAAGATATGTTGGGTTTCCTTCCCTTAAACAACTCATACGGAGTCTTCTTGAGGATTGGTCGAATATTGACACGGTTACTTACAAAACAAGCCGTGCTAACCGCATCCGCCCAAAAATATTTAGGAAGATTTGAGTCGCTAAGCATTGTTCTTGCAAGTTCCACTAATGCTCTATTCTTCCTCTCTACGACACCATTTTGTTGAGGAGTTCTTGGTGCAGAAAAATTGTGAGAGATTCCATGCTCTTCACAAAAATCTTCAAATGATGAATTTTTAAATTCGCCACCATGGTCGCTTCTTATGGAGACAATTGAGAGTGACTTCTCGTTTTGAATTTGCTTGGCATACTTCTTCAATGCTTTAAAGGCATCACTTTTCTGCACTAAAATTAAAGTCCAAGTGTATCTAGAGAAATCATCAACAATAACTAAGGCATAAACGTTACCTCCGAAGCTTTTTGTTCTTGATGGACCGAAAAGATCCATATGTAACAATTGTAATTGACTTGAAGTAGATATCACTTTCTTGGTCTTGAAGGATGTTTTGGTTTGCTTCCCTTTTTGACATGCATCACAAAGCTTATCCTTGATAAACTTTATCTTCGGAAGACTAACAACTAGATCATGCTTTATTAATTTGTTTAAATGCTCCATGTGAATGTGAGCAAATCTCTTATGCCAAAGCCATGCCTCGTTGTTGTTTGCCATTAAGCATTTTACCTTCAAAGAAGAGTCATCAAAAGAAATCATAAAAATGTTATTAATTCTTTTACCTTTTAGAAATAGGTCATGAGTGACTTCATGTTCTATTAAGCATTTTTCCTTTGTGAAGTTGATTCGGAAACCTTTGTCACATAATTGACTTATGCTAATAAGGTTGTGTTTAAGGCCTTCCACATAAAGGACATCTTCGATGATTGTATGAGGAGGTGCACCAACGATTCCAACTCCAAGAATTTTTCCTTTATTATCATCACCGTAAGTAACATATACTTTGGCCTTAAGTGATAGACTTGAAAATTTGTTGATATCGCCCGTCATATGCTTTGAACAACTGCTATCGAGATACCATTGATTCGAAGTTGTTTTCAAGCATACCTACAAAACAAGAATCAAGTATTGTTAGGTACCCATATTGCTTTGGGTCCTTGATAGTTAGTACTCTTTTCAACCCACACATAATGCCCTTTAGCAACACCAATGTTGCGCACATAGCAAGCATTAGGTGTGTGTCCTTTGGTTCCACAATAAAAACAAGTAGGTTGAAAATGACTTCTATATCTAGGAACATAACTCTTTTTCTTAACAATTATTTTCTTTTTATGACTTTGATGCACACTTTTAGGATTAATTACCTTTTCTTTAACAATTTGTTCACTTGCTTTAACAAAAATAGTCTCATTTGTGCTTGGTTTGGAAAACTTAGAATATTCTAATCCACTTTTATCATTAGGATACCTTTGATTCCTAAGAATTTCCTCCAAGACAATTTGACCTTTTTCATATCTTTCTAAAACTCTTTTAAGTTGAAATAGTCAATGGCTACCAGGATGAATCTGTGGCCATTTGAAGCAGTCGATTCGATCTTTCCAATCATGTCAATGCCCCACAT
The DNA here is from genome assembly GCA_963966055.1 of Lathyrus aphaca. Taxonomy (NCBI): domain Eukaryota; kingdom Viridiplantae; phylum Streptophyta; class Magnoliopsida; order Fabales; family Fabaceae; genus Lathyrus; species Lathyrus aphaca. Next base: position 500,341,819 of record OZ014524.1, on the reverse strand, counting down.
GGCAAAGGGCCAAGGTGAAGACATCACGTTCAAAGGATTCAGAGGCACATGTACTTTGTCTGCATAAATCTGGCATTTATGACACTTTCTGGCATAGGCACAACAGTCTACATCCATTGTGATCCAGTAGTAACCTGATCTTAACAATTTCTTAGCCATTACATGTCCTCCAACATGGGTACTGAAATATCCTTCATGCACCTCGTGCATCAGCAAGTCTGCTTCTTTCTTATCAACACATCTGAGCAGAACCATATCAAAGTTTCGCTTGTATAACGAACCATCAGCATTCAGGAAGGAGCTACCAGCCAGCCTTCTTAATGTCTTCTTATCATTGGATGATGCCCCAGGTGGGTATGTTTGATCCTCTAAGAATAATTTAATGTCATGGAACCAAGGCTATTCATCTTTAGCAATGTCCACGGAGAATACGTATGCCGATCGGTCTAATCTTGATACTGGAATCCGAGGCACATAGTTTGCAGTTTGGACTTTGATCATGGAGCAAATGGCAACCAAAGCATCTGCAAACTGATTTTCGTCTTGAGGGATGTACTCAAGTTTGACTGTTGTGAAGAAAGTTAATAATCTCCTCGTATAGTCACAGTATGGAATCAAATGCTCCTGGTGAGTTACCATTTGCCATTGGTCTGATTGATTACCAAAGCTGAATCTCCGAATATAGTTAATGTTTTGATTCTGAGGTCAATGGCTTCTTCAAGACCCATGATACAGGCTTCGTATTCAGCTTCATTGTTAGTATATGCAAAGGTGAGTTTTTCCGAGAAAGGCATATGAACTCCTTTAGGTTTAATAAGCACTGCACCAACTCCTCGACCATTCATATTAACAGCCCCATCAAACATCATTGTCCATTCTTCTTCTGGGTCAGGCCCTTCAGTGTGAACAGGCTCTTCATGATATTTTGATTTTAGGAACATGATGTCTTCATCAGGGAAGCCAAATCTCATTGGTTGGTAATCATCAATGGGTTGCTCAGCTAGATAGTCAGATAGTACACTGCCCTTGATAGCTTTTTGAGATGTGTACTGAATGTCATACTCTATTAAAATCATTTTCCATCTTGCAACCCTTCCGGTAAGTGCTGGCTTCTCAAATATGTACTTGAATGGATCCATTTTCTAGATATACAAAGTAGTGTGAGTCAACATATATTGTCTAAGTCGGCGAGCAGCCCACGCTAAAGCACAACAAGTTTTCTCGAGCATTGAATAACGTTGTTCACAGTCGGTAAAGTTTTTGCTTAGGTAGTATATTGCATACTCTTTTCGACCAAACTCGTCATGTTGGCCCAATACACACCCCATTGATCCTTCTAATACTTTTAGGTACATTATTAGAAGTTTTCCTTCAATTGGGGGCATAAGGATTTGAGGTTCTTGTAGGTACTCCTTGATTTTGTCAAACGCCTTCTGACAATCTTCATTCCACCTGACCGTTTGTTCTTTTCTCAACAATTTGAACAAGGGTTCACAGGTTGCTGTAAGATGAGATATGAACCTTGATATGTAGTTCATTCTACCTAAGAACCCCCGAACATCCTTTGGTCCTCGTTGCAGGCATCTCTTGAATGGCTTTGACCTTGTCAGGATCAACTTATATTCCTTTTTCACTTACAATGAATCCTAGCAGCTTACCGGAATGCACCCCGAATGAATCCTAGCAGTCCAAAAGGCATTACCTTATAACAAAATGTGCCCCAAGGTGTAATGAAGGTAGTCTTCTCCATGTCTTCGGGTGACATCCTGATTTGATTATACCCGGAAAATCCATCCATGAAGGAAAATATCGAGAACTGAGTTGTGTTGTCGACCAATACATCAATGTGAGGTAATGGGAAATCATATTTCGTGCTAGCTCTGTTCAGATCCCGGTAATCCACACACATCCTTACTTTGCCATCCTTCTTAGGCACAGGTACAGTATTAGAAACCCACGGCGGGTAACTAGTTACAGAAAGGAAATCGGCGTCCTACTGTTTTTGTACCTCTTCTTTAATCTTCATGGCCATATCCTGACGAGTACGGCGTAGCTTCTGCTTTACTGGAGGACAATCTTCTTTCAAAGGCAGCCTGTGTATAACAATGTCGGTATCCAGACCTGGCATGTCTTGGTAGGACCAAGCAAAGACATCAGCGTACTCTCGAAGCATGTCAATAAGCTGTTCCTTCACTGAATCTTGCAGACTGGCCCCGATCTTCACTTCTTTCAAGTCTTCTTCGGTACCAAGATTAATTGTCTCAACCTCCTCCTGATGAGGAGTGATCACCTTCTCCTCTTGCCTCAACAACCTGGCTAACTCTTCAGGTAACTCATAGTATTCTTCAACCCCTTCATCGGCTTGATTAATCGGATTGTCGAAGTCATACAAGGTCATAGTAGTGTTGTTGCCGGTGCAATCTGGAGGATGATCTCTGCAAGGGTTGAGATTGGTTCGTTTTAGTGATCAGTTTTAATCTTGTTTAGAAAAAGTGAAAATGAAGTTGTTATTTTGAAAACATTGCCATTTTATTGTTTTGTACAAAAGTGAAAAATGCAAAGACAGTGAGCAAAAAAGAGACTCGTTTGCAAAAGATGTCCTGATATTCATTGATTAATCATTTGCACAAAATACAATATGGCCCTATTACAAAATGAGTCCTGACACCTTGGGCAAGATGCAGGACTTGATGCATGCTAAAAAGACAGGAAATAATAATTACTCTGCAGGAGTAAGCCTTATAATTTCCTGGGAAGACCAGTTAGAGACTTGGTTCCCCAAGATCCTTGGACGTATCCAGTTCTCCAGGTTGCGGTCGCTTTCCTCCTCGTCTTCCAGACTATTCACAGCATCTGGGGTGAGCATCCCCCCATTGACAAATTTGGGCTCCTTGGCAGACTCTGATTGATCTTGTCAGATTGGTCTGTAACCCAACCCGAATCTGTCTTCCTTCTTTTCTACTGGCAGCAGCTTGCCCTAACCTTGAGCAGTACCTTCTTCAACAACCTTCCGGGCTTGCTGATACAAAATGATTGAAGTTCCCATCCTGTCCTCCTGGGATGCAGCCAAAACTCCAGTAGCCTCATTAACATTTAGGGTCTCAAACCCTTGGCTCATTGTCTCATGGATTTCACCATCCATCTCTATATACTTGTAAGTAGCCAACTGGCTAACAAATATATCTTCCTCACCACAGATGGTGATAATCTGGCCCTCCCATTCATACTTTAGTTTCTGGTGAAGGGTCGACGTTACTGCGCCTACAGCGTGAATCCAGGATCGACCTTGTAAACAGCTATAAGCATGTTGTATGTCCATCGCATAAAAAAATGGTTTTGAAGACTTGGAGACCAATTATCACTAGCAACTCCACCTCTCCCAGAACAGATCTTTTAGAATCATCAAAAGCCCTGACTATAAGATTACTTGGCCTAAGGGATATCCCATCATAATCTAGCTTGACAAGGGCTTTCTTGGGTAGGACATTGAGTGAGGACCCAGTGTCTACAAGTACATGAGATGAGACATCTCCTTTGCACTCCAAGGTTATATGCAAAGCCTTATTGTGGAGACGTCCTTCAGATGTCAAATCAGCATTAGTAAATTCTAGCCCATGGCTAGTATTGACATTTGATACCACTGTTTCCAGCTGATTCACAGTGATCTCTTCTGGCACGTAGGCAGCGTGCAGAACTTTGAGGAGTGCATCCCGATGGGCCTCGGAACACAACAGCAGTGATATGATTGAGATCTTCGAAGGAGTCTGGTGGAGCTGGTCCACAACTTTATAGTCACTTCTTTTGATGATTCTCATAAACTCATCCATATCTTGATCGAATGACGACTTATGAGTTTCCTTGGGTGCAGATTCTTCCGGTATCACACTCTTCCCCTTGGCTCTGGTAGCAGCTTCTGCCTCTGAATTGGTTTTAGGGACTTGAGATGTAAAGAGACGTCCGCTTCGGGTGAACCCTCCGCCTCCCTCAACATTGTCCACTTGGGGAGTGAGAATTGGAGAATCAAGAAGGACTTTCTCTCCATTGCAGTATAGATCAGAACCATAATGCCATGGTATAGCACTGTCTTTGTCATATGGGATTGGCCCGAGCACCGTGATGGTGACTGGGCTTTCTCCTGCAGTTGTTGGGACTACAATGGTATGTGGATCATAAAAGATTGTTACAGGACCTCTGGTGGGTGTAAGTGAAGGTGAACTGAAGCTTTGTTGAGACTGTTGTTGATTTTGCTGAAGGTTGTTAGAACTTGGGACCGCTGCCGGGTCATAATAGATTGTGACAGTGGAAACATCATTATTGGTTGTTGAAGTTGTAATAGTCAGTGCAAATGAATTATTGTATGTTGAAGTGATAGATGGAAATATTGTTGAAGTTGTAGCCGAATCAGTTGGAACAATAGTTGTTGTATTTGTAGAAAAACACTTGGACAGGTGGTTGTTGATGTTGTAGAAGATTCAAGAATTGTTGGTAAAATGGTTGTTGGTGTTGTAGAAGCTGTGGTTGTAATCTGTAGAATGCCTTCATTAATCAAATCACTAATGCCTTTCCTCAAGCTGGCACACCCATTTTCAGAAAATTTTCACGATTCACAACAGGCCTCACAACCTGGAAACACTTGGCACCTTAAAAGGTGGGCTTTGACCTCGGCCAGAGGTGTTTGAATACATGTAATGTCTTCTATTAAACTCAAGGGAGATCCATTCTCAATAGCATTAATCCTCGGCCCACTGTGACTTGGCATAGGATTCTTCATTACATTAGGAGGAGGTGCAAAGTTCAGAGCTTTAGAATCCACCAGATCCTGAACCTTCATATGTAGTGCTCTGCATTTTTCTGTAGAATGACCAGGTGCGTTAGAGTGAAAAGCACACCTAGCATTAATATCATAATTCCTTGGAATGTTTTGAGGATCAGGTGGAGCCAATGTCCTCGTCTCAACCAGATTGAGTTTTAGGAGTTGTGGCAGCAGGGTGGCATATGGCATAGAAATGGGGTCAATTACTCGGTTGACCTAAGATGGGCGTTGTTGAAACGGGCATTGTTGTTGATTGTTGTTGTTGTTGTTGTATGATCTTTGTCGTGGAAATTGTTGTTGTTGCGGAAAGTGTTGTGGTGGTTGAACATACTGAGGAGGTGGAGCAGGGATAGTAACAGCAGCAACTGTTCTAGGCATGTATAGGGGTCTCCCTCTTCCCATGTGCACAGAGTTGGTCTCTCCAGATCTACGGGGCCCAGCAAATGGTTTTCTTGTACTGCTGGAACTAGCACCATTGTCTGAAATTTTCCCCATCTTCAGAAGACTTTCAATTCTCTCACCAGCTATAACTACATCAGCAAAACGGGTGGAAGAGAAAGCAGCAAGTCTGTCAATATATGTTCCTTGGAGGGTGTTCATGAACATGTCAACCATTTCTCTTTCAGACATGGGTGGTTGAACTGCAGCAGCAAGTTGTCTCCACCTTTGGGCATATTCTCTGAAGCTCTCATGGGAAGATTGAGACATTCCCATAAGGAGGGTCCTGTTTGGAGCCTTGTCCAAGTTGTATTGATACTGTCGGATAAAAGCTTCAGCCAAGTCCTTCCAGTTCCTCACTGTGGCTCTAGTCAGGTGGGAATACCATTCTCGGGATGCCCCAGTTAGACTATCCTTGAAGTAAAACATCCACAGCTTCTCGTCCATGGTGTATGCTTTTAACCTTCCCAAGAATGACTGAAGGTGGGTGCATGGACAGGATGTTCCATTATACTTTTCAAAGCACGGGGGTTTGAACTTGAGAGGAATTCTCACCCCTTCTACCAGTACCATGTCCATTACATCAAAGCCTAGGGAATTCTGGGATTCAAGAGACCTCAGCTTCTCAGCAATTTCATCTAGCCTTCGGTCGTAAACTTCATCCCCAACTCCAATAATTGTGAACTGCTCTTCTTGTGGATCCTCTTGCAAGATCCTACCTCTAGCAGTGTGTCCTTGAGTATTCCTTATGACATTAACATCTGGGTTTAGATGAGGCCCAAACTCTGGTGGATCAATGCAATGCTGCCCGCGATTGTTGTTACTGGTACCTCCTGTACCTGGATGGTGTTCTTCAGGAGTTTTCCTTTCAACCAACTCCCTTAGTCTTTCCTGACTCTAAGTTAAGCCAGTCATTACAGCCATAAATTGGGTAATTTGATTCCTCATCTCAACCCTCTCATTTGCCATCTCGATCCTCACTTCATTCAAGTCTTGCTGTACTTAATCCATCTGAATGCCTCGAAGGTTGTTTCTCGTCGGGTACTGGTGTATTCTGTTGACAGGGAACACTCTTTTGCGAGCAATGTTTCCTGAAACCACAACAAAGTGAGAAACATCAATAAAACAAAAACCTACAAAACAAAGAAAAGGTTAGTATGCAATGCAATATGCTTATTTGTCTTCCAAGGGTATCCGGTTTGGTTCTTGGTTTTGACCTTTCCAGACCTCGAGGAAATGCTGATGATGTTGAGATAAAGCTCACCAAAAATAAATAATACAAACCACATATATTACAAAGGATGAAAATACATAGTTTGATTACAATACATCCCCATGGTGGGTCAAAATACAACAATCAAAAGAAAAGTACATCAAAAGAAAGAAATACAAGCAAAAGGATCAGACATCCAATCCAAAGTCATCCTCCCTGACATCCTTCAGGAGGGCTTCAGTCACTGGCCCCACTGGGTGCTCTGTAATAGTCCTGATGAGGAGGTTCTTGGTAGCATTAGCACTGGTTAGCTTTTTATGCTTATCATGTGCTTCCAACAAAGCCTCCTGTTGCTTCTTCTCACTACCCTCCAGTTGCTCTATCTTAGCCTGAGTCCTTTGGTCTTCTTGTGCACAGGCTTTAGTGATCCTGATCCACCTAGCCTGTCTCTCCTCCAGATAATGCTCTACCCTAGCCTTCTGAGTCTTTGCTTCCTTGTAAGCATTCTTCAGTACTAACTCCCCTGCTCTTGCCTTCCTGATGTAGTCATTTGTCTTTGCAATCTTGGTCAGATGCTCAACCCTGAGCCTTTCCAATCTCTCATTGTCCAGACAGCTGTCATTTCTCTCCCAGAGAGTCTTCTTTAAGGCTTCAGCTAACTGAGTGTTCCTCTCCTTCAGCTTTTCAAACTCTTCCAAACTGACAGTAGCTGCAGGTTGTATTGTAGAAGGTCCGGGTACATCTTCTAAGGTGAAAGGCATCCGGGTGATCTAAGCTCTGGTCCGGGACCAATCAGAATACTGTGCCGAAGCAATATTGTTGCACTTGCCAAGGATGGTTGTCCCTTTGGTCTGGATATTGTCCCAAGCCCAGGCAGCTTGTCTAACAATAACATAGTTGGGTTGGATTTCACAGTAGAGAGTCTCATCCAAATCTTGCCCCCTGGGAGGATGAACCAAAGCATATCCCAATTGTCTCTTAAATAGTAAAGGGTTGTAGTTGATGCAACCCTTCACTCCTATTAAAGGCACATTAGGATATTGCCTACAGCTGGTAATAATGTCCTTGCCCTCGGTGCTCTGAGTGCACCAACTGATGTCATCTGATGTCAAGGCAATGAATCTCTTAGACCAATTCTTTTGCTGATGGGGGTTCAAAAAGGCATCTGTCTTTGGCAAGTGTCTTAGTAGCCAGGAGTAATACAGAGGAGCACATCATCTGACCAGTTTTCCTCTTTGCTTTTCATTCCTCTGGTGTACAGAGTAGTAGAAGTCTCCCAGCAAGGTAGGAACAGGGTTCCTTAACAAGAACATGTGGATGGCATTCTTACTCACAAACTTGGGCTCATCTGTAAACAAAATAACCCCATATATATTGAGGGCTAAAAGTGTACAGACAACCTTCCATTCTCCTACTGCAGACTTCGGGGTAGCCTGGGAAATCATGAAGTCTAGGTGGAGGCCTGGAACCCCAGCTTTGGTTGTCATGTTTTGATCAATGAGGGCAGGCTCCAAATGCAATGCCCTGGGTATATCTTCATTCCTGGGAGCAGTCATCTCTGGGTTGAAAGGAATTCCTCTTCTGATAGGAACTCCAATCAACAAGGAAAACTCTTCTAGCAAAGGTCCCATATGGAAATCAGGAAATGTGAAACACCTGAGTGAAGGATCATATAACTGCAAGCAAGTATGGATCAGGCTCCTCTGAGATGAATCTAAATCCATGAACATATCCAACATGCCCCCATAATGCTCTCTGAATAGTTGGATATGGTCAGGTGTAATGAGGGATTGGACCTGCCTGATGCCAGTCAAGGTGGGCTCAAAGAAGTGGTAAGAGATGTTGCTCTTTCTTGAAGTGTCCATGGGTGCTGGTGAAGAGGCTGAGAACAACTTCCGATGAAGGTCACTGACTGAGAAGCTGGAGGTGAATCTCTGATGAATACAAGCTGGAGGAGAACCACTGATAAACTGATGAAGATTGCTGGAGAAGAAACTGAATCAGTTTGAGTAGCAGAAGGGGTCAAAACCAAACCAAATATGAAGATGGATACCCTGTAAAACAAATAAGAAAATGTTAAATGATGTAGAAATGATGTATGCAAATGATATGCAAGGGTTTGTGATCAAGAGCTGGATTTGTTTATCTATCTTGGTAAAAGTCCATGTATGTTCATAAGTTCGGATGGAGGCTTAGAAATCCAGTAACCAGGTGGGGGACTCAAATAAAGAGTCACAAGTCCGGGGTAATCACAAGAACTGTCCAAAATGAAGCATTCTTAAAACAAAACAGTAACAGGGTATGATGTGGCCAAGGGTTCCTGCAAAACTTGTAAACAACCCAACCCCCTCACATGTAATGTTCTAGAACAAGGATCATCAGATTTGGATCAGTTATGAGAAGTGTAAACACGTCTAACCCGGAGGTATAGTGTTTACAATAACCATAAAAGATCCTCCTCTAATTCACCTCAGATGCTGAAGGTCATATAAAGGTCATCCAGACTTAGCAGGCTTCCCAGATAGCCCTAGTACTACAGGAAATCTGTAGCACAGAGTTCTCAAGAAGAAACTCATATCTGAACCGTGTTTCATATTCCCGCACAAGACCAAAATGGAATGGGAAAGAATATGAAGCCAGTCTAGCCTAGGTGTCAGTCAGGTCCCAGGTATAGGACCTTAATCACTCAATGAAACCCCACCCACCAAAACAAAAGCAGATCCAGCATAATGATAATGACAGTATGAAAATGCATAAAACTATAAAGTAAAGCAATAAATAAGGTTGTATATAAAGCAATAAATAAAGCAAGTAAACAAGCACAATTAGCACATAACACCCCCGTAAACACAAATCAAATAAGCGCTAGGAGGAAACCACAAAAAGAACCAGAAGCCCTGGTTGCAATATAAGGATCCCCAGCAGAGTCGCCAAGCTGTCGCTCCCACCAAATGACACCGGGTCAGATAGGTTACAGACGCGAACGGTCGGCGAATGGAGAGATGAAGATGAAATGAATAGAGTCGCCAGCTAGGCATTTTTATCCCAAAGGAAAGGTAATGCTGCATAAACCTAGGAGAGATATGGAAAAGATGGTCGCGAACCAGAGAAACTGAGAAAGGGGGTTGGTTACAACCTGGGAAGGTATTAGCACCCAGATTGTCCGTCGTACTTGACGGGATCCACGCTTGAAAGTTTGTGTTTAAAGGGGTAGTGTCTATGTTATCTGTGTGCAAAAGCTGGAAAAGAATTTACAGGTGTCAGTGCAAAAGAGGTGTGAATTGAAATGCTCAGGAATGAGGCTTAATGAATAATGCTGGAAGAGGGGGGAAGAGACAAAGACTTTTGTTCGATAACTGTTAAGTTATGCCTACGTATCCTCTCGTGCAATGAGGAAGTTAGAACACCGTAGTTCGACTCAAAGAGACTGAAAGATAAATTGACTGATGAACTGCTTGCTTGTCTATGCTCAAGTGTATGACTCGTCTGGATTGAGTGCTAACTGTCTTGCATTAGACGGAAGAAGCGAGTTCTCGTTTGTGAGTGAAGATGATGAGAAAAAGAATCCCGAAGGAGACGATTATTTCTTGTTTTTGTGTTTTCAATCTTTTATTGATTTTTTTGTTTGCCATAAGTTAATGAGCTTAAGTCTAAACCAAGGGTTATTAAACTCATCATATCCTCCCTCTGATTAGGGATAATGAGAATACCTTGAGTATGAGATAAACATCTCAAACTTAATTACCATGACGATGTAGGATTAAGATCATTAACCTACTTGTGATTATTTAGATGTTTTTGAGTTTTTGTTTAGTGTTAAGTAATGAGTTTAAGCCATAATCAAGGATTTAATGGACCCATTACACCATCCTAATAGAAGGATAATAGATGGGAACATTTAAGCTGAGAAAGATACCTCAACTTAATACATGATTAGGGATTATCCTCATGACAAAACAAGCCTTTATTAAAGTGGATTTTAATTAAGGGTAAGATTAAAAAGTGAATTTTATGGTTTGTAAGACAACTTGAGGAGGACTTGTCCATTAACACTAGGGTTAGTCCTTCTTAACCAATTAAGGAAGAATTAGAACCCTAATGCAAGGCCCCAAGTTACAAGCTATTGTCTTAGTGATTATTAAGATGAATTGATTAAGATATTCAAACACATTAAGGATTTAACACTTAGGATTAAAGTTATACACTCCATCCTAAGAGAAGTATGCAGGCATAACCTTAATCACAAAGCCTTAAAACCTTAAAGGTTTAGTCTCTAATTATGAGATGAGAAGAGAGACACAAAAGAAGACACAAAGGTAAAACTAAAGGGGGACTAATCAAAACCCTAATTATTGTCATGCTTGGATGTTCCTATGGTTTGTAAGGATTGCAAGAGATCTTCACAAAAGCCACCAATGGAAGAAGTAGATGAAAGGAGGAGAAGTAGAAGAAACAAGTTAACTTACTTCATTGAAGAAGATAAGTTACTTGAAGAGAGAAAGTGAATGATGAACATGAATGAGAAAGCTCACTCTAAAGCAAAATCAAAATGCAGCAAGGGTGCATAAAAAAGAAAGAGAAGAGAAATGAGAAGTGAAGGCAAATTCAATTCTCAAAGTACCTACCACCTGAAATGGTTAGCAAAAAGAAAGGAATGAAGTGAAAATGAAATGTATGCAAAGATGCAAACCAAAATCAGAAGCATATTCATGATGAAAATGATGATATGATATGATGCAAAGACATGTCAAGAGTTGTGAATGATCATACAAGGGATGAGAATGCAAATGAAGCATGAAAGAAGCATGAAAGCACATGAAAGTACATGGAATGAAATGAATGCAAAACATGGAAAATGGATGAAGAAATGATCAAGCACGAGTCTAATGTGTCCTATGATGTCTTAGAAGTCATGTGAATGCATGAAATGTCATGGCAAGTTCTTAAATGAATGCATGTGCAAGAAGTATGCAAATGAACATGAGAAATTAGGGTTTTCATGCAACATGAGATGCAAAAGTCAAAAACATAAGCAAATGACAAGGTAAAAAATTTAAAATGCATTCAAAGGAACCCTAACCCCATATTATATCACACCCCAAAGGAGGAGACCTAACTCTTAACCTAAAGGAAGTTATGATTTTTCTAAGTTATCTATGGTTTTAAGGTACCTAAAGGGGAAAAATGCAAATCAAATAAAAAATGCAAGATAAATTTGTGACAAAAATATGCTAGAGACTACATGCTATATGAAGAAAAATGCAAAAAGAATCAATATTATACCATTCATGGTTAGGCAGAAAAGAATTCTTGAAGTTAAGGTTGAAAAATAAGATTTTAATGAACCCTAAATTCAAGAAAAATGTCAAAGATGATTCAAAACCAAAAAGAAATTTGTATGAATGGAATGACAATGTTTCTAAATGTCCTAAGATGCAATGTGAATTTTTTTGGAATTTTTAGAAACCTAAATTGTATTTTAATTAATTAATTTCCATTAATTAATTAAAATAAACATTTAAATAATTTTAAAATGGTTGTTTAATGCAAAAAATAAAAATAAAAATGTTTTCTGGTTGAGAAAAATATTTGAAGTGAAAATGCAAAAGGAAAATATTTTTAGATTTTCTAACTATTTTTAATAAATGATGCAAAATAAATGAGAAAAAATGAATTAAAAATGAAATAAAACAGAAGTAGGATGATCTGATGGCTTAGATTGATTCTGGGGAGATTTAGGGTTGACCACGCGCCACATCTAAAGGCTGATATTCAAATTCAGTTAATCTTAATTAATTAATTAATTAATCCTAATTAAACTTAAGTGATCTAATCTGGACCCTTCACCACACGCGGGAAACCTCCATCGAACGACCCACATTTAAACTCTGCCCTAACCCTAATTAAACAACTTAATAACTTTCAGGTAGCCGGAGAAGACCTCCGGTCATCTTCTCCGGCCAGCTCCTCCCTGAGCAACCCCAAAACTTCACCCCTAGATCATTCCTCAGTTTGGAGCTTTCTGGTCACCTCTCTTGTGCAAACTCACTCCAATGATCCTTCTGAAAAAGCTTTGAGGCTTGGAAGGAGTTTGTTTTGGCTAGTTTGTGTGATTGCACTTCAACTAGCCAAGAATCGTGTTTCAGGTTAAGGGTGCTTTGAGGCTGGTTTGATGGTTGCTTTGTGTTCTATAGATGATTTTGAGATGAATGGTGAAATTTGTTTTGAGTTTGAGTGGCTGAGTTATGAAATTCAAAAGCTTTTGCAATTGAGGTGATTTTTGAGAATGCTCAGTTCTTGGAGCTTTTGGCTTATGTGTCTTATGAAAATGCATCCTTGAAGAATGCTTGTAGAGTCTAAATAGGCCAGAGAGTGGGTGGTGGACTGTGGTGATTGGTATGTGTGTTTTTGCACAAAGTCAATAAAGTTTGTACTTGAGGTATGGGCTCTTGTGCAGCTGAGATCATGGAGGTCCATAGAATCCATTTTGTGGCAATTCAGCAATTGGATGAAAGGTTATGTGCCCTTTTGCAATTTTATGAAGTTTTGGCCCCTTTTGAAATTCTTGATGTGCAAGACATGAAAACTTGATATTCTTTGGCCAATTCTGACTTTTAGGCAATGTGTTATGTTGCTATGATGCTTAGAAGTGTGTTTGAAGTCACAAAATAGCTTGGCAAGTGGTTTTGCAAAAAAATCCTCTTTAGCATGAAAATTGAAATTATGTGATTTTTGCCAACTTTGACAAGCCATAACTTGAGTTCCATAATGAATTATAACATGTTCTGGTACTTTTTGAAAAGGGAATGATCCAATCTACAACTTTCATGACCAACAATTTTTCATTTGAAGCATTTTTGGTTGAGAAAGAGGAGGTTGAAAATCTTTCCCAAAATGGAGAGTTTATATTACAAGTCATTTCCATTTTTGGCAAATTTTGGTTTAGCTCACTTTTCTTCAATTTTGTGAACTTCCAAGCACTTAAATTATCAAATAAAGATCATATAACTTCAATTTGATGAAAAATCCACTTTGGTCACATTGATGGGGGCCTCAGATGCCCTGATTTTGCTCTAACTTGCTCAAGAGGTTACCCAGTGAACAAATGACTTCCACAATGAATTTCTTCATCAAACTTGGTACAAATGATCCTTATAACATATTGAGACCATTAGAATCAAGAATGACCAAAAAATTTGGAGTTATGGCCTCTGAAACCAAAACCCTAATTTCAGGTCATCTGTGCAGTGAAATCCTAGCTCAGCTTCCCTGCTTTCCAAGTTCTAGTGATTCTTTGACTTCCTTGATCTCTGAGGGATATAAGATGGTGATTGAACATACATGTACCCTCTTGGAATGATTGGAGAACTATGGATTGCTCAGATCACAAACCCTAGATGCAGATGAACTTGAACTAATGCAGTGAAACAAAAATGCAATATGAGATGGTATGTTTAAATTAATGCTAATATGAAAGATCCCAGCCATGGTGTGAACTTAGTGAGGGAAAATTTGGGGTGTTTACACAAGGGACGGCTGCTAACATATCACGACATAAGACGAATGCCGGATAGTAAAGGGGTCCAATAATGGAGATTCCGCTGGGGAAAGGATGAGGGACGGTCATCCAAAGGTGAAGGACGATCAACTGGCAGGGGATGGCTGCCGAAAGTATCACGACATAGGACAAATGTCGGATAAGAAAAAAATGCTCTTCTGGGGAATGGTAAACACGGACGAGTGTTTACACCTTCCAGAATAAAAGGTATAAGAGTTTGATGCTGTGTATAGATTAAAATGCTGACGAGCATCCTTAAGACCATGATACAGATGAGTATCGGTAGAAACAAATGCTGACGCGTGTTCAGAGATGATGATATGGACGAGTACCAACTGGTTAACAAAGAACATGGACAAGTGTCGAATCTGTGGGGAAGTGATGTATAAATAAGATACGGACGAGTATCATAGACTTCTGTATAAGTATGACTGAGCATTGTTGGTGAAGTATGAATAAGACACGGATGAGCTTTCAATCATGCTGGGGAATGTGTGACACGGACGAGTGTCAAAAGAGAACGTATAAGTTATGAACAAATATTTGCATGTGAGAGTTTAAAAAGGTATTCTGGCGACCTGTGGGGATACGTCGACACGGACGGGTGTCGAAAGGAGTGTGTTATAAATAAGTGTTTGATTGGCAACAAGTGTTGGGGAAAGGTGACACGGATGAGTGTCAAAAGAGTATGTATAGGTTTTTGAATGCAAAGAGGATGTTTTGGTTTATATCTGCAGGGGATATGAGTATTAAATACTACTTGATGAAATATTAATGGTATTTGTAGGCGACTAGCTCGAACCTGGCTTGTGATCATGCAAATGTTTGATTTTTGCCGTAATGCTCCGTATTAGACGAAATGCTACGCTCTGCGGGGAAGAATGATGTGAATGCTATGATTATGCAAAGGGAGACCGATCCGGGATTTGGATCCCACTGAAGATTGGATCTCTGGCTGATCTGCTTGGAGGGATATCCCAGCTGGGGGAGAGATCATTGGTAGATCTGTTGGGATATATAGCTCTGCTTGGGGGAATAGATCATTGACAGACCTATCCTGTAAGGAAAAACCCAGCTGGGGTGAAGGAAGATTTCATTACTTTGTTGTATGAGAGTTTCAGGCATTGCTCTTCTGGGGAGAGACTGGAACTTCTGTGGGAGGGTTGGTTGGGGATGCTCCTGTTGAATAGACCTGTGTTGGGGATGAGGTGGCTTTGACAACTCTGTTGGGGAAAAGCATTCCAGATACTGTTTGGGGAGGAGGTATGCTGGGGAAGTGTGCTTGGCATGCCCCATGTATTGAATACCTGCAACCTGTTAAGACAGAAGAAACACACGAGTATCCCGAGGTATCCCTTACCGGATTCCGTCATAGGAGTTAGGTATTCCTGAAAGTAAATATATTTCCCGCAAGCATTTTATTAAGAATGGCTCATTTGTTTTATGAAATTATCATATCATGAATATTGGACATTTTTGCAAACGAAATAAGATGTACAAAAGAGGTGTGACTGAAAATTCTAATTTTATTAATTTGGGTGCCCTGAATTGGCAAATACAGTCAAAGAAACAAATCCCTTGGAATGAGGAGATTGCTATAAATTGAGAAAAGTAAAAATTGTTGGCAATGTTGATGACGCTTCCGGTGAGCTTCCCTTGCTATGACCCGTATGACCTTGACGTTCTTCTCATCTTGCTTTCTGAAGAAGGTTGATTCTGACCGATACTTTATCCTTTCGAAGCTTGCTGCGTTGTGAATGATACAGACGAATTCAGAATGCAGTTGTTCGCTTATTCCCTGATTTTGTGTGAATCGCCCTTTCGGGTTTTCAATCCACCAGGATACCCATTTTTGCCTGAGCTGTCTAATGCGGCTTTTCAACTCAGCGGGTGTACTTTTTTTTTTATTTTTCCCTTATTTTTGCCCGAGTCTTTTATTATGTTTTTGACTCGCCGGGATGCCCTATTTTTGCCTGGACATACATTCTGTTTTTATGTCCAGCGGGTCATTTTATGCGAAGTATTTTTTAACTGCATCTGAATTCACAGGGGATAAGAAGGCTTTCTTCATCCTTTTCTAACTACTTGGTATTCCTGAAGCCTGACTTTCTGATTGAAGGCTTTCTTCATCCTTTTCTGATATAACTGCCCATGACAGATAGCAGCTAATCTCTTCTCTTCGGTCAAATTCGATTGATTGTATCGAAACCGGATCCATTCTGCTTCATTCAGCTTTACATCCATCAGTACCCGTAAGGAGGGTAGCTCAACTTCAACAGGTAGGACTGCCTCCATACCATACACAAGCTGATAAGGCGTTGCCCCAGTAGATGTTCTGATTGAGGTTCGATACCCATGCAAGGAAAATGGTAGCATTTTATGCTAGTCTTTGTAAGTAACCAGCATCTTCTGCACAATCTTCTTGATGTTTTTGTTAGCTGCCTCAACAACGCCATTCATCTTTGGCCTGTAAGGAGAAGAGTTGTGATGTTGGATTTTGAAGTCCCGGCATAGTTCTTCCATCATTTTGTTGTTCAAATTGGAACCATTGTCAGTAATGATTCGCTCAGGAACTCCATATCGACAGATAATGTCTCTTTTCAGGACTCTGGCTACCACTTGTCTGGTGACGTTTGCATACGAGGCTGCTTCAACCCATTTGGTGAAGTAATCAATGGCTACCAAGATGAATCTGTGGCCATTGGAAGCAGTTGGTTCAATCTTTCAAATCATGTCAATGCCCCACATGGAAAAGGGCCAAGGTGAAGACATCACATTCAGAGGGTTCGGAGGTACATGCACTTTATCTGTGTAGATCTGGCATTTGTGACATTTCCTGGCATAGGCACAACAGTCTGCATCCATTGTGATCCAATAGTAGCCTGGTCATAATAATTTCTTAGCCATTGCATGTCCTCCAGCATGGGTACCGAAAGATCCTTCATGCACCTCATGCATAAGCAAGTCTGCTTCTTTCTTGTCAACACATCTGAGTAGTACCATGTCAAAGTTTTGCTTGTATAATGAACCATCAGCATTAAGGAAGAAACTACCAGCCAACCTTCTTAACTTCTTCTTATCATTGGATGATGCCCCAGGTGGGTATGTTTGATCCTCTAAGAAACTCTTGATATCATGGAACCAAGGTTTGTCATCTTTAGCAATGTCCACGAAGAATACGTATGCTGGCCGGTCTAGTTTGGATACCGAAATCTGAGGCACATAATTTGCAGTTTGAAACTTGATCATGGAGGAAATGGTAGCTAAAGCATCTGCGAATTGATTTTCATCTTGAGGGATATACTCATGTTTGACTGTTGTGAAGAAAGTCAATAATCTCCTCGTGTAGTCATGGTATGGAATCAGATGCTCTTGGGGAGTGTACCATTTGCCGTTGGTTTGATTGATTACCAAAGCTGAATCTCCGAATACAGTTAAAGTCTTAATCCTGAGGTCAATGGCTTCCTCAAGACCCATGATGCAGGCTTCGTATTCAGCTTAGTTGTTAGTGCAGGCAAATGTGACTTTTGCCGAGAAAGGCATATGAACTTCTTTAGGTGTAATGAGCACCGCACCAACTCCACGACCATTCATATTGACAGCCCCATCGAACATCATTGTCCACTCTTCTTCTGGGTCAGGCCCTTCAGTGTGAATAGGCTCTTCATGATCTTTTGCTTTTAGAAACATGATGTCTTCATCAGGGAAGTCAAATCTCATGGGCTGGTAATCATCAATGGGTTGCTCAGCCAGATAGTCAGACAATACACTGCCTTTGGTGGCCTTTTGAGATGTGTACTGAATGTCATACTCTGTTAGAATCATTTGCCATCTCGCAACCCTTATGGTAAGTGTTGGCTTCTCAAATATGTACTTGACAGGGTCCATTTTGGAAATACACAAGGTAATGTGAGTCAGCATATACTGTCTTAGTATGCGAGCAGCCCACGCTAAAGCACAACAAGTTTTCTCGAGAAGTGAATAACGTTATTCACAGTCGGTAAACTTTTTGCTTAGGTAGTATATTGCATACTCTTTTCGACCAGACTCGTCATGCTGGCCCAACACACACCCCATTGATCCTTCTAATACTGTCAAGTACATTATTAGAGGTCTTCCTTCAACTAGCAGCATAAGAATTGGGGGTTCTTGTAGGTACTCCTTGATTTTGTCGAAAGCCTTCTAACAATCTTCATTCCACCGAACTATTTGTTCCTTTCTTAACAATTTGAACAAGGGCTCACAAGTTGCAGTGAGATGAGATATGAACCTTGATATGTAGTTCAATCTACCTAAGAACCCCCGAACTTCTTTTTCAGTCCTAGGTGCAGGCATCTCCTGAATGGCTTTGACTTTGTCAGGATCAACTTCAATCCCCTTTTCACTTACAATGAATCCCAGCAGTTTACCGGAACGTACCCCGAATGTGCATTTGTTGGGGTTCAGCTTCAGCTGATACTTTCTCAGACGCTTGAACAACTTCAGCAAATTTACCAGATGATCTTCTTCAGTGAGGGACTTGGCAATCATGTCATCCACGTAGCATTAAATTTTTTTATGGATCATATCAAGGAATAATGTTACCATAGCCCGTTGATAAGTTGCACCGGCGTTCTTCAGTCCAAATGGCATTACCTTGTAACAAAATGTGCCCCAAGGTGTGATGAAGGTTGTTTTCTCCATGTCTTCGGGTGACATCCTGATCTGATTATACCCAGAAAAACCATCCATGAAGGAAAACACCGAGAACCGAGCTGTGTTGTCGACCAATACATCACTGTGAGGTAATGGGAAGTCATCCTTTGGGCTAGCTCTGTTCACGTCCCAGTAATCCACACACATACGTACTTTGCCATCCTTTTTAGGCACTGGTACAATGTTAGCGACCCACGACGGGTAACTAGTTACAGTAAGGAAACCGGCATCCCACTGTTTTTGTACTTCTTCCTTAATCTTCATGGCCATATCTAGACGAGTACGGCGTAGCTTCTGCTTCACTGGAGGGCAATCTTCTTTCAAAGGCAGCTTGTGCATAACAATATCCGTATCCAGACCAGGCATGTCTTGATAGGACCAAGCAAAGACGTCGACGTATTCTCGAAGCATGTCAATGAGTTGTTCTTTTACTGAAGCTTGCAGACCGGCCCCAATCTTCACTTCTTTCAAATCCTCTTCGGTAACAAGATTAACTGTTTTAACCTCCTCCTGATGAGGAGTAATTACTTTCTCTTCTTGCCTCAACAACCTGGCTAACTCTTCAGGTAACTCATAGACTTCTCCAACCCCTTCATCAGCTTGATTAATTGGATTGTCGAAGTAATACAAGGTCATATCAGTGCTGTTGTCGGTGCAATCTGGAGGATACTCTCTACAAGGGTTGAGATTGGTTCGTTTTAGTGATCAATTTTAATTTTGTTTAGAAAAAGTGAAAATGCAGTTATTTATTTTGAAAACATTGTCATTTTATTGTTTTGTACAAAAGTGAAAAAATGAAAAGACAGTGAGCGAAAAAGAGACTTCTTTGCAAAAGATGTCCGATATTCATTGATTAATCCATTTGCACAAAATTACAATATGGCCCTATTACAAAATGAGTCCTGACACCTTGGGCAAGATGCAGGACTTGATGCATGCTGAAAAAAGCAGGAAATAATAATTACTCTGCAGGAGTAACTCTTATAATTTCCTGGGAAGACCAGTTAAGGACTTGGTTCCCCGGTATCCTTGGACGTATCCAGTTCTCCAGGTTGAGGTTGCTTTCCGCCTTGTCTTCCAGGTTGTTAACACATCTTGGGTGAGCATCCCCCCACTGATGAACTTGGGCTCTTTAGCAGCCTCTAATTGGTCTTGTCGGAATGGTCTGTAACCCAAACCGAATATGTCCACCTTCTTCTCCACCGGTAGCAGCTTGCCCCAGCCTTGGGCATTACCATCTTCAACAACCTTCCGGGCTTGCTGATAGGAGACAATTGAAGTACCCATCCTATCCTCCTGGGATGTAGCAAATACTTCAGTCGTCGCCTCATTGACATTCAGGGCCTCGAACCCTTGGCTCACAATTTCATGGATTTCACCATCCATCTCAATATATTTGTATGTAGCCAGGTGGCTAACAAAGATATCCTCTTCACCACAGATGGTGATAATCTTTCCTTCCCACTCATATTTCAATTTCTGGTGAAGGGTCGACGTAACTACGCTAACGGCGTGAATCCATGGTCGACCCAATAAACAGTTGTAAGCCGGCTGAATATCCATCACATAGAAAGTAGTCTTAAAGACCTGCGGACCGATTATCACTGGTAGCTCCACCTCTCGAAGAACAGATCTTTTGGAGCCATCAAAAGCCCTGACCACAAGGTTGCTTGGCCGGAGAGCTAATCCATCATATTCGAGCTTGACAAGAGTTTTCTTAGGCAAGACATTGAGTGAGGACCCAGTGTCTACAAGAACATGAGAGAGTACAACTCCTTTTCAATCCAAGGTTATGTGCAAAGCCTTGTTGTGGTAACGTCCTTTTGTGGTCAAATCTGCATCAGTGAAACCTAGCCCATGGCTAGTATTGACATTAGACACCACTGTTTCAAGCTGATTCACCGTGATCTCTTCTGGCACGTAGGCAGCTTGAAGAACTTTAAGTAGTGCATCCCGATGAGCCTCAGAATACAACAGCAGGGATAATATAGAGATCTTAGAAGGAGTTTGGTGGAGCTGATCCACAACTTTATAGTCACTTCTTTTAATTATCCTCATAAATTTATCCACATCCTAATCGAAGGATGATTTATGAGTCTCTATTGATGCATATTCTTCAGGTATCACACTTTTCCCTTTGGCTTTGGCAGCAGCCTCTGCCTCATTGTTGGTTCTTGGAGCTTGTGACGCGAAGAGGCGTCCACTTCGGGTGAAGCCTCTGCCTCCCCCGACATTATCCACTTGGGGAGCAGGAACTGAAGAATCAAGAAGGACTTTTTCTCCATTTCAGTAAAGGTCAGCACCATAATGCCATGGTACAACATTGTCTTTATCATATGGAATAGGCCCTGGCACCGTGATGGTGACTGGGCTCACTGCAGCAGAGGTTGGAATCGTTATTGTCTGTGGATCATAGAAAATAGTGACAAGACTTCTGGTGGATGTTGGTGGTGGTGAATTGAAGCTTGGTTGAAACTGTTGTTGAGATTGTTGTTGAAAGTTGCTGGAGTTTGGGACCGTTGTAGGGTCATAATAAATAGTAATTGTGGAGACGTCGTTGTTGGTGGTCACTGAAGTTGTAGAAGGAGATGAAATGGAACTGTTGTTTGTTGAAGCGATGGAAGAAATGAATGCTGAAGTTGTAGATGAATCAGTAGGAACAATTGTTGTTGCAGTTGTAGAAGAGTCCTTTTTTGTTGATAAGAGAGTTGCTGGTGTTGTAGAAATGGTTGTGGTTATCTGCAGAATGCATTATTTGATCAAGCCATTAATTCCACTTCTCAAGCTTGCACACCCATTCTCAGAGATTTTGCATGATTCACAATAGGCCTCACAACTTGGAAATACTTGGCATTTCC
This sequence comes from Lathyrus aphaca, assembly GCA_963966055.1. Taxonomy (NCBI): domain Eukaryota; kingdom Viridiplantae; phylum Streptophyta; class Magnoliopsida; order Fabales; family Fabaceae; genus Lathyrus; species Lathyrus aphaca. Next base: position 500,320,244 of record OZ014524.1, on the reverse strand, counting down.
AAAGCTGGGCTTTAACCTCTGCCAGAGGTGTCTGAATACTTGCAATATCTTCTATTAAACTCATGGGTGAGCCTTCCTCTATAACATTAATCCTTGGCCCACTATGGCTTGGCATAGGATTTTTCATGACATTGGGAGGTGGTGCCAAGTTCAGGGCCTTTGAATCTACCAGATCCTTGACCTTCATATGTAGAGCTCTGCATTTTTCCGTAGAGTGACCAGGTGCGTTGGAATGAAAAGCACACCTAGCATTGACATCGTAGTTTCTCGGAAGGTTCTGAGGATCAGGTGGAGCCAATGTCCTCAACTCAACAAGATTGAGCTTTAGGAGTTGTGGCAGCAGTGTGGCATATCGCATTGGAATAGGGTCAATCACCCTGTTGATTTGAGATGGCCGCTATTGAAAAGGGCGTTGTTATTGATTGTTGTTATTGTTGTTGTAGGATCTCTGTTGAGGGAACTGTGGCTGTTGAGGAAAGTGTTGTGGTTATTGAGTATACTGAGGAGGTGGAGCAGGGATAGTGACGGCAACAACTAATCTGGGCAGATATTGGGGTCTTCCTCTTCCCATATGCATAGAGTTTGTTTAACCGGATATGCGGGGCCCAGCAAATGGCTTCCTTGCACTGCTTGAACTGGTACCGTTGTCGGAGATCTTTCCCATCTTTAGTAGGCTCTCTATTATTTCCCCAGCTATCACCACATCTGCAAAGCTGGTGGAAGAAAATGCAGCCAATCTTTCAATATAGATACCCTGGAGAGTATTCATGAAAATGTCTGCCATCTCCCTTTCTGACATTGGGGGTTGAACAGCAGCATCTAGTTGCCTCCACCTTTGGGCATACTCTCTAAGGCTTTCACGGGAAGATTGAGACATTCCCATTAGAAGGGTCCTATTTGGAGCCATGTCCAGATTATATTGATACTGACGGATGAAAGCTTCAGCCAAGTCTTTATAATTTCTAATTGTGGCTCTGGTCAAGTGGGAGTACCACTCTCGGGATGCCCCTGTCAAGCTATCCTCAAAGTAGAACATCCATAGTTTCTCATCCATGGTTTAGGCTTTCAATCTCCCCAAGAAAGACTGAAGATGAGTGCGTGGGCAGGATGTGCCATTGTATCTTTCAAAACACGGGGGTTTGAACTTCTGAGAAATTCTCACCCCTTCCACCAATCCCATGTCCATGACATCAAAACCTAGAGAGTGTTGGGATTCAAGAGACCTTAACTTCTCTACAATTTCATCTAACCGATGGTCGTAAACTTCGTCTCCAGCCCCAACCACAGTAAATTTCTCTTCTTGAGGATCCTCCTGCAAGACCCTTCCTCCAGTAGTGTTACCTTGGGTGTTTCTTATGGAATTAATCTCTAGGTTCATATGAGGTCCAAACTCTGGTGGATCAGTGCGAGGCAGCACGCGAACGTTGTTACTGGTACCACTTGTACCCGAATGGAGTTCCTCAGGAGTTTGTCGCTCAACTAACTCCCTCAGTCTCTCCTGGCTCTGAGCTAAACCGGTCATTACTATCATAAATTGATTCATTTGATTTCTTATCTCAACCCTTTCATTGGCCATCTGGGCCCTCACTTCAGTCACGTCTTGTTGAACTTGGTCCATTTGTATTCCAGGAAGGTTGTTTCTTGTCGGGTACCAGTGTATTCTGTTGACAAGGAACACTCTTCTGCGAGCAATGTTTCTTGAAACCACAACAAGTGAGAAACAACAAAACAAAAACCTACAAAACAAAGAAAAGAAGTTAGTATGCAATGCAGGATGCCTATTTGTCTTCCAAGGGTATCCGGTTTGTTTCTTTGGTTTTGACCTTTCCAGACCTCGAGGAAATGCTGATGGTGTTGCAGAGAAAGATAAAGCCCACAAAAATAATACAAACCATATATATTACAAAGAGTGAAGATACATAGTTTAATTACAATAACATTTGGCGGGTCGAAATACAACAACAAAAGGAAAATACAATCAAAATGAAGTGCAAACAAAAAGACTCAAACATCGATTCCAAAGTCATCTTCTCTAACTTCCTTTAGGAGGGCCTCAGTCACTGGACCAACCGGGTGTTCTGTGATAGTCATGATGAGGAGGTTCCTGGTGGCAATGGCAATGGTCAACTTCTTGTTCTTATGCTGGTCCTTTGAACTCTTCAACCCTGCTCGGAGTTTTAACTCAAATATCTCCTTCTGTGCTGCTAATAATGCCTCCTTATTCTTCTTCTCACTAGCCTTCAATTGCTCTATCCTAGCTTGGGTTCTCTGATCTTCTCGTTCACGGGCTTTAGTGATCCTGATCCACCTAGCCTGGCTCTCCTCTAAGTAATGCTCTTCCCTAGCCTTCTGAGTCTTTGCTTCCTTGCAAGCATTCTTTAGTACTAATTCCCCTGCTCTAGCCTTTCTGATGTAGTCGTCTGTCTTCTCAATCTTGGTTAAGTGCTCAATCCGGAGCTTCTCCAACCTCTCATTATCCAGACGATAGTCATTCCTCTCCCAGAGGGTCTTCTTCAAGGCTTCAGAGAGCTGAGTATTCCTCTCTTTCAGTTTCTCAAACTCTTCCAAACTGACAGTAACTGCAGGTTGCACTGTTGAAGGTCCAGGTACATCTTCTAAGGTTAATGGCATTCGAGTAATCTGTGCCCTGGTACGAGACCAAGCAGCATGTCTGACAACAGCAGTGTTGTGCTGGATTTCACAATAGAGGGTCTCAGTCAAGTCTTGCCCTCTTGGAGGATGAACAAAAGCATACCCTAATTGTCTCTTAAAAAGTAAAGGGTTGTAATTGATGCAACCTTTTACTCCAATCAAAGGAACATTAGGATACTACCCACAGCTAGTAATGATGTCTTTGCCCTTGGTGCTCTGAGTGCACCATCCGATGTCCTCTGATGTCAGGGCAATCAATCTCTTAGCCTAGTTTCTTGGCTGATGAGGGTTCAGGAAAGTGTATGACTTTGGCAAATGTCTTAACAACCAAGAGTAAAAGAGGGGAGCACAACATATGACCAGTCTTCCTCTTTGCTTCTCATTTCTTTGGTTTACTGAATAATAGAAGTCTCCAAGCAAGGTAGGCACTGGGTTTCTTAGTAAGAACAGGTGAATAACATTCTTGCTTACAAACTTTGGCTCGTCTGCAAACAGGATAGCTCCATATATGCTGAGGGCTAGAAGTGCACAAACAACATTCCATTTCCTTGCTGCAGCATGCAGGGTGGCCTGAGAGATCAAGAAATCTAGGTGAAGGCCTGGAACCCCAGCCTTGGTGGTCATGCTCTGATCAATGAAGAAAGGCTCCAAATGCAAGGCCTTAGCTATTTCTTCATTCTTGGGAGCAACCATCTCAGGGTTGAAAGGGATCCCTCTCCTGATAGGGACACCTAACAACATGGAAAATTCTTCTAGCAAAGGTCCCAACTGAAAATCAGGGAATGTGAAGCATCTGAGAGGAGGATCATAAAATTGCAGGCAGGTGTGGATCATGCTCCTCTGGGATGCATCCAGGTCTATGATCATGTCCAATATGCCTCCATAATTTTCTCTGAATAATGGGACATGATCAGGAGTAATGAGGGTCTGGATCTGTCTTATGCCTGTCAGAGTGGGCTCAAAGAAGTGGTAGGTGATGTTGCTTTTCCTAGAAGTGTACATGCTGATAATGGATGCTGGTGAAGAAACTGAGGAGAAACTATTGATAAAGATCACTAAAGAAGATGCTGGAGAAGTGTCTCTGATGAAGACATCTGATGGAGAGAACTGGGAAGAGTCTCTGGCGAAAATACTGGTGGAGGGTCTCTGATGAAAACAAACTAAGGCAGGTGCTGGAGAAGGAACACCGATGAAAATGCTGGTGTAGATAGCTTAAGAAGTCTGAGCAGCAAAATGGGTTAGAACCAAACCAAAGACAAGGAGGTGGATACCCTATAAAACAAATAGGCAAATGCTAAATGATGTATTCAGAATGATATTCAAAGGGTTTGTGATCAAGTTTTGGATCTCTTATCTGCCTTGATAGGGTCCATGTGTTCATAAGTTCGGATGGAGGCTTAAAAAACTAGTAACCAGGTGGGGGACTCAAATAAATAGTCACAAGTCCAGGGTTTCACAAGAACTATCCAAAGTAGTGCATTCTTAAACAGAACTGGTAATAGGGTATGATGAGGCCAAGGGTTCCTGCAAACCTATAAACATCCCAACCCCCTCACATGTATTGTTCTAGAACAAGGATCCTCAGACTTGGATCAGTTATGAGAAGTGTAAACACTTCTAACCCGGAGGTACAACGTTTACAATAAGCATAAAAGATCCTCCTCTAATTCACCTCAGGTGCTGAAGGTCATAAAAAGGTCATCCAGACTTAGCAGGCTTCCCTGATAGCCCTAGTACTACAGGAAATCCGTAGCACAGAGTTCTCAAGAAGAAACCCATGTCTGAACCGTGTTTCATATTCCCGCACCAGACCGAAATGGAATGGAAAAGAATTTGAAGCCACTCTAGCCTATGTGTCACTCAGGTCCCCGGTATGGAACCTTAATCACTCAATAATCCCTCCCACCAAAGCAGACATGAGATCCAGCACAAATGATATGATAATAACAGTATAAAAAGCATAAGACTGTAAATGAAAAGCAATAAATAAATCTGTATAGAAAGCAATAAATAAAGCAAATAAATAAGCACAAGTAGCACATAACACTCCCGTAAACATAAATCAAACAAGCGCTAGGAGGAACCCACAAAAAGAACCAGAAGCCCTGGTTGCAATATAAGGTCCCCAACAGAGTCGCCAAGTTGTCGCTCCCCCGAAAAGACACCTGGTCAGATAGGGTATAGACGCGAACGTTCGGAGAAAGGAGAAAATGAAAATGAAGTGAATTGAGTCCCTAGCTAGGCATTTTTATCCCGAAGGAAAGGTAATGTTGCATAAACCTAGAAAATGATGGATAAGATGGTCGCGAACTAGAGAAACTGAGAAAGCGGGTTGGTTACAACCGGGGAAGGTATTAGCACCCAGATTGTCTGCCGTACTTGACGGGATCCACGCTTAAAAGATTGTGTTTAAAAGGGGTAGTGTATGTGTTATCTGTGTGCAAAAGCTGGAAAAGAATGTACAAGCGTCAGTGCAAAAAGGGTGAATTGCTCAGGAACTGAAGCTTAAAAGAGAAAGCTAAAAGAGGGGGAAGACACAGAGACTTTTGTTCGATAACTGTTAAGTTATGCCTAAGTATCCTCGCGTGCAATGAGGAATTCAGAATACCGTAGTTCGACTCAAAGAGAATGAAAGATAAATTTCCTGTGAACTACTTACTTGTCTATGCTCAAGTGTATGACTCGTCTGGCTCGAGTGCTAACTGTCTTGCATTAGACGGAAGAAGCAAGTTCTCATTTATGAATGAGTGTGATGAGAAAAGAATCCCAAAGGAGACGATTATTTTGTTTTTTTGTGTTTTCAGTCTTTAATTGTTTTTGGTGTTTGTCATAAGTTAATGATCTTAAGCCTAAATCAAGGGCTTGTAAACCAATTATATCCTCCCTGATTAGGGATAATAAACCTACTTAAGTATGAGATAAGCATCTCAACTTAATTGCCATGATGGTGTAGGATTAAGATCATTAACCCACTTGTGATTAATTAGATGTTTTTGGGTTTTTGTTTGGTGTTAAGTAATGAGTTTAAGCCATAATCAAGGATTAGTGAACTCATTACACCATCCTAATAGAAGGATAATAGATGAGCACACTTAAGCTGAGGAAGATACCTCAACTTAATCCATGATTAGGGATTAAAATCATTAGATGACAAGCCTTTATTAAGTGGATTTTAATTAAGGGATGAGGTTAAGAAATGGATTTTATGATTTGTAAGACAACTTGAGAGGGACTTGTCCATTAAACACTAGGGTTAGTTCTACTTAACCATAAAGGAAGAATTAGAACCCTAATGTAAGGCCCAAGTTACAAGTTAATGTATTAGTGATTATCAGATGAATTGATTAAGAGGTTTAAACAAATTAAGGGTTTAACACTTAATATTAAAGTTATACACTCCATCCTAAGAGAAGGATGCAGGCATAATCCTAATTCCAAAGTCCTAAAACCTTGTAAGGCTTGAGAAAGATCTTCAAGGAAGCCACCAATGGAAGAAGTAGATGAAAGGAGGAAGAAGCAGAAGAAAGAGTTACTTACTTCATTGAAGAAGATAAGTAACTTCAAGGGAGAAAGTGGGAGAAGAACACATGTTGGCAGGCCCACTCAATAACAATCTAAAATGCAGCAAGGATGTAATATGAAAGAGATGAGAAGAAGTGGGAGGTGAAGGCAAATTCACCTCTCAAGCAACTTACCATTAACCTGAAAAGTTAGCACAAGATGCATAAGGACAGAAATGAAATGGAATGATGCATATGCAAAGAAAAATATCAATACCAGAGGCATACATATGATGCAAATGAGGCTATGACATGATGCAAAGACATACAAGATGCATATGTGTGCTCATGCAAGAGAATGAATGCAAATGAAGCATGCTTTGAAGTTTGAAAGTTCATGAAAGTTAATGAAAGGAAATGAATGCAAATAATTGCAAATGAATGAAGGAATGATTAATCATGATTCTAACATGTCCTAAGATGTCTAAGATGACATATGAATGCATGAAATGTCATGGCAAGTTCATGTATGGATGCATATGCAAGATGAATGCAAGTAAGGATGCAAAATTAGGGTTACATGAGAGGATGAGATGCAAATGGCAAAAACAGAAGCAAATGACATGATAAAAAATTGAAAATGCACTCAAAGGAAACCTAAACCTATACTAGGTTACCATCCAAAGGGGGAGGTCAGAAGCTAAACCTAGAAGGAGTTATGAATTTCCTATGTTTCTAGGGTTTTTTGGGTGATCTTCAATGTAAAATGCCAAACAAATAGAAAATAAAAGATAAATTAATTCCAAAAATATCCTAGAAACTAAATGATGTGTTAGAAACAATGCAAAAAGAACCAACTTCAAACCCTTCATGGTTAGGCAGAAAAGATTTTTTTAAGGTTAGGGTTTAAAATGTGATTTTATGAACCCTAAATTCAAAGAAAATTGCTAAATGATTATCAAAACCAAAACGAAATTTGTATGAGGGGTTTCAAAATGTTTCTAAATGTGTTAAGATGCAACATGGATTTTTTTGTGATTTTTAGAAACCTAAATGCTATTTTAATTAATTAATTTCCATTAATTAATTAAAATAAATATTAAAATATTTTAAAAATACAATTTTTATGCAAAAAATAAAAATAAAAATATTTTTAGGTTCTGAAAATTAATAAAAGTCTTGAAAAAAATTTTCAGAATTTTTTAATGATTTTTGCTATTTTAAAATAAATGTGAAAGAAAATGCAATAAAATGAAAATAAAAATGAAATAAAACGAAAGTAATCCAATCTGATGGCTGGGGTTCAAAATAGGGAAGACTGTGCGCGCTATCCTAAGGCCCAGATTGAATCTGGCTAATTAAACTTAATTAATTTAATTAAATTGATTAGGGTTTAAGTGAATGCATCCTGGCCATCCAAACGAGTGGTAAACATGATCTAAAGGTCAGAATTCAAACTAACCTAATTAACCCTAAAATTAACCCTAATGATTTTCAGGTGACCGGAGCAAGCTCCGATCATCTTCTCCGGTGACCCCAAATCCCCAACTTCTTCCCTAGGCCAAATCAAGAGCTCTAAATCTCCAGATCAACTCTCCTAATCATTATAAGCAAGAATCAATCATCAAACAACATTTATATTGCACCAAACATGAGATTCGAATCAAAACATAAAAACTGCAAAAGTTTCAGAAGCACGATACAAGCTCAAATCTCAACCATTTTCAAAAGTAAAAGGTGCAGTGTGATCAGTGAAGGATGAAGAACATTTCTATAATAAGAAATACAAATTCTGGAAAATTTGTTCTTGATGATACCTGAGCTTGAGCTTTCTCAATCTGAGCTATCTGGGCCTTTTCTTGGTGCCAATCAACTCCAATGGACCTCCCGAGGATGCTTTGATGCTTGGATGGAGTTTATTTGGGCTGTTTTGAATTCTTAGGGTTTCAGGCTTGTTTGATGGTTGGGAAATGATCTGGAGAGTATGTGGAGATGATTGGTGAAGTTTGCTTGGAGTTTGGATGGCTAGTTTATGAATTTCGAAGAGATGAAGTTTGAGAGTGATTTTGTGTAATCTGAGTTGTGTGATGATTAAGGGCAATGTGTTGTGTGTTATGGCTTGCATAAAGTCCACATATCATGTCTTGATAGGTCAGAATAGTTGGTGTGGGCTATGCTGATTGGTATGGGTGATTTTGCAAAAAGTCAAGTTTGGTTGTAATTGGGGTATGGGTCATGTTAGGCCTGGTTGCAAGGGGTTTCTGGCCTCAGCTGAGTTCAAGGAGGTCCATGGAAACAAATATGGCATGCTGGCATAAGTGTATGGGATGATTTGTATCATTTTGCAAATTTGAGAAGTTTTGCCCCTTTTGGAATTTCTTGAATTACAAGGCATGAAAATGCATGATTTTTGGGCCAATTCTGATCAAAATGAGTTGTACTATGATGGTATGATGTTTAGAGATGCATTAGAGGTCATGAAATGGCTTGGCAAGTGGTTTTGCAAAAAATCCTCTTTGGTGCATTTTTTAAAATTAATGGATTTTTGCCAACTTTGAAGGATCATAACTTGAGTTCCATAATGAATTAGAACATGTTCTTGTACTTTTTGAAAAGGGAAAGACCTAATATACAACTTTCATGACCATGAATATTTGATTTGAAGCATTTTTGTGTAGAAAGAGGAGGTTGAAGAACTTTCCCAAAATGGAAATTTCCATTACAAGTCATTTCAATTTTTGGCAACTTTTGGTTTAGCTCAAATTTCTTCAATTTTGTGAACTACCAAGCACTTCAATGATCAAATAAACATCATATAACTTCAATTTGATGAAAATACCCCTTAGGTTCCATTGTTGGGGGCCTCAGATGCCCTGATTTTGCTCTGACTTGTTCAAAAAGTTACCCAGTGAACAGATGACTTCCACAATGAATTTCTTCATCAAACTTGGTACACATGATCCTTATAACATCTTAAGAACATCAGAAACAAGAATGACCAAAAAATTTGGAGTTATGGCCTCTGAAACCAAAACCCTAATTTTGGTTATCTGTGTAGTGAAAACCCTAGCTCTACTTCCATGCTTTCCCAGTTCTTGTGATTTCTTGACTTCCTTGCACTTTGAAGGATATAATATGATGATGGAACATACATGGACCCTTTTGGAACACATGGAAGCCTTTGGAGTGGCTCAGATGAACCCTTGGATTGCTCATATCACAAACCCTAGATGCAGATGAACTTGAACCAATGCAGATGAAACAAATATGCAATATGAGATGATATGCTTAAACTCATGAAAACATGAAAGATCACAAGCCATGGTGTGATATGAGTGAGGAAAAATTTGGGGTGTTTACACTATCCCAGTCGCAGTCATTATCCCCATATTCACTTGTTGCACAGATGTTGTTGGAGTCGAGCATTCCAGCACTTGTGAACGTTATGGACTTACTACCCTGAGACCAGTTGGACCCACCAGGTTGATAACCAAGACCGAACTTGTCATCTTTCTTTTCCATCTCTAGCAGCTTGCCCCAAACTTGTGCATTTCCGGATTGGACTACTTCTTTGGCTTGCTTGTAGGAGTAAATAGGAGTCCCTTCCTTTCCATTGCTCTGGACAATAGCCACTGGAGACAAAGTACTAATATTAACCATCTCAAAAGCTTGGCAAAGTGTTTCATGAATTTCCCCGTCCATTTCCACGTACTTTAAAGTCGACAGATGACTTACGAAAATATCTTCTTCTCCACATACAGTAACAACTTGGCCATCTACCACATACTTCAACTTCTGATGCTACGTGGATGTTACTGCGTCAGCATCATGAATCCAAGGACGCCCTAGCAGATAGCTATAAGCGGGTTGAATATCCATAACATAGAAAGTACTCTTGAATACTTGAGACCCAATCTTCACAGGTAGCTCTACCTCCCCGAACACAGACCTTCGGGACCTGTCAAAGGCTTTTACAATCAAATCACTGGGTCATAAGACAATACCCTCAACATTCAACTTCATTAGGGCCTTCTTAGGAAGCACATTAAGAGAAGAACCTATGTCTACCAAGACATGTGATATAACAACACCCATACACTCCATGGTGATGTGTAGGGCCTTGTTGTGATTGCATCCTTCAGAAGTGAGATCTCTATCTGTGAATCCCAACCCATGGCTTGCGTTCACACTGGCTACCAAGGCCTCCAACTGGTTAACAGTTATCTTCTGCAGTACATATTCCATTTGTAAACCAATCAGCAGAGCCTCCCGATGAGCCTGAGAACACATTAACAATGACAAAATGGATATCTTGGACGGAGTTTGATTCAGTTGTTCAACCACTTTATAGTCTCTTTTCTTAATTATCCTCATGAACTCTTCAAATTCTTTTTCAAAAGTGCCTTTACTAGGAGCAACAGTTGTCACCTCTTCAGTTGCAATCTCCTTACCCTTAGCCTTTGTAGCAACCTCAGCTTCGGGATCACCTCTAAGAACTTGAGGGGCAAAGAGACGTCCATTCCTTGTAAATCCACCAACCCCTCCGACATTCACAACAATCGGGTCAATTGTCCATGTTTCGTTCTCCACTTTCTGTCCATCTACATACAAGTCTGAGCCATAGTTCCAGGGAATGGCCTTGTCATCGGTATAAGGGACTGGTCCTGGAACTGTAATGGTAACAGGACTCACTTCTGGAACATATATAGTCACAGGTTCTCTCCGGGCAGGAACCTCAGCAGGATCAAAATAAATTGTTATGGCAGACACACAATTGCTTCTATCGTCAATTCGATCAAACTGTAGCGACCCCTCGTTAATCAAACACTGCAACCCAACTTTCAAATCCCCACAGCCATTAACCGAATTCAAACACCCCTCACAGTCATAATCACACCCTGGGAATACTTACCCTTTCAGCAATCTATCTTTCACGACCAGCAACAAAGTTTTCACTTCATCCACATTCAAGATCAAGTTTAACCTCTCACCGCTATCAACAACATTTATTCTGGATCTTCCATGATTTTGAATGGGGTTTGATGTAACATTTGGGGGCTGCGCGAAGTTAATTGCTTTTGAATCAATCAAGTCTTGGACCTTATGCTGCAGTTCCCTGCACTTCTCCGTTGAATTCCCAGGAGCTCCTAAATGAAAATCGAATCTTGCATTAGCATCATACCCCACTGGAAGCTCTCCAGGTGGTGGCGGTGCTAATGTCCTCAACTGAACCAAGTTCAAATCTAACAATCTTTGAAGTAGTTCCGTGTATGTCATTGGGATGGCCTCAAGCACCTTGTTAGCTGGACGAGCTTGTCTCTGTTGATAGGGTTTTTGCTGATAGTTATTGCGTTGTGGTTGTTGTTGTTGTTGCTGTTGTTGGGTTTGTTGCACATGACTTGATGGAATAGTGACAGCTGCAACTTGCTCATAGGGTCCTCTATATCCACGGCCCCGACCTCGACTGTACACAACATTAGTTTCTCCTTCCCTTCTTCTTGGAGGTCCATTAAAAGCTTTTCGAACATCACTTGAGCTACCTGCCCTAGTGTCTTGAATTTTCCCTATTTTCAGAAGAGTTTCAACCCTCTCTCCAGCTATCACGATGTCATTAAACTTTGTTGCTGAACAAGACGCCAGTCTCTCAATAAACACACCCTGTAGTGTTCCCATGAACATGTCTGGCATTTCATTTTCCAATAAGGGAGGCTGCACTCTAGCAGCAAGTTGACGTCATCTCTGAGCATACTCTTTGAACCCTTCTTTAGCATTCTGAGACATGGTCTGCAACTTGGGACGGTTTGGATCCATATCCATATCCAAATTATATTGATACTGTTTCAAAAATGCCTCAGCTAAATCCTTCCAGCTTCGAATATTAACCTTGCTCAACTTCATGTACCACTCCAAGGAGGCTCCCACAAGTCTATCCTGGAAGTAATACATCCACTGCTTCTCATCGTCTGTATGCGCGACAATCCTTCCCACAAAAGACTGGAGGTGAGTTTTCGGGCAAGCTGTGCCATTATACTTATCAAAAGTAAGGACCTTGAACTTGTAGGGAATTCTCATCCCCGGCACCAAGCCCAAATCAGTGATGTCAAACCCCAGAGAACTCTGAGATTGAATGGCATGAATCTGCTTAGCCATTTCTTCGAACCTTCTACTCATGTCAACTCCTTGGCCTTCTGCCTCGTCCAGCAAAGTGAATTGTTCATCCTGCCCATTGTCGCTCCCACCTGATGACACACAGGGCCAAAGAGGTACAGATGCGAACGGTCGGCGAGAGGGATAAGAACACACCAGGGTGGACTCAGAAGACAAGAGTCTCCAGCTAGGCATTTGTATCCCGAAGGAAAGGTAATGCTGCATAAACCTAGAAAGATATGGATAAGACGGTCGCGAACCAGAGAAACTGAGAAAGGGGGTTGGTTACAACCTGGGAAGGTATTAGCACCCAGATTGTCCGCCGTACTCGACGGGATCCACGCTTGAAAGATTTGTGTTTTAAAGGGGTAGTGTCAGCGCAAACTGTGTGAGGTGAGAAAAGTGTCAGTGTAAAGAAAGAATATAGGGCTCAAGACTATGAGGCTTTATGAGTAATGCTGGAGGAGGGGGAATATACAGAGACTTTTGTTCGATAACTGTTAAGTTATGCCTACGTATCCTCTCGTGCAATGAGGAAGTCAGAACACCGTAGTTCGACCCAAAGAGACTGAAAGGTGAATTGACTTGTGAACTGCTTGCTTGTCTATGCTCAAGTGTATGACCTGTTTGGCTCAGGTGCAAACTGTCTTGCATTAGACGGGAGAAGCAAGTTCTCATTTGTGAGTGAATGAGATGAGAAAAGAATCTCGAAGGAGACGATTATTGTTTGTTTTTGTGTTTTCAGTCTTTTATTGATTTTTGAAGTTTGTCATAAGATAATGAGCCTAAGCCTAAACCAAGGGTTGGTAAACTCATCACATCCTCCCTCTGACTAGGGGTAATGAGAATACCTTAAATGTGAATTAAGCACCTCACATTTAATCACCATGATGTAGGATTAAGATCATTAACCTACTTGTGATTATTTAGTTGTTTTTGTTGTTTTTGTTTAGTGTTAAGTAATGAGTTTAAGCCATAATCAAGGATTTAATGGACTCATTACACCATCCTAATAGAAGGATAATAGATGAGAACATTTAAGCTGAGGAAGGCTCCTCAACTTAACCCATGATTAAGGATTAACCTCATGACAAAACAAAGCCTTTATTAAAGTGGATTTTAGTTAATGATAAGATTAAGAAGTGAGTTTTATGGTTGGTAAGACAACTTGAGGGGGACTTGTCCATTAACACTAGGGTTAGTCCTTCTTAACCAATTAAGGAAGAATTAGAACCCTAATGCAAGGCCCAAGTTACAAGCTTGATGTCTTGATGATTATTAAGTGAATTGATTGAAGGATTTAAACACATTAAGGGTTTGACACTTAGGATTAAAGTTATACACTCCATCCTAATAGAAGGATGCAGGCATAAGCTTAATCACAAAGCCTTAAAACCTTTAGGATTTAGTCCTTGATTATGAGATGAGAAGAGAAGACACAAAGATGACACAAAGGTAAAAGCTAAATGGGGGACTAATCAAACCCTAATTATTTTCATACCCTGAGATCCTAGGGTTAGTGAGGCTTAAGAGAGAAAGAATCTTCAAAGAGCCACCAAGGAGAGAAGCAGATGAAAGGAGAAAGAAGTAGAGAGAAGCAAGACAACTTGCTTCACTTAAGAAGACAAGTTGCTTGAAGGAAGAAAGTGGGAGAGAACATGAATGAGCAAGCTCACTCTAATACACATAAAAAATGCAGCAATGATGCATAAGAGATGAGAAGAGATTGTGAGAAGTGAAGGCAAATCCACTTCTCAAAACAACTTACCACCTGAAAAGTTAGCAAAAGAAATGCAATGCAATGAAAATGAAATGAATGCAAAGATGCAAACCAAAAAATAAGAAGCACAATCATGATGTTAATGATGCTAAGAGATGATACAAACACATGTCAATAGTTGTGGATGATCATACAAGGATGTGGATGCAAATGAAGCAAGCTTTGAACCATGAAGATCCATGAAAGTTTATGAAATGATATGAACAAATAGCAAGGCAAATGAAAGATGAAATGATCAAACATGATCTAATATGTCCTAAGATGTCTTATATGTCCAAAGGATGCACAAAATGTCATGGAAAGTTCTTGAATGCAAGCAAATGACAAATGGATGCAAAGAAATGCACAAATTAGGGTTTATGCACAAGACACAAAGCAAAATTCAAAATCAGAAGCAAATGACATGATAAAAAATTGAAAATGGGATCAAAGGAACCCTAACCCTACACATGTTCACTGTCCAAAGGAGGAGACCTTAATCTAAACCTAATGGAAGTTATGATTTTTCTAAGTCAACTAGGGTTTCAAGGTACCTCAAAAGGAAAAATGCACATCAAATTGAAAATGAAGGATGAATTCAAACCAATTTTAACCAAGAAACTACATGCTATGAAGGATGCAATGCAAGAAGAACCATCATCAAACTCTTCATGGTTAGGCAGAATGAATATTTCTAAGTTTGAACAAAAATATTGCCTTTAAACAACTTTAATTCCAATGAAAATTGTCAAAATAGGTCAAGAACCAAAAAGAAATTTGTTTTGAGAATTGGATAATGTTTCTAAATGTTTTAAAATGCAATGTGAATTTTTTGGTGATTTTTAAATACCTAAATGTATTTTTAATTAATTAATTTCCATTAACTAATTAAAAATAAACATTTAAATGATTTAAAAATAAATTTTAATGCAAAAAAAAAATATTTTTGGGTTCTGAAAATTAATGAAATGCTTGACAAATAAATTCAGAATTTTTTAACATGTTTTGCTATTTTTTAAAATTCGTGGAAGTTAAATAAAAAGAAAATGAAATAAAAATTTAAATAAAAGAAATTAGGCCGATCCAAGAGCTGAGATTTCAAATGGATTTGGAGGGAGTTGACCGGCGCCAGATCCTAGGGCTATAATTCAAACTGACTAAATTTAAATTAAACCTAATTAATTAATTTAATAAATCAGGATTAGGGCTTTAATGATGGATCTGGGCCACTCATTAGCGCGCGGGTCAACAAGGGTCAACAGGATCTATGGCTCACATTCAAACTGAGCCCTAATCACAATTAAGACATTAATGACTTTCAGGTGGCCGGAAATGACCTCCTGTCATCTTCTCTGGCCACACCCCTCCCTGAAAATTGCTATCTCTCTCCCCAAGCTTCTAAAACCTAATCTCTCTGCCCAGAATCCAACCCCCCGCATCACTTAACACAAAACACCCACTAAAACAAATTTATTTCACATACTCAAGCTGAATCGAAGCAAATTAGTTCTAGGTCAAAAAATTTCAGAGAGCTCATACATGCTTAATACTTGACTATTTTCAAAACCAAACACATCAGCATTATCAGTGAATCATGGAGAATCAAATAGTAACTTAAAAACACGTTTCTGGAAAAATTGTTCTTGAGCTCACCTGAACTGGAGCTTTGAACTTTGGAGCTTTCTGGCTGCTTCTTTGGTCCAAGATGCCTTTAATGAACCTCCTGAGAAGTTTGCAATGCTTGTTTGGGATTTCTTATGGCTGGTTTAAGAGATTGATGAAGTTCTGACCAAGGGGAGTGAAAAATCGTATTTCTATTTGGGAGGGTTTCAGGATCAAATGATTGTTAGGAAATGATCAGAGGATCATGGTGAGTGATCCTATGAAGTTTGTTTTGAGGTTTGTGGCTTGTGTATTGAGTTTCGAAAGAAAATGCACAAAGAGGGATTTTTGAGAATGCTGACTTGTGGGAAGAAAAGTCCCTTAAAGCAAAGTCCCTTAAAAGAAAAGTCATCAAGTCCCTTAATGGTTGCCTTTCAATATGATCTCGTCCCTTTCGAATAATGATGACAGTCCCTCCAAATATGCTTAGTACACCCCACAGTTGCCTTCATTAAACAAATGTCCCTTACTTGTCCCTCACATCCAAGGTAATGACTACCTATTCCTTAATAATAGGGATAGTCTTACCATTTAAAGGATTCAAGAACAGAAAGACTTAAACTTTAGGGAAGGTTCCTCATAGTTACTTGCTCACTACTTCAAAACAATTTCAAACATTTCACAATTTCAAATAATTTTCAAACACAAGTTTTTTACGCATCCGTACATGGATCATTATCAAACTCTTATGAAAATTTCTATTCACACACTTCAAATTTTTTGGAGTTATGGCCTCTGAAACCAAAACCCTAATTCTAGGTCATTTGTGCAGTTAAGCCTGACTCTGTTTCCATGCCTTGCCAGCCCTTGTGATTCTTTGACTTCCTTGATCTTTGAGGGATATAAAATGATGATTGAACATACATGGACCCTCTTGGAATGATTTAGACCTTTGGAGTGGCTCAGATGAATCCTTGGATTGCTCATATCACAAACCCTAGATGCAGATGAACTTGAACCATGCAGATGAAACAAAAATGCAATATGAAATGATATGCTTAAACTAATGAAAATATGAAAGATCACAAGCCATGGTGTGAACTTAGTGAGGGCAAATTTGGGGTGTTTACAGCTGCCCCTATTCAAGCATGAGTTAGCTGTGCAGGATGTAAGCAACGGCTTAACAGGCAAACAAGATAACTTGTGGTTGAATACCAAAGACAGTCCAAAATTTGCACTCACTGAATGAAGAAGAAAAGGGATATAGACTGTAAAGGAAAATAAAATATATTTATAAATTGCGGGCGACGGAGGACGACCGTTGAGCAGAGGACGACTGCTGGGGATGAAGCAATGATGGGGACGGCCGACATGCTGGGGATAAAAGAGATTATGATGGGGACGACCATCAAAAATAAAGTAACCAAAAATCCTCTGGGGATTAAAGGTAATAGTGAATGATGGGGACGACCATCGAGTTCAAAGCATAAATGAAATAAATGATGAGGTACGGTCATCAAAGGTGAAGGACGATCATCTAAAAGGGGACGGCTGCTCTGCTGGGGATAAGATGAGGGACGGTCATCTATTGGTGAAGGACGATCACCTGGCAAGGTACGGTTGCCAAATGTATCGCGACATAGGACGAATGCCGGATAAAAAGGTCGACGATGGGGACGGCCATCGAATAAGAATGATGAAGGACGATCATCAAGAGGTGAAGGACGATCACCTAGCAGGGTACGGCTTCTCTCGGGGTTTATCATGACATAGGACGAATGTCAAATAACAAAATCAACGATGGGGACGACCATCGGATAAAAATGATGAAGGACGGTCATCAAGGGGTGAAGGATGATCACCCAACAGGGGACGGCTGCTGAAAATATCACGACATAGGATGAATGTCGGATAGGAAGGGGTTCTAATGAATAGAGACTCCACTGGGGGTGATGAAGGACGATCATCAAAAAGGTGAAGGACGATCACCTAGCAGGGTACGGCTGCTGAAAGGTATCATGACATAGGACGAATGTCAGATATAAAGGAAATAATTCACTGGGATTTGCTGGGACTCTTCTGGGGAATAGTAGATACAGACGAGTGTCTAAATTCAAGAAGACATAAGTGTTTGACACGGTGTATAGATTAAAGATGCGGACGAGCATCCTTAAGACTATGATACAGACGAGTATCAGTAAAAACAAATGCTTGACGCATGTTCAGAGATGATGATACAGACGAGTATCAACTAGTTAACAAAGAACGCGGACGAGTGTCGAATCTGAGGGGATATAAGTGGCATATACAAGATACGGACGAGTATCTGTATGAGGGACGGGTGAGACATAGACAAGTGCTCAACTTGCTAGGGAGAACACGACACGGACGAGCGTCGAGAAAAGTATATTATAAATAAGTATTTGATTCACAAAGTGTTTAGGTAACAATGTTGGGAGAGATGACACTGACGGGTGTCAGAGATATGTATAGATATGTGTAAACATGTGTTGTGAGTGCAAAGGGGACGCTTTGGCTTCCTGCTGGGGATATGACACAGACGAGTGCGAAGGAGTACCTGTTTGCTTGGGCAATTTACTGGGGAATGATGACACGGACGAGTGCCGAAAGGAGCATGTATCTGTATCTGTGAGTGTAAAGGAGATGCTTTGGCTCTCTGGTGGGGAATTGGGAAATATTCTGTATATTGCTGATGGATTGTCATTATTTGCAAGTGTTCGGTTCGACACATGGCTTATGATTTATGCAATATGTTTGATTTTTTTCCGTAATGCTCCGTATTAGGCGGAATGCTACACTCTGTGGGAAAATATGATGTGAATGCTATGATTATGCAAAGATGCCGATCCGGGATTCGGATCCCGTTGCTGTGGAGATCTCTGGCTGATCTGCTTGAAGTGGATATCCCAGCTGGGGGTGATATCATTGGTAGATCTGACATACATGACTCTGAATGGGGAAGTAGGTCATTGATAAACCTATATTGGTAATGAGGGACCCGACTGGGGTCTGTAGAAGCTTTCGTCACTCTGTTGCGAGACCTTCGGGCATTGCTCTTCTGGATATAAGTTGAAATGTTGCGGGGTTGATTCCCTGTCTAGCACTCGGCTGGGGAAGAAGAAAGATCACTGAAAGATCCTCCTAGAGATTTATGCGGGGATCCTGCTGAGGATGACACTTGACAACTCAGCTGGGGATATGGGCACCTTCTGGTACTGCTCTGGAGGAAATGTTGGAGAAGTGATGCCTAGCAACTCTGATGGGGAGAAGGCATCTCTGGTGCTGTTTGGAAGGTGTGCTGAGGAAATAATGATTTGGCAGCCTACTGGGGAGAAGCTTTCATGCCCCATGCCGTGTTTTGAATACCTGCAATCCTGCATGACAAAGAAATGTACAAGTTTCCCGAGGTATCCCTTACTGGATTCCTTCATAGGAGTTTAGACACTCCCGAGAGCAAATATATTTCCTGTAAGCACGTATTTTAGAAGGGAAGCATTTGTATTTATGTAATCAATATCTCAAGGACATCAGACATTTTGCAAATGAAAAATAAAATGTACGAGACAAGATATGACTGAAAATCTGATTTTATTAATTTGTGTGCCCTGAATTGGCAAGATACAGTTAAAGAAACAGACCCCTGGAATGAGGAAATCGTTACAAATTAAGAAACAAAAGACAATGGCAATGTTGATGACGCTTCAAGGAGCTTTCCCTTTGCTATGACTTGTATGACATTGACGTTCTTCTCATCTTGCTTTCTGAAGAAGGTTGATTCTGACCGATGCTCGAACCTTTCGAAGCTTGCCATGTTGTAAGTGATACAGATGAATTCAGGATGCAGTTGTTCGCTTATTCCCTTATTTTGCGTGGATCGCCCTTTCGGGTTTTCAATCCATCGGGATACCCATTTTTTCCTGAGTCGTCCAATGCGGCTTTTCAACTCAGCGGGTGTACATCTTTTTATTTATTTTTCCCTTATTTTTGACCGAGTCTTTTATTCTGTTTTTGACTCGCCGGGATGCCCTATTTTTGCCTGGACTTGCATTCAGTTTTTACGTCCAGCGGGTCTTTTTATGCGAAGTATTTTTTAACTGCATCTGAATTCACAGGGGACAGGAAGTCTTCACCATCCATAGTACTGAGCATCAATGCTCCACCTGAGAAAACTTTCTTCACTATGAATGGACCATCGTAATTCGGAGTCCACTTGCCCCTGTGGTCTGTATGAGGAGGGATAAGTCTTTTCAGCACAAGATCTCCTACTTGGTACTCTCGAAGCCTGACTTTCTGATCGAAGGCTTTCTTCATTCTTTTCTGATACAGCTGCCCATGACAAATTGCAGCCAATCTCTTTTCTTCAATCAGACTTAGTTGTTCGTACCGGGATCGGACCCATTCTGCTTCATTTAGCTTAACATCCATTAGTACCCGCAGGGAGGGTAATTCAACTTCAATAGGTAGGACTGCCTCCATACCGTACACAAGCTGATATGGTGTTGCCCCAGTGGATGTTCTGATTGACGTGCGGTACCCATGCAAGGCAAACGGTAGCATTTCATGCCAGTCTTTATAGGTAACCACCATCTTCTGCACAATCTTCTTGATATTCTTGTTAGCTGCCTCTACAGCGCCATTCATCTTTGGCCTGTAAGGAGAAGAATTGTGGTGTTAGATTTTGAAGTCCCGGCATAGTTCTGCCATCATTTTATTGTTTAAGTTGGAACCATTATCAGTAATGATTAGCTCGGGAACTCCATAACGACAAATGATGTCTCTTTTTAGAAATCGGGCTACCACTTGCTTGGTGACATTTGCATAGGAAGTTGCTTCAACCCACTTGGTAAAATAGTCAATGGCTACCAGGATGAATCTATAGCCATTTGAAGCAGTAAGTTCAATCTTGCCAATCATGTCAATGCCCCACATGGCAAAAGGCCAAGGTGAAGACATCACGTTCAACGGATTGGGAGGTACATGTACTTTATCCGCATAAATCTGGCATTTATGGCATTTTCTGGCATAGGCACAACAATCTGCATCCATTGTGATCCAATAGTAGCCTGATCTTAGCAACTTTTTAGCCATAGCATGATCTCCAGCATGGGTTCCAAAAGATCATTCATGCACCTCGTGCATCAGCACGTCTGCTTCTGCCCTATCAACGCATCTGAGGAGTATCTTATCAAAGTTCCGCTTGTACAAGGAACCATCAGTATTTAAGAAGAAACTACCAGCAAGCCTTCTTAACTATCATTGGAAGATGCCCCAGGTGGGTATGTCTGATCCTCCAAGAAGAACTTAATGTCATGGAACCAAGGCTTATCATTTTTAACAACATCTGCTGAGAACACGTATACTGGTCTGTCAAGTCTGGACACCGAAATCCGAGGCACAAAGTTGGCAGCTTGAACCTTGATCATGGATGAAATGGTAGTTAGAGCATCTGCAAACTGATTTTCGTCTCGTGGGATATACTCAAGCTTGACTGTTGTGAAGAAAGTCAATAACCTTCTTGTATAATCCCGGTAAGGTATCAGATGATCTTGGTGGGTGTACCATTTGCCATTGGTTTGATTAATTACCAGAGCTGAATCTCCAAATACAGTCAAAGTCTTGATCCTGAGGTCAATGGCTTCCTCAAGACCCATAATACAAGATTTGTATTCTGCTTCGTTGTTAGTGCAGTTAAAGGTGAGTTTTGCCGAGAAAGGCATGTGAACTCCCTTAGGTGTAATGAGTACTGCACCAACACCACGACCATTCATATTAACAGCCCCATCAAACATCATAGTCCACTCTTCTTTTGGGTCGGGCCCTTCAGTGTGAACAGGCTCTTCGTGATCTTTTGCCCTTATGAACATGATGTCTTCATCAGGGAAGTCAAATCTCATTGGCTGGTAATCATCAATGGGTTGCTCAGCAAGGTAATCAGACAACACACTGCCCTTGATGGCTTTCTGGGATGTGTATTGAATGTCATATTCTGTGAGGATCATTTGCCATCTTGCAACCCGTCCGGTAAGTGCTGGCTTCTCAAAAATGTACTTGACTGGATCCATCTTGGATATCAACAAAGTGGTGTGGGTCAACATATACTGCCTTAGTCGGTGAGCAGCCCACGCTAAAGCACAACTAGTTTTCTCGAGCAGTGAATAACGTTGTTCACAGTCGGTAAACTTTTTGCTTAGGTAGTATATTGTATACTCTTTTCGACCAGACTCGTCATGATGGCCCAACACACATCCCATTGACTCTTCAAATACTGTCAAGTACATGATTAGAGGTCTTCCTTAAACTGGAGGCATAAGGATTGGAGGCTCCTGTAAGTATTCCTTGATTTTGTCAAAAGCCCTTTGGCAGTCTTCATTCCACCTGACCGTTTGTTCTTTTCTTAACAGCTTGAACAGAGGTTCATAGGTCGCAGTAAGGTGAGATATGAACCGTGAAATGTAGTTCAGTCTGCCTAAGAAACCCCGAACTTCTTTTTCAGTCTTAGGTGCATGCATTTCTTGAATGGCTTTGACTTTATCAGGGTCAACTTCAATCCCTTTTTCACTTACAATAAATCCCAGCAGCTTACCGGATTGCACCCCGAATGTGCATTTGTTGGGGTTTAACTTCAATTGGTACTTCCTCAGACGCTTGAATAACTTCAACAGATTCACCAGGTGGTCTTCTTCTGTGAGGGACTTGGCAATCATGTCATCCACATAACATTCAATTTCTTTATGGATCATGTCATGGAATAATGTTACCATAGCCCGCTGATAAGTGGCACCAGCATTCTTCAGTCCAAATGGCATCACCTTATAACAGAATGTTCCCCAGGGTGTGATGAAAGTTGTCTTCTCCATGTCTTCAGGTGACATCTTGATCTGATTATATCCCAAAAATCCATCCATGAAGGAGAACACCGAGAACTGAGTCGTATTATCAACCAATACATCAATGTGAGGTAAAGGGAAGTCATCTTTCGGGCTGGCTCTGTTCAGATCCCGGTAGTCCACACACATCCTCACCTTGCCGACCTTCTTAGGCACAGGTACAATATTAGCAACCCACGGAGGATAGCTAGTCACAGCGAGGAACCCGGCGTCCCACTGTTTTTGCACCTCTTCTTTAATCTTCATTGCCATATCTGGGCGAGTACGGCGCAACTTCTGTTTTACTGGTGGGCAATCTTCTTTCAGAGGCAGCTTGTGCATGACAATGTCGGTGTCCAACCCTGGCATATCCTGATAAGACCAAGCAAAAACATCCACATATTCTCGAAGCATGGAAATCAATTGCTCTTTCACTGAATCTTGTAAGCAGGACCCGATCTTGACTTCTTTCACTTCTTCTTCCGTACCAAGATTAACCGTTTCGACCTCCTCCTGATGAGGAGTGATAAACTTCTCCTCTTGTCTCAACAACCTAGCTAGCTCTTCAGGTAGCTCAAAATCTTCTTCAACCCCTTCATCACCGTGATTGATTGGATTGACAAAGTCATATGAAGTCATAGCAGAGTTGTTGTCGGTGCAGTCTGAAAGGCACTTTCTGCAAGGGTTTAGATTGGTTTATTTTAGTGATCAATTTTATCTTATTTAGAAAAAGTGAAAATGAAGTTATTTATTTTGAAAAACATTCCCATTTTATTTTTGTACAAAAAGAAAAATGAAAAGACAATGAGCAAAAAAAAGAGACTTGTTTGCAAAAGACGTCCGATATTCATTGATTGATCTATTTGCACAAAATTACAAGATGGCCCGATTACAAAATGAGTCTTGACATCTTGGGCAAGATGCAAGACTTGATGCATGCTTAAAAAATACCGGAAATGATAATTACTCTGCAGGAGTAACCCTTATAATTTCCTGGGAAGACCAGTTAAGGACTTGGCTCCTGGGGATCCTTTGACGTATCCAACTCTCCAGGTTGCGGTCGCTTTCCTCCTCGTCTTCCAAGTTGTTCACAGCATCTGGGGTGAGCATTCCCCCGCTGACAAAATTGGGCTCTTTGGAAGCCTCTGATTGATCTTGTTGAGTTGGTTTGTAACCCAACCCAAATCTGTATTCTTTCTTTTCCACGGGCAGCAGCTTGCCCCAGCCTTGGGCAGTACCCTCTACAACAACCTTTCGGGCTTGCTGATAAGACGTCATGGAAGTTCCCAGTACAACAGATGCTTCATTAATGTTCAGGGCCTCAAACCCCTGGCTCATGGTTTCATGGATTTCTACATCCATTTCTATGTACTTATACGTAGCCAGATGGCTAACAAAGGTTTCTTCTTCCCCACAGATGGTGTAGATATGGCCTTCCCACTCGAATTTCAGCTTCTGGTGAAGGGTAGACTTAACAGCACCAGCGGTGTGGATTCCGGGTCTACCCAACAAACAGCTGTACGCCGGCTGAATGTCCATCACAAAGAAGGTAGTTTTAAAAGTCTGCGGGCTAATCATCACAGGCAGATCAATCTCCCCAAGCACTGATCTTTTAGAGCCATCAAATGCTCTCACCACCAAATTACTCGGACGCAATGCTAAGCCATCATACTCCAGCTTCACCAAGGCTTTCTTTGGTAGAACATTGAGCGACGACCCAGTGTCCACCAGTACATGAGATAGAACAACACCCTTGCACTCCAGGGTGATATGTAAAGCCTTGTTGTGGTTACGTCCTTCTGTTGTTAAGTCAGTATTGGTAAAGCCTAGTCCATGACTGGTGTTGACATTTGCCACCACAGTTTCTAGCTGATTAACGGTGATCTCCTCTGGCACGTATGCTGCATGTAGGACTTTCAATAATGCATTCCTGTGAGCTTCAAAACACATCAACAATGATAATATGGAGATCTTTTAGGGAGTTTGGTGAAGCTGATCCACCACCTTGTAATCACTCCTCTTTATGATTCTCATGAACTCATCTACATCTTGCTCAAAAGATGTCTTCTGAGTTTCCTTGGCAATTGGATCTTCAGGTACCACACTCTTTCCCATTGCTTTGGCAGCAGCTTCTGCTTCAACATTAGGTCTTTGCACTTGTGAGGCAAAAAGGCGTCCGCTTCTGGGGAAGCCTCCGCCTCCCCCAACATTATCAATTTGTGGAGAAGAGGTTGATGAATCCAGAGTGATCTTCTCCACGTTGCAGTAAAGATCAGAGCCATAATGCCAAGGTATGGCATTACTTCTTTCATAAGGAACGGGTCCAGGAACCGTAATAGTAACTGGACTGACTGCCGCAGAAGAGGGTATTGTAATGGTGTGCGGATCATAGTAAATTGTGACTGGCGATCTGGTAGGAGGTGCCACTGTTTGTTGTTGGAGTTTGTTGTTGGGAGGGACCTCTGATGGGTCATAGTAGATTGTAACTGCTGAGACGTCTTCATTAATTTTTGCTGGCGTTGTAGAAGATTCTGCTAATGAAATGGATGCTGATGTTGTAGAAGAGATGGTTGTTGAGATTTGACTTGTTGAAGTGATGGATGGAGCCATTGCTGATGATATTGATGAATCGGTAGGGATGATTGTTGCTGTTGTTGTAGAAGAATCAAGGATTGTTGTTAAAGGAATTGCTGGATTTGTAGGCGCCGTTGTTGAAATTTGAAGGATAACATCCTTAATAAGACCATTTATGCCGCTTCTCAAATTTTCACACCCGTTAACTGCAATGTTGCAATACCCACAACCGAGCTCACACCCGGGGAACACTTGGCACTCTAGAAGCTGAGCTTTAATTTCGACCAAAGGTGTTCGAATTTGTGCAACACTGGTGATCAGGGTAGATGGTTTGTCTTCCTCAATGGCGTTAATCCTCGGCCCACCATGATTAGGCATAGGATTTTTGTTGACATTTGGAGGAGGTGCGAAGTTGAGGGCCTTAGAATCCACCAGATCTTGGACTTTCATTTGTAAGGCGCGACATTTTTCAGTATTGTGACCAGGTGCATTGGAGTGGAAACAACACCTGGCGTTGACATCATAATTCCTTGGGAGATTAAGGGGATCTGGTGGTGCCAACGTCCTTAACTCAACCAAGTTAAGCTTTAGGAGTTGTGGCAATAAGGCAGCATAAGGCATAGGGATATGGTCAATCACCCTGTTTGCCTGTGATGGTCTTTGCTTGAAAGGACACTGTTGTTGGTTTTTATTGTTGTTGTTGTAGGTTCTCTGTTGCGGATACTGAACTTGCTGTTGATAATGTGGTTGTTGTTGTTGTTGATATGTTGATTGCTGAGGAATCGGAGCCGGAATAGTGACAGCTGCTACTGATCTGTGGACATACTGAGGTCTTCCCCTGCTTGCATGAATGGCATTTATCTCATCGGTCCTTCGGGGTCCCACAAAAGGTTTCCTAGGATTACTCGATGAACTTGCACCATTATCAGAAATCTTGCCCATTTTTAACAGACTCTCAATTCTTTCACCAGCTATGACGACATCAGCGAAGCTGGTAGAAGAAAAGGCGGCCAGCCTATCAATATATGTTCCTTGCAAATTATTCATGAACATGTCGGCCATTTCTCTTTCCGACATGGGTGGTTGGACAGCAGCAGCCAGTTGTCTCCACCTCTGGGCATATTCTCTGAAGCTTTCTCTGGAGGACTGGGACATTCCCATTAGGAGGGTCCTGTTAGGAGCCATGTCCAGGTTATATTGATATTGTCTGATGAAGGCTTCAGCTAAGTCCTTCCAGCATCTAATGGTAGCTCTGGTCAGGTGTGAATACCACTCTCTTGAAGCCCCAGTCAGACTATCTTCAAGGTAAAACATCCACAACTTCTCATCCATAGTATAAGCTTTAAGTCTTCCCAGGAAAGACTGCAGGTGAGTTCGTGGACAAGAATTTCCATTGTATTTCTCAAAGCACGGGGGTTTGAATTTGTGGGGAATCCTCACCCCATCCACTAGCCCCATATCCATTACATCGAAGCCTAAGGAATTCTGGGACTCCTATCTCAACTTCTCAGCAATTTCGTCCAACCTCCTATCATAGACTTCGTCTCCTGTTCCCATGACAGTAAACTGCTCCTCTTGGGGATCCTCTTGTAAGATCCTACCTCCAGTAGTATTTCCTTGCACATTTCCCGGGATGTTGACTTCCGGATCTAGATGAGGTCCAAATACTGGTGGATTAACATGAGGTTGACCCCACTCATTGTTGCTAGTTCCTCCAGCGCCGGGATGAGGTTCCTCGGGGGTTTGTCTTTCTACCAATGCCCTTAACCTTTCTTGGCTCTGGGCCAAGCCAGTCATCACAGTCATGAATTGAGCCATTTGGTTCCTCATCTCCACTCTTTCATTAGCCATCTGAGTTCTGACCTCCGTCAGGTCCAACTGTACTTGCTCCATTTGGATACCAGGAGATTGTTGCGAGTAGGGTACCGGTGCGTACGGTTGACAGGGAACACCCGGTGGCGAGCAATATTTCCTGAGAGCACAACAGAGTTAGAAACAAAAAAATAACAAAACCTACAAAACAAAACAAGGTTAGTATGCAATGCAGTATGCTTATTTTTTTTCCAAGGTATCTGGCTTGGTTCTTGGTTTTGACCTTTCCAGACCTCGAGGAAGATGCTTGGTGTTGTTGAGGAAAGAAACCCAGTGAAAATAAACTAATATATTACAAATACTGAACAATACATAGTTTGTTTTACAACATATGCCTCCTTAACCTCCTTCAGAAGTGCCTCAGTCACTGGACCAGCTGGATGCTCTGTAATGGTCCTGATGAGGAGGTTCCTGGTGGCAATGGCAGTGGTCAGCTTCTTGTGCCTGTCCTGGTCCTTTGATCTCTTCAATCAAGCCCTGAGCTTCAACTCTGAAATCTCCTTCTGGGCTACAAGCAAAGCTTCCTGCTGCTTCTTTTCATTGGCCTCTAACTGTTCAATCTTGGCTTGAGTTCTCTGATCTTCTTGTGTACGGGCTTCGGTGATCCTGACCCACCTAGCCTGACTCTCCTGCAGATAAAGCTCAGTCCTAGCCTTCTGAAGCTTGGCCTCCTTACAGGCATTCTTCAATATTTGCTCCCCAGCTCTTGCTTTCCTGATGTAGTCCTCTGTCTTCTCAATTTTGGCCAGATGCTCCACCCTAAGCTTCTCCAACCTTTCAATGTCCAGACGACCATCACTCCTTTCCCAAAGGGTCTTCTTCAGAGCTTGAGACAGATTCTCATTCCTTTCCTTCAGTTTCTCAAATTCTTCCAGGATGACAGTGGCTGCTGGCTGTACTGTTGATGGTCCAGGTTTATCCGCAATGGTGAAAGGCATTCCAGTAAACTGAGCTCTAGTACGGGACCAATCATAGTACCGAGCTGAAGCAACATTATTACACCTCCCTAGAATAGCCATCCCTTTTGTCTGGACGTTGTCCCAAGCCCAAGATGCTTGTCTGACAGCAGCTAGATTAGGTTTTATTTCACAATATAGGGTCTCAGCTAAATCTTGCACTCTGGGAGGGTGAACCAAAGCATAGCCCAGTTGTCTCTTAAACAACAAAGGATTGTAGTTGATGCAACCCTTTACTCCTATCAGAGGCACATTTAGGTATTGCCCACTGCTGGTGATAATGTCTCTGCCTTTGGTGCTCTGGGTGCACCATCTGATATCATCTGAAGTCAAAGCAATGAGCCTCTTGGCCCAATTCTTCTGTAGGTGAGGGTTCAAGAAAACATCTGACTTAGGTAGGTGTCTGAGCAGCCAGGTGTGAAACAGAGGAGCACAACATCTCACTAACTTCCCCCTTTGTTTCTCATTCCTCTGATGGATGGAGTAATAGAAATCTCCCAGCAAGGTGGGTACTGGGTTCCTCAGAAGAAACAGATGAATGGCATTCTTGCTGATAAATTTGGGCTCATCTGCAAACAGTATAACCCCATATATGCTGAGGACTAACAGTGCACAGACTGCCCTCCATTCTCCCAAGGAGGCCTTTAGGATGGCCTGAGAAATCAAGAAATCTAAATGCAAACCAGGGATCCCAGCCTTTGTTGTCATGCCTTGCTCAATCAAGGCAGGCTCCAAGTACAGTGCTTTTGCTACTTCTCCATTGCTGGGAAAAGTCATCTCTGGGTTGAAAGGGATTCCACCCCTGATAGGTACTCCAATCAATGAAGAAAACTCTTCCAGCAGAAGTGAAATTCTGTGATCAGGTATGAGATGTCCTAAGAGATGTCCCAACACTTGACAGATTTAACCAAAACTTAAATAGCAAGAAAAGTAAACAACACAGAAGTTTGTTAACCCAGTTCAGTGTATAACCACACCTACATCTGGAGGCTACCAAGCCAGGAGGAAATCCACTATAAGTAATATTAATTCTAGACTTAAACCACCCTGTTTAATCTATCACTTAATAACTACCCAATGCAATTTCTACCTAATACACAACTTAGATATGAGTACCCTACTCACTCCCCCTCAATCACACAGTGATTTTGTTTACAAGTTTAATGAAATTGAAGTCATACTTCAAACAAAACAGCTTGATCTTACTTCACAGTTTCAATCAAGTCACAAATGCACTTTTGCTTAAAAGCTCATAAAGTGGTAAAATAAAAACAATCTGCTATTAAAACACTAGACACCCTATTTGGTCTTCTGAAATTCGTACTCAATTCTGTGAGTTTTTGTTGATTAAATAGGTGTCTGTAATTTGGGCTTTCTGTAGTATGATCCAGCCCTAATGCGCATGCAGGTTCCACCTTGAATTAGGGTTTGTTACTTCCTAGATTCTAGGAGATTTAGGTCTTCTGTTTTAATCTGAATCCTCAATATAAAACTCCCTACAGATGCGCCTTGTTCTGTTTTTATCCATCATTAATTAATTCCAGATAACTCTCCTTAAATATCTCTGATCAGTTAGTCATTAATTAATTCTGGTAGCAGGTTTGAGATGTCTCAACATCTGTTGGGACATCCTGAAAAACTGAACTTAAGTTATTTACACAATGTCCCAACATCTGGTGAGACATCCTGAATTAAGTTCTTATACTCTGTTTGATAATGTCCCAACATCTGATAGGACATTCTGAACTGAATTCAACATTTCTTGTTGGTCAAAAATTCTGCCAATTCTTAAACATCTACAAACTCCCCCTTTGGCTAATTTTTGGCTAACATCTTTTCTGATTTTTCAGAGTGCAGCAGAAGATCTTTTGTCAGAGTATAGCATTACTTTTCTGTTGAATCATATTTGAGATTTCTCCCCCTCAAACATATATGTATTCAGTCTTGTTGCAACAGAAAAAAACACTTATTCGGTTCAGAAGCAAACAGATCTTTCATTCATAATCAAACAGCATTACACATTGTTGTTGGTGTTGTTCTCCCCCTTGTTAGACACAAATTTTGGGGCCAAAGAAACTAAATCTAAATTACAATGCAGCTGTCATTACATTTGTCCTCACATACAGTTAATCACTCAGACTCCTCACTTTCAGTTTCTTCATCATCTTCAGTTTCTTCATCAGAGGCAGCTTTCTGATCTCCTTCACTCTCCAGCCTTTGGATGATTTCCTCAAGCTTCTACTTTCTTGCTTCAAGTTCTTTGCAAGTGATCTTCAGTTCAGCAATTAATGCAGTCTTGGAGATTGGAGTCTTAGAAGTTGAAGGACCTGCAGATGTCCCAGAAGGTGCTTCAACATCTGCTGCATGATGACTTAGAAACAATTTGTAGTGAAAAGCCAGAGGGCTTTCTCTTTTACAGACTGTGTCCTTTTCAGTGAGGATTCCAGGGTATTGACTGAGCACTATACCACACAGCAAGGAAGGAAAAGCTATTGGCAGCTTTGTTGCAGATGTGCTAGCATGCTTTAAGGTCTGATCAAATATGTAAGCACCATAATCCAGCTTAGTCTGAGTTCCCACAGCATAGATAAACCTGCCCAAGCCAGTGGATATTGAAGATGTGTGATTGGTAGGCACCCAGTTTGCTGTACCAATCCTGTTCAGCATGGCATATTTTCTTGTCAGCATGCTCACTGAGAGCTTTCCTTTCACTGGCCAAGCCTTGACCTGGTTTGTAGTGATAACCTTGCAGACCTGGTTATCAGTCTACCCTAGTTCATTTGAACCATCTGTTTCTCTTCCAAGGTATTGGTTGATGATCTGAGGAGAGAACTCTACACACCTACCTCTAACAAAGACTTTTCTAAATTCAGAAGACTTACCATTGGCACAATCTTCCTGAAGATTGACAATGAATTCTTTGACAAGAAGTTCATAGCAGGGAGAGAGATTGGAGACTGTTTTGAAGAGGCCTGCAGCAGAGATGAGATCAATCAGTTCAGTGCACTCAAGTGCATTACTGCTCAGCTCTCTTTCAAGGGCTACCCTTCTTTGGTACACAAACTTCCATCTGTTTACAATTGAAACATGATGAAATGAGATGTTGTCCAAGGGAGCTTCTGGAACAGCAGTTGAAGCCCTAGAGGGTGCTGGTTTCTTCTTTGGAGGAGATGTTGGGACATCTGTTTCAACATCTGAGTCTGGAGGAGTGACATCTTTCCTCTTCTGGGTTTGGACTTTACTCCATTGTTTTGTTGGACCAAAGGCAGCTTTAGCTTTGTCTTTCTTTGGGGTAGCTTTCTTCTTCTCAGGAATTTCAAGATCTGCTTGCATCTTTCCTTTCCTAGACCTGAGCCTTTTGGCTATGCTAGGTCTTACAGAGGCTATGATCTCTGTATCAGAATCCTGCTCCCGGTTCACCACAGGAGGAGATTGAGCAGTCTCCTCTTCAGCTGGTTGATCAGCAGAGATATGATCTTCAGTTGAGGCTTTGGTCTGATCCTCAGAGTCTTCTTCATCACTTTCATTTGAGGCCTTTTTCTGGTCCTCAGTTTTTTCAGCATCAGATGAGGTCTTTTTCTCATCCTCAGATGTTCCAACATCTATTGGGACATCCTGTTGAGCAGGAGTGTCCTTTGCAGCTTGAGCTTGTTCTTCTTGAGGGGCAGGCATGGTGTTCAGAGGAATAGAAATCCCACTAACCACTCTCTGTTCAAAAAGAATCTTGTTAACTATCTCCTTGATGGAAGCATCCACATATTCAGAAGATTTTGGGGGCATGTTAGCTGGTGAAGGAATGCCTTTGGATTTGCTGCAGACTTGATCTTTTGCTCTTTTTGGAGTTCTTGGCTTTTTAGCATGAGAAGCACTTCCTCTGATTTAGTCCAATGGGGTTGATTTCATTGGTACCACAGAGATGGGTGTTGCATGAACTACATCTTCTTTGTTGAGAACTTCTTCAGGAGTGTTAGGGTTTTGAGACATTGTCAAGGAAGATGGATGAAGAGTTTTAGGGTTGATGATTTCTGAAGAACAGCTAGATAATATGATTCGCTTTTGATAGTGTGATGAGAATATTGATAGCTGATTATAAGCTGTTACTAAATAAGTAGCCGTTACATTGCAATTTATTAGGAATGGAATACCCAAGGTTCTTGACCAGACTGGTGTTGCCATCTGGAACTTATGCCATACAATGTCATATGACATGTTGGCACATCTCATTAACTGCTAAATCTCACATAAACAGATTCCCAGTTTGCCCCTTAAGTTCTCAAATTGTGTAGCATCCAATGCTTTGGTAAAGATATCAGCCAACTGTAGATTTGTAGCTACATGTTCCAATGAAATCACTTTTTCTTCTACAAGATCTCTGATGAAATGATGTCTGATATCAATATGCTTGGTTCTGCTATGTTGGATAGGATTCTTTGATATGTTAATTGCACTTAAGTTGTCACAGTACAATGTCATGACATCTTGTGGGACATTGTACTCAGTGAGCATTTGCTTCATCCAAACCAACTGAGAACAACTGCTTCCAGCTGCTATATATTCAGCCTCAGCTGTAGATAAGGATACACAATTTTGTTTCTTACTGAACCAAGAAATCAATTTGTTTCCTAGAAAGAAGCATCCTCCTGAAGTGCTTTTTCTGTCATCAGCACTTCCAGCCCAATCAGCATCACAGAAGCCAGTGAGAATTGGTTTGCATCCATGAAAGTACATTATGCCATAGTCACAAGTACCATTAACATATTTAAGAATTCTCTTGACTTGATTGAGATGACTGACTTTTGGATCAACTTGATATCTTGCACATACACCTACTGCAAATGCTATGTCTGGTCTGCTAGCAGTCAAGTATAACAAGCTTCCAATCATGCTTCTGTATAAGCTTTGATCTACATTCTCACCCTTTTCATCTTTAGTCAGCTTTAAATGTGTGGGGGCAGGAGTTCTCTTATGAGTAGCATTTTCCATTCCAAATTTCTTGACTATGTTCTTGGTATATTTGCTTTGGGAAATGAACATGGAGTCTTCCATTTGCTTTATTTGCAGACCAAGAAAGTAGGTTAACTCTCCTACTAGGCTCATTTCAAATTCAGATTCCATCTGGTTGACAAAATGTTTGACCATCCTGTCAGACATCCCACCAAAGACAATGTCATCTACATATATTTGAGCAATCATGACATTTCCTTCTTCATCTTTAACAAACAAGGTTTTGTCAATTCCACCTTTTCTGTACCCTTTCTTGATAGGAAAAGTAGTCAGTCTTTCATACCATGCCCTTGGAGCTTGCTTCAGACCATAAAGTGCCTTCTTTAGTTTGTATACATGATTTGGACAGCTTGGATCAACAAATCCTTTAGGCTGTTCTACATATACCTCTTCATTAAGATAACCATTTAAAAAGGCACTTTTCACATCCATTTGAAATATCTTGAACTTTAAGATACAAGCAATTCCCAAAAGTAGTCTGATTGATTCAAGCCTTGCTACTGGTGCAAAGGTTTCATCAAAGTCTACTCCTTCAATTTGAGTGTATCCTTGAGCTACAAGTCTAGCTTTGTTCTTTGTAACAACTCCTTGTTCATTTGACTTGTTCTTATACACCCATTTTGTTCCAATCACATTTATGTCATCAGGTCTAGGAAAAAGATTCCACACTTCATTCCTTGTGAATTGACCTAATTCCTCTTGCATAGCACAAATCCAGTATTCATCAGTAAGAGCTTCCTTGATGTTTTTAGGTTCTATTTTAGAAACAAAGCAAGAACCTGAAATCACTTCTCTTGATCTAGTGCTCACACCTCTGTTGGGATCACCAATTATCAAATCTTTGGGATGATCCTTCTGTATTCTGATGGATGGAGGTTTGCTGGATTGTTCTGTCCTTGCATCAGTTTGAGTGAAGTCATAATGATCACTCTTTTCTTCAGCTTCAATCTTGATATCAGCAGATGTTCCAACATCTTCTGGGACATCTGTAGGAGCATCATCAATTATCACATTTATGGACTCCATGATAACCTTGGTTCTAGAATTAAATACTCTATATGCTCTGCTGTTTATAGAGTATCCAAGAAAAATCCCTTCATCACTTTTAGGATCCATTTTTCTCCTTTGCTCCCTATCTGCCAGAATATAACAGTTACTTCCAAACACATGGAAGTACTTAACTGTGGGTTTTCTGCCCTTCCAGACTTCATATATTGTGGACAAAGTTCCTTTCCTTAAAGTAACTTTGTTATGGATGTAACAAGCAGTGTTCATAGCTTCAGCCCAGAAGTACAAAGGTAACTTTTTAGCATGGATCATAGCTCTTGCTGATTCTTGAATAGTTCTATTCTTCCTCTCAACAATCCCATTCTGTTGAGGAGTGATTGGTGAAGAATATTCATGATTGATTCCTTCTGAAGAGCAGAAATCTAAGAACTTTTGATTCTCAAATTCTTTTCCATGATCACTTCTTATTCTGATCACACAGCTGGATTTTTCCCTTTGTAATCTTTGGCATAATTCTTTGAATACATCAAATACATCAGACTTTTCTTTGATGAAATTTATCCATGTATATCTTGAAAAGTCATCTACCACCACATAGGCATACCTCTTACCACCAAGGCTTTCAACCTGCATAGGTCCCATAAGATCCATATGCAAAAGTTCCAAAACTTTGGAAGTTGTCAGATGTTGGAGCTTTGGATGGGACATCTTGGTTTGCTTGCCTATTTGACATTCACCACATATTTTGCCATCATCAATCTTCAGTTTAGGAATACCTCTTACAGCATCCATAAATATGATCTTCTTTATGCCTCTGAAATGAAGATGACCTAGTCTTTGGTGCCATAGTTTCACTTCTTCTTCTTTAGCTAAAGAGCAAGTTGAAGTGAGACTGAAGTCTTGTGGTTCCCACATGTAACAGTTGTCTTTAGATCTGGCTCCTTTCATGACAACCTCTTGTTCTTTGTTAGTCACAATGCATTCAGTTTTGGAGAAGTTTACACTGTACCCTTGATCACATAATTGACTTATGCTGATCAGGTTAGCAGTTAAACCTTTAACTAGTAGCACATCATTTAGTCTTGGTACATCTTGACAGTCCAAGGTCCCAACTCCCTTGATTTCTCCTTTAGCTCCATCTCCAAAGGTTACATATCTGGATGAATGAGACTTTAAGTCTACTAGAAGATTCTTCAATCCAGTCATGTGTCTTGAACATCCACTGTCAAAGTACCAGTCTTCTTTAGCTGATACTCTTAGTGATGTATGTGCTATATATGCAGCATTTTTCTTTGACCATTTGAGTTGAGATTTCTTTTGATGCCTCTGCCCTGTGTGTTGTTCATCATTGGATCTCCAAGATTGATTGTTGATCTTGTTCTTGGGATTGTGGCTTTGATCAGCCTGAATGCTAGCTTTTGGTCTCCATACCTTCTTGATGACCTTTGTCTTTTGCTTAGGAGGTTGCTGATTTCTTTGATGTCTATGCAGCACTTTCTTGGTAACTTCTATTTTCTGCTTAGAAGGTTGCTGATACATCTGATTTGGATATCCATGCAGCTTATAACAATGAGGTTTGATATGTACAAATCTTCCACAATGATGACATCTCCATCTTTGATATTTCTTCTTCATTTTGTTCTTTTCAGAATGTTGAGACATCTGTTGGAACATTATGTTTGACTTTGTATTCTTTTCATGATGTTGAAGCATCTGTTGGGACATCTTGTTTGACTGTATGGACTTTGAATAAGGTTTGCTTGAGCTAGCTTCATCCTTATGAACTCTGTTATATCCCAGTCCACTTTTGTCCCCTGAATGCTTATTGTTGTTGAGAATAACATCCAGTGTATTTGAGCTACTGTTCATCATTCTAACAGACTTGGACATGTGTTCCAACTTGGAGTTAAGAAGACTTACTTCACTTTTTAAGGTGTCAATGATCTCTAGATCACTTGCTTTTTCATCCTTTAGTGCCTCATTCTGCTTCTTTAGCTTTATAACTTCACCACATATTTCAGTGCTTCTTTTGTATAGATCTTTGTATGCTTGCTCAAGTTCTTCAACAGTAAGCTCCCCATCACTGGATTCACTTTCAGATTCACATAATCCAGCTAGAGCAGTGATATGCTTAGCTGATTCTTCTTCTGAATCACCTCCTGAGTCTTCATTAGACCAGGTTACAGAGAGTCCTTTCTTTTGCCTTTTCAAGAAGGTAGGACATTCATTCTTGATGTGTCCATATCCTTCACATCCATGGCATTTAATTCCTTTTTCTTGACTGGTCTTTTCATCATAATTTGATCTTCTGTTAGCATCATAAGATCTTTTGTTCTCAGAAGAGTTTGTGTATCTTCCACTGGATTTGGATTTGCCTTCCATTCCTCTGAGAATCTTTTTGAATTGTCTTCCAAGCATAGCAAGGTTGTCTGATAAGCTTTCACCAGTTTCTGATTTATCATCTTCTTCTTCATCAGTATTTGTCACCAAGGCTATGCTTTTGTTCTTCTTTACATTTGTGTCATTCATTCCCATCTCAAATGTTTGAAGGGAACCAATGAGCTCTTCAACTTTCATTGTGCATATGTCTTGAGCTTCTTCTATTGCTGTGACTTTCATGTCAAATCTTTTTGGCAAAGATCTGAGAATCTTTCTTACAAGCTTTTCATCAGTCATCTTTTCTCCCAAGGCTCCAGAAGTATTGGCTATATCCAAGATGTTCATGTAGAATTCATGAATTGACTCATCTTCCTTCATTCTCAAGTTTTCAAACTTGGTGGTGAGAAGTTGAAGTCTTGACATTTTTACCTTTGATGTTCCTTCATGAGTTGTTTTGAGAGTGTCCCAAACATCTTTGTCCAGCTCACAGTGATGCACAAGCCTAAAGATGTTCCTATCAATGCCATTGAATAAAGCATTTAAGGCCTTTGAATTGCCTAGTGCTGAATCTTCTTCCTCCTTACTCCATTCTTCTTCAGGTTTCAGCACTTTTGATCCATCTTTGGTGTCTTGGACAGGATGATCCCATCCAATGTTGACTGCTCTCCATGCCCTGTTGTCAAGTGATCTTAAGAATGCAATCATTCTTGGCTTCCAGTAGTCATAATTAGATCCATCCTGTATAGGTGGTCTATTTACTGATCCTATATCTCTGTCCATGTTTCCAGAATTTGTATACCCTAGATCTCACCCAGTATGAACAGGCAGGGTGCCTGCTCTGATGCCAATTGAAATTCTGTGATCAGGTATGAGATGTCCTAAGAGATGTCCCAACACTTGACAGATTTAACCAAAACTTAAATAGCAAGAAAAGTAAACAACACAGAAGTTTGTTAACCCAGTTCAGTGTATAACCACACCTACATCTGGAGGCTACCAAGCCAGGAGGAAATCCACTATAAGTAATATTAATTCTAGACTTAAACCACCCTGTTTAATCTATCACTTAATAACTACCCAATGCAATTTCTACCTAAGACACAACTTAGATATGAGTACCCTACTCACTCCCCCTCAATCACACAGTGATTTTGTTTACAAGTTTAATGAAATTGAAGTCATACTTCAAACAAAACAGCTTGATCTTACTTCACAGTTTCAATCAAGTCACAAATGCACTTTTGCTTAAAAGCTCATAAAGTGGTACAATAAAAACAATCTGCTATTAAAACACTAGACACCCTATTTGGTCTTCTGAAATTCGTACTCAATTCTGTGAGTTTTTGTTGATTAAATAGGTGTCTGTAATTTGGGCTTTCTGTAGTATGATCCAGCCCTAATGCGCATGCAGCTTCCACCTTGAATTAGGGTTTGTTACTTCCTAGATTCTAGGTGATTTAGGTCTTCTGTTTTAATCTGAATCCTCAATATAAAACTCCCTACAGATGCGCCTTGTTCTGTTTTTATCCATCATTAATTAATTCCAGATAACTCTCCTTAAATATCTCTGATCAGTTAGTCATTAATTAATTCTGGTAGCAGGTTTGAGATGTCTCAACATCTGTTGGGACATCCTGAAAAACTAAACTTAAGTTATTTACACAATGTCCCAACATCTGGTGAGACATCCTGAATTAAGTTCTTATACTCTGTTTGATAATGTCCCAACATCTGATAGGACATTCTGAACTGAATTCAACATTTCTTGTTGGTCAAAAATTCTGCCAATTCTTAAACATCTACAAGAAGCCCTAGCTGAAAGTCTGGGAATGTGAAGCATCTAAAAGGAGGGTCATAAAACTGCAAGCATGTATGGATCATGCTTCTCTGAGAAGGGTTAAGGTCCATAACCATATCCAGGATACCCCCATAATGCTCTCTAAACAAAGGGATATGGTCAGGGGTGATAAGTGACTGGACATGCCTGATACCAGTCAATACCGGCTCAAAGAAATGGTAAGATATGTTGCTTTTCTTAGGAGTGGTCATGAGTGTTGCTGAAGATGATGAAGATAGGTGCTGATGAAGATCAAGATTGATACTGGAGATGAACCACTGATAGGCTGATAGCTGAAGCAGATAACTGATGAAACAGAGGTCTATGCAGATGAAGGGGTCAAAACCAAGCCAGATATAATGTGGATACCCTGAAAAACAAATAAACAAATGTTAAATGATGCAAATGATGAGTATGCAAATGATATGCAAGGGTTTGTGATCAAGTTGGATCTGATTATCTGTCCTGATGTACAAGCCCATGTATGTTCAAGAAGTCCAGATGGAGGTTCAAAAATCCAGTAACCAAGGTGGGCGACCCAAATAAAGAGTCACATGTCCAGGGTTAAATCACAAGAACTGTCCAAAATGAGGTACTCTTAATCAAAACAAGTAACAGGGTATGATGTGGCCAAGGGTACCTGCAAACCTGTAAACAGCCCAACCCCCTCACAGGTAGTGTTCTAGAACAAGGATCCTCAGACTTGGATCAGTTATGAGAAGTGTAAACACTTCTAACCCGGAGGTACAGTGTTTACAATAACCATAAAATATCCTCCTCTAATTCACCTCAACTTATGAAGGTCATAATAAAGGTCATCCAAACTTAGCAGGCTTCCCAGATAGCCCTAGCACTACAGGAAATCTGTAGCATAGAGTTCTCAAGAAGAAACCCACATCTGAACCGTGTTTCATATTCCCGCACCAGACCGAAATGGAATGGGAAAGAACATGAACCACTCTAGCCTAGGTGTCACTCAGGTCCCAGGTATAGGACCTTAAACTCTCAATGAAACCCCACCCACCAAAACAGAAGCCAGATCCAGCAATGATAATGACAATATGAAATATGTAAAACTGTAAAGAATGCAATAAATAAAGTTATACATAAAACAATAAATAAAGCAAATAAATAAACACAATTAGCACACAACACCCCCGTAAACACAAATCAAACAAGCCCTGGTTACAGTATAAGGGTCCCCAGCAAAGTCGCCAAGCTGTCGCTCCCACCTGATGACACACAGGGCCAAAGAGGTACAAACGCGAACGGTCGGCGAGAGGGATGAGAACACACCAGGGTGGACTCAGAAGACAAGAGTCGCCAGCTAGTCATTTTTCTCCCGAAGGAAAGGTAATGCTGCATAAACCTAGAAAGATATGGATAAGACGGTAGCGAACCAGAGAAACTGAGAAAAGGGTTGGTTACAACCTGGGAAGGTATTAGCACCCAGATTGTCCGCAGTACTCGACGGGATCCACGCTTGAAAGATTTGTGTTTTAAAGGGGTAGTGTCATTGCAATCTGTGTATCAAAGCTGGAAAGAATGCAAGTGTCAGTGCAAAAGAAGTGTGAGGTGAGAAAAGTGTCAGTGTAAAGAAAGAATACATGGCTCAAGACTATGAGGCTTTATGAGTAATGCTGGAGGAGGGGGAATATACATAGACTTTTGTTCGATAACTGTTAAGTTATGCCTACGTATCCTCTCGTGCAATGAGGAAGTAAGAACACCGTAGTTCGACCCAAAGAGACTGAAAGGTGAATTAACTTGTGAACTGCTTGCTTGTCTATGCTCATGTGTATGACCTGTCTGGCTCAGGTGCAAACTGTCTTGCATTAGACGGGAGAAGCAAGTTCTCGTTTGTGAGTGAATGAGATGAGAAAAGAATCTCGAAGGAGACGATTATTGTTTGTTTTTGTGTTTTCAGTCTTTTATTGCTTTTTGAAGTTTGTCATAAGATAATGAGCCTAAGCCTAAACCAAGGGTTGGTAAACTCATCACATCCTCCCTCTGATTAGGGGTAATGAGAATACCTTAAATGTGAAGTAAGCACCTCACATTTAATCACCATGATGTAGGATTAAGATCATTAACCTACTTGTGATTATTTAGTTGTTTTTGTTGTTTTTGTTTAGTGTTAAGTAATGAGTTTAAGCCATAATCAAGGATTTAATGGACTCATTACACCATCCTAATAGAAGGATAATAGATGAGAACATTTAAGCTGAGGAAGGCTCCTCAACTTAACCCATGATTAAGGATTAACCTCATGACAAAACAAAGCCTTTATTAAAGTGGATTTTAGTTAATGATAAGATTAAGAAGTGAGTTTTATGGTTGGTAAGACAACTTGAGGGGGACTTGTCCATTAACACTAGGGTTAGTCCTTCTTAACCAATTAAGGAAGAATTAGAACCCTAATGCAAGGCCCAAGTTACAAGATTGATGTCTTGATGATTATTAAGTGAATTGATTGAAGGATTTAAACACATTAAGGGTTCGACACTTAGGATTAAAGTTATACATTCCATCCTAATAGAAGGATGCAGGCATAAGCTTAATCACAAAGCCTTAAAACCTTTAGGATTTAGTCCTTGATTATGAGATGAGAAGAGAAGACACAAAGATGACACAAAGGTAAAAGATATATGGGGGACTAATCAAACCCTAATTATTATCATACTTGGAGATCCTAAGGTTAGTCAGGCTTAAGAGAGAAAGAATCTTCAAAGAGCCACCAAGGAGAGAAGCAGATGAAAGGAGAAAGAAGCTGAGAGAAGCAAGACAACTTGCTTCACTTAAGAAGACAAGTTGCTTGAAGGAAGAAAGTGGGAGAGAACATAAATGAGCAAGCTCACTCTAATACACATACAAAATGCAGCAATGATGCATAAGAGATGAGAAGAGATTGTGAGAAGTGAAGGCAAATCCACTTCTCAAAACAACTTACCACCTGAAAAGTTAGCAAAAGAAATGCAATGCAATGAAAATGAAATGAATGCAAAGATGCAAACCAAAAAATCAGAAGCATAATCATAATGTTAATGATGCTAAGAGATTATACAAACACATGTCAAGAGTTATGGATGATCATACAAGGATGTGGATGCAAATGAAGCAAGCTTTGAACCATGAAGATTCATGAAAGTTTATGAAATGATATGAACAAATAGCATGGCAAATGAAAGATGAAATGATCAAACATGATTCTAATATGTCCTAAGATGTCTTATATGTCCTAAGGATGCACAAAATATCATGGCAAGTTCTTGAATGCAAGCAAATGAGAAATGGATGCAAAGAAAGGCACAAATTAGGGTTTATGCACAAGACACAAAGCAAAATTCAAAATCGAAGCAAATGACATGATAAAAAATAGAAAATGAGATCAAAGGAACCCTAACCCTACACAAGTTAACTGCCCATAGGAGGAGACCTTAATCTAAACCTAATGGAAGTTATGATTTTTCTAAGTCAACTAGGGTTTCAAGGTACCTCAAAAGGAAAAATTCACATCAAATTGAAAATGAAGGATGAATTCAAACCAATTTTAACCTAGAAACTACATGATATGAAGGATGCAATGCAAGAAGAACCATCATCAAACTCTTCATGGTTAGGCAGAATGAATTTTTCTAAGTTTGAAAAAAAATATTGCCTTTAAACAACTTTAATTCCAATGAAACTTGTCAAAATAGGTCAAGAACCAAAAAGAAATTTGTTTTGAGAATTGGATAATGTTTCTAAATGTTTTAAAATGAAATGTGAATTTTTTGGTGATTTTTAAATACCTAAATGCATTTTTAATTAATTAATTTCCATTAACTAATTAAAAATAAACATTTAAATGATTTAAAAATAATTTTTAATGCAAAAAATAAAAATAAAAATATTTTTGGGTTCTGAAAATTAATGAAATGCTTGACAAAAAAATTCAGAATTTTTTAACATGTTTTGCTATTTTTTAAAATTCGTGGAAGTAAAATGAAAAGAAAATGAAATAAAAATTTAAATAAAAGAAAGTAGGCTGATCCAAGAGCTGAGATTCAAATGGATTTGG
The DNA here is from genome assembly GCA_963966055.1 of Lathyrus aphaca. Lineage (NCBI taxonomy): Eukaryota > Viridiplantae > Streptophyta > Magnoliopsida > Fabales > Fabaceae > Lathyrus > Lathyrus aphaca. Next base: position 500,278,007 of record OZ014524.1, on the reverse strand, counting down.
AGGGAGTTGACCCGCGCCAGATCCTAGGGATGTAATTCAAACTGACTAAATTTAAATTAAACCTAATTAATTAATTTAATAAATCAGGATTAGAGCTTTAATGATGGATCTGGGCCACTCATTCGCGCGCGGGTTAACAAGGGTCAACAGGATCTATGGCTCACAATCAAACTGAGCCCTAATCACAATTAAGACATTAATGACTTTCAGGTGGCCGGAAATGACCTCCGGTCATCTTCTCCGGCCACACCCCTCCCTGAAAATTGCTATCTCTCTCCCCAAGCTTCTAAAACCTAATCTCTCTGCCCAGAATCCAACCCCACGCATCACTCAACAAGAAACACCCACTAAAACAAATTTATTTCGCATATTCAAGCTGAATCGAAGCAAATTAGTTCTAGGTCAAAAAATTTCAGAGAGCTCATACATGCTTAATACTTGACTATTTTCAAAACCAAACACATCAGCATTATCAGTGAATCATGGAGAATCAATTAGTAACTTAAAAACACGTTTTTGGAAAAATTGTTCTTGAGCTCACCTGAACTGGAGCTTTGAACTTTGGAGCTTTCTGGCTGCTTCTTTGGTCCAAGATGCCTTTAATGAACCTCCTGAGAAGTTTGCAATGCTTGTTTGGGATTTCTTATGGCTGGTTTAAGAGATTGATGAAGTTCTGACCAAGGGGAGTGACAAATCGTATTTCTATTTGGGAGGGTTTCAGGATCAAATGATTGTTGGGAAATGATCAGAGGATCATGGTGAGTGATCCTATGAAGTTTGTTTTGAGGTTTGTGGCTTGTGTATTGAGTTTCGAAAGAAAATGCACAAAGAGGGATTTTTGAGAATGCTGACTTGTGGGAGAGCTCAGGCTGTGTTGTGTGTTGTGTTGAGTTCCATTTTGTCCATGTATCAAGTTTGGATAGGTCAGAGAGTTGTTGCTGGCCTATGTTGATTGGTATGGGCCATTTTGCCAAAAGTCAATGTTAGGTGTCCTTTGAGGTATGGGCAAGTGGGAGGCTGAGATAGGGGCATGGTCCTGCGCAGCAAAGATCAAGGAATGTCATGAAATCAGATTTTGTGAGCTGGCTTAAATGGATGAAGGGTTATGAAGCATTTTCCAACTTGGTGAACCTTTGGCCCATTTGTGATGTCTTAATGATCAAGGCATGGGAATGAACAATTCTTTGGTGCATTCTGAATTTTAGGTCATGACTTATGTTTGTGTGATAGTTAGAAGTCCATTTGAAGTCACATTTTGCCTTGGCATGAGGTTTTGCAACTTTCCCTCTTTGGTACAAAAGTGAAAATTATGTGATTTTGCCAAACTTTGACAAGCCATAACTTTTGATCCAAAATGAATTAGAAAGAGTTCTTGTACTTTTTAAAAATGGGAGGATCCATTCTACAACTTTCATGACCAAAGTTTTCTCATTTGAAGCATTTTTGAATCAAAAAGAGGAGGTTGAAAAACTTTCCCAAAATGGCAAGTTTACATTATAAGTTACTTTCCCCAAAAAGGCAACTTTGCAAATGGCTTGAAATTATTCAATTTTGTGAAATTCTAACATCTTATATGATCAAATAAAGATCATACACATTCAAAATGATGGAGAAACCCCTTTGGTTGGGTCATTGGGGCCTCAGATGCCCTGATTTTGCACTGACTTGCTCAAGAAGTCATCTTGTGATCAGATGCCTTCCCCATTGAATTTATTCATGAAAATTGATATGCATGATCCTCATACCATATAGAGACCAATAGAAACAAGAATGGCCAAAATTTTTGGAGTTATGGCCTCTGAAACCAAAACCCTAATTCTAGGTCATTTGTGCAGTTAAGCCTGGCTCTACTTCCATGCCTTGCCAGCCCTTGTGATTCTTTGACTTCCTTGATCTTTGAGGGATATAAAATGATGATTGAACATACATGGACCCTCTTGGAATGATTTAGACCTTTGGAGTGGCTCAGATGAATCTTTGGATTGCTCAGATCACAAACCCTAGATGCAGATGAACTTGAACCATGTAGATGAAACAAAAATGCAATATGAAATGATATGCTTAAACTAATGCAAATATGAAAGATCACAAGCCATGGTGTGAACTTAGTGAGGGAAAATTTGGGGTGTTTACACCCATCTACCTATAGATTATTCACTCCATCATTGGCAATAGTGACCCTTGTTTGTACCATAGGGATTTCAACGTTATGGGGCCAACCCCATTGCGATTACCTCCCTCTACTGTTCCATTATTCCTGACTTGATTATTTTCTACCATTTCGCGTAGGTGCTCTTGAGTTTGACCCATCCCAGCCATAAGGGTCATGAAGTTGTCCATTCTTGTCCTTAGGTCAGCCAGATCTGCTTGCATCTGATCCATTGCTCTCTCTCTATTCACCTTTGTAGGGTATCTGTGCATCGTTGGCTATGTCTGAACCTTCCTAGGAGCTCTAGTGCCTGAAATTGATATAAACATTAGAAAACTGATGAACTACCTGCAAAACAAACAAACACGTTATATGCAATGTAATCTGCATGTTTTCATTAGCAAGCCACTATTTCCTCTAGTTCTGGTATCTCATGAGGAATCCAGATGGCTTTGGGAATCAACCTGTTATGATCCTCTCTTTCACTATTTTCCACACCATTTCCACAATCAAGCTATGAAAGGAAATATACAGCTCGAGGAATTTTGACAAAAGAAAGATGCAATAAGATAAAGGCCCCAAGGCGCAAACAACATCCCCGTAGGGTTTAAAGTTTTACATAGCACAAAACAATAATCAAACTAGACACCTACAACAATTCTGCAGGTGATCAAAAGTACAAAGAACAACTAGAACTCCAAGCTAAAAGAAGACTCTGGCTCTTCCCCCATCTCTACTCGAGTTCTCTTCACATTTGCTCTTCTTCTAAGATCTGCTACCTCTTCAAGATCCTCATGCAGCTACTGAGAAATCTCTTGTTGCCTCCTGTAAGCTTGTACTAACTCTTCTCCTTGAGCCACAATCTGCAGCTTGAACATCTCTTCTTTCTTCTTGTACTCTGCTTGATCTTGCCCTCTTTGACCATACACCCAAGTATGAGATTGCCTAGCATCCCTGAGAGCCTTTTTATTTTTCTTGAATAATTCCACTCTTTTGATGTCCATCAACCCTCTTCTTTGGAAGTAAGCCTCTTTTTCTGCTAACTCCTTGTCCTTAGCCTCTTGTTCTACCTGTACCTTGTGCAGCTTCTCTTCTATAGTCAACTTGGAGAGTTCTAACTGATGATGCAATCTAACCATTTCTGTATGTTCCAACTTCAACTCTTTCAGCTGAGCTTCAAGCCTTTGATAGTCTTCTAAAGGAACAATGTTTGGTGCTACAGGGATCTGTGAAATTACTTCCTTTGGATAGAGGGGAAGCTCTAAATAAAAAGGAAACAAAGTAATCTTGACACGCTTCTTTAACCATGATGCAAAAGGCTCATACATATTGGGGTCTACCCTCCTAAACTATTTTTTCCATTTTTTAGTCCTGATATCCCAAGCCTGGAACACCTAGATGGCCATGTCAATATTACCCTCAATGGGAAGATACAAGGATCCTCTCACATCCTCATTAGAAGGGGACTCTCTCAGAGGATATCCAAATTGCCTTCTTTCCAGAACTGAATTATAATTAATCATTCCCTTCCTACCAATCAAGGGGAATTTAGGAAACCAATTACACTTTACAATCATTTCCTTTGCTAACACATCCCTATCATACCCTTAGCTTATATCACTTGCAGTCAATCCCATCAATCTTCGGGACCATTTCCATTCTCCCCTCAAATCCTTAAAGGGTCCCACTTTAGGCAACTTCCTGGCAAACCAGTCAGCAAACAGAGGTACACAATAATAAAAGTATTGATTCCATAAACAATCCTATAGTGAACCCCATAATAAAAGTCACCTAATAAAGTAGGTGTCAGATTCCTTCTGAAGAAAATGGCAACAAACTCCAGACTTACCATTCCTTTGTCACTTGGGAAGAGACTGATTCCATAAACCATCAAAGCCAAAAGTACACTGAACTGTGCCCATTGATCATCCTGAGCATATACCAAAGCTTCCTGAATCAACATATTGCAAGACAACCCCTTCCCTTTGCTGCTCCTCAAGCTCTGCTCCACTTTGCTTAAAGGCAAGTGACACCTTTGAGAAATCTCCTCTGCCTAGAGTACTTTCCCTGAGTTGTAGTAAGGTTGTCTTCCACTAAGAGGAACATGCAGCAAACTAGCAATTTCTTCTTGTGTAGGTGCTACGACATAATCTTACATTACAAAACAGCACAATGGAGCATCATAGAACTGAAGTAGAGTGTGGATTCTATCCCTTTGGTCTTCTGTTGGCTTGTCCATGTACCTGAGAATCGGCCCAAACCTGACCCTGAAATCACCTAGAATCTTATCATTCATCAGTCCCTTCAGCTGGTGTAGTTTCTTCACCTCTGGTTGTGGAAATGTGTAATGTGCATTATTCTTTTTGAGAACTGTGATGATGCTTGCCATCTGGATATGAGAGATTAACAAATACCAGAACAAGGTGTGCAAATGTAACCTGAAAAATGAAAACACTAAGATATTAAGGATGCTATGATATAATGCAAATGCAAATGCAAGGCAAGTATGATCAATATGGAACTGTCTGGGTGATGTCTGCAAGAGTCAAGTGACCACAAACTATGAGTCCTCTAAATAACAGCCCATATACCCTTGAATGTGTCACAAATATCCTCAGATCAAACTACCAAACCATCTATATCAAGAACCCCACAGGTTAAAATGTCAGATCAACACATACAACTGTACTGGCAGTGGGTATGATGAGGTTAAAAGGGTTCGTGCAAACCTGCAAACCCCTCCCAATCTCACTGGTGTGCTCCGGGTAAAACATCACGGACTCTCAAAGCCGAATAGAAATAATACTTTCACCATTTCCGAGAAATGGCTCATGACCAAATCAGGGAATCGGTTTGGCATTATATACTACTTAGGGAGGCCTCAACTGAGTCCAGGAAAAACAAGCATCCCTTATAAGTCCCCAGCTTCGAGCGCTGAAATTGAGAAACAATAGTACATTCAACCCGTAGGATACAATACTATCGTCATATGACCAGAGGCTTTTGACTGAGTTCCTATAAGAGAACCAGGCCATCCTATACAAATTCCAAGTAGGCCCTCGGGTGCGATTGGATTTGCCACAAAATGTGGTCTGCCACTTTCACCGCTGGAGAGGGATGTTTCCACAAGGTTCTCAATGATCGGTCCCCAGCCGCACATGACTATCAAGGTCGTGTAATGAAATAGGGAAGATCCCTATATCAAGACATTTCCAAGACGGTCTCGAATCTAGGTGTGAACACACTAATACCCCCATGAAAAGCTCACATAGGGCCTAAGTGATTGTCCATGCTAAATCCTATGGTGTCCTTGTCGCTCCCACCAAAGAAGGGGTACAGACGCGAACGGTCGGCGAGAGGGATGAGAACACACAAGGGTGAACTCATGAAGGAGAGAGTCGCCAACTAGGCATTTTTATCCCAGAGGAAAGGCAATGCTGCATAAACCTGAGGAGAGATGGATAAGACGGTTGCGAACCAGAGAAACTGAGAAAGGGGGTTAGTTACAACCTGGGAAGGTATTAGCACCCAGATTGTCCGTCGTACTCGACGGGATCCACGCTTAAAAGATTTGTGTTTTAAAGGGGTAGTGTCAGTGCAATCCGTGTATCAAAGCTGGAAAGAATGCAAGTGTCAGTGCAAAAGAAGTGTGAGGTGAGAAAAGTGTCAGTGTAAAGAAAGAATACAGAGCTCAAGACTATGAGGCTTTATGAGTAATGCTGGAGGAGAGGGAATATACAGAGACTTTTGTTCGATAACTGTTAAGTTATGCCTACGTATCCTCTCGTGCAATGAGGAAGTCAGAACACCGTAGTTTGACTTAAAGAGACTGAAAGATGAATTGACTTGTGAATTGCTTACTTGTCTATGCTCAAGTGTATGACCTGTCTAGCTCAGGTGCAAACTGTCTTGCATTAGACGGAAGAAGCAAGTTCTCGTTTATGAGTGAATGAGATGAGAAAAGAATCCCGGAGGAGACGATTATTGTTTGTTTTTGTGTTTTCAATCTTTTATTGCTTTTGGATTTATCATAAGTTAATGAGCTTAAGCCTAAACCAAGGGTTAGTAAACTCATCACATCCTCCCTCTGATTAGGGGTAATGAGAATACCTTAAGTATGAAGTAAGCACCTCACACTTAATCACCATGATGTAGGATTAAGATCATTAACCTACTTGTATTTATTTAGATGTTTTTTTTGTTTTTGTTTAGTGTTAAGTAATGATTTTAAGCCATAATCAAGGATTTAATGGACTCATTACACCATCCTAATAGAAGGATAATAGATGAGAACATTTAAGCTGAGGAAGGCTCCTCAACTTAATCCATGATTAGGGATTAACCTCATGACAAAACAAAGCCTTTATTAAAGTGGGTTTTAGTTATTGATATGCTTAAGAAGTGGATTTTATGGTTTGTAAGACAACATGAGTAGGACTTGTCCATTAACACTAGGGTTAGTCCTTCTTAACCAATTAAGGAAGAATTAGAACCCTAATGCAAGGCCCAAGTTACAAGCTTATTGTCTTGATGATTATTAGGTGAATTGATTAGAGGATTTAAACACATTAAGGGTTTAACACTTAGGATTAAAGTTATACACTCCATCCTAATAGAAGGATGCATGCATAAGCTTAATCACAAGGCCTTAAAACCATTAAGGTTTAGTCCCTGACTATGAGGTGAGAAGAGAAGACTCAAAGATGACACAAAGGCAAAACTAAATGGGGGACTAATAAAACCCTAATCGTGATCATGCTTGGTTGTTCCTAGGGTTTATGAGGTTTGCAAAAGATCTTCAGGAGAGAAGCCACCAGGAAAGAAGCAGATGAAAAGGAGGAAGAAGCAGGGAAAAGCAAAACAACTTGCTTCACTTAAGAAGGCAAGTTGATTGGAGAAAGAGAGTAAGAGATGAACATGAATGAGAAAGCTCACTCTAATACAAAGATAAAATGCAGCGATGATGCAAGAGAGATGAGAAGAGATTGTGATAAGTGAAGGCAAATTCACTTCTCAAAACAACTTACCACCTGAAAAGTTAGCCAAAGAAATGCAATGCAATGAAAATGAGATGAAATGCCATGATGCAAGACAAAGTCAGAAGCATGAACATGATATTAATGATGCTAAGAGATGATGCAAACACAATTCAAGATATGAGGATGATCATACAAGGATGAGGATGCAAATGAAGCATGCTTTGAACCATAAAAGTTCAAGAAAGTTTATGAAATGGAATGAATGCACAACATGGCAAATGAAGGAGTCAATGATCACATATGATTCTAATATGTCCTAAGAGGTCTTATATGTCATATGGGTGCACAAAATGTCATGGCAAGTTCTTGAATGCAAGCATATAAGAGATGGATGCAAATGAAGGCAAGAATTAGGGTTTACATACAATATGCAATGCAAAATTCAAAATCAGAAGCAAATGACATGATAAAAAATTGAAAATGGGAGCAAAGGAGACCTAACCCTACACAAGTTCGCTGCCCAAAGGGGAAGACCTAACTCCTAACCTAATGGAAGTTATGAATTTCTCAAGTCAACTAGGGTTTCAAAGCACTTCAAAAGGAAAAATGCATATCAAATTGAAAATGAAAGATAAATTCAAACCAAATTTAACCTAGAAACTACATGCTATGAAGAAGGCAATGCAAGAAGAACCATTATCAAACTCTTCATGGTTATGCAGAATGAATTTTTTCAAGTTAGGACCAAAATATTGCCTTCAAATAACTTATATTCCAATGAAAAATGTCAAAATATATCAAGGACCAAAAAGAAATTTGCTTTGAGAGTTTGATAATGTTTCTAAATATTTTAAAATGCAATGTGAATTTTTTGGTGATTTTTAAATACCTAAATGCATTTTTAATTAATTAATTTCCATTAACTAATTAAAAATAAACATTTAAATGATTTAAAAATAATATTTAATGCAAAAAATAAAAATAAAAATATTTTTGGGTTCTTAAAATTATTTAAAGATTTGATAAAAAATTTCAGAATTTTTTAATGTGTTTTACTATTTTTAAAAATTCGTGGAAATAAAATACAAATAAAATAAAATAAAAATTAAATAAAAAGAAAGTATGTGCAATGGAGAGTCCAGATTGAATCTGGGCTTGGGAAGTTTGACCTGGCGCGCATCTGGACGGCCCAGGTTCAAACTTCCCTAAACTTAATTAATTATTCAATTAATCCTAAATTAAACTAATTAATGACTATTAGGGTTTAATGGACCATCTGGACCATCCATACACACGCGGGAAATCCAGATCAAGGGCTATTATTCAAAATGGCTAATTAAATGCAATTAGGGCTAATCACTCTCAGGCGACCGGAACAGTACTCCAGTCGTCTTCTCCGATGACACAAAACCCTAGCTTCTTCTACAGGTCACCAAACCTCAAATTTCTTCCACAAAAATGATCCTCTCACTCTTCTAAACCTAAACCCTCACCTGAAACTCATTTATTTTACCTCACAAGCATGAATCGAAGCAAAATGTGAAACACGAGCAAATGTTCAGAGACTTCATACATGGTGGTTTCTTCACCATTTTCAAAAGCAAACACATCCCCAAGATCAGGGGAACATACAGAATCATAAAAGAACTTAAAAACTAAATTCTGGAAAAAAAGTTCTTCATGTTACCTGAGATGAAGACTCTCTGATTCTGAGCTTTTTGGACTCTCCCTTTGCGCAAACCCACTTCTTTGAACACCCTGATGATGAAATGAAGCTTAGGAGGCTTTGATAATGGCTGGTTTGAAAGCTTCAATTCTGGTGTAGCAGAAATGGAAGGTTGAGTATGTGATGATTTAGGCTGTTTCATGGGGTTATTCTTGTTCTGAGGATGATTTGTGATTTGTTGGTGAAAGAAAAATGAAAGTTTGAAGGCTGTGTGAAGAATTTCGAAGAGGAGAAGTTTTTGACAGTTTTTGGGAAGGCTGGATTGTGGGAAGTTTATGGCTTGTGTGTGGTGTGTTTTGGATGCTTGAGGTCCACATATTAGACTCTGATTGGGCAGAGAGTTGGTAGTGGCACAGTTTGATTGGCATGGGCAAAAATGCAAAAATTCAAAAGTATGTGTACTATAAGCATGGGATGGAACAGAAGTGGTTCAATGGGGTGTCTTGTCTCAGCATGGTTTTTGGTGAGCCCTAGGATCAAAAAGATGCAGCAGGCTGGCTTGGATAGCAAGATGGCATAAGTTTTGCATTTTGCCCTCTTTGAAGTTTCTTGTGAGCCAAGGCATGAAATCTTATGATTTCTTGGGCAGTTTGTAGCAAAATGAGTTATGTGATGTTGTTATGGTGTTTTGATACCATTTAGAAGTCAAACCAATCCTTAGACATCATTCTTGCAAGAATTCCTTTTTGGAGAATTTTATGGAAAATGGCTTATGAAAGTTTGTGATCCAAGGCATGAACCTTGTAAACTCTTGGGAAATTCGGATTTTGCCAAGTTGCAATATGTTGTAATGATGCAAAGAAGTCATTTAGAGGTCTGAAAGTGCTTAGAACTTGAATTTGCAAAAATCCCTCTTTGGTGTCAAAAGTGGAAATTTAGTGATTTTGTCCAACTTTGACAAGTCATAACTTTTGATTCAAAATGAATTAGAATGAGTTCTTGTACTTTTTGAAAAGGGAGTGATCCAATCTACAAATTTCATGACCAAAGATTTTCCATTTGAAGCATTTTTGAATCAAAAAGAGGAGGTTGAAAAACTTTCCCAAAATAGCAAGTTTACTTTATAAGTCACTTTCCCAAAAAGGCAATTTTGCAAATGGATTGAAATTCTTCAAATTTGTGAACTTCTAACATCTTTTATGATCAAATAAAGATCATACACATTCAAAATGATGGAGAAAACCCTTTGGTTGAGTCATTGGGGCCCTCAGATGCCCTGATTTTGCACTGACTTGCTCAAGAAGTCATCCTTTGATCAGATGCCTTCCCCATTGAATTTCTCCATGAAAATCGATATGCATGATCCTCATAACACATAGAGACCAATAGAAACAAGAATGACCAAAAAATTTGGAGTTATGGCCTCTGAAACCAAAACCCTAATTTTAGGTCATCTGTGCAGTTAAATCTGGCTCTGCTTCCACACCTTCCTCAGTTCTTGTGATTCTTTGACTTCCTTGACCTTATGAGGATATAATATGATGCTTGAACATACATGGACCCTCTTGAGATGATTGGTGGCCTTTGGAGTGGCTCAGATAGCTCAACGATTGCTCAGATCACAAACCCTAGATGCAGATGACTTAGAACCAATGCAGTGAAACAAAAATGCAATATAAGATGATATGATTGAACTTATGCAAATGAAGAGATCACAAGCCATGGTGAAATGAGTGAGGGAAAATTTGGGGTGTTTACAGCTGCCCCTATTCAAGCATGAGTTAGCTGTGTAGGATGTAAGTAACGGCTTAACAGGCAAACAAGATAACTTATGGTTGAATACCAAAGACAGTCCAAAATTTGCACTCACTGAATGAAGAAGAAAAGAGATATAGATTGTAAACAAAAATATAGTATGAATATAAAGTGCGGGCGACGGAGGACGACCGTCGAGCAGGGGACGACTGCTGGGGAAAGTAATAAGACTCTCTGGGGATTGAAGGTAGATGATGGGGACGACCATCGGGTTGAAGAAATAAATGATGAGGGACGGTCATCAAAGGTGAAGGACGATCACCTAGCAAGGGACGGCTGCTCTGTTGGGGATAAAGATGAGGGACGGTCATCTAAGGTGAAGGACGATCACCTGGCAGGGTACGGCTGCCAAAAATATCATGACATAGGACGAATGTCAGATAACAGAATCAACGATGGGAACGGCCATCAGATAAAATGATGAAGGACGATCATCAAGAGGTGAAGGACGATCACCTAGCAGGGGACGGCTGCTAAAAATATCACGACATAGGACGAATGTCGGATGGGAAGGGATTCTAATGAATAGAGACTCCGCTGGGAATGATGAAGGACGATCATCAAGAAGGTGAAGGACGATCACCTGGCAGGTGTAAACACCCCAAATTTGCCCTCAACCATTCATACCATGGCTTGTGATCTCTTCATATGTATAAGTTCAATCATAGCATCTCATATTGCATATTTGCTCCACTGCATTGGTTCAAAGTCATCTGCATCTAGGGTTTGTGATCTGAGCAACCCAAGAGCCATTTGAGCCACTCCAAAGGTCATCAATCACTTCAAAGGGGTCCATGTATGTTCAAGCATCATATTATATCCCCACAAAGTCAAGAAAGTCAAAGAATCACAAGAACTGAGAAAGGCATGGAAGTAGAGCCAGGTTTAACTGCACAGATGACCTAGAATTAGGGTTTTGGTTTCAAAGGCCATAACTCCAAATTTTTTGGTCATTCTTGTTTCTATTTGTCTCTATATGTCACAAGGATCATGCATATCAATTTTCATGAAGAAATTCCATGGGGAAGGCATCTGATCAAGAGTTGACTTCTTGAGCAAGTCAGTGTAAAATCAGGGCATCTGAGGCCCCCAATGACCCAACCAAAGGGTGTTCTTCATCATTTTGAATGTGTATGATCTTTATTTGATCATAGAAGATGTTAGAAGTTCACAAAATTGAAGAATTTCAAGCCATTTGCAAAGTTGCCTTTTTGGGAAAATGACTTGTAATGGTAACTTGCCATTTTGGAAAACTTTTTCAACCCTCTCTTTTTTATTCAAAAATGCTTCAAATGGGAAAACTTTGGTCATGAAAGCTGTAGAATGGATCATTCACTTTTCAAAAAGTACAAGAACTCATTCTAATTCATTTTGGATCAAAAGTTATGGCTTGTCACAGTTAAGAAAAATCACATAATTTCAAGTTATGTACCAAAGAGGCAAAGTTGCAAAATCCCTTGCCAAGGCAAATTGTGTTTTCAAATGGACTTATAATCATTGCACAAACATAAATCAAGGCCTAAAATTCAGAATGCACCAAGAGTTTGTCCATTTTCATGACTTGTGGATCAAGAAATCACAAAAGGGGCAAAAAGTCACAAAGTTGCAAAACATCATACAAACCCTAATCCACTTGTGAATTGGCTTCAAAACTGATCCCATGGCCCTCCTCATTCCTTGCTGCACAGGACACCCCTATTGTCCTTGGCCTACCATTGACCCATACCTCTCTTTCACAAAACTTGACTTTTTGCATAAAGACCCATACCAATCACAATAGGGCACAACCACTCCACAGACCTATCACAAGTTGATATGTGGATCAAACCCAAGCCATAACACAACACAACACAAGCTGAAACCTCAGATTGCCATAGTTATCAAAAATCCTCCAACTTGCAAAACCTTTCGAATCTCTCAGCTCACCCAACCAATCTTCAAACCAACTTCACCATTGATCTCAAGATGACTCACTGACCACAAACCAACCATTGAAACAGCCAAAAACTTCACATAAACCAAACACGATTTCTTCCCCTCTCTGAGCAGAACTCAATCAATCTCACAAACTAGCCAAAATAAACTCCCAACAAGCTTTGCAAACACTTGAGGGAGGTCAGTAGAGTTGATTGGAAGCAAGGAACTGGTCCAGAAGCTCTTGGATTGAAAGCTTCAACTCAGGTAGCCACTGAAATTCATTTTTCCAGAAGCTTTGTTTTAAGTTATTAAATGATTAAGCATGTTCCCCTGAGTACACTGAGCTTTGTATTTTTGAAAATGGTGGAGAGATGAGTATTTACTGAGCTTCTGAAAGTTTTGCCATTTTTGATGTTTTCTTCGAATATTGATTTTGGGTGAAAAGAAATGAAGTTTGGGGTTGGATTTGATCTTAGGGGAGTGAGAGGAGTAAATCTGGAGCTTTAGAGCTCCAGAAAGTGCCTAGGGAAGAAGTTGGCAACTTTCAGGTGAGGGTCTGGCCGGAGAAGATGACCGGAGGTCTTCTCCGGCCACCTGAAAGTCATTAATGTCTTAATTAGGTTTAGGGCTCAGTTTGAATTTAGGCCTTAGATCTGGTTGACTTCCATTGACCCGCGCGCAAACAGATGGCCAGGATGGTTTCACTTAAGCCCTAATCCACGTCATTAGTTAATTAATTAGGTTTTTAAATTAATCCACTCAGTTTGAATTTCAGCCACAAGATCTGGCGCCAATCAACTCCTGCCCTCTGACTTTGAATCTCATCCTTTGGATTGCTTGACTTTTCCATTAAAATTCATTTATTTTCATATTTTTCTTATTTGTTTTGCATATTTATTTTAAAATAGCTAAAATCATTGAAAAATTATGAAAATTTTTGTCAAGGGTTTCATGAATTTTCAGAACACAAAAATATTTTTAGTTTTAGTTTTAGCATTAAAAATCATTTTTAAATCATTTAAATGTTTATTTTTAATTAGTTAATGAAAATTAATTAATTAAAAATACATTTAGGTATTTAAAAATCACCAAAAAATTCACATTGCATTTAGAAACATTTAGAAACATTGTCCAACTCTCAAACCAAATTTCTTTTTTGTTCTTGATGCCTTTTGATCATTTTCATTGGATTTAATTTCATTTCAAGGCAATATTTTATGTCAAACTTCAAAAATTTCTTTCTGCCTAACCATTGAGAGTTGGACAATGATTCTTTTTGCATTGCACTCTTCATAGCATGTAGTTTTTAGGGTAAATTAAGTTTAAATTGATCTTGCATTTTCAACTTGTTTTGCATTTTTCTTGACAAGGTACCTTAAAACCCTAGCAATCTTAGGAAATTCATAACTTTCACTAGGTTAAGAGTTGGGTCCTCTCCTTTGGGCAGTGAGTTTGTATAGGTTGAGGGTATCTTTGATTGTATTTTCAATTTTTTATCATGTCATATGCTTCTGACTTTGAGTTTTGCTTGGTGTGTTGATCATAAACCCTAATTTGTGCCTCCCTTTGCATCCATTTCTCATTTGCTTGCATCCAATGACTTGCCATGACATCTTGTGCATCCATATGATTCATAATACATCTTAGTACATATTAGAATCATGTTTGGTCATTGCATCTTGCATTTTCCATGTTATATGTCCATTGCATTTCATAACTTTTCATGTACTTCCATGGTTCAAAACATGCCTCATTTGCATCTTTATGTTTGTTTGATCATTCTCATGCCTTGCCTCATGTTTGTATCATCTCTTAGCATCATTAACTTCATGATCTTGCTCCTGGTTTTGGTTTGCATCATCACATTTCATCTCATTTGCATTGCATTTCATTTCTTATGCTAACTTTTCAGGTGGTAAGTTGTTTGAGAAGTGAATTTGCCTTCACTTCTCACATTCTCTTTTCATCTCTTTCATACTTCCCTTGCTGCATTTTGTATTTGTCTTAGAGTGAGCTTGCTCATTCATGCTCTCTCTTACTTTCTTTCTTCAAGCAACTTGTCTTCTTAAGTGAAGTAAGTTGTTTTGCTTCTCTTTGCTTCTTGCTCCTTTCATCTAATTCCTTCCTGGTGGTTTCTCTGAAGATCTTCTTGCAAACCACATAATCCTTAGGAATAACCAAGCATGACCACAATTAGGGTTTTGATTAGTCCCCCATGTAGATTTTACCTTTGTGTCATCTTTGAGTCTTCTCTTCTCATCTCATAATCAGGGACTAAACCCTAAAGGCTTTAAGGCTTTGTGATTAAGCTTATGCCTGCATCCTTCTATTAGGATGGAATGTATAACTTTAATCCTAAGTGTCAAACCCTTAATGTGTTTAAATCCTTTAATCAATCCATCTAATAATCACTAAGACATCAAGCTTGTAACTTGGGCCTTGCATTAGGGTTCTAATTCTTCCCTAACTGGTTAAGAAGGACTAACCCTAGTGTTAATGGACAAGTCCCCCTCAAGTTGTCTTACCAACCATAAAACTCACTTCTTAACCTTATCATTAACTAAAATCCACTTTAATAAAGGCTTTGTTTTGTCATGAGGTTAATCCCTAATCATGGATTAAGTTGAGGAGTCTTTCTCAGCTTAAATGTTCTCATCTATTATCCTTCTATTAGGATGGTGTAATGATTCCATTAAATCCTTGATTATGGCTTAAAATCAGTACTTAACACTAAACAAAAACAACAAAAACATCTAAATAATCACAAGTAGGTTAATGATCTTAATCCTACATCATGGTGATTAAGTGTGAGGTGCTTACTTCACATTTAAGGTATCCTCATTACCCCTAATCAGAGGGAGAATGTGATGAGTTTACTAACCCATTGGTTTAGGCTTAAGCTCATTTTCTTATGACAAACACAAAAAAAGCAATAAAAGATTAAAAACACAAAAACAAACAATAATCGTTCCTCCAGAATTCTTTTCTCACCTCATTCACTCACAAACGAGAACTCGCTTCTTCCGTCTAATGCAAGACAGTTTGCACCTGAGCCAGACAGGTTATACACTTGAGCATAGATAAGTAAGCAGTTCACAAGTCAAATCATCCTTTCAGTCTCTTTGGGTCGAACTACGGTGTTCTGACTTCCTCATTGCACGAGAGGATACGTAGGCATAACTTAACAGTTATCGAACAAAAGTCTCTGTATATTCCCCCTCTTCCTAGCCTTATTCTTTAAAGCCTCATAGTCTTGAGCATTTCATTCTTATCTTACATTGACACTTCACTTATACACTCCACTTTTCTTTTACACTGACACTTGCATTCTTTCCAGCTTTGATACACAGATTGCACTGACACTACCCCTTTAAAACACAAATCTTTCAAGCGTGGATCCTGTCGAGTACGGCGGACAATCTGGGTGCTAATACCTTCCCAGGTTGTAACCAACCCCCTTTCTCAGTCTCTCTGGTTCGCAACCGTCTTATCCATATTCTTTTCTTAGGTTTATGCAGCATTACCTTTCCTTCGGGATAAAAATGCCTAGTTGGCGACTCTATTCATTTCCATTTCTCTTTTCGCCGACCGTTCGCGTCTGTACCCCTTCTGACCTGAGGTGTCATTTGGTGGGAGCGACAGCTTAGCGACTCTACTGGGGAACCCTATACTGTAACCGGGGCTTATGGTTCTTTTTGTGGGTTCCTCCTAGCGCTTGTTTGATTTGTGTTTAATGGGGTGTTATGTGCTGTTTATGTTTGTATATTTGCTTTATTTACTGCTTTATGTACAATTATTGTTTTCTTTACAGCTTTATATACATCATACTGTCATACTATTATCTGGCTGGATCTAGTTTATTGTTTTGATGGGTGGGGTTCTATTGAGAGTATAAGGTCCTATACTTGGGACCTGAGTGACACCTAGGCTTGAGTGGTTCATGTTCTTTCCCATTCCATTTCGGTCTGGTGCAGGAATATGAAACACGGTTCAGATGTGGGTTTCTTCTTGAGAACTCTGTGCTACAGATTTCCTGTAGTGCTAGGGCTACCTGGGAAGCCTGCTAAGTCTGGATGACCTTTATTATGACCTTCAGAAATTGAGGTGAATTAGAGGAGGATCTTTTATGGTTATTGTAAACATTGTACCTCCGGGTTAGAAGTGTTTACACTTCTCATAACTGATCCAAGTCTGAGGATCCTTGTTTTAGAACAATAACTGTGAGGGGGTTGGGCTGTTTACAGGTTTGCAGGTACCATTGGCCACATCATACCCTGATACTTGTTTTGTTTAAGAATGCTTCACTTTGGACAGTTCTTGTGACTTAACCCTGGACATGTGACTCTTTATTTGAGTCCCCCATCTTTGTTACTGGACTTCTGGACCTCCATCTGGACTTCTTAACATACATGGGCCTTATATCAAGACATTTAATCAGACCCGGCTTGATCACAAACCCTTGCATATCATTTGCATACTCATCATTGCATCATTTAACATTTGTTTATTTGTTTTTTAGGGTATCCATATTACATCTGGCTTGGTTTTGACCCCTTCATCTGCATAGACCTCTGTTTCATCAGCTATCTTCATCAGCTATCTGCTTCAGCTATCTTCATCAGTTGCTTGCTTCAGCTACCTCCATCACTAGCCTCAGCCCATCAGTGGCTCATCTCTAGTATCAGTCTTCATCATCAGCATCTGTTCCCAGCTCTTCATCAGTAGTCATGGCACCCAAGAAGAGCAACATTTCATACCATTTCTTTGAGCATGTGCTGGCTGGCATCAGGCAGGTCCAGGCACTTATCACTCCAAACCTTTGCTGTTTAAAAGACAACTGGGCTATGCTTTGGTCCACCCTCCTAAAGTGCAAGGGCTCAGATTGTGAGATAAAGCCTAATCTAGCTGTTGTCAGGCAAGCATCCTGGGCTTGGGACAACATCCAGACCAAAGGGATGGCCATTCTTGGAAGGTGCAATAATGTGGCTTCAGCTCAGTATTATGAATGGTCTCATGCTAGGGCTCAGATTTCTGGGATGCCCTTCACCATTGAGGATACACCTGGACCATCCACAGTACCACCTCCAGCCACTGTCAGCCTAGAAGAATTTGAGAAGCTGAAGGAAAGGAATGAGAATCTGTCTCAAGCTCTGAAGAAGACCCTCTGGGAGAGGAGTGATGGTCGTCTAGACATTGAGAGGTTGGAGAAGCTTAAAGTGGAGCATCTAGCTAAGATTGAGAAAGCAGAAGACTACATCAAGAAGTCAAGAGCTGGAGAGCAAATATTGAATCGACAGATGATGTCCTTTTTTAGGAATCGGGCTACCACTTGCCTTGTAACATTTGCATAAGAAGCTGCTTCGACCCACTTGGTAAAATAGTCAATGGCTACCAGGATGAATCTGTGGCCATTTGAAGCAGTCGGTTCGATATTGCCAATCATATCAATGCCCCACATGGCAAAGGGCCAGGGTGAAGACATCACATTCAAAGGGTTGGGAGGCACATGCACTTTATCCGCATAAATCTGGCATTTATGGCATTTCCTGGCATAGGCACAACAGTCTGCATCCATTGTGATCCAGTAATAGCCTGATCTCAACAACCTTTTAGCCATTGCATGCCCTCCTGCATGGGTACTAAAGGATCCTTCATGCACCTCGTGCATCAACAAGTCTGCCTCTGCCTTATCAACACATCTGAGAAGTACCATATCAAAGTTTCTCTTGTACAAGGAACCATCAGTATTTAGGAAGAAACTACCAGCTAGCCTTCTTAACGTCTTCTTGTCATTGGATGATGCCCCAGGTGGGTATGTTTGATCCTCCAAGAAGCATTTGATATCATGGAACCAAGGCTTATCATCTTTAACAACATCTGTTGAGAACACGTATGCTGGTCTGTCAAGTCTGGATACTAATATCCGAGGCACAAAGTTGGCAGCTTGAACTTTGATCATGGATGAAATGGTAGCCAGATCATCTGCAAACTGATTTTCATCTCGAGGGATATACTCAAGCTTGACTGTTGTGAAGAAAGTCAATAACCTCCTTGTATAATCCCGGTAAGGTATCAGATGATCTTGGTGGGTGTACCATTTGTCGTTGGTTTGATTGATTACTAGAGCTAAATCTCTGAATACCGTTAAAGTCTTGATCCTGAGGTCAATGGCTTCCTCAAGACCCATAATGCAAGCTTCGTATTCAGCTTCGTTGTTAGTGCAGTTAAAGGTGAGTTTTGCCGAGAAAGGCATGTGAACTCCTTTAGGTGTAATGAGTACTGCACCAACACCACGACCATACATATTAACAACCCCATCAAACATCATAGTCCATTCTTCTTCCGGGTCAGGCCCTTCAGTGTGAACAGGCTCTTCATGATCTTTTGCTTTTATGAACATGATGTCTTCATCGGGGAAGTCAAATCTCATAGGCTGGTAATCATCAATGGGTTGCTCAGCAAGGTAATCAGACAATACACTGCCTTTGATGGCCTTCTGAGAGGTGTACTGAATATCATACTCTGTGAGGATCATTTGCCATCTTGCAACCCGTTCGGTAAGTGTTGGCTTCTCAAAAATGTACTTAACCGGGTCCATCTTGGAGATCAACAAAGTTGTGTGGGTCAACATATACTGCCTTAGTCCGCGAGCAGCCCACGCTAAAGCACAACAAGTCTTCTCGAGCAGTGAATAACGTTGTTCACAGTCGGTAAACTTTTTGCTTAGGTAGTATATTGCATACTCTTTTCGACCAGACTCGTCATGCTGGCCCAACACACACCCCATTGACTCTTCTAATACTGTCAAGTACATGATTAGAGGTCTTCCTTAAACTGGAGGCATAAGGATTGGAGGCTCCTGTAAGTATTCCTTGATTTTGTCAAAAGCCATTTGACAGTCTTCATTCCACCTGACCGTTTGTTCTTTTCTTAACAGCTTGAACAGAGGTTCACAAGTCGCAGTAAGGTGAGATATGAACCGTGAAATGTAGTTCAATCTGCCTAAGAACCCCCGAACTTCTTTTTCAGTCTTAGGTGCAGGCATTTCTTGAATGGCTTTGACTTTATCAGGGTCAACTTCAATCCCTTTTTCACTTACAATAAATCCCAGCAGCTTACCGAATCACACCCCGAATGTGCATTTGTTGGGGTTTAACATCAACTGGTACTTCCTCAGACACTTGAATAACTTTAACAGATTAACCAGGTGGTCTTCTTCTGTGAGGGACTTGGCAATCATGTTATCCACATAACATTCAATTTCTTTATGGATCATGTCATGGAATAATGTTACCATAGCCCGTTGATAAGTAGCACCAGCATTCTTCAGGTCGAATGGCATTACCTTATAACAGAATGTGCCCCAGGGTGTGATGAAAGTTGTCTTCTCCATGTCTTCAGGTGACATTTTGATCTGATTGTATCCTGAAAATCCATCCATGAAGGAGAACACCGAGAACTGAGCCGTATTATCAACCAATACATCAATGTGAGGTAAAGGGAAGTCATCTTTCAGGCTAGCTCTGTTCAGATCCCGGTAATCCACACACATCCTCACCTTGCCGTCTTTCTTAGTGTTCGCAGTGATTTTTGGCGAACAACCTCTGGTTAACCAATTCCTCAGAGAACTGGGTTACTTGCAGGACCAACCAAACAAGTCCTAGGACACATGTGCAATTATTCTGTCGAACTACTCTTAGTATTTGTGATTGATTTATGGTTTGTTTTGTTAATGATGTCAAAGTATTCAATGCCTTGAGTTTAAAATTGAAATAAGTGAAGTTTTAAACAAAAACAAGAAAAGTGTCGAAAAATGTAACTTGCAGAAAAGTAAATAAAGCTTGAAAATGAAATAAACTTGATGAACAAACTGATAATTTAAATAACTTAAAGGATAAATGGTGTTCAAACGTACATGGTTCCAACTATCAAACTCATTTTCTCTCACACTGGGTACTTAGAGTATTTACAGGAATTTTTGTATAAGTTTTCACACACCTATTCTAAACACAAACTATTCTATTTATATACAAACAAAGTAACTGCCTAGAACGGAAAAATCACAAATGAATGACAAGTGTCAGCCTGCATGCAACTTCTTTTCCTGAACCTTCCATGTGTCCAACTGCCAAAGGTTGCAACTTTTAAATTTGAATTCTCTCCTTTGGTGACGAAACCTTGCACCTCTTCATCTGTCGAAGTCTTTTAAAGAAGAAACAACCCTTTCAGCATCTGCCAAATAATGCCTCTGTCAAACAACTCTTCTCTGTCGAAGTGTCGAAAAAGATACCCTTATCTTGACAAATGCCTAATTACAAACAATTTTCTAAATTGTTTTGCCAGAACATTACTTATCCTTCTGTCGAAATATTGGAGCTTTTAACCTTGTCAATCTTTCTTGAATTTCTTCACTATCATTATTCTTTCACAAAAATGGCTTCAAGTTCCAAATTTCAATATGTCGAAATTATGAGCTTACAAATTGCCCCCCAGCAAAGATGTTTTCGACTAGTTCTGGAGAAATATCTTTTGCTGTCGAAAATGACCTTTGACCTCCTGTCAGTCTCATTTATTATAAAGTGACTTTGTTGAGTCCCAAGAAAACACCATGATTAGCAAACCATGGCGGATAGCTAGTCACAGCAAGGAAACCGGCGTCCCACTGCTTTTGTACCTCTTCTTTTATCTTCATTTCCATATCTGGGCGAGTACGGCGCAACTTCTGTTTTACTGGCGGGCAGTCTTCTTTCAGCGGCAGCTTGTGCATGACAATGTCGGTGTCCAACCCTGGCATATCCTGATAAGACCAAGCAAAAACATCCACATATTCTCGAAGCATGGCAATAAGTTGCTCTTTCACTGAATCTTGTAAGCAGGCCCCGATCTTGACTTCTTTCACTTCTTCTTCTGTACCAAGATTAACCGTTTCGACCTCCTCCTGACGAGGAGTGATAACCTTCTCCTCTTGTCTCAACAACCTAGCTAGCTCTTCAGGTAGCTCATAATCTTCTTCAACCCCTTCATCAGCTTGATTGATTGGATTGTCAAAGTCATACGAAGTCATAGCAGTGTTGTTGTCGGTGCAGTCTGGAGGGCACTTTCTGCAAGGGTTTAGATTTGTTCATTTTAGTGATCGGTTTTATCTTATTTAGAAAAAGTGGAAATGAAGTTATTTATTTTGAAAAACATTGCCATTTTATTTTTGTACAAAGAGTGAAAAATGAAAAATAGTGAGCGAAAAAGAAAAGACTCATTTGCAAAAGATGTCCTGATATTCATTAATTGATCTTTGCACAAAATACAAGATGGCCCGATTACAAAATGAGTCTTGACATCTTGGGCAAGATGCAAGACTTGATGCATGCTTTAAAATACAGGAAATAATAATTACTCTGTAGGAGTAACCCTTATAATTTCCTGGGAAGACCAGTTTGAGACATGGCTCCCCGGGGTCCTTGGACGTATCCAGCTTTCCAAGTTGCGTTCATCTTCCGACTCATCTTCCAAGTTGTTCATAGCATCCGGGGTGAGAATTCCCCCGCTAATAAACTTGGGCTCTTTGGCAGCCTCTGATTGATCTTGTTGAGTTGGTCTGTAACCCAACCCAAATCGGTCTTCTTTCTTCTCCACGGGCAACAGCTTGCCCCAGCCTTGGGAGGTACCTTCCTAAACAACCTTCCGGGCTTGCTGGTATGATGTTATGGAAGTTCCCAGTATAACAGACGCTTCATTAATGTTCAAGGCCTCAAACCCTTGGCTCATGGTTTCATGGATCTCCCCATCCATCTAAGTGTACTTATACGTAGCTAGCTGGCTAACAAACATGTCCTCCTCCCTACAGATGGTGATGATTTGGCCTTCCCATTCGAATTTCAACTTCTGGTGAAGGGTAGACGTAACAACGCCAGCGGCGTGGATCCAAGGTCTACCCAACAGCCGGCTGTAGGCCGGCTGTATGTCCATCACAAAGAAGGTAGTTTTGAAGGTCTGCGGGCCAATCAACACAGGAAGATCAATCTCTCCAAGCACTGATCTTTTAGAGCCATCAAATGCTCTCACCACCAAATTACTCGGACGCAATGCCAAGCCATCATTCTCCAGCTTCACTAAGGCTTTCTTTGGTAGAACATTGAGTGATGACCCAGTGTCCACCAGTACATGAGATAGAACAGCACCCTTGCATTCCAAGGTGATATGCAAAGCCTTGTTATGGTTGCGACCCTCAGTTGTTAAATCAACATTGGTAAAGCCCAGTCCATGACTGGTGTTGACATTTGCAACCACAGCTTCTAGCTGATTAACAGTAATCTCCTCCGGCACGTATGCTGCGTGCAGGACTTTCAACAGTGCGTTCCTGTGAGCTTCAGAACACATCAACAGCGATAATATGGAGATTTTTTAGGGAGTTTGGTGAAGCTGATCCACCACCTTGTAATCACTTCTTTTTATGATTCTCATGAACTCGTATACATCTTGTTCAAAAGATGTCTTTTGAGTCTCTTTGGCAGTTGGCTCTTCAGATACCACACTCTTTCCTTTTATTTTGGCAGCAGCTTCCGCTTCAACATTAGGTCTTTGCGTTTGTGAGGCAAAAAGGCGTCCGCTTCTGGTGAAGCCTCCGCCTCCCCCAACATTATCAATTTGTGGAGAAGAGGTTGATGAATCCAGAGTGATTTTCTCCCCGTTGCAGTAGAGATCAGAGCCATAATGCCAAGGTATGGCATTACTGCTTTCATAAGGAACGGGTCCAGGCACCGTAATAGTAACTGGACTGACTACAGCAGAGGAGGGTACTGTAATGGTGTGCGGATCATAGTAAATTGTGACTGGTGATCTGGTAGGAGGTGCCATGATTTGTTGTTGAAAATTGCTGCTGGGAGGAACATCTGATGGGTCATAATAGATTGTGACTGTTGAAACATCTTCATTGATTTTTGTTGGCGTTGTAGAAGATTCTGCTAATAACATAGATGCTGATGTTGTAGAAGAAAGGGTTGTTGATATTTGATTTGTTGAAATGATGGACGGAGCCATTGCTGATGATATTGATGAATCGGTAGGAGTGATTGTCGCTGCTGTTGTAGAAGAATCGGGAATTGTGTTTAAAGGAATTGCTGGATTTGTAGGCGCCGTTGTTGAAATCTGAAGGATACTATCCTTAATAAGACCATCTATGCCGCTTCTCAACCTTTCACACCCGTTGACTGCAATGTTGCAATACCCACAACCGAGCTCACACCCGGGGAACACTTGGCACTCTAGAAGCTGAGCTTTAATTTCGACCAAAGGTGTTCGAATTTGTGCAACACTGGTGATCAAGGTAGATGGTTTGTCTTCCTCAATGGCATTAATCCTCGGCCCTCCATGATTAGGCATAGGATTTTTGTTGACATTCGGAGGAGGTGCAAAGTTGAGGGCTTTAGAATCCACCAGATCTTGGACTTTCATTTGTAAGGCCCTGCATTTTTCAGTATTGTGACCAGGTGCATTGGAGTGGAAAGCACACCTGGCGTTGACATCATAATTCCTTGGGAGATTGAGGGGATCTGGTGGTGCCAACGTCCTTAACTCAACCAAGTTAAGCTTCAGGAGTTGTGGCAATAAGGCAGCATAAGGCATAGGGATAGGGTCAATCACCCTGTTTTCCTGTGATGGTCTTTGTTGGAATGGTCGTTGTTGCTGATTGCTATTGTTGTTGTTGTAGGTTCTCTGTTGCGGGTACTGAACTTGCTGTTGATAATGTGGTTGTTGTTGTTGTTGATATGCTGATTGTTGAGGAATCGGAGCTGGAATGGTAACAGTTGCTACTAATCTGTGGACATACTGAGGTCTGCCCCTTCTTGCATGAATGGATTTGCTCTCACCGGCTCTTCGGGGTCCCACAAAAGGCTTCCTGGGATTACTGGATGAACTTGCACCGCTATCAGAAATCTTGCCCATTTTTAATAGACTTTCAATCCTTTCACCAGCTATGACGACATCAACAAAGCTGGTAGAGGAAAAGGCAGCCAGTCTATCAATATATGTTCCTTGCAGAGTATTCATGAACATGTCGGCCATCTCTCTTTCCGACATGGGTGGTTGGACAGCAGCAGCAAGTTGTCTCCACCTTTGGGCATATTCCCTGAAGCTCTCTCTGGAAGACTGGGACATTCCCATCAGGAGGGTCCTGTTAGGGGCCATGTCCAGATTGTATTGATATTTCCTGATGAAGGCTTCAGCTAAGTCCTTCCAGCATCTAATGGTAGCCCTGGTCAAGTGTGAATACCACTTCCTTGAAGCCCCAGTCAGACTGTCTTCAAAGTAAAACATCCACAGCTTCTCATCCATAGTATAGGCTTTAAGTCTTCCCAGGAAAGACTGCAAGTGAGTTCGTGGACAAGAGGTTCCATTGTATTTCTCGAAGCACGGGGGCTTGAATTTGTGGGGAATCCTCACCCCATCCACTAGCCCCATATCCATTACATCAAAGCCCAAGGAATTCTGAGACTCCAAAGATCTCAACTTCTCAGCAATTTCATCCAACCTCCTATCATAGACTTCGTCTCCAGCTCCCACAACAGTAAACTGCTCTTCTTGGGGATCCTCTTGCAAGATTCTCCCCCCAGCAGTATTTCCTTGCACATTTCTCGGGATATTGACTTCCGGATCTAGATGGGGTCCAAATACTGGTGGATTAACATGAGGCTGACCCCTTTCATTGTTACTAGTTCCTCCAGTTCCAAGATGAGGTTCCTCGGGAGTTTTTCTTTCCACTAGTTCCCTTAACCTTTCTTGACTCTGGGCCAAGCCAGTCATTACAGCCATGAATTGAGCCATTTGGTTCCTCATCTCCACTCTTTCATTAGCCATCTGAGTTCTGACCTCAGTCAGGTCCTGCTGTACTTGATCCATTTGGATACCAGGAAGGTTGTTGCGAGTAGGGTACCGGTGCGTGCGGTTAACAGGGAACACTCGGCGACGAGCAATGTTTCCTGAGATCACAACAAAGTTAGAAACAATAATAACAAAACCTACAAAACAAAACAAAGTTAGTATGCAATGCAGTACACTTATTTGTTTTTCAAGGTATCCGGCTTGGTTCTTGGTTTTGACCTTTCCAGACCCCGAGGAAGATGCTTGATGTTGCTAAGAATAGAAACACAATGAAAGCAAACTAATATTACAAATCATGAACAAATACATAGTTTGTTTTACAACATATGCCCCTGGGGGGGTCAAAATACAAAAAGAGAAAAGTACATCAAATGAAAATGAACAACAAGTAAAGGAGTCAAACATTCAGTCCAAACTCATCTTCTCTGACCTCCTTCAGGAGTGCCTCAGTCACTGGACCAGCTGGGTGCTCTGTAATGGTCCTAATGAGGAGGTTCCTGGTGGTAATGGCAGTGGTCAGCTCCTTGTGCCTGCCCTGATCCTTTGATCTCTTCAACCCTGCCCTAAGCTTCAACTCTGAAATCTCCTTCTGGGCTGCCAACAAAGCTTCCTGTTGTTTCTTCTCATTGGCCTCTAACTGTTCAATCTTGGCTTGAGTCTTCTGGTGTTCTTGTGTACGGGCCTCAGTGATTCTGACCCACCTAGCCTGACTCTCTTGCAGGTAGAGCTCAGTCCTAGCCTTCTGAATCTTGGCTTCTTTACAGGCATTCTTCAATATTTGTTCCCCAGCTCTTACTTTCCTGATGTAATCCTCTGTTTTCTCAATTTTAGCAAGATGTTTAACTCTGAGCTTTTCCAATCTCTCAATGTCCAAACGACCATCACTCCTTTCCCAAAGGGTCTTCTTCAAAACTTGAGACATATTCTCATTCCTTTCCTTCAGCTTCTCAAATTCTTCCAGGCTGACAGTTGCTGCTGTCTGAGCTGTAGATGGTACAGGTATGTCCTCAATGGTGAAAGGCATTCCAGTAATCTGGGCTCTAGTACGGGACCAATCATAGTACTGAGCTGAAGAAACATTATTACACCTCCCTAGAATAGCCATCCCTTTTGTCTGGATGTTGTCCCAAGCCCGGGATGCTTGTCTGACAACAGCTAAATTAGGCTTCACTTCACAATACAGGGTCTCAGCTAAATCTTGCCCTCTGGGAGGGTGAACCAAAGCATAGCCCAATTGTCTCTTAAACAACAAAGGATTGTAGTTGATGCAACCCTTTACTCCTATTAGAGGCACATTTGGGTATTGTCCACAGCTGGTGATAATGTCTTTGCCTTTGGTGCTCTGGGTGCACCACCTAATATCATCTGAAGTCAAAGCAATGAGCCTCTTAGCCCAATTCTTCTGCTGGTGAGGATTCAAGAAGGCATCTGACTTGGGTAGGTGTCTGAGTAGCCAGGTGTGAAACAAAGGAGCACAAAATCTCACTAACTTCCCCCTTTGTTTTTCATTCCTCTGATGGATGGAGTAATAGAAATCTCCCAGCAATGTGGGTACTGGGTTCCTCAGAAGAAACAGATGAATGGCATTCTTGCTGATAAATTTGGGCTCATCTGCAAACAGTATAACCCCATATATGCTGAGGGCTAACAGTGCACAGACTGCCCTCCATTCTCCCAAGGAGGCCTTTAGGATGGTCTGAGAAATCAAGAAATCTAAGTGCAAACCAGGGATCCCAGCTTTTGTTGTCATGCTTTGTTCAATTAAAGTAGGCTCTAGGTACAGTGTTTTTGCTACTTCTCCATTGCTGGGAAAAGTCGTCTCTGGGTTGAAAGGGAGTCCACCCCTGATAGGTACTCCAGTCAATGAGGAAAACTCTTCCAGTAGAGGCCCTAACTGGAAGTCTGGGAAGGTGAAGAATCTCAAAGGGGGGTCATAAAACTGTAAGCAGGTATAGATCATGCTCCTCTGAGAAGGGTCAAGGTCCATAACCATATCTAGGATACCTCCATATTGTTCCCTGAACAATGGGATGTGGTCAGAAGTGATAAGTGACTGGACCTGCCTGATGCCAGTCAGCACAGGCTCAAAGAAATGGTAGGATATGTTGCTCTTCCTTGGAGTAGTCATAAATGCTGAAGAGGAGGAAGATAGGTGCTGATGAAGATCAAGGCTGATACTGGAGATGAGCCACTGACAGGCTGATGTTGGTGATGATGAAAATAGCTGAAGCAGATAACTGATGAAGCATAGGTCTATGCAGAAGAAGGGGTCAAAACCAAACCAGATATGACGTGGATACCCTGAAAAACAAATAAACAAATGTTAAATGATGCAAATGATGATGTATGCAAATGATATGCAAGGGTTTGTGATCAAGCTGGATCTGATTATCTGTCTTGATATGAAGCCCATGTATGTTCAAAGAAGGTCCAGATGAAGGTTCAGAGATCCAGTAACCAAGGTGGGGGACTCAAATAAAGAGTCACATGTCCAGGGTTAATCACAAGAACTGTCCAAAATGAGGTACTCTTATACCAAACAAAAACAGGGTATGATGTGGCCAAAGGTACCTGCAAACCTGTAAACAGCCCAACCCCCTCATAGGTAATGTTTTAAAACAAGGATCCTCAGACTTGGATCAATTATGAGAAGTGTAAACACTTCTAACCCGGAGGTAAAGTGTTTACAATAACCATAAAAGATCCTCCTCTAATTCACCTCATCTTCTGAAGGTCATAATAAAAGGTCATCCAGACTTAGCAGGCTTCCCAGATAGCCCTAGTACTACAAGAAATCTGTAGCACATAGTTCTCAAGAAGAAACCCACCTCTGAACCGTGTTTCATATTCCCGCACCAGACCGAAATGGAATGGGAAAGAACATGAACCACTCTAGCTTAGGTGTCACTCAGGTCCCAGGTATAGGACCTTAAACTCTCAATGGAACCCCACCCACCAAAACAGAAGCCAGATCCAGCAATGATAATGACAGTATGAAATATGAAAAACTGTAAAGGAAAGCAATAAATAAAGTTTTACATAAAGCAGTAAATAAAGCAAATAAATAAACACAATTAGCACATAACACCCCAGTAAACACAAATCAAACAAGCGCAAGGAGGAACCCACAAAAAGAACCAGAAGCCCTGGTTACAGTATAAGGGTCCCCAGCAGAGTCGCCAAGCTGTCGCTCCCACCAAATGACACCCAGGTCAGAAGGGGTACAGACGCGAACGGTCGGCGAGAGGGATGAGAACACACAAGGGTGAACTCAGGAAGGAGAGAGTCGCCAGCTAGGCATTTTTATCCCGGAGGAAAGGTAATGCTGCATAAACCTGAGGAGAGATCGATAAGACGGTTGCGAACCAGAGAAACTGAGAAAGGGGGTTGGTTACAACCTGGGAAGGTATTAGCATCCAGATTGTCCGTCGTACTCGACGGGATCCACGCTTAAAAGATTTGTGTTTTAAAGGGGTAGTGTCAGTGCAATCTGTGTATCTAAGCTGGAAAGAATGCAAGTGTCAGTGCAAAAGAAGTGTGAGGTGAGAAAAGTGTCAGTGTAAAGAAAGAATACAGAGCTCAAGACTATGAGGCTTTATGAGTAATGCTGGAGGAGAGGGAATATATAGAGATTTTTGTTCAATAACTGTTAAGTTATGCCTACGTATCCTCTCGTGCAATGAGGAAGTCAGAACACCGTAGTTCGACTTAAAGAGACCGAAAGATGAATTGACTTGTGAATTGCTTACTTGTCTATGCTCAAGTGTATGACCTGTCTGGCTCAGGTGCAAACTGTCTTGCATTAGACGGAAGAAGCAAGTTCTCGTTTATGAGTGAATGAGATGAGAAAAGAATCCCGGAGGAGACGATTATTGTTTGTTTTTGTGTTTTCAATCTTTTATTGCTTTTGGATTTGTCATAAGTTAATGAGCTTAAGCCTAAACCAAGGGTTAGTAAACTCATCACATCCTCCCTCTGATTAGGGGTAATGAGAATACCTTAAGTATGAAGTAAGCACCTCACACTTAATCACCATGATGTAGGATTAAGATCATTAACCTACTTGTATTTATTTAGATGTTTTTGTTGTTTTTGTTTAGTGTTAAGTAATGAGTTTAAGCCATAATCAAGGATTTAATGGACTCATTACACCATCCTAATAGAAGGATAATATATGAGAACATTTAAGCTGAGGAAGGCTCCTCAACTTAATCCATGATTAGGGATTAACCTCATGACAAAACAAAGCCTTTATTAAATTGGGGTTTAGTTATTGATATGCTTACGAAGTGGATTTTATGGTTTGTAAGACAACTTGAGGAGGACTTGTCCATTAACACTAGGGTTAGTCCTTCTTAACCAATTAAGGAAGAATTAGAACCCTAATGCAAGGCCCAAGTTACAAGCTTATTGTCTTGATGATTATTAGGTGAATTGATTAGAGGATTTAAACACATTAAGGGTTTAATACTTAGGATTAAAGTTATACACTCCATCCTAATAGAAGGATGCAGGCATAAGCTTAATCACAAGGCCTTAAAACCTTTAAGGTTTAATCCCTGATTATGAGGTGAGAAGAGAAGACTCAAAGATGACACAAAGGCAAAACTAAATGGGGGACTAATCAAACCCTAATCATGATCATGCTTGGTTGTTCCTAGGGTTTATGCGGTTTGCAAAAGATCTTCAGGAGAGAAGCCACCAGGAAAGAAGCAGATGAAAAGGAGGAAGAAGCAGGGAAAAGCAAAACAACTTGCTTCACTTAAGAAGGCAAGTTGCTTGGAGAAAGAGAGTAAGAGATGAACATGAATGAGCAAGCTCACTCTAATACAAAGATAAAATGCAGCGATGATGCAAGAGAGATTAGAAGAGATTGTTAGAAGTGAAGGCAAATTCACTTCTCAAAACAACTTACCACCTGAAAAGTTAGCCAAAGAAATGCAATGCAATGAAATGAGATGAAATGCCATGATGCAAGACAAAGTCAGAAGCATGAACATGATATTAATAATGCTAAGAGATGATGAAAACACAAGTCAAGAGATGAGGATGATCATACAAGGATGAGGATGCAAATGAAGCATGCTTTGAACCATAAAAGTTCAAGAAAGTTTATGAAATGGAATGAATGCACAACATGGCAAATGAAGGATGCAATGATCACATATGATTCGAATATGTCCTAAGAGGTCTTATATGTCATATGGGTGCACAAAATGTCATGGCAAGTTCTTGAATGCAAGCATATAAGAGATGGATGCAAATGAAGGCAAGAATTAGGGTTTACATACAATATGCAATGCAAAATTCAAAATCAGAAGCAAATGACATGATAAAAAATTGAAAATGGGAGCAAAGGAGACCTAACCCTACACAAGTTCGCTGCCCAAAGGGGAAGACCTAACTCCTAACCTAATGGAAGTTATGAATTTCTCAAGTCAACTAGGGTTTCAAAGCACTTCAAAAGGAAAAATGCATATCAAATTTAAAATGAAAGATAAATTCAAACCAAATTTACCCTAGAAACTACATGCTATGAAGAATGCAATGCAAGAAAAACCATCATCAAACTCTTCATGGTTAGGCAGAATGAATTTTTTCAAGTTAGGACCAAAATATTGCCTTCAAATAACTTTTATTCCAATGAAAAATGTCAAAATACATCAAGGACCAAAAAGAAATTTTCTTTGAGAGTTTGATAATGTTTCTATATATTTTAAAATGCAATGTGAATTTTTTGGTGATTTTTAAATACCTAAATGCATTTTTAATTAATTAATTTCCATTAACTAATTAAAAATAAACATTTAAATGATTTAAAAATAATTTTTAATGCAAAAAATAAAAATAAAAATATTTTTGGGTTCTGAAAATTAATAAAAGATTTGATAAAAATTTTCAGAATTTTTTAATGTGTTTTACTATTTTTAAAAATTCGTGGAAATAAAATACAAATAAAATGAAATAAAAATTAAATAAAAAGAAAGTATGTGCAATGGAGAGTCCAGATTGAATCTGGGCTTGGGAAGTTTGACCTGGCGCGCATCTGGACGGCCCAGGTTCAAACTTCCCTAAACTTAATTAATTATTCAATTAATCCTAAAATAAACTAATTAATGACTGATTAGGGTTTAATGGACCATCTGGACCATCCATACACACGCGGGAAATCCAGATCAAGGGCTATTATTCAAACTGGCCAATTAAATGCAATTAGGGCTAATCACTCTCAGGCGACCGGAACAGTACTCCGGTCGTCTTCTCCGACGACACAAAACCCTAGCTTCTTCTACAGGTCACTAAACCTCAAATTTCTTCCACAAAAATGATCCTCTCACTCTTCTAAACCTAAACCCTCACCTGAAACTCATTTATTTTACCTCACAAGCATGAATCGAGGCAAAATGTGAAACATGGGCAAATGTTCAGAGACTTCATACATGGTGGTTTCTTCACCATTTTCAAAAGCAAACACATCCCCATGATAAGGGGAACATACAAAATCATAAAAGAACTTAAAAACTAAATTCTTGAAAAAAAGTTCTTCATGTTACTTGAGATGAAGACTCTCTGATTCTGAGCTTTTTGGACTCTCCCTTTGCGCAAACCCACTTCTTTGAACACCCTGATGATGAAATGAAGCTTAGGAGGCTTTGATAATGGCTGGTTTGAAAGCTTCAATTCTGGTGTAGCAGAAATGGAAGGTTGAGTATGTGATGATTTAGGTTGTTTCAAGGGGTGATTCTTGTTCTGAGGATGATTTGTGATTTGTTGGTGAAAGAAAAATGAAAGTTTGAAGGCTGTGTGAAGAATTTCGAAGAGGAGAAGTTTTTGACAGTTTTTGGGAAGGCTGGATTGTGGGAAGTTTCTGGCTTGTGTGTGGTGTGTTATGGGATGCTTGAGGTCCACATATTAGACTCTGATTGGGCAGAGAGTTGGTAGTGGCACAGTTTGATTGGCATGGGCAAAAATGCAAAAAGTCAAAAGTATGTGTACTATAAGCATGGGCTGGAACAAAAGTGGTTCAATGGGGTGTCTTGCCTCAGCATGGTTTATGGTGAGCCCTAGGATAAAAAAGATGCAGCTGGCTGGCTTGGATAGCAAGATGGCATAAGTTTTGCATTTTGCCCTCTTTGAAGTTTCTTGTGAGCCAAGGCATGAAATCTTATGATTTCTTGGGCAGTTTGTAGCAAAATGAGTTATGTGATGTTGTTATGGTGTTTTGATACCAATTAGAAGTCAAACCAATCCTTGGACATCATTCTTGCAAGAATTCCTTTTTGGAGAATTTTATGGAAAATGGCTTATGAAAGTTTGTGATCCAAGGCATGAACCTAGTAAACTCTTGGGCAATTCTGATTTTTCCAAGTTTCAATATGTTGTAATGATGCAAAGAAGTAATTTAGAGGTCTTGAAAGTGCTTAGAACTTGAATTTGCAATAATCCCTCTTTGGTGTCAAAAGTGGAAATTTAGTGATTTTGTCCAACTTTGACAAGCCATAGCTTTTGATTCAAAATGAATTAGAATGAGTTCTTGTACTTTTTGAAAATGGAATGATCCAATCTACAACTTTCATGACCAAAGATTTTCCATTTGAAGCATTTTTGAATCAAAAACAGGAGGTTGAAAAACTTTCCCAAAATAGCAAGTTTACATTATAAGTCACTTTCCCAAAAAGGCAATTTTGCAAATGGCTTGAAATTCTTCAATTTTGTGAACTTATAACATCTTTTATGATCAAATAAAGATCATACACATTCAAAATGATGGAGAAAACCCTTTGGTTGAGTCATTGGGGGCCTCAGATGCCCTGATTTTGCACTGACTTGCTCAAGAAGTCATCCTTTGATCAGATGCCTTCCCCATTGAATTTCTCCATGAAAATTGATATGCATGATCCTCATAACACATAGAGACCAATAGAAACAAGAATGACCAAAAAATTTGGAGTTATGGCCTCTGAAACCAAAACCCTAATTTTAGGTCATCTGTGCAGTTAAACCTGGCTCTGCTTCCACACCTTCCCCAGTTCTTGTGATTCTTTGACTTACTTGACCTTGTGAGGATATAATATGATGCTTGAACATACATGGACCCTCTTGAGATGATTGTTGTCCTTTGGAGTGGCTCAGATAGCTCAAGGATTGCTCAGATCACAAACCCTAGATGCAGATGACTTAGAACCAATGCAGTGAAACAAAAATGCAATATAAGATGATATGATTGAACTTATGCAAATGAAGAGATCACAAGCCATGGTGAAATGAGTGAGGGAAAATTTGGGGTGTTTACAGTACTCAAGCCTGGTATTTGGCTAGTCTCATCTCACCACACACAAGTAACACCCAAGTCCCACCAAACAGTAAAAACCAGTCCAGACAGTCCAGTAATACTATATGATGCATGAAAATATATACTGAAAACTATAAATAAAGCTGTAAATAAAACTGTAAATAAAATAACAGTAACATATACACACAACAGCAAACAATCACCACCTAGATAAACATAAACACGGAAGCGCTAGGAGAAACTCTCAAGGGAACCAGAGATACTCTGGTTAGGAAATCCCCAGCAGAGTCGCCAGCTGTCGCTCCTCGGATTTCCATCCTGGTACAAACGCGAAAGTGGCACGGAAAGAGGTAGAGTCGCCAGTCAAGCATTTTTATCCCGAAGGAATGAGAATGGTAATGCTGCCCAAACCAGAAGAAAAGAAAAGGAAGGACACGGGTCCTGCGAACCAAAGAGACTGAGTTCGGGAGTCGGTTACGACCTGGGAAGGTATTAGCACCCCAGATCGTCAGCCGTACCCGATGGGATCCACGCTTACAAATAAATCTGCTTCAAAGTGTGAAGAAGTGAAAGT
Organism: Lathyrus aphaca; assembly: GCA_963966055.1. Lineage (NCBI taxonomy): Eukaryota > Viridiplantae > Streptophyta > Magnoliopsida > Fabales > Fabaceae > Lathyrus > Lathyrus aphaca. The sequence continues at coordinate 500,243,738 of OZ014524.1, read as the reverse complement.
TGCTGCAAAAGTAAAGGAATTGGAACTGGAAAAGGAAATGAGAAAGAAAACAAAGAGAAAAAAATGTAAGGAAAATAAAAGATTGTGCTCGAACGGGCCCTACCCCGCTGCCTACGTACCTCACTGGACATGAGGATCAGAGTCGCCGTAGTTCCGCTAACTATGGGTGGAAATATTGCTTGTGTCTTAAGGCTTGAACTTCCTATGTCAATGCTCAGGTGTTGCAGGCTCGGACGACGTGTGCGTAACCGTCTTGCAAAATGACAAGTAGTGACAAGTTCGTACGTAAAGAGTTAATGAGGTGAGAAGAGAATTCCCGTAGGAGATGGTTATTGTTTGTTTGTATTTATTAGAATTCTTTTAAGAGTGTGGCACAAGGAAGTGAAGGTAAAGCCTTTTCTAAGGACATGTCCTTATTACCACATCCCAAGATAGAATAAGTAACAAGTCCATCAAGAATGAAGAAGATCCTCAAACTTGTTTCCTAAGACTAGGATTTAAATTCACTAACTTGTTTGTATTATTAATGGCTTTAGTGAATTAAAATGAAGAAGTGTTTTTTAGCTTTTCTTTGAGAGTGTGACAAAAGGGAGAAGTCACCTCAACCATTATTAGATGTTTTTTATGGATTTTTGTTTGAAGATGAGAAAGAGAGAGCACCAAAAGGATATCAAAGGTAAAACTAAAGGGAAATTCTAATCATAAAGTTATCATGCAAAGGTGGTCCTATGGTTAATGTGGTTTGAAGTCTATCCTAATGAAGAAGCAGGAAAGAAGAAAGAAGAAAGGGAGAAAGAAACAGAGAGCAGCATCTTACTCCTCTAAAGGATATAAGTTTCTTCTAAAGGAGGAAGAGAGAAGAAAGTACAAGATGGAACAAGGCATATCAACAATTACAAAATAGAAAACAAAGTAAGAGAGGAGATAAATAATTGAAATGTGGATAACATCCACACTTCACTCACCATGAGCCCCTGAAATGGTTAGAACTAAGCACATATGACAAGACAAAACCAAACAAGAGCAAGTGAGGCATAAACAAACAAAAAATCAACTCCACACACCACAACCAGAAGTGATTCACCTCACTTTCATACTAAAAAACCTCAAACAAAACCAAAGAGGAAGAAGGAGAAGCAGGGCATTTCAAGTCCACATGAACTACTTATGAAAAAATAAAGCAAACATGAGATCAAACACCTCATTCAAGCCTAACAATCATCATGTACCTCAAGACCAGAATTATATCACCACAAGCAAGGGCACAAACAACACAAAAAACCAAGGAAAGGGTCATACAAGTTCAAACATAATCATCACAAGAATGAAAAGTGAAGTGAACATGTGCATAAGTCTAAGAAGAACAAATGCTCATCAAATCAAGACATAGGCATCATTTAAAAACCAGGAGCCTAAACATGCTAAAATGTGCCTAAGAAAAAAGATCAAGCATGGGAATAAGCACACAAACTCCATCATAAGCATTGACGAGAAGGGATGAACAAAGATGTGAGGTGAACATGCACTACAATTGTGAGAAACTTTAAAGGTAAGAAACAAAGAGAAATCTCAAAGCACACACCCTAAATAAGGACCAGGGATCAAATCTCATAAAAAAGGGATCCTAAACAACCTATAGGAGTTAGCACAAGTGCCCTCCTAGCTTAAGAACTAAGCATACCAATAAGAAGAAGCAAAACTAAAGCAATATCATATTAAAATTCAAATCACATCATAAACTCATGCAAAAATTATGAAAATAAACACAAGTATTCATTAATCATGTAATATCATCATGTCACAAAGCCAAAGTCAGAATCAATAGGAAACTAGGTCAAAGGACCTCAAGAACACTCATTAGGGTTTTGAAACTTCACACACAAGTCAACTACACTTTAATATGAATCAAATGCAAAAAGAACCAAGTCAAAATTCAAATTGATGCTTAAGATATAAATTCTACAAGTCAGCATGTATTTAAAATGAATAAAATAAAAATAAATGGAAAATCAAAAAATCAAAAATTAAAAGAAACAAACATGAATTATTTTGGAATTTTTGAGAACCTCTAACTATTTTTAAAAATTAAAAACCAAACTCAAATAAAAAATAAAAAATAAAAGGAAGCAAGCCAGGGGTGAGAATATCAAAGAATTTAGTTGAAAATGATTGGGCTCAATGAAGAGAGGGGTACGAAAAGCAAGTCAAGCCCAATGGACGCTCAGTCAACACAATTGTGGTATACCAATCCAAGGGTTCTCATCAAGAGTCAACACAAATAGTCCACGCATCCAGGGGTCCAGGCACGCAGTCAACAATTCCAAGGTCACACAAACCCAAGGTCCAGATCAAGTCAAGTCAGCAAAGGTAATCAGATCCATTGGCTCATACATGAAAGCACAAAGTAAACAAAATCAACGCACCAAATCAACAGTCCAAACCCTAGGTCAAACTAATGTGTGGTATGGATCAAAGGTTCATAGATTCTACCATGCACTAACAAACAAAACAATTAATCAGAAAAAAGAAATGCACGTGAGAGAGAGCATGGATTTTAATGCACTGGCAACACTGTATCCGTCCAGATCAAACAAATCAACGATGCAGACCTCATCTTCTTCATTCAAACATGTTTCCAGAATCCGGTGACCGGAGCTAGGGCTCTGGCACCGGAAAACTCATAGCTATGAACATCAAGAACAAAACTCCATAGAAATTAAAACAAATCTCTAGATCCATTCATTCAAGTACGTTGATCACAAATATGAGCTTGGTTTTGGCATTAGATCAATGAATCAAAAAAATCGAACACATCCATTTTTGAACATCAAACTTTAATTCAACATAACATGCTCATTTCTTACTCAAATTCAAATCTAAACACATCAGAATCATCAGCACAGCAAGCAAAACACAATGCAAGTATCTAATTTCAAATCTAGATCTCAAAATTCCAGAGTATACCTGAGGTTGAAGATCCTTCAAAACACCAAAAGAAGACTCCTCCAGCTGCAGATCTACTCCTTTTAACTTCTAATTGCAAAATAAATGCAAAAGAAGCCTTGAAACCTCCTAGATCTTGAGATTCGACACCAACTGCACTTGAATGGCCCTTGATGAAAACCTTACTCTCTGCTTGAATTAATGGTGGGAAAGTGTTCCTTATGCTTCAGGGATCAAGATTATGTGGTTTGTCTTGGCAATGTGTGAATGTGTGATGAGATTCGAAGAGAAAAATACAGATGCAAGAAAAATGAAAATGGTGAAATGAGAGAGAGTCAGCTGCCAAATTCGTGTGTGTTGCCTTTATATCATGCCCCTAGAATACTGATTAGGGTTTTTGATCAAATAAAAGCATGGTGAGTGTGATGGGAATGAAAATGAAATTTGGCAAGAAAAGTGTGATACCCTCATTCATGCGTGCAAAACCTGGACAATGTGCACACACTTCTTCTCTATGATGCCCTCATCACCCTTGGATTAACCTTGCAGCTTATAATTAAGTGAACCATGCCCTTTCGATGAAGTTGCACAAATTGCATTTTGTGAAATGCACATACATCAAGCCACAAATTTTCTTGCTTCTTTGGAAAAAGGTAGATCTCATGCCTTGCTTTTGAATATTATGATCATAAATGACCCATAAAATAGCTTGAAAGTAAATTACATGACAATTTGCAACTTGGTGGAAAGTGATATTTCATGTGAAACCCTAAAGGCAAGTGAACTTCAAATGGCCATAACTTTCAAACCACAAATTCTATGGATGAGTTCTTGTACTTTTTGAAAATGGGAGAACATGCCCTATAACTTTCATGTTCAATGGAAATTCATTTGGAGTCATTTTGGCCATGTAAGAATCACTTGAAGGATAACCCTTGGCTTGAAAAAAGGGATTGAAAACCTTTTGATTCTTGACCTTTAACTTTGCCAAACCTCTTATATGACCTTAAGGATAACCCTTGGCTTGAAAAAAGGGATTGGAAACCTTGAATTGCCACAATTGACTTTTCAAATAATTAGTTTAACCAATTTCTTCTTATGAAAGCAACTGATGAAATAACTGCCTTCCTCAATGATTTTTCTCACCAAATTTCATCCATAGCATTCTCATATCATATGAAGGACTTTGCCCACATGGAATGGTCAAAGTCACAAAGAATCCCTGCTTGACAAGAAACCCTAATTTGAGGATCATTTGTGTAGGAGCTTGCCCTTCCTTGGATCATCTGATAACCTCCGAAACCTTGGGGCTCTTGTAAAGAATCTTGAGCTTGAATAAGGCATAAGAACACCTTGTGAGACTTGGCCAAGGTCACTTAAACTCTTGCTTTGACTTGTAAGGCTTCTCATGTACCATTGATTGATCATATGCCCAATGATAGGATATGAGAATGTTATGCTTCATTTTTCTATGCAAAGATGCTAAAAATATGCCATGCTTATGATGAATATGACATGAGGATGATGATAGAAACAAGAGGGCAAATTTTGGGGTGTTACAATAGTCATGAATTATTTCAGAATTTTTGGATGCATTTTACTATTTTTTATGCATTAAGCAAATCAAATCAAATAAAAGAAAAATAAAAGAAATCAAATCAAATCCAGTCAACCAAGAATGTGCATCCAATGGTTTAAATCCTAAGTAAATACAAAGTATGAAGATCTACTGGCACACACGCAAGTCAACAAGTCAAAGGTTCAAATAATCACATCCAACGCACGCAATTCACATGCAGTTTCCCTTCATCCATCCAACGATCACGTTTTAAACTTGGATTGACTCAGAGGCATGTGACTAGCACATGTCTCATTAATGTGATGGCTTAAGCATGAACACATGATTGCAATACATCTCACGGCTAAGAGCTTTTTTTATTCCTTGGATCACCTGCAAGAAGTTTCCGGCCATAAATCCAGAATCTAGTGAACGGAGCCCTAGCTCTGTCACCGGAAAATGCCAAACACAAAAATCACACCATAACAAAGCCTACAAACCTCCAGATCTAATCATCTAATAAAGCTAAACAAGAATCCAGCAACGAAATTCACAAAAACTTCAAGAATATGGCAAATCGCATCAAACAAATTTCAACATCATACTTTCAGATTCACATATCTTACTCAATAATCAACCAAAATCAAATCTAAATAGTTCAGTGTAACCAACATCACTCACAGATCATTATGCACACAATAAAAACAAGTTGTAGATCCATGGATTTCATGACATACCTGAGGTTGAAGCACTTCAGAATCACAAGAATAGAGCTTCAAATGCTGCAGATTCGTGCACTTTGATCTCCTCTTGCAAAATAAATGCAAGAAGAAGCTTGAGAGAGCTTGAATTAGGGAGCTCTAAGGATCTTGCTCTGAACTACAAGATCTTGTTTCTTCATTTTTAGCTTTGATTGATGAGAGGAAGGGAGTCCTTGGAGCTTGTAGATGAAGAATATGAAGAGAGATTAGAGAATGAAGGCTTGGAGATTGAAATTCAAAGGGTTTTGCTTTGGACCAAGAAAAGTTGGATCTGAAAAATGAGAGTGAATCCCCACAAATTCAGTGCATGGTTGGCTTTTATATGGTTGATCTTTACACTTGATTAGGGTTTATGAGGTAATGGTGGCATGAGAAGTGTGTTGAGGGTAAATTTGCAAAAATGCATGAAAGTTGTGATTGCTTCATACACGTGTGATGTATCTCCTTCATGTGCACATGTTGACTTCATTTCATCCCCTCATTACCTTTGGATCAATCCTGACCCTTAGATGTGAGTGTAACATGCCTTTCTTGTGATTTTGCAAAAATGCATTTTAAGAAATATCCTTTAATCCATGCACGAATTTGTTGAATTTACTTGAGAAAAATGACTTTCATCCAATGCAATAGGATACCATGATCTCATTTTGCTCATTGATCATCTTGGAAATGAATTACATGAGTTTTTGCAAATGGTAGAAACTTGGAAATATGGTAAAACCCTAAAAATGTCCATACTTCCAATGACCATAACTTAAGTTCTACACATGCTATGAATGAGTTCTTGTACTTTTTGAAAATGGGAGAGCATACCCTACAACTTTCATGTTCAAGGAATTTTCATTTGAGGTCATCTTGGTTGTGAAAGAGGCCTTGGAAGATTAGGGCAAAACTTACCAAATTTAGAAAGTTTAGTTACATGCCTTATGCCAAAAATGGAAACCCTTGCCAAAACCCTAAATTCTTGACTCTTGACTTTTCCAAACCTATTCTATGCTTAAGACCATCCCTTGGCTTGAAAAATAGTATTGGAACCCTTAAATTGCCACAGTTGACTTTTCAAATAATTAGTTTGACCAGTTTCTTCTTTTGCAAGTAACTGGTGAATTGACTGCCTTCCTCAATGAGTTTTCTCACCAAATTTCATCCATAGCATTCACATATAATATGAAGGACTTTTCCCACATGAAATGTCGAAAGTCACAAAGAATCCCTACTTGATCAAGAAACCCTAATTTAAAGTCATCTGTGTAGGAGATTGTTCCCTCTTGGATCACCTGATAATCTCTCAACCTTCTGGGCTATTGTAAAGAATCTTGAGCTTGTATAGTGTAATACCTCAAAATTTTCCCTCTCATATCCTCAACATTTTTCATATCATTTAGCATACATAAGTTCACAAATAATAAAAAACATTGCATCATATTCATCATGGCTGAGGCATAAGCATGTGATCAATGATTGGAGCAACTAAAGGCTATACAAAGGCAATCAAAGGGTCACAAAGCTTCTCAACATCATGCTAAGGGTCCACAACATCCCTGAAGTTCTTATTTGAAGCCATAAGTCATGAAAAGAATTTAATGGCTCCAATGAAGCAAGCAGTGCAACATCTCCTAAGGAAATAGCCCAAATTAGGGTTTCATGTGTGAAGGACTTCTCCATGAATTTTTGAACAAAAGGGGATTATATTGTGTTCTATATGACAACAAGTGTATAGGGTTCAAATTTCATCCACAAATTCATCTTGGAAGAGGTTCAATTGGTCAGATGAATGAAAATCAAGAATTTGGGGGAAAATCAACCATGCTGAAGAAAAAGTCAACTCCTGACTTTTTGAGATCAAAATCATAAAATTAGGGTTACAAGGGTTATATGTTTCAAATTTTATCAAGAAATGATGGAGTAATCAAGAGAAATCAAGAAAATCAAAACTTACCATTTTTTGAAAATTAGGGTTTCCAAAAATGGCAAGTTTTGGCTATTTTTGCAGCTACTTTGAATGAGGCCTTCTCCCAAAATATGAGGGCTATGAAAATTCAACTTGAAGACAATTAAAGAGGGCATCTTGAGCTTCAAATTCATAGGTGGAACTCTTCCATAGCATAAAAAATTAGAAAGTTATGATCATTCAAAGTTGGTGCAAATCAAGGCAAGCTAGGGCAAAAAGCCAAGGCAGGCCTTGCATCCTACGCGCGCCAGGAAAGACATTTCTTCAAGCAGGTGGTGGGTCACAATGCAAGTCAATTCTCTCCATGTTAGTGGCCTCAAATGAATTTTCTTTGAACTACAAAGGTGTTCATTGCCATGTTTCCAACAACTTTGATGTTCAAAGTTTTTTATTTGATCAATGGTTTAAAAGTTATGGAGAGGCAAAGTGTAGGGCCTCAAATAACAAAGACACAAGGCATCTTGTCAGGCCAAGGGCAGGCAATACAGACCAGGTTTGCAACATCATGGCATGAACTTCAATGGTCTTTTTGAGATGTTTAGAGGTCATGTCTCATCTTGGGTTGAACATCAAACATGTTCTATGAAATATTCCCTTCAAATTAAGCACAAGAATCATTCTCATTGGTTGCTTGAATTGGAAGAAATCACCCATGGAAGTTCATCATACCAAACTGTCTTGCTTGAAGCATAAGGCATTACACTATGACATGTTTTAAGATCCATATAGTGAAGTGTGGCATTGTATTGCATTCAGAAGAGCGTAAGAGATCATATGGATGCAAGATCATGTTAGTTGCCATGTGCTTCATGTTAATCAAAGTAATGGTGCATCTTTGGACATTGCACTCAGCTTCACAGTTTGATCAGTCCAGCTTCATGGCATTGCATCAAACCTCACCATAGCAAGAATGAGTGTCACTGCACATAATCAAATCCATCAGCTTCATGACTATGATCAACTCGAGTTCAAATCAACTTCCACTCACCTTAACAAACTCTCTAACTAACTTGACATAGTTAACCACATTTCCAACTGTTAACTGAGTCAGTTTAGAGGCTAACTCGTGTTATATAAGGAATCAACCCTAGCTGAACCATACATCATCATTTTGCTCTGAAATTTCACCTTGCATCCACAGTTTTATCTCTGATTTTTCCTTCTGCATTTTGTTTCGAGGAAACTTCATTCTCCATTAATCTTCTTCATTCTTCCTCAATTCATCACCATCATGGCATTGAGCATAAGATCCATGGATTCCATGGCTTGATTCTCCAAGGATCAGGCATTACATCTTCTGGTATTACACTGCATTTTAGATCAGATCATCCTCAACTTCATCAATTCAGGGTTGAGGTTCATCTAATCATCTTCATCATCAAGTGTTGCACAATTTCCATGGATCTCACAGCTTGAAGCATCAAAGATCCACAACTACATAATATCCCATTGCACTGCACCGAATCCAATTCCTCAAGCATTCCAAGGTACAGAGTGTTTATTTCACTCTCTTTGATCAATATCAAATCAAGGCAAGGCTTAGGAATCTCACCTCTGGTAATTCTTCAACATTGTGAAGCTCTGCAATTCAGGTATGTTCTGAAACTTTGCTTGTTTGAATGACCTGTTTTTCATTGGTTTCATGGTGATTAAAGCTCAATAGGAGCATTGGAGTATCTGGCTTGTTGATAGACACCCTAGGTGTGTAGTTTCAGTTTCATAGGTCATTTTGTTTGTCTTTGATTTGGCTATTTTAGGAACCCTAAGTGAATTGTGAGGGTGGATTTATGATCAGTGATGAAAGGCGAATCTTGCCATGGTTTTAGATTTCATTTAAGTGATGATTTGAGAAAGCCCTAGCAGAGCTATGACCGGAGAAGACGGCCAGAGACTAGCTCCGGCCGTCGGAACAGTAGCCCTAATTTTAATTTTGTGAACATATTGTGTCCATTGGATCAGCTTCATCCTAGGGCTTTAATCCTGCCAGCTCATTAAAAAGCATGTGCCTAGAATGTGCTTGAAAAGTCAACAAAAAGTCTACAGTCACTATCCACACCCCCTGCGTATTTGTCTTAGGCCCATTCATGTGTTTTTTTCACTCTTTGCACCCCAAGGGCCCATCTCAGTTTATTTCTTTTTAATTCTTTTTCTCATTTAATTCCATTTTCGTTTCTTATTTTTAAAAATAGCAAAAGCCTCAAAATTTTCCAAAATAATTCATGGACCCCCTTCATAATATTCTTTAATTTTCCATAATGATAGATTTTATTTTTGTTCATTTTTGAGATCAGAATTAATTTCCCCTTTAATTGTTTTCTCATTTTCTCCTTTTTGACCAATAAACTTGTACATTTTTGTTCTCCCAAACTATGTATGATAAAGGTTCCATTCTTTTTGTATTATACAAATAACTCATCAAACATTCCCAAAATATATTTCTCTGGATTTTTTAGGTCATGTTTAGGTCCTTTTTGAGTCAATTCTTTCACTTGTATGTTCAAAAGCCCTAATTGAGTTCTACCATTCCATTAACCATCCAAAATTAGGATTTTTAATGAGATTTTTTGCACATAACCTACTCTCTGGATTTTGTATTGAGTGGTCAACATTCATAATATTTTAAGGTCATTTGGTATTTTTCTTGAATTGTTTGATGTCTAAGCCATATTTGGTCCTTCATGTTGTATTCTCTTACTTCAAATGGATAAGGCATTCATGCCATTAGTATAAGGTCTTGTTTCTGGTTCTTGTGAGTCATATTATAGGTCCTCTAACATTGAAAACCACCCTTGGGTCCTCACCTTTTGTTTTATGCTTACCTTGAACCTTAAGTCACCATATGTCTCATTTTAACCTAATTCTTCCTTCATCTCTCATCTTAACCATTCAAAACTTCTTGAATACACCAAATAAATTTGTCTTGTCATTGTTTGGGGTCTTATAAATGTTTTTTGATCATCCATACTTATTCATATCATTGTAGAATCATTTTGTTTTCTTTTGAACTTCATTTGTCACCTAAAGGACCTTAGAAACCCTAATGTGAACACCTAGACTTAGGATGCTTCTTAACCCACCATTTGTGAATATTTTCCAAGTATAATCTCCATTTTATTTTTTTTGACAAGCCCCTGGTTTTTGATTGGGAAAGTCAAATCATTTGGTCATTTATTAAATTTTTTCTAAGTCTTTTTGTTGCACCTTTCATAACCATGCTTCTATATGCTTCCCCTCACCTTTCAATCTCATATTTGAATATCTTTAATTTGAATCCCTTATTTCCCATTTGATCATCTCATTTCCTTCACTTCCCTATAGTGTTAAGTTCTGAATCTTTCATTTACCTTTGAGTTTAAGGGATTTTAGCAATAGTAATCACTTAGGTTATCTTTCTAACCTCATCCTTAGGGTTTAATGGTGCTTTAGGACATAGTTTGGCTTTAATTCACTTAATTCCTTTAGAACCCTTTGAATTGGTTTAGCTACTGAATTTTTAGGTATGTTACCTTATAAGAGTATTTAGGCTTAGGTATTGACCATAGGAGTTCATTAACATATTTCCTAGGCTAGTGTGAATTCTTGTGTGAAGTTTGCCATTTGGTTATGCTTTCAATATGAATTGTCATGCTAACTCTTGTTTAGTAGGGGGAAGATGAGGTAATCACTTCATTCTTTATCTCTTATGCATTTATTTGCCTTGCCTCGGCACTTTGTGCCTTGTTCATAGGTTCCCTCTCTCTCTCTCTTTAGGTTCAACTTAACTTCCTTAGGAAGTAAGTTGAATTCTAACTTGTTCTTTCTTCTCTTTAGGTTAGAAAACCTCATTAACCATAGGATCACACTTGTACATAATAAGATGACTTAGGGTTGTGTCTTAGTCACCCATTAGCTTTGACCTTTTCCTTTTGAGTCTTCTCTCCTCATCTTCAAACAATTCCAAAAAGACTTAACAAAGGCATGAACGGATCCCTTGTGTATAGCCTTATTCCATGGGGCACTTGCACTGATTCCATCTTGGAGTGGTGTAAGCTTGTCTAGCATGATGTACAAGTCTCATCAAGGGGTTGTTTCGCAAAGAAAATCTAAAAGACATTTCTTCACAGAAGCAACAAAAACACTTAATAAAGTTCAACAAGCTAGTGAACTTAAACCCTAATTCATGGAAACAAGTCTTGAATAAATTCTCCTTTCTTGGTGTGCTTGTTCTATTATTCCATCTTGGAATGTAGTGGCAAGTACACATTCCATGGAAAAGAGTTTGAATTCACTTCCTAGTGCCAAATTCATACAAAACTCTTAAAAAGAAAACAACAAACAATAAGCGACTTTCCTGCGGGAACTTATTTTCTCACCTCATTCATTTTGGACGCGAACTCGCGACGACTTGTCTCGCATGAAAGACGGTAAAAGCACTCGTACCAGACGATCCTGCAACACCTGAGCATAGACATAAGCAGTTCCAACATAAAAAACACAAATAAATAGTTCCCGCCTTAGTTAGGCGAACTACGTCGACTCTAATCCTCATTATCCCGATGAGGTACGTAGGCAGCGGGGTAGGGCCCGTTCGAGCACATTCTTTATTTTCCCTACATTTTCCCCCTTCTGTTCTTTTTATTTTCCAGTTCCTTTCTCATTCCCATTCCAGTTAACAGTTCATTTGTTCAGCATTAGTTATATCTTTCTCACCCTTTGAAACAAAACAAGCAAGCGTGGATCCCGTCGGGTACGGCGGACGATCTGGGGTGCTAATACCCCTCCAGGTCATAAATGACTCCCGAACCCAGATCTTTGGTTCGTAGGACCTTGTCCTTTCCTTCCTCCTCAGGTTTGTGCAGCATTACCTTTCCCATTCCTTCGGGATAAAAATGAATGGCTGGCGACTCTACGTTTTCCGCGCCACTTTCGTGTTAGTACTAGGATGAAAATCCCTGGAGCGACAGCTGGCGACTCTGCTGGCGACTACTTCAGAATCTCTGGTTTCCCTTGTAGATTCAATCCTAGCGCCTATTTGTTTTTGCTTTCTTTGGATGTTTATATGTTGTGTGTTGTTGTGTTTATTTACTGTTTTCATTTACAGTTTACTTTACAACTTTATTTACAGCTTTCAGTATTTCACATGCATCATACTGGACTGTGCTGGTTTCATTTTTTCTGTGGGGTGGGTTTTGTTACTGTAAGATAAGCCAAATACCCGGCTTGAGTGCACCTAGGATTTAGAGTGGTTCCACTTTGGCTTCATGGCATCTTGCTATGTTAGTATTAGTGAGTCCCACGCCTTGACTTGCGACCTTCTCGGAAATGTATTGACGCCAGAATATTTCTTGGGCAATACACTACCTTGATAGTGATGTGAAGTCAGGGGACCGATCATTGAGAACCTTTGTGGAAACATCCCTCTCCAGTGATGACAGTGGTAGACCACAGTTGTTGGCAAACCCACTCGCATCTGAGGGCCCACTAGGAACTCGCATAGGATGGCCTGGTTCTCTCATAGGAATCCAGTTAAGGAAAATTGTTCGTATGACAATGGTATTGTACCCTCCAGGATGAATGTACTATTGTTTCTCAATTCAGTGCTTGAAGCTGGGGACTTATGAGGGATGTTTGTTTCCTTGGACTCAGTTGAGACCTCCCTGAGTAGTACATAATGCCAAACCGATTCCCTGATTTGTTCATGAGCCATGTCTCAGAAATGGTGAATGTATTATTACTATTCGGCCTTGAGAGTCCGTGATGTTTGACCCGAGTAGCACACCTGTGAGATTGGGAGGGGTTTATAGGTTTGTAGGAGCCCAAAGCTTCAACATACCCATGTATGCCAATTCTGTTAATTATGGAGTCTGAAATCATGAACTCTTGATCAGAAAGATATTTTTGATGATGTTGTGGCCTTTCACAGACACTTGATTACCTGATTCACTACACAGACACATCACCGATCACATGCCTTTCCTTGCATAACATCATAACATTATTAATCATTTTGTGTTCTTTTTATTCTCAGGCTTCATTACCTCATATTCCTGGTCATATTTGCTGCTTCAACATGGAGATTCCAGGGAAGTGAAATGTCCATTATACTTTCCCACATCCAGAGATAGATGGTATTCAAAAGTTAATTGGCTTGATGGGTGACAAAGTGCTTGATGATTTCAGAAAAGAGTTTGGAAAGATCCTAGACTATGTGAATAAGCCAACCACTGATCAGAGGGATAACTTGCATTCTCTACTACAGTTCTATGATCCACAGGTGAGGGTTTTTGTTTTCCCTGACTACATCTTGGCTCCCACATTAGAAGAGATATCCAGCATCCTCAGAATCCCCATAAAAAATGGTGCTCCTTACTATGGCTTAGAGAAAATGCCTTTTCATCCAAAGATATAACTGAGTCTTTTCTTCTGGATTTATCAAAAGTTAGCAGAGAAGTGGATGCCACCAAAGGTAAAGGACTTTTCTTAGATTTTCTTATCAAGGAAGCTCAGGACCTGGCCTCTGAGAACAAATGGGCTAAGTTCAGCACCTTGCTTGCTTTGATAGTGTATGGGACTAGTTTGTTTCCAAGAGAGAAGGGTTTAATTAACATGGAAGCTATCACTATATTTTCCAGAAGAAATCCAATACCCACTTTACTAGGTGACTTTTATTACGGGGTTCACCATAGGAATGAAAAGCGGAAGGGACATGTAAATTGTTGTGCTCCCCTATTTGCTGATTGGTTTGTAAGGAAACTCCCTAAATCAGGGCCTTTTCAGGATTTAAAACAATCTTGGAAGTGGTCCAAAAGATTAATGGGCTTAACCTCAGCTGACATTTTATGGGGATGCAATAGAAACCTCGTGGGCAAAGAAATACTAGTCAGTTGTGGTAGTTTCCCAAGTGTTCCTTTGATAGGAAGGAAAGGTGGGATCAATTACAATCCTATCTTGTCCAAGAAGCAGTTTGGTTATCCATTAAGAGATGTGCCTGTGATTGAGGAGGCAAATGAATCTTTATACTTTCCAGCAGAATGAAATCTCAAGAAGTGCATACTAGTATCCCAAGCTTGGGAGGTTAGAGTGATGAAAGGGAAGAAAGACTTTGAGAGAGTGGATCCAAACACTTATGATCCTTTTGCCAGCTGGTTGGAGGATCGTGTGAAAACCCTGTTACTCCCATTTTCTAGAGAAACACCTCTCTACCCTAAGGAGGTAGCACCCACAACTTCAGTGCCTCTTCAAGATTATCAAAAGTTGGGAGCCTTGGTTCAACAGCTTAGGTTGGAGAATCAAGAAGCTTACAATTCATGCCAGAAACTAAAGATGCAAAATCAAAATTTGGAGGAAAGAGCTCACAAAGTTGAAGAGATGGTTAGGCTCAAGCAGCAAGATTTTCAAGAGAGAGAGAGAGCTTTAATTCAAGAAAAGGGGATTAGCTATTACTCACAAGGAGGCCCAACGACGGAAGGAGAGGAAGGATTTGAATGAAGCCAATGAAGTTGTCACCTTATGGTAAGAGAAGTGGGAGGACAATTTGAGGAAGCAGAAGGAGCTGGAGATCAAGCACAAGCTAGAAGTCAAGAGTCTACATGATTCTTTGGATTGACAGAGGGAACTCCTTCAGAAGGCTTACCATCAAGAGAAGAGTCGTCTCCAAAGTTTAGCAGAAAGCTAGCAAGCAGTAAAGGAATCTCAGAAAAAAATAAGAGATTTGAAATTGAAAGCTGATGTCAAAAGGGCCAAGATTGATTCCATTACAAGCCAAGAAAGTGAAAAAGTGTTCCTACAACAAATTGAGGAATTTTATTCCTTCTTTGACCTTAGGGATATCCTCATTCAGAAGCTTGTACAGGAGCCTACACATCCGGATATAGCTCAAATGTTGCAAAATGTCAAGCGCCTCAGTTGGAGATTACAGGATGTAGACTTTCCTAAGCTTAAGTTGTATATGCATATGACTTGGATTACCCAAAAACTTGTTGTGGGAATCCCCTCTTTCTTGATGTACTTTCTCTTTCTTGACATATTGAATTTGTACCTTGTAAGGATCTTTGTTATTCCAATTGTCTTCCGATTTACCTGAAGTCTCTGGTTATATCTGTTGCACAGACACAAAATAAATGTCACCACTTCAAGTTTGAATGTCACATAAGATTCTCTTGCAAGGAATCTTTTTCTCAGCACTAGAATGGGAAACTAGTGGAAGCCTTGGGAATAAAAGGAACACATTGCTTTGCATACATATCATTAGCATTTTTCTTTGTTTTGCAGGTCTTCTACAGATTGCTTAACTTATTTGTGTTACATGCAAAGATTGCGAGGGCCGCCAAGACCTGTCATCCTTGACAGAATATCCCGCATTGTTACGAAACTCGCAACAACCAGAGGACAATCATGGAATCTATGCAAATTGAGCTTAATGAATTTCGCACCAGAATAGGAGAGTTCATGGTCATGATGCAAGGGATGGCTTAGGGACAACAAGAGTTAAGAAATTCAATTCAGGGGCTCAACCCTCCTCAGATTAATGTCTCTGTAACTACTCCTGACGTCCAAGTGACTCCTCCTAACACCAACAATGGACCAGGTGGACCTCAAGTTCCAGAACAGGGCGCAACAACTTTCATTCCAATACAAGACAGGTAGGAGGATCAGTTCCCTTCTTTCAACAATGACATGGGGTTCGGTGGAGAAGGAAATCTTCAAGACTTTTTGATGCTTGCTAAGAAAGTCAAAGCCCTCGAGTGTAGAGACACTTTGGGGATAGATGTGTCTAACATGGGTCTAGTCCCCGGGGTGGTTATTCCTCACAAATTCAGGCCACCTACTTTTGATAAATATAATGGTGGTTCCTGCCCCAAAACTCATTTGCAGGCATTCTACCGGATGATTTTTGCCCATACTAGGGATGAAAAGCTCTGGATGTACTACTTCCAGGATAGTCTCTCCGGAGGATCCTTGGAATGGTATATGAAGCTAGGGAGAAGCTCTGTGAGAAGCTGGAAGGAATTGGGAGAAGCATTCCTCAAGCAGTATCAGTATAATATCGACATGGCGCCCAGTCGCACTCAACTTCAAATTCTGACTCAGAAGAACTCCGAGAGCTTTAAAGATTATGCGCAAAGGTGGCGCGAAGTGGCCGCTATAGTGCAACCACCTTTACTGGAGAGAGAAATGGTAGACCTGTTCCTAGATACCCTCCTGTAAACACCCCAAATTTGCCCTCACCCATTCACACCATGGCTTGTTATCTTCTCATATGCATAAGTTCAACCATAGCATCTCATACCACATTTGTGATTCATTGCATTGGTTCAAAGTCATCTGCATCTAGGGTTTGTGATCTGAGCAATCCAAGAGCTTCTTGAGCCACTCCAAAGGTCATCAATCACTTCAAAGGGGTCCATGTATGTTCAAGCATCATATTATATCCCCTCAAAGTAAAAAATGTCAAAGAATCACAAGAACTGGGAATGGCATGGAAGCAGAGCCAAGATTGGCTGCACAGATGACCTAGAATTAGGGTTTTGGTTTCAAAGGCCATAACTCCAAATTTTTTGGTCATTCTTGTTTCTATTGGTCACTATATGTTATAAGGATCATGCATATCAATTTTCATGAATAAATTCCATGGGGAAGGCATCTGATCAAGAGTTGACTTTTTGAGCAAGTCAGCGCAAAATCAGGGCATCTGAGGTCCTCAATGACCCAACCAAAGGGTGTTCATCATCATTTTGATTATGTATGATCTTTATTTGATCATAGAAGATGTTATAAGTTCACAAAATTGAAGAATTTCAAGCCATTTGCAAAGTTGACCTTTTGGGAAAATGACTTGTAATGGAAACTTGCCATTTTGGGAAACTTTTTCAACCCTTGCTTTTTGATTCAAAAATGCTTCAAATGGGAAAACTTTGGTCATGAAAGTTGTAGAATGGATCATTCCCTTTTCAAAAAGTACAAGAACTCATTCTAATTCATTTTGGATCAAAAGTTATGGCTTGTCAAAGTTGGGGAAAAACACATAAATTCATGTTTTACACCAAAGAGGCAATTTGCATAATGGTTTGATAAGGCATTCTAAAGGCTTCAAATGTACACAAACACTTCATAACATGTCAAATGGACCTCTAAGGATCAGAATGGTACTTTGAATTATTCCATTTCATGCCTTAAACTTGAAGAATTTCCAAAAGGGGCAAAGTTGTGCCAATTTGCAAAGTAGATCAAAACTTCTCATCCACTTGCCTCAGTTCACAAAATCAGATTTACAAGCACTCCATGATCTCTGCTGAACTCAACCATGCCCCTATCACAACCTCACACTTTCCCATACCTCAAGTACACCTAGACTTGACTTTTTTGCAAAAGACCCCCATACCAATCACACAGTGACACAACAACTCTCTGCCCAATCCAGACCTTACAAACACACTCCAAGGATTCATTTGCAACACACACACAAGCCTGAAACTCTCTCTAAGCCAGCATTCTCATTTTTCACCTCTTATGCAACTTCCTTCGAAACTCATCATAGAAGCATCAAACATTAAAACAAACTTCATAGAACATCTCAGCATGTTCCACTGATCACAAACCAACCATTGTTTTGGCCTGAAACCTCCCACATCACAAATACGATTTTCACACTCCCTTGGCCTGAGCTTCTGCCAACTCCCTCTAGAGGCCATATAAACTCCAGCTAAGTGTCAAAAGCTTCAAAGGAGGATCATTGGAGCTTGTTTGAACCAAAGAAGCAGCCAGAAAGTCCCTGTTTCGAAAGCTCAACCTCAGGTAGCATGATGAACAAATTTTCCAGAACTTTAATTTCTTGTTAGAATATTGTTCTATATGTGGCCCTGATCATGGGGATCTGTTTATTTTTGAAAATGATCCAGAAACAAGCATGTTATGATGATCTGAAAGTTTGCCCGTAAAAATGTTTTTGCTTGTTTCCTTTGATTCAGTGAAAATAAATGTTGTTTGATTTAGGGTTTATGCTTAGTGGTGTTCATAGATTGATTCTGGAGAGTTTTGTGAGGATTTGATGCGTATTGAGAGAGATTGAGGTTTTGGCTTGCCGGAGAAGATGACCGGAACACTGTTCCGGTCATCTGAAAGTCATTAGGGTTCAGATTAGGGCTTTAATCATAATTAGTGTAGTTTGAATTTCAGCCGTCCAGATGCGCGCGGGGTCAATTCCCTCCAACCCAGCTTTGAATCTCAGCCTTGGGATTAGTTGACTTTCCCCTTTTTCTCATTTATTAAATTTTTAATTCATTTGTTTCTATTTAATTTGCACGAATTTTAAAAAATAGCAAAACACTTTAAAAAATTCTGAATTTTTTTGTCAAGGGTTTAATTAATTTTCAGAATACAAAAATATTTTTATTTTTATTTTTTGCATTAAAAATTATTTTTAAATCATTTAAAAGTTTATTTTTAATTAATTAATGAAAATTAATTAATTAAAAATGCTTTTAGGTATTTAAAAATCACAAAAAAATTCATATAACATTTAAAAATATTTAGAAACATTGTCCAACTCTCAAACCAAATTTATTTTTTGTTCTTGATGCCTTTTAATCATTTTCAATGGAATTAAATTCATTATTAGGCAATATTTTGTGACAAACTTCAAAAATTCATTTTTGTCTAACCTTTGAGAGTTGGATCATGATTCTTTTTGCATTGCATCTTGTATAGCATGTAGTTTGTAGGATAAATTTGGCTTGAATTGATCTTGCATTTTCAATTTGTTTTGCATTTTTCTTGACAAGGTACCTTAAAACCCTAGCAATCTTAGAAAATTCATAACTTTCAATAGGCTAAGAGTTGGGTCCCCTCCTTCGGGCAGTAAGTTTGTATAGGTCTAGGGTTCCTTTGATTGCATTTTCAAATTTTTCTCACGTCTTATGCTTCTGGTTTTGAATTTTGCTTTGAGTTTTGATCATAAACCCTAATTTATGCCTTCCTTTGCATCCATCTTCCATTTGCTTGCATACCATGACTTGCCATGACATTTTGTGCATTCATTTGATTCATGACACATCTTAAGACATATTAGAACCATGTTTGATCATTGCATCTTTCATTTGCCATATTGTATGTCATTTGCATTTCATAACTTTTCATGTATGTTCATGGTTCCAAACATGCTTCTCTTGCATCTTTATGTTTGTTTGATCATTCTCATGCCTTGTTTCATGTTTGCACCATCTCTTAGCATCATTAACATCATACTCATGCTTCTGACTTTGTCTTGCATCATGCCATTTCATCTCATTTGCATTGCATCTCATTTCTTTCACTAACTTTTCAGGTGGTAAGTCACTTTGAGAAGTGAATTTGCCTTCACTTCTCATATTCTCTTTTCATCTCTTTCATACTTCCCTTGCTGCATTTTGTATGTGTTTGGGTTTGAGCTTGCTCATCCTTGTTCATCTTACTTTCTTTCTCAAGCAACTTGATTTCTTAAGTGAAGCAAGTTGTTTTGATTCTCTTTCTCCTTTCATCTTGCTCCTCCTTGGTGGCCTTTGAAGATTTCTTTCTTAAACCTCACAAACCTTAGGATCTCCAAGCATGATAATAATTAGGGTTTGATTAGTCCCCCCACTTAGCTTTTACCTTTGTGTCATCTTTGAGTCTTCTCTTCTCATCTCATAATCAGGGACTAAACCCTAAAGGCTTTAAGGCTTTGTGATTAAGCTTATGCCTGCATCCTTCTATTAGGATGGAGTGTATAACTTTAATCCTAAGTGTTAAACCCTTAATGTGTTTAAATCCTTTAATTAATCCATCTAATAATCATCAAGACATCAAGCTTGTAACTTGGGCCTTACATTAGGGTTCTAATTCTTCCTTAATTGGTTAAGAAGGACTAACCCTAGTGTTAATGGACAAGTCCCCCTCAAGTTGTCTTACAAATCATAAAATCCATTTCTTAATCTTACCATTAACTAAAATCCATCTAATAAAGGTTTTGTTTTGTCATGAGGTTAATCCCTAATCATGGATTAAGTTGAGGAGTCTTCCTCAGCTTAAACATTCTCATCTATTATCCTTCTATTAGGATGGTGTAATGAGTCTGTTTAATCCCTGATTATGGCTTAAGCTCATTACTTAACACTAAACAAAAACAACAAAAACATCTAAATAATCACAAGTAGGTTAATGATCTTAATCCTACATCAAGGTGATTAAGTGTGAGATACTGACTTCACACTTAAGGTATTCTCATTACCCCTAATCAGAGGGAGGATGTGATGAGTTTACTAACCCATTGGTTTAGGCTTAAGCTCATTAACTTATGACAAATCTCAAAAAAAAGCAATAAAAGACTGAAAATACAAAAACAAACAATAATCGTCTCCTTCGGGATTCTTTTCTCATCTTATTCACTCATAAACGAGAACTTGCTTCTTCCGTCTAATGCAAGACAGTTTGCACCTGAACCAGACAGGTCATACACTTGAGCATAGACAAGCAAGCAGTTCACAAGTCAATTTATCTTTCAGTCTCTTTGAGTCGAACTACGGTGTTCTGACTTCCTCATTGCACGAGAGGATACGTAGGCATAACTTAACAGTTATCGAACAAAAGTCTCTGTATATTCCCCCTCCTTTCGGTATTATTCTTTTAGCCTCATTATCTTGAGCTTCTCACTCTACTCTTACACTGACACCCTCATACCTCACTTCACATTCCTTTTTTCACTGACACTTGCATTCCTTCCAGCTTTGATACACAGATTGCACTGACACTACCCCTTTTAGACACAAATCTTTTAAGCTTGGATCTCGTTGAGTACAGCGGACAATCTGGGTGCTAATACCTTCCCAGGTTGTAACCAACCCCCTTTCTCAGTTTCTCTGGTTCGCAACCGTCTTATCCATATCCTTTCTAGGTTTATGCAGCATTACCTTTCCTTCGGGATAAAAATGCCTAGCTGGCGACTCTTTTCTTTTCTCTTGAGCTCACTCCTGTGTGTTCTCATTCCTCCTTTCACCGACCATTTGCGTCTGTACCCCATTTGACTTAGCCTCATTTGGTGGGAGCGACAGCTTGGCGACTCTGCTGGGGACGCTTATACTGTAACCATGGCTTCTGGTTCTTTTTGTGGGTTCCTCCTAGCGCTTGTTTGATTTGTGTTTACTGGGGTGTTATGTGCTAATTTTGTTTGTATATTTGCTTTATTTACTGCTTTATGTACAGTTATTTATTTTTTTCTTTATAGCTTTATATACATCATACTGTCATACTGTTATCTGGCTGGATCTGGTTTATTTGTTTTGATGGGTGGGGTTCATTGAGAGTTTAAGGTCCTATACCTGGGACCTGAGTGACACCTAGGCTAGAGTGGTTCATGTTCTTTACCATTCCATTTCGGTCTGGTGCGGGAATATGAAATACGGTTCAGATATGGGTTTCTTCTTGAGAACTCTGTGCTACAGATTTCCTGTAGTGCTAGGGCTATCTGGGAAGCCTGCTAAGTCTGGATGACCTTTATTATTGACTTTCAGAAACTGAGGTGAATTAGAGGAGGATCTTTTATGGTTATTGTAAACACTGTACCTCCGGGTTAGAAGTGTTTACACTTTTCATAACTGATCCAAATCGGGGGGTTGGGCTGTTTACAGGTTTGCAGGAACCCTTGGCCACATAATACCCTGATACTTGTTTTGTTTAAGAATGCTTCACTTTGGACAGTTCTTGTGATTTAACCCTGGACATGTGACTCTTTATTTGAGTCCCCCACCTTGGTTACTGGACTTCTAAACCTCCATCTGGACTTCTTAAACATACATGGACCTTTATATCAAGGCAGTAATCAGATCCAGCTTGATCACAAACCCTTGCATATCATTTGCATACTCATCATTTGCATCATTTAACATTTGTTTATTTGTTTTTCAGGGTATCCATATTCCATCTGGCTTGGTTTTGACCCCTTCATCTGCATAGACCCCTGTTCACCAGTTATCTGCTTCAGCTCTCTTCATCAGTTGCCTGCTTCAGCTACCTCCATCATCATCCTCAGCCTATCAGTGGCTCATCTCCAGTATCAGTCTTCATCATCAGCATCTGTTCTCAGCTCTTCATCAGCAGTCATGGCACCCAAGAAGAGCAACATTTCATACCATTTCTTTGAGCTTGTGCTGGCTGGCATCAGACAGGTCCAGGCACATATCACTCCAGACCATATCCCATTATTCAGAGAACATTATGGAGGAATCCTTGATATGGTTATGGACTTAGACCATTCTCAGAGGAGTTTGATCCACAGTTGCCTACAGTTCTATGATCCTCCTTTGAGATGCTTCACTTTCTAGAACTTTCAGTTGGGACCTCTGTTGGAGGAGTTTTCATCATTGATTGGAGTACCTGTCAGGGGTGGTATCCCCTTCAACCCAGAGATGGCTTCTCCCAGCAATGAAGAAGTGGCAAAGGCACTGTATTTGGAACCTATTTTGATTGAGCGGAACATGACAATAAAGGCTGGAATCCCTGGTCTGCACCTCGACTTTCTAACTTCTCAGGCCATCCCGAAGGCCTCCTTGGGAGAATGGAAGGCAGTTTGTGCATTGTTAGCCCTCAGTATATATGGGGTTATACTTTTTGCAGATGAGCCCAAGTTTATCAGCAAGAATGCTATTCATCTTTTCCTTTTGAGGAACCCAGTGCCCACCTTGCTGGGAGATTTCTATTATTCTGTTCACCAAAGGAATGAGAAGTAGAGAGGGAGATTGGTGAGATGTTGTGCTCCTCTATTTCATACCTGGCTGCTTAAACACTTGCCCAAAACGGATGCCTTCCTGAACCCTCACCAACAGAAGAACTGGGCCATGAGGCTTATTGCTTTGACTTCAGATGACATCAGGTGGTGTACCCAGAGCACCAAAGGAAGGGACATAATTACTAGCTGTGGGCAGTTCCCCAATGTACCTCTAGTGGGAGTAAAGGGTTGCATCAACTACAATCCTTTGTTGTTTAAGAGACAATTGGGATATGCTTTGGTCCACCCTCCTAGAGTGCAAGACTTGGCTGAAACCCTGTATTGTGAGATAAAACCTAATCTAGCTGTTGTCAGACAAGCATCTTGGGCTTGGGACAATATCCAGACCAAAGGGATGGCCATTCTTGGGAGATGCAACAATGTGGCTTCAGCTCAGTATTATGAGTGGTCTCATGCTAGGGCTCAGATTTCTGGGATGCCCTTCACCATTGAGGATGCACCTGGACCATCCACAGTACCACCTCCAGCAACTGTCAGCCTGGAAGAATTTGAGAAGCTGTAAAGAGGCCCAGTTTCAGAAGGCTAGGACTGATCTTTATCTGAAAGAGAGTCAGGATAGGTGGGTCAGGATCACTGAAGCTCGCACTCAGGAAGATAAGAGAACTCAAGCCAGGATTGGGCAGTTGGAGGCCAATGAAAAGAAGCAACAGGAAGCTTTGCTGGCAGCCCAGTAGGAGATTTCAGAACTGAAACTTAGGGCTGGTGTGAAGAGGTCAAAGGACCAGGACAGGCACAAGAAGCTGACCACTGCTATTGCCACCAGAAACCTTCTTATCAGAAACATCACAGAGCATCCGGCTGGTCCTGTAACTGAAGCACTTTTGAAGGAGATTAAGGAAGATGAGTTTGGCTTAGATGTTTGATTTCTTTGCTTGTTGTTATTTCCATTTCATGTACTTTTCTTTTATGTTGTATTTTGACCCCTCAGGGGCATATGTTGTAAAAACGAATTATGTATTATCCACCATTTGTAATGTATTTGTCAGTTTGTTTCATTGAGTTTTCTTTCTCTCAAGCAACATCAAAACACCATCCTCAGGGTCTGGAAAGGTCAAAACCAAGAGCCAAGCCGGATACCTTGGAAAGCAAATAAGCATACTGGATTGCATACTAACTTTTGTTTTGTTTTGTAGGTTTTGTCGTTTCTTTATTTTGTTTCTAACTCTGTTGTGATTCAGGAATTATTGCTTGTCGTCGGGTGTTCCCTCTCAACCGTCCGCACAGATATCCTACTCGTAACAACCTTCCTGGTATCCAGATGGATCAAGTACAGCAAGAGCTGACAGAGGTCAGAACCCAGATGGTTAACAAAAGGCTGGAGATGAGAAACCAAATGACCCAGTTCATGGAGGTAATGAATGGCTTGGATCAAAGTCAAGAAAGATTGAGGGCATTGGTAGAAAGACAAACCCCAGAAGAACCTCCTCTAGGAACTGGAGGAACAAGTAACAATGAAAGGGGTCAGCCTCATATTAACCCACCAGTATATGGGCCTCATCTACATCCGGAAGTTAACATCCCGGGTAATGTGCAAGGAAATACTACTGGAGGAAGAGTCTTACAAGAAGACCCCCAAGAAGAGCAGTTTACTGTGATGGGAGCTGGGGAAGAAGTTTATGATAGAAGGTTTGATGAAATTGCTGAGAAGTCGAGATCGCTGGAGTCTCAAAATTCCTTAGGTTTTGATGTTATGGATATGGGGTTAGTGGATGGGGTGAGGATTCCCCATAAATTTAAACCCCCATGCTTAGAGAAGTACAACGGAACTTCCTGTCCACGAACTCACTTACAATCTTTTCTGGGAAGGCTTAAGGCATACACCATGGATGAGAAACTATGGATGTTTTACTTTGAAGACAGTTTGACTGGGGCTTCAAGGGAGTGGTACTCTCACTTGACCAGAGCCACTATCAGATGCTGGAAGGACCTAGCTGAAGCTTTCATCAGGCAGTACCAATACAATCTGGACATGGCTCCTAACAGAACCCTTCTGATGGGAATGTCTCAATCCTCCAGAGAAAGCTTTAGGGAATATGTCCAGAGGTGGAGACAGCTTGCTGCTGCTGTCCATCCACCCATGTCGGAAAGAGAAATGGCCGACATGTTTATGAATACCCTGCAAGGAACATATATTGACAGGCTAGCTGCCTTTTCTTCCACCAGCTTCGCTGACGTAGTCATAGCTGGAGAAAGAATTGAAAGCCTTCTGAAGATGGGTAAAATTTCTGATAATGGTGCAAGCTCGTCAAGTAATCCCAGGAAGCCTTTTGTGGGACCAAGAAGAACCGGTGAGGCAAATGCCATTTATGCCAACAGGGGCAGACCTTAGCATGTCCACAGATCAGTAGCAGCTGTCACTATTCCAGCTCTGATTCCTCAGCAACCAGCATATCAACCACCACAACAGCCACTCTATCAGCAACAAGTTCAGTATCCGCCACAAAGGACCTACAACAACAACAACAACAATCAACAGCAAAGACCTTTTCAACAAAGACCATCACAGGCAAATAGGATGATTGACCCAATCCCTATGCCTTATGCCGCTTTATTGCCACAACTACTGAAGCTCAACCTGGTTGAGTTAAGGACATTGGCACCACCAGATCCCTCCAATCTTCCAAGAAGTTATGATGTCAACGCCAGATGTGCTTTCCACTCCAATGCACCTGGCCACAACACTGAGAAATGCAGGGCTCTACAAATGAAGGTACAAGATCTGGTAGATTCTAAAGCCCTCAACTTTGCGCCCCCACCAAATGTCAACAAGAATCCCATGCCCAATCATGGAGGACCAAGAATTAATGCCATTGAGGAAGACAAGCCATCTTTCTTAATCACCAGTGTTGGGCAGATTCGAACACCTCTGGTAGAAATTAAAGCTCAGCTTCTAGAGTGCCAGATGTTCCCCGGGTGTGAGCTTGGTTGTGGTTATTGCAACATTTCGGTCAACGGGTGTGATAATTTGAGAAGCGGCATAAATGGTCTTATCAAAAGCGGTGTACTTCAGATCAAAACATCAGCGCCTACAAATCCAGCAATCCCTTTGACAACAATTCCTGACTCTTCTACAACTGCAACAACAATCATTCCAACCAATTCATCAATATCATCAACAATGGCTCCATCCATCACTTCAGCAAATCAGATGTCAACAATCATTTCTTCTACAACATCAGCACCCCTTTATTCAGCAGAATCTTCTACAACGCCAACAGAAATTAACGAATATATCTCAGCAGTCACCATCTACTATGATCCATCATATGTTCCTCCAAACAACAATTTTCAACAACAAGCAGTGGCATCTCCTGCCAGGTCACCAGTCACCATCTACTACGATCCGCACACCATTTCAGTACCTTCCTCTGCTGCAGTTAGTCCAGTTACCGTCACGGTACCTGGACCCGTTCCATATGAAAGCAGTAATGCCATCCCTTGGCATTATGGTTCTGACCTTTACTGCAACGGGGAGAAAATCACTTTGGATTCTTCAACCTCTTCCTCACAGATTGATAATGTTGGGGGAGGCAGAGGCTTCACCAGAAGCGGACGCCTTTTTGCCTCACAATCGCAAAGACCTAATGCCGAAGCAGAAGCTGCTGCCAAAGCAAAAGGAAAGAGTGTGGTATTTGAAGAGTCGACTGTCAAAGAAACTCAGAAGACATCTTTTGAGCAAGATGTAGACGAGTTTATGAGAATCATAAAGAGAAGTGACTACAAGGTGGTGGATCAGCTTCACCAAACTCCCTCAAAGAT
Organism: Lathyrus aphaca; assembly: GCA_963966055.1. Lineage (NCBI taxonomy): Eukaryota > Viridiplantae > Streptophyta > Magnoliopsida > Fabales > Fabaceae > Lathyrus > Lathyrus aphaca. Next base: position 500,216,991 of record OZ014524.1, on the reverse strand, counting down.
CTCCATATTATCCCTGCTAATGTGTTCTGAAGCTCACAGGAATGCATTACTAAAAGTCTTGCACGCAGCATACGTGCCAGAAGAGATCACTGTTAATCAACTGGAAACTGTTGTAGCAAATGTCAACACCAGTCATGGACTGGGCTTTACCAACACTGACTTAACAACTGAGGGACGTAACCACAACAAGGCTTTACACATCACTCTAGAATGCAAGGGTGTTGTTCTATCTCATGTACTGGTGGATACTGGGTCATCACTCAATGTCCTACCAAAGAAAGCCTTAGTGAAGTTGGAGTATGATGGCTTGGCATTATGTCCGAGTAATTTGGGGGTGAGAGCATTCGATGGCTCTAAAAGATCAGTGCTAGGGGAGATTGATCTGCCTGTGATGATTGGCCCGCAGACCTTCAAAATTACCTTCTATGTGATGGACATTCAGCCGGCCTACAGCTGTTTGTTGGGTAGACCTTGGATCCATGCCGCTGGCGCAGTTACGTCTCCCCTTCACCAGAAGCTGAAATTCGAGTGGGAAGGCCAGATCATCACTATTTGTGGTGAAGAGGACATCTTTGTTATCCATCTGGCTACGTACAAGTACATTGAGATGGATGGAGAAATCCATGAAACTATGAGCCAGGGGTTTGAGGCCCTGAATATTAATGAAGCATCTGCTGTACTGGGAACCTCCATGACATCTTATCATCAAGCCAGGAAGGTTGTTGAAGAGGGGACTGCCAAAGGCTGGGGCAAGCTGCTACCTGTGGAGAAGAAGGAGGACAAATTTGGGTTGGGTTACAAACCAACTCAACAAGATCAATCAGAGGCTGCTAAGAAGCCCAATTTTGTCAGCGGGGGAATGCTAACCCCGGATGCAGTGAACAACTTGGAAGATGAGTCGGAAGATGAGCGCAACCTGGAGAGCTGGATACGTCCAAGGATCCCGGGGATCCATATCTCAAACTGGTCTTCCCAGGAAATTATAAGGGTTACTCCTGCAGAGTAATTATTATTTCTTGTATATTTTAAGCATGCATCAAGTCTTGCATCTGTCCCAAGATGACAAGACTCATTTTGTAATCGGGCCATCTTGTAATTTTGTGCAAACAGATCAATCAATGAATATCGGACATCTTTTGCAAGTGAGTCTTTTTCTTTTCCGCTCACTGTTTTTCATTTTTCTTTTTGTACAAAAATAAAATGGCAATGTTTTCAAAATGATAACTTTACTTCACTTTTTCTAAACAAAGATTAAAATCGATCACTAAAATGAACAATCTAAACCCTTGCAGAGAATGCCTTTCGGACTGCACCGACAACAGCACAACTATGACTCTGTATGACTTTGACAATCCGATCAATCAAGCTGATGAAGGGGTTGAAGAAGACTATGAGCTTCCTGAAGAGCTGGCTAGGTTGTTAAGGCAAGAGGAGAAGGTTATCACTCCTCATCAGGAGGAGGTCGAAACGATTAATCTTGGTACGGAAGAAGATGTGAAAGAGGTTAAGATCGGGGCCTGCTTACAAGACTCAGTGAAAGAGCAACTGATTGACCTGCTTCGTGAATATGTGGATGTGTTTGCTTGGTCTTATCAGGATATGCCAGGGTTGGACACCGATATTGTCATGCACAAGCTTCCTTTAAGAGAAGATTGCCCACCGGTTAAACAGAAACTGCGCCGTACTCGACCAGATATGGCAATGAAGATTAAGGAAGAGGTACAAAAGCAATGGGACGCCGGGTTCCTTGCTGTGACTAGTTACTCGCCGTGGGTTGCTAATATTGTACCTGTGCCTAAGAAAGATGGCAAAGTAAGGATGTGTGTGGATTACCGGGACCTGAACAGAGCCAGCCCGAAAGATGATTTCCCTTTACCTCACATTGATGTATTGGTTGATAACACGGCTCAGTTCTCGGTATTCTCCTTCATGGACGGATTTTCAGGATACAATCAGATCAAGATGTCACCTGAAGACATGGAGAAGACAACTTTTATCACACCCTGGGGCACGTTCTGTTATAAGGTGATGCCGTTCGGACTGAAGAATGTCGGTGCAACGTATCAACGGGCTATGGTAACATTATTCCATGACATGATCCATAAAGAAATTGAATGTTATGTGGATGACATGATTGCCAAGTCCCTCACAGAAGAAGACCACCTGGTAAATCTGTTGAAGCTATTCAAGCGTCTGAGGAAGTACCAACTGAAGCTGAACCCCAACAAATGCACATTCGGGGTGCGATCCGGTAAGCTGCTGGGATTTATTGTAAGTGAGAAAGGGATTGAAGTTGACCCGGATAAAGTCAAAGCCATTCAAGAAATGCCTGCACCAAAGTCAGAAAAAGAAGTTCGGGGGTTTCTAGGTAGATTGAACTACATTTCACGGTTCATATCTCACCTTACAGCCAGAGGGCTTTTGACAAGATCAAGGAATACTTACAAGAGCCTCCAATCCTTATGCCTCCAGTTGAAGGAAGACCTCTGATAATGTACTTGACAGTATTAGAAGAGTCAATGGGGTGTGTGCTGGGCCAGCATGACGAGTCTGGTCGAAAAGAGTATGCAATATACTACCTGAGCAAAAAGTTTACCGACTGTGAACAATGTTATTCACTACTCGAGAAAACTTGTTGTGCTTTAGCGTGGGCTGCTCGCCGACTGAGACAGTATATGTTGACCCACACTACCTTATTGATCTCAAAGATGGACCCAGTTAAGTACATTTTTGAGAAGCCAGCACTTACCGGACGGGTTGCAAGATGGCAAATGATCCTCACAGAATATGATATTCAGTACACATCTCAAAAAGCCATCAAGGGAAGTGTATTGTATGATTATCTTGCTGAGAAACCCATTGATGATTACCAGCCTATGAGATTTGACTTCCCTGGTGAAGACATCATGTTCATAAAAGCAAAAGATCATGAAAAGCCTATTCACACTGAAGGGCCTGACCCAGAGGAAGAATGGACTATGATGTTTGACGGGGCTGTTAATATGAATGGTCGTGGTGTTGGTGCAGTACTCATTACACCTAAGGGAGTTCACATGCCTTTCTCGGCAAAACTCACTTTCAACTGCACTAACAACGAAGCTGAATACGAAGCTTGTATTATGGGTTTTGAGGAAGCCATTGACCTCAGGATCAAGACTTTGACTGTGTTCGGAGATTCAGCTTTGGTAATTAATCAAACCAACGGCAAGTGGTACACGCACCAGGATCATCTAATACCTTACAGGGATTATACAAGGAGCTTATTGACTTTCTTCACAATGGTCAAGCTTGAGTATATCCCTCGGGACGAGAATCAATTTGCAGATGCTCTCGCCACCATTTCATCCATGATCAAAGTTCAAACTGCCAACTTTGTACCTCGGATTTCAGTGTCCAGACTTGACAGACCAGCATATGTGTTCTCAGCAGACGTTGTTAAAGATGATAAGCCTTGGTTCCATGATATCAAGTACTTCTTGGAAGATCAGACATACCCACCTGGGGCATCTTCCAATGATAAGAAGACTTTAAGAAGGCTAGCTGGTAGTTTCTTCCTGAATACCGATGGTTCCCTTTATAAGAGAAACTTTGATATGGTACTCCACAGATGCGTTGATAGGACAGAGGCAGACTTGTTGATGCACGAGGTGCATGAAGGATCCTTTGGTACCCATGCAGGAGGGCATGCCATGGCAAAGAAATTGCTAAGATCAGGTTACTACTGGATCACAATGGACGCAGACTGTTATGCCTATGCTAGAAAATGCCATAAATGCCAGATCTATGCGGATAAGGTGCATGTGCCTCCCAATACTTTGAATGTGATGTCTTCACCCTGGCCCTTTGCCATGTGGGGCATTGATATGATTGGCAAGATTGAACCGACTGCTTCAAATGGCCACAGGTTCATCCTGGTTGCTATTGACTATTTTACCAAGTGGGTCGAAGCAGCTTCTTATGCAAATGTTACAAGGCAGGTGGTAGCCCGATTTCTGAAAAGAGATATCATTTGTCGATACGGAGTTCCCGAGCGAATCATTACTGATAATGGTTCCAATTTAAATAACAAAATGATGGCAGAACTGTGCCGGGACTTCAAGATCCAACACCACAATTCTTCTCCTTACAGGCCAAAGATGAATGGCGTTGTTGAGGCAGCTAATAAGAATATCAAGAAGATTGTGCAGAAGAGGGTAGTTACCTACAAAGATTGGCATGAAATGCTACCGTTTGCCTTGCATGGGTACCGTACGTCAATCAGAACATCCACTAGGGCAACACCGTATCAACTTGTGTATGGTATGGAGGCAGTCCTACCTGTTGAGGTTGAACTACCCTCCTTGCGGGTACTAATGGATGTTAAGCTGAATGAAGCAGAGTGGGTCCGATCCCGATACGAACAACTGAGACTGATTGAAGAGAAGAGATTGGCTGCAATTTGTCATGGGCAGCTGTATCAGAAAAGAATGAAGAAAGCCTTCGATCAGAAAGTCAGACTCCGAGAGTACCAAGTAGGAGATCTTGTGCTGAAAAGACTCCTCCCTCCTCATACAGACCACAGGGACAAGTGGACTCCGAACTATGAAGGACCATTCATAGTAAAGAAAGTTTTCTCTGGTGGAGCACTGATGCTCAGCACTATGGATGGTGAAGACTTCCCGTCCCCTGTGAATTCAGATGCAGTTAAAAGATACTTCGCATGAAAATGACCCGCTGGACATAAAAACAGAATGTAAGTCCAGGCAAAACTAGGGCATCCCGGCGAGTCAAAAACAGAATAAAAGACTCGGGCAAAAGTAAGGGAAATAAATAAAAAAAATGTGTACACCCGCTGAGCTGAAAAGCCACATTGGACAACTCAGGCAAAAATGGGTATCCCGATGGATTGAAAACCCAAAAGGGCGATCCATGCAAAACAAGGGAATAAGCGAACAACTGCATTCTGAATTCATCTGTATCACTTACAACTTGGTAAGCTTCAAAAGGATCAAGCTTATTTCAGAATCAGCCTTCTTCAGAAAGCGAGACGAGAAGAACGTCAAATGTCATACGAGTCATAGCAGAAGGAAACTCCTCGAAGCGTCGTCAACATTGCCAGTACCTTTTATTTCTCAATTTGTAACAATCTCCTCATTTCAGGGGATTTGTTTCTTTGACTGTATCTTGCCAATTCAGGGCACATGAATTAATAAAGTCAGAATTTTCAGTCATGTTTCGTCTCGTACATTTTATTTTCATTTGCAAGGATGTCCGATGTCGTTAAGATATTGGTTGAATAAATACAGATGTTTTTCTTCTAAAAATACATGCTTGCAGGAAATATACTCACTCCCGGGGTGTGTCTAAACTCCTATGATGGAATCCGGTAAAGGATACCTCGGGATTACTTGTGCGTTTCTCTGGCTTTTCATGATTGCAGGTATTCAAAGCATAGCATGGGGCATGAAAACTTCATCCCAGCAAGTTGGCAAATCATTACCTACTCAGTATTAGTACCGGAGGTGCTTTCTCCCCAGCTGAGCTGCCATTTGTTATTTCCTCCTCAGCCAATCAAAAGCCAGGGAACCATCTCCCCATAGAGTTTCAGCCTCTACCCGGCAAAGCAATACCTGAAAGATCTCACAACAGAGTGACGAAAGCTTCTAAAAACTCCCAGCTGGGTCCATCATTACCAGAAATAGGTCTATCAGTGATCTATATCCCCAAGCAGAGTCCCATATGTCAGATCTACCAATGATCTCATCCCCAGCTGGGATGATCACTTCAAACAGATCAGCCGGAGATCTCCTTAGCAACGGGATCCGAATCCCGGATCGGTACCTTTGCATAATCATAGCATTCGCATCATATTCTCCCCACAGAGCGTAGCATTCCGTCTAATACGGAGCATTACGGCAAAAATCAAACATATTGCATAATCATAAGCCATGTTCTGAATCAAACACTTGTAAATACTGGCAATCCATCAACAAGATACAGAAAACTCTCCAAATTCCCCGGCAGGAAGCCAAGGCATTTGCCTTACACTTGTAAATACCAGTGCATACTCCTTTTGGCACCCGTCCGTGTCATCGTTCCCCAGTAAAGTCGCCCGAGTTTTCTTTACAAACAGACACTTATATATTACAGATACTTCCTGGCACCCGTCCGTGTCATATCCCCAGTAGAAAGCCAAAGCGTCCTCTTTGCACTCACATATACATATATCCGTACAGATTCCCTGACACCCGTCCGTGTCACCTGCCCCAACATAGTTACCCATACACTTTGTGAAGCATATACTTGTTTATAATATACCTTTTGACACTCGTCCGTGTCACCCTCCCCAGCAAGTTAGACACTTGTCGGTGTTTCACTCATACTTATTTCACTCATACAGATACCCGTCCGTATCTTGTATATATCACTCAAATCCCCTCAGATTCAACACTCGTCCATGTTCGTTGTTAACTAGTTGGTACTCGTCCGTATCATCATCTCTGAACATGCGTCAAGCGTTTGTTTCTACCTGATACTCGTCCGTATCATAGTCTTAAGGATGCTCGTCCGCATTTTTAATCCATACACGTGTCAAACACTTATGTCTTCTTGAATTTAGACACTCGTCTGTGTCTACTATTCCCCAGAAGAGTCCCTTCAGATCCGACACTCGTCCGTGTTCTTTGTTAACCAGTTGGTACTCGTCCGTATCATCATCTCAGAACATGCGTCAAGCGTTTGTTTCTACCCGATACTCGTCCGTATCGTAGTCTTAAGGATGCTTTTCTGCATCTTTAATCTATACACCGTACCCAAACACTTATACCTTTCATTTCTTGGATGTAAACACTCGTCCGTGTTTACTATTCCCCAGCAAAGTCCCCAGCAAAACTTCTTTTCTATTTGACATTCGTCCTATGTCATGATACCTTTCGGCAGCCGTACCCTGCCCGGTGATTGTCCTTCACCTTTGGATGACCGTCCCTCATCCTTTCCCCAGCGGAGTCTCCATCATTGGAACCCTTTTCTATCCGGCATTTGTCCTATGTCGTGATATTTAGCAGTCGTACCCTGCTAGGTGATCGTCCTTCACCTTTTGATGATCGTCCTTCATCATTTTATCTGATGGCCGTCCCCATCGTTGATCTTATTATCTGACATTCGTCCTATGTCATGATAAACCCTGAATGCAGCCGTACCCTGCTAGGTGATCGTCCTTCACCTCTTGATGATCGTCCTTCATCATTTTATCCGATGGCCGTCCCCGTCGTTGATCTTGTTATCTGACATTCGTCCTATGTCATGATAAACCCTGAGAGCAGCAGTACCCTGCTAGGTGATCGTCCTTCACCTCTTGATGATCGTCCTTCATCATTTTATCCGATGGCCGTCCCCATCGTCGACTTTTTTATCCGACATTCGTCCTATGTCGTGATATTGTTGGCAACCGTACCTTGCCAGGTGATCGTCCTTCACCTTAGATGACCGTCCCTCATCTTATCCCCAACAGAGCAGCCGTCCCCTGCTAGGTGATCGTCCTTCACCTTTGATGACCGTACCTCATCATTCCCTATTTACCTTTTATCCCCATAGAATATTATAGCTTTACTTGATGGTCGTCCCCATCATAATCTCTTATATCCCCAGCTTGTCGGTCGTCCCCGACATTGCTTCATTTCCCGCATTTTCCCCAGCATGTCGGCCGTCCCCGTCATTGCTCCTTCCCCAGCAGTCGTCCTCTGCTCGACGGTCGTCCTCCGTCGCCCGCACTTTATAAACATACTTTATTTTCCTTTACAATCTATATCCCTTTTCTTCTTCATTCCGTGAGTCCAAAGTTTGGACTGTCTTTGGTATTCAACCACAAGTTATCTTGTTTGCCTGTTAAGCCGTTGCTTACATTCTACACAGCTAACTCATGTTTGAATAGGGGCAGCTGTAAACACCCCAAATTTTCCCTCACCCATTCACACCATGGCTTGTGATATTCTCATATGCATAAGTTCAACCATAGCATCTCATACCACATTTGTGATTCATTGCATTGGTTCAAAGTCATCTGCATCTAGGGTTTGTGATCTGAGCAATCCAAGAGCTTCTTGAGCCACTCCAAAGGTCATCAATCACTTCAAAGGGGTCCATGTATGTTCAAGCATCATATTATATCCCCTCAAAGTCAAAAATATCAAAGAATCACAAGAACTGGGAATGGCATGGAAGCAGAGCCAGGATTGGCTGCACAGATGACCTAGAATTAGGGTTTTGGTTTCAAAGGCCATAACTCCAATTTTTTTGGTCATTCTTGTTTCTATTGGTCTCTATATGTTATAAGGATCATGCATATCAATTTTCATAAATAAATTCCATGGGGAAGGCATCTGATCAAGAGTTGACTTTTTGAGCAAGTCAGTGCAAAATCAGGGCATCTGAGGCCCTCAATGACCCAACCAAAGGGTGTTCATCATCATTTTGATTATGTATGATCTTTATTTGATCATAGAAGATGTTATAAGTTCACAAAATTGAAGAATTTCAAGCCATTTGCAAAGTTGACTTTTTGGGAAAATGACTTATAATGGAAACTTGCCATTTTGGGAAACTTTTTCAACCCTTGCTTTTTGATTCAAAAATGCTTCAAATGGGAAAACTTTGGTCATGAAAGTTGTAGAATGGATCATTCCCTTTTCAAAAAGTACAAGAACTCATTCTAATTCATTTTGGATCAAAAGTTATGGCTTGTCAAAGTTGGGGATAATCACATAAATTCATGTTTTACACCAAAGAGGCAATTTGCATAATGGTTTGATAAGGCATTCTAAAGGCTTCAAATGTACACAAACACATCATAACATGTCAAATGGACCTCTAAGGATCAGAATTGTACTTTGAATTATTCCATTTCATGCCTTAAACTTGAAGAATTTCCAAAAGGGGCAAAGTTGTGCCAATTTGCAAAGTAGATCAAAACTTCTCATCGACTTGCCTCATTTCACAAAATCAGATTCACAAGCACTCCATGATCTCTGCTGAACTCAACCATGCCCCTATCACAACCTCACACTTGCCCATACCTCAAGTACACCTAGACTTGACTTTTTGCAAAAGACCCCCATACCAATCCCACAGTGACACAACAACTCTCTGCCCAATCCAGACCTTACAAACACACTCCAAGGATTCATTTGCAACAAACACACAAGCCTGAAACTCTCTCTAAGCCAGCATTCTCATTTTCCACCTCTTATGCAACTTCCTTCGAAACTCATCATAGAAGCATCAAACATTAAAACAAACTTCATTGAACATCTCAGCATGTTCCACTGATCACAAACCAACCATTGTTTTGGCTTGAAACCTCCCACATCACAAATACGATTTTCAAACTCCCTTGGCCTGAGCTTCTGCCAAATCCCTCTAGAGGCCATATAAACTCCAGCTAAGTGTCAAAAGCTTCAAGGGAGGATCATTGGAGCTTGTTTGAACCAAAGAAGCAGCCAGAAAGTCCCTGTTTCGAAGGCTCAATCTCAGGTAGCATGATGAACAAATTTTCCAGAACTTTAATTTCTTGTTAGAATATTGTTCTATATGTTGCCCTGATCATGGGGATCTGTTTATTTTTGAAAATGAGCCAGAAACAAGCATGTTATGATGATCTGAAAGTTTGCCCGTAAAAATGTTTTTGCATGTTTCCTTTGATTCAGTGAAAATAAATGTTGTTTGATTTAGGGTTTATGCTTAGTGGTGTTCATAGATTGATTCTGGAGAGTTTTGTGAGGATTTGATGCGTATTGAGAGAGATTGAGGTTTTGGCTTGCCGGAGAAGATGACCGGAACACTGTTCCGGTCATCTGAAAGTCATTAGGGTTCAGATTAGGGCTTTAATCATAATTAGTGTAGTTTGAATTTCAGCCGTCCAGATGGGCGCGGGGTCAATTCCCTCCAACCCAGCTTTGAATCTCAGCCTTGGGATTAGATGACTTTCCCCTTTTTCTCATTTATTTAATTTTTAATTCATTTGTTTCTATTTAATTTGCACGAATTTTAAAAAATAGCAAAACACTTTAAAAAATTCTGAAATTTTTTGTCAAGGGTTTAATTAATTTTCAGAATACAAAAATATTTTTATTTTTATTTTTTTCATTAAAAATTATTTTTAAATCATTTAAAAGTTTATTTTTAATTAATTAATGAAAATTAATTAATTAAAAATGCTTTTAGGTATTTAAAAATCACAAAAAAATTCATATAACATTTAAAAATATTTAGAAACATTGTCCAACTCTCAAACCAAATTTCTTTTTTGTTCTTGATGCCATTTAATAATTTTCAATGGAATTAAATTCATTATTAGGCAATATTTTGTGACAAACTTCAAAAATTCATTTCTGTCTATCCTTTGAGAGTTGGATCATGATTCTTTTTGCATTACATCTTGTATAGCATGTAGTTTGTAGGATAAATTTGGCTTGAATTGATCTTGCATTTTCAATTTGTTTTGCATTTTTCTTGACAAGGTACCTTAAAACCCTAGCAATCTTAGAAAATTCATAACTTTGAATAGGCTAAGAGTTGGGTCCCCTCCTTTGGGCAGTAAGTTTGTATAGGTCTAGGGTTCCTTTGATTGCATTTTCAAATTTTTGTCATGTCTTATGCTTCTGGTTTTGAATTTTGCTTTGAGTTTTGATCATAAACCCTAATTTATGCCTTCCTTTGCATCCATCTTCCATTTGCTTGCATACCATGACTTGCCATGACATTTTGTGCATTCATTTGATTCATGACACATCTTAAGACATATTAGAACCATGTTTGATCATTGCATCTTTCATTTTCCATATTGTATGTCATTTGCATTTCATAACTTTTCATGTATGTTCATGGTTCCAAACATGCTTCTCTTGCATCTTTATGTTTGTTTGATCATTCTCATGCCTTGTTTCATGTTTGCACCATCTCTTAGCATCATTAACATCATACTCATGCTTCTGACTTTGTCTTGCATCATGCCATTTCATCTCATTTTCATTGCATCTCATTTCTTTCACTAACTTTTCAGGTGGTAAGTCACTTTGAGAAGTGAATTTGCCTTCACTTCTCATGTTCTCTTTTCATCTCTTTCATACTTCCCTTGCTGAATTTTGTATGTGTTTGGGTTTGAGCTTGCTCATCCTTGTTCATCTTACTTTATTTCTCAAGCAACTTGACTTCTTAAGTGAAGCAAGTTGTTTTGCTTCTCTTTCTCCTTTCATCTTACTCCTCCTTGGTGGCCTTTGAAGATTTCTTTCTTAAACCTCACAAACCTTAGGATCTCCAAGCATGATAATAATTAGGGTTTGATTAGTCCCCCCACTTAGCTTTTACCTTTGTGTCATCTTTGAGTCTTCTCTTCTCATCTCATAATCAGGGACTAAACCCTAAAGGCTTTAAGGCTTTGTGATTAAGCTTATGCCTGCATCCTTCTATTAGGATGGAGTGTATAACTTTAATCCTAAGTGTTAAACCCTTAATGTGTTTAAAACCTTTAATTAATCCATCTAATAATCATCAAGACATCAAGCTTGTAACTTGGGCCTTACATTAGGGTTCTAATTCTTCCTTAATTGGTTAAGAAGGACTAACCCTAGTGTTAATGGACAAGTCCCCCTCAAGTTGTCTTACAAATCATAAAATCCATTTCTTAATCTTACCATTAACTAAAATCCATCTAATAAAGGTTTTGTTTTGTCATGAGGTTAATCCCTAATCATGGATTAAGTTGAGGAGTCTTCCTCAGCTTAAACATTCTCATCTATTATCCTTCTTTTAGGATGGTGTAATGAGTCTGTTTAATCCCTGATTATGGCTTAAGCTCATTACTTAACACTAAACAAAAACAACAAAAACATCTAAATAATCACAAGTAGGTTAATGATCTTAATCCTACATCATGGTGATTAAGTGTGAGATACTGACTTCACACTTAAGGTATTCTCATTACCCCTAATCAGAGGGAGGATGTGATGAGTTTACTAACCCATTGGTTTAGGCTTAAGCTCATTAACTTATGACAAATCTCAAAAAAAAGAAATAAAAGACTGAAAAATACAAAAACAAACAATAATCGTCTCCTTCGGGATTCTTTTCTCATCTCATTCACTCATAAACGAGAACTTGCTTCTTCCGTCTAATGCAAGACAGTTTGCACCTGAGCCAGACAGGTCATACACGTGAGCATAGACAAGCAAGCAGTTCACAAGTCAATTTATCTTTCAGTCTCTTTGAGTCGAACTACGGTGTTCTGACTTCCTCATTGCACGAAAAGGATACGTAGGCATAACTTAACAGTTATCGAACAAAAGTCTCTGTATATTCCCCCTCCTTTCGGTATTATTCTTTTAGCCTCATTATCTTGAGCTTCTCACTCTACTCTTACACTGACACCCTCATACCTCACTTCACATTTCTTTTTTCACTGACACTTGCATTCCTTCCAGCTTTGATACACAGATTGCACTGACACTACCCCTTTTAGACACAAATCTTTTAAGAGTGGATCCCGTCGAGTACGGCGGACAATCTGGGTGCTAATACCTTCCCAGGTTGTAACCAACCCCCTTTCTCAGTTTCTCTGGTTCGCAACCGTCTTATCCATATCCTTTCTAGGTTTATGCAGCATTACCTTTCCTTCGGGATAAAAATGCCTAGCTGGCGACTCTTTTCTTTTCTCTTGAGCTCACTCCTGTGTGTTCTCATTCCTCCTTTCGCCGACCGTTCGCGTGTATACCCCATTTTACTTAGCCTCATTTGGTGGGAGCGACACCTCCATGGGCATTTCATGGAAAGGCTAGCTGGATGTTCCTCAAGTGGATTCTCAGATATAATCTTGACGGGGGAAAGGGTAGAAAGATGGATCAAACAAGGAAAGATTCAGAATGGGGGCGCTTCAAGTTCTGGTGTCAAAAAGCCCATCGTGAAGAGGAAAGAAGGAGAGACTAGGGCAGTGTACACACATAGTGGAGGAAACAATAGAGGGTTTTATCAACAAGTGGCCCCCGTCACTATATTAGCTCAACCTATTCAACAACAAGTCCAACCACCGCAGCCGCCGCGCCAACAAGGGTATCAACAAAGAGCTTTTCATTCATATTACCCCCAGAAGACCAGAGAAAGACATTTCGAAACTCTGCCGATGTTCTATTCACAGCTTTTGAAGAATCTCCTACAGCTCTAGATGGTTCAACTCCGAACTCTACAACCCCCAAAGCCGGGCCAAATCCCCGATGGTTATGATACAAACACCAGATGCGAATTTCATTCCGGAGCTCCCGGGTATACCACAGAAACTGCAAAGCTCTGACGCATGTTGTTCAGGACCTACTAGATTCTAAAGCGATTAATTTCGCTCCTGCTCCTAATGTAATACCGAACCCTATGCCTCCTCACGGAGGTACGGTTGGGGAAATTGATGAAGAGGAGAATCTAAACTTGGTGCGTGATGTCAAAGACCTGCAGACTCTGTTGAGTGTTGTTAAAGTTTGCTTGTCACAGAGGGGTGTTTTTCCTAAGTGTGAAGAGGGTTGTCCAGGGTGTGTTGAAGCTCCAAATGGTTGTGAACAGTTGAAAGCAGGGATCTAGAGCATGATTAATGCAGGGGTTCTATAGTTTGACAAATTTATAAGAGAAATCGAAGTCTCTACAATAACCCTCTTCTACGATCCATCTCAAGTTCCTCCACGAGCCAGAGTGGCATCGATAACGATTACCACTGCAGGGCCAGTATTGTATCGGAGTGATAAAGCCATTCCTTGGAATTATGGTGGCGAAGTATATTGTAACGGCCAAAAGCAAGAGTTGGCCACATCTAGTACGACCCCAACCCAAGTAGAAAATGTTGGAGTAGGGGGCTTTACTAGAAGTGGGAGATTATTCACGTCGGAAACACTAAGAAATAGTGTGATACCACCTAGGGACACTGCAGAAGCCCATGATAAAGCAAGAGGGAAGCAACCAGTGGTTGTCGATTAGCCTGCACCAGTAATTGATCCAGATGTTACCTTTGATAAAGAAGCTGAAGAATTTTTGAGAATTATCAAAAAGAGCGATTATAAGATTGTGGACCATCTGTAGCAGACTCCGTCAAAGATTTCCATCTTGTCCTTGCTAATGTGTTCTGACTCCCATAGGAAGGCTCTCTTGAATATTCTGAACAAGGCTTGTGTGCCTCAGGATATTTCAGTAAATCAGTTATAAGCGGTGGTATCTAGTGTCAATGCTAGTCACGGATTAGGCTTTACAGACACGGATCTAACATCTGAAGGGTGTGCTCATAACCGGGCACTGCATATCTCTTTAGAATGTAAGGGTGCAGTACTTTCTCACGTGTTGGTAGATATCGGATCATCGTTGAATGTTCTGCCCAAGAAGGCATTGATGAATTTGGATTATGATGGAGTGGTTTTAAAGCCCAACGACCTGGTGGTTAGAGCATTTGATGGGTCGAGGAGATCAATGTTCGGGGAGGTGGATTTACCGATTAAAGTAGGTCCAAAAATATTCAATACCATATTCTACGTAATGGATATACAGCCTGCATACAGTTGTTTACTGGGAAGACCTTGGATACATTCAGTGGGAGCAGTGTCATCCACACTTCATCAAAAGCTAAAATTCGTATGGGAAGGCCAAATTGTAACTGTCAGTGGTAAGAAGACATTTTTGTTAGTCATCTGGCTTCATTCAAGTATGTGGAGATGGATGGCGAAATAGTTGAAATTCCATGTCAGGCTTTTGAAACTCCATGGCAGCTTCTTCTGAAGAACCAAACAATGGGGTTTCCATAGCCTCTTATAAGCAAGCTCTTGAAGTGGTAGAATCTGCGATACGAGAAGGCTGGGGCAGTCCAGTAGAAGTTCCTGAAAAGAAAGATATGTTTGGGATGGGTTACCATCCTGGTCAATCATCATCTGGACCGAGTGCTAGAGGTCATCAAGGCCCGATTACTTTCACGAGTGCGAGAGTGGTGGATTATGGAAGCATCAATGTCGTGCAAGACGACACAGTTGATAGTGACTGTGACTTAGATGAGTGGATCAGGCCTGCTGTTCCAGGGACTCAACATAGCAACTGGTCGTCTGAAAGGCTTATCTCAGTCACTTCTATAAACACCCCAAATTTGCCCTCACTAATTTCACATCATGGCTTGTGATCTTTCATATTTTCATTGGTATAAGCATACCATCTCATATTGCATTTTTGTTTCATCTGCATAGTTCAAGTTCATCTACATCCAGGGTTTGTGATCTGAGCAATCCAAGGGTCCATCTGAGCCACTCCAAAGGTCTCCAATCATTCCAAGATGGTCCATGTATGTTCAATCATCATATTATATCCCTCAAAGATCAAGGAAGTCAAGAAATCACAAGAACTTAGAAAGCATGGAAGCTGAGCTAGGGTTTCACTACACAGATGGCCTGAAATTAGGGTTTTGGTTTCAGAGGCCATAACTCCAATTTTTTCGGTCATTCTTGTTTCTAATAGTCTCAATATGTTATAAGGATCATGTGTACCAAGTTTGATGTAGAAATGCATTGTGGAAGTCATATGTTCATTGGGTAACGTCTTGAGCAAGTCAGAGCAAAATCAGGGCATCTGAGGCCCCCAACAATGGAACCAAAGTGGATTTTTCATCAAATTGACGTGATATGATCTTTATTTGATCATTAAAGTTCTGGGAAGTTCACAAAATTGAAGAAATTTGAGCTAAACCAAAAGTTGCCAAAAGTGGAAATGACTTGTAATGGAAACTTTCCATTTTGGGAAAGTTCTTCAACCTCCTCTTTCTCAACCAAAAATGCTTCAAATGAAAACTTGTTGGTCATGAAAGTTGTAGATTGGATCATTCCCTTTTCAAAAAGTACAAGAACAAGTTCTAATTTATTATGGAACTCAAGTTATGGCCTTTCAAAGTTGGCAAAAATCACATAATTTTCAAGAATACACCAAAGAGGGATTTTTGCAAAACCACTTGCCAAGCCATTTTGTGACCTCTAATACACTTCTATGCATCATACCAACATAGCACATTGCCTAAAAATCAGAATTGCCTAAAGAACCATCTCATTTCATGCCTTGCCCATCAAGAAATCACAAAGGGGCCAAACTTCATGAAAATTGCAAAATGATACACAACCATGCTTCCACTTGCTGAATCACCACAAAACCAATTCCATGGCTCTCCTTAATCTCTGTTGAGCCAGGACAAGCCAAAAGCCAGCTGCAAAACCAGCCCATACCTCAAGTACAAGTCATGTTGACATTTTGGCAACATGCCCATACCAATCACCACAGTTCACAACAACTCTTCTGACCTAACAAACATTGTTATGTGGATCAAATGCAAGCCATAACACAACATAAGCCAACCTGAATGCTCAGAATCATCAAGATCTCAAAAATCACCCCAACAACAAAAGCTTTCGAAACACTCTGCTCACACACTCAAACTCCAAACTTTTTTCATCAATCAACTCAGTAACACAAGAGGATCATTTCCCACCCCTCATTGCAGCCTGAAACCACCCAAAACCAAAATTCGATTTCTGGCCAGTTGAAGTGCAATCACACAAACCATCCATTATAAACCCCTTCCAAGCATCAGAGCTTTATCAGGAGGTCAAGAGGAGTGGTTTTGCACAAGAGAGGAGGTCCCAAAGCTCCAAACTGAGAAAGCTCAAGCTCAGGTAACCTCTTCAAACTTTTTTCCAGAAATGTAATTTTAAGTTCTTAGATTGTTCTTTATGCTTTGCTGATCATCATGACATGCTTACTTTTGAAAATGGTACTGACTGCCTGAAAGTTTCACCATTTTTATGTTCTTCTTCGAATCTTGAGTTTCAGCCATGAAAAATTAATTTTGAGGGTGGATTCTTGTTTAGGGATAGGAGAAGAGTTGATCTGATGCTTTAGAGCTTCAGAAATGGCCTAGGGAAGAAGTTGGGTTGAAGGTCTCGCCGGAGAAGACGACCGGAAGTCTTCTCCGGCCACCTGAAAAAGATTATGGTTAATGACTTGTTTAGGACTAAGTTTGAATTTGGACCGTTGGATGGTGATTAGGGTTAGGCAGTGGATGGTCCAGATTAGTTCATTAAGTTTAAATCAGGATTAATTAATTAATTAATTAGGATTTATTCAGTTTGAATTGTGACACTTAGATTGCGTGCGTGGTCTTCCCTCCAACTCCATATTTGAACCTGATCCCTTGGATTAGTTGACCAGCCCATTAATTCATTTTTATTTCATTTTTTAATCATTTGTTTTTTATAATTTATTTAAAATACTTAAAAATTTCCAAAAATATTTTCCTTCTGCATTTTCAATTCAAATATTTTTCTTCACCCAAAAACATTTTTATTTTTATTTTTGCATTAAAAAATCATTTTTAAAATATTTAAATGTTTATTTTAATTAATTAATGGAAATTAATTAATTAAAATATCATTTAGGTTTCTAAAAATCCCAAAACAATTCACATTGCATCTTAGGACATTTAGAAACATTGTCAAACCATTCATACAAATTTCTTTTTGGTTTTGAATCAACTTTGACATTTTTCTTGAATTTAGGGTTCATAAAAATCCCATTTTTGAACCCTAACTTCAAGAATTCTTTTCTGCCTAACCATGAAGGGTTTGACATTGGTTCATTTTGCATTGATCTTCATATAACATGTAGTATCTAGCACATTTTTGTCAGAAATATATCTTGCATTTTCCATTTAATTTGCATTTTTCCTCTTGAGGTACCTTAAAACCCTAGATAACTTAGAAATATCACAACTTTCTTTAGGTTAAGAGTTATACCTCCTCCTTTGGGGTGTGATATCATATGGGGTTATGGTTCATTTAAGTTCATTTGCAATTTTTTATCTTATGATTTGCTTCTGTTTTTAACATTTGCATATCATATTGTCATAAAACCCTAATTTCTCATGTTCATTTGCATTCATCTTGCATATGCATCCATTCATGCACTTGCCATGACATTTCTTGCATTCATATGACATCTTAGACATCTTAAGACATATTAGAATCTTGTTTGATCATTTATTCATTCATTTGCCATGATGTGCATCCATTTCATTCCATGAACTTTCATGTGTTTTCATACTTCAAAATATGCATCCTTTGCATTCCATCCCTTGTATGAACATCCATAACACTTGACATGTCTTTGCATTATCTCATAGCATCATTTGCATCATGTTTATGCTTCTAGTTTTGGTTTTACCTTTGCATACATTTCATTTTCATATCATTTCTTTCCTTTATTCTAACCTTTTCAGGTGGTAAGTAATTTGAAAAGTGAATTTGCCTTCACTTCTCATTTCTCTTCTCATCTCTCTTATGCATCATTACTGCATTTTTTTCTTTGCCTTAGAGTGAGCTTGCTCATTCATGTTCATCCTTCACTTTCTTTCTCCAAGTTACTTATCGTCTTCAGTGAAGTAAGTAACTTGTTTCTTCTATTTCTCCTCCTTTCATATGCTTCTTCCATTGGTGGCTTCTCTGAAGATCTCTTGCAAGCCTTACAAACCATAGGAACATCCAAGCATGACAATAATTAGGGTTGTAAGTAGTTCCCCTTTAGCTTTTACCTTTGAGTCTTCTTTGTGTCTCTCTTCTCACCTCATCATTAGAGACTAAGTGTTAAACCCTTAATTTGTTTAAACCTCTTAATTAATCCATCTTAATAATCACTAAGACAATAGCTTATAACTTAGGCCTTGCATTAGGGTTCTAATTCTTCCTTAATTGGTTAAGAAGGACTAACCCTAGTGTTAATGGACAAGTCCCCCTCAAGTTGTCTTACAAACCATAAAACTCATTTCTTAATCTCACTCTTAATTAAAATCCACTTCAATAAAGGCTTTGTTTTGTCATGAGGTTAATCCCTAATCATGGATTAAGTTGAGGTATCTTCCTCAGCTTAAGTATGCTCATCTATTATCCTTCTATTAGGATGGTGTAATGAGTCCACTAAATCCTTGATTATGGCTTAAACTCATTACGTAACACTAAACAAAAACTCAAAAACATCTAAATAATCACAAGTAGGTTAATAATATTAATCCTACATCATCATGGTAATTAAGTTTGAGGTGTTTACCTCATACTTAAGGTATTCTCATTATCCCTAATCAAAGGGAGGATATGATGAGTTTACTAACCCTTGGTTTAGGATTAAGCTCATTAATTTATGCAAACCCAAAAAAGAAATAAAAGATTGAAAACACAAAAACAAATAATAATCGTCTCCTTCGGGATTCTTTTCTCATCATCTTCACTCACAAACGAGAACTTGCTTCTTTCGTCTAATGCAAGACAGTTAGCACCTAAGCCAGACAGTTCATACACTTGAGCATCGACAAGCACGATTATCATTGCACGAGAGGATACGTAGGCATAACTTAACTGTTATCGAACAAAAGTCTCTGAGTCTTCCCCCCTCTTTCATCATGTTCCTTTAAGCCTCATTCCTGAGCACCTCAATTAACTTTCTTGCACTGACACTTGTATATTCTTTTCCAGCTTTTTCACACAGATAACACATACACTACCCCTTTAAACACAAACTTTCAAGCGTGGATCCCGTCGAGTTCGACGGACAATCTGGGTGCTAATACCTTCCCAGGTTGTAACCAATCCCCTTTCTCAGTTTCTCTGGTTCGTGACCGTCTTATCCATCTTTTTCCAGGTTTATGTAACATTACCTTTCCTTCAGGATAAAAATACCTAGCTGGCGACTCTATTCACTTCATCTTCATTTCTCCTTTCACCAACCGTTCGTGCTTGTACCGGGATGCAAATCTTTGGGAGCGACAGCTTGGCGACTCTGCTGGAGACCCTTATATTGCAACCAGGGCATCTAGTTCTTTTTGTGGGTTCCTCCTAGCGCTTGTTTGATTTGTGTTTACGGGGGTGTTATGTGCTACTTGTGTTTATTTATTTGCTTTATTTATTGCATTCTGTACAGCTTTATATATCGCTTTCCTCTACAGTTTTATGTACTTCATACTGTCATTATCATATGCTGGATCTGCTGTTTCCTTGGTGGGTGGGGTATCATTGAGTGATTAAGGTCCTATACCGGGGACCTAAGTGACACATAGGCTAGAGTGGCTTCATATTCTTTCCCATTCCATTTCGGTCTGGTGCGGGAATATGAAACACGGTTCAGACATGGGTTTCTTCTTGGGAACTCTGTGCCACATATTTTCTGTAATACTAGAGCTATCTGGGAAGCCTGCTAAGTCTGGATGAATTTTTTATGACCTTTAGCATCTGACATGAATTAGAGGAGGATCTTTTATGGTTATTGTAAACACTGTACCTCCGGGTTAGAAGTGTTTACACTTTTCATAAATGATCCAAGTCTGAGGATCCTTGTTCTAGAATAATACATGTGAGGGGGTTGGGATATTTGCAGGTTTGTAGGAACCTTTGGCCTCATCATACCTTGTTACTAGATGTGTTAAGGTTGTATTATTTGGACAGTTCTTGTGATTACCCCGGACTTATGACTCTTTATTTGAGTTCCCCACCTGGTTACTGGATTTCTAAACCTCCATCCAAACTTATGAACATACATGGACTTTTACCAAGGCATATAAACAGATCCAGCACTTGATCGCAAACCCTTTGCATATCATTTGCATACATTATTTTTGCATCATTTAAAATTTGCTTATTTGTTTTTAAGGGTATCCATCGCATTATCTTTGGTTTGGTTTTGACCCCTTCTGTTGCTCAGACTGCTTCAGTTATCTTCTCCAGCACCTTCATCAGTTGTTAGTATGTCTTCTCCAGTTTGTTAGTGATTCTCCTCCAGCTATCTTCATTAGAGACTTATCTCCAGCATCTCATTCAGTGACCTTCATCAGCAGTTTCCCTCAGCTTCTTCACCAGCATCCATGGACACTTCAAGAAAGAGCAACATCACATACCACTTCTTTGAGCCCACCCTGACTGGCATCAGACAGGTCCAGTCCCTCATTACTCCTGACCATATCCCACTATTTAGAGAGCATTATAGGGGCATATTAGACATGGTCATAGATCTAGATGCATCTCAGAGGAGCACGATCCATACTTGCTTGCAGTTCTATGATCCTCCACTCAGATGCTTCACATTCTCTGATTTCCAGTTGGGACCTCTGCTAGAAGAGTTTTCCTTGTTGTTAGGAGTTCCTATCAGGAGAGGGATTCCTTTAAACCCTGAGATGGTTGCTCCCAGAAATGAAGACATAGCCAGGGCATTGCATTTGGAGCCTTCCCTCATTGATCAGAACATGACAACCAAGGCTGGAATTCCGGGCCTTCACCTAGACTTCTTGATCTCCCAGGCTACCCTGAATGCTGCTATAAGAGAATGGAAGGTTGTCTGTGCACTTCTAGCCCTTAGTATATATGGGGTTATCTTGTTTGCAGATGAGCCCAAGATTGTGAGAAAGAATGCCATTCACCTGTTCTTATTGAGGAACCCAGTTCCTACATTGCTAGGAGATTTCTACTACTCAGTACACCAGAGGAATGAAATGCAAAGAGGAAGACTGGTCAGATGTTGTGCTCCTATTTAGTACTCTTGGCTACTAAGACATCTACCAAAATCATATGCCTTTTTGAACCCTCATCAGCAGAAGAATTGGGCTAAGAGATTTTGTGCCTTGACATCATAAGACATTAGATGGTGCACTCAGAGCACCAAGGGCAAGGACATCATTACTAGTTGTGGACAATATCCTAATGTGCCTTTGATAGGAGTGAAAGGTTGCATCAACTACAACCCTTTATTGTTTAAGAGACAATTGGGATATGCTTTGGTTCATCCTCCCAGAGGGCAAGATTTGGCTGAGACTCTTTACTGTGAAATCCAACCTAACTCTGCTACTGTCAGACAAGCTGCCTGGGCTTGGGACAACATCCAGACTAAAGGGACAACCATCCTTCGCAAGTGCAACAACATTGCTTAAGCATAGTATTCTGATTGGTCCCATACCAGAGCTCAGATCACCCGGATGCCTTTCACCTTGGAAGATACACCTGGACCTTCTACAGTATGGCCTACAGCTACTGTCAGTATGGAAGAGTTTGAAAAGTTGAAAGAGAGGAACACTCAGCTAGCTGAAGCCTTAAAGAAGACTCTTTGAGAGAGAAATGACAGCCATCTGGATAATGAGAGATTGGAAAGGCTCAGGGTTGAGCATTTGACCAAGATTGAGAAGACGGATGATTACATCAGAAAGGCAAGGGCAGGGGAGTTAGTACTGAAAAATGCTTGCAAGGAGGCAAAGACTCAGAAGGCTAGGGAAAAGCATTATCTAGAGGAGAGCCAGGCTAGGTGGATCAGGATCACTGAAGCCCGTGCACAAGAAGATCAGAGAAATCAAGCTAAGATAGAGCAGTTAGAGGCTAGTGAGAAGAAGCATCAAGATGCTTTGTTGGAAGCTCAGAAAGAGATATCTGAATTGAAACTCCGGGAGGGGTTGAAGAGGTCAAAGGATCAGGATAAGCATAAGAAGTTAATCAGTGCCATTGCTACCAGGAACCTCCTCATCAGGACTATTACAGAGCACCCAGTAGGGCCAGTGACTGAGGCCCTCCTGAAGGAAGTCAGGGAGGATGACTTTGGATTAGATGTCTGATTCTTTTGCTTGTACTTTTTCTTTTGTTGTACTTTTGATTTTGTTGTTGTATTTTGACCTACCATGGGAGTATATTGTAATCAGACTATGTATTTTCATCTCTTTGTAATATATCAGTTTGTATTATTTATGGTGGGCTTTTATCTAGCAACATCATCAGCATTTCCTCGAGGTCTGGAATGGTCTAAACCAAAGAACCAAACCGGATACCCTTAGAAGACAAATAAGCATATTGAATTGCATACTAACATCTTCTTTGTTTTGTAGGTTTTTGTTTTATTGTTGTTTCTCACTTTGTTGTGGTTTCAGGAAACATTGCTCGCAGAAGAGTGTTCCCTGTCAACAGAATACACCGGTACCCGACGAGAAACAACCTTCCGGGAATTCAGATGGATCAATTTCAGCAAGACTTGAATGAAGTGAGGACTCAGATGGACAATGAGAGGGTTGATATGAGGAATCAGATGACCCAATTCATGACTGTGATGACTGGTTTAGCTCAGAGCCAGGAAAGACTAAGGGAGTTGGTGGAGAGACAAACTCCTGAAGAACACCATCTAGGTACAGGAGGTACTAGTAACAACGATCACGTGCAACCTCGCACTGATCCACCAGAGTTTGGGCCTCATCTGAACCCAGAAATCAATGCCATAAGGAATACTCAGGGTAACACTGCTAGAGGTAGGATCTTGCAAGAGGATCCTCAAGAAGAGCAGTTTACAGTTGTTGGAGCTAGGGATGAAGTTTACGACCGTAGGCTGGATGAAATTGCAGAGAAGCTGGGGTCTCTTGAATCCCAGAATTCCCTAGGCTTTGATATAATGGACATGGGATTGGTGGAAGGGGTGAGGATTCCTCACAAGTTCAAACCCCCGTGTTTTGAAAGGTATAATGGCACCTCCTGACCACGCACCCACCTTCAATCATTCTTGGGAAGGTTAAAAGCATACACCATGGACGAAAAGCTATGGATGTTCTACTTCGAGGATAGTCTAACAAGGGCATCCCGAGAATGGTATTCCCATTTGACTAGAGCCACAGTGAGAAATTAGAAAGACTTGGCTGAAGCTTTTATCCGTCAGTATCAGTACAACTTGGACATGGCTCCAAACAGGACCCTCCTTATGGGAATGTCTCAATCTTCCCGTGAAAGCTTCAGGGAATATGCCCAAAGATGGAGGCAACTTGTTGCTGTAGTTCAACCTCCCATGTCTGAAAGGGAGATGGCAGACATGTTCATGAATACTCTTCAAGGAACCTACATTGACAGATTGGCTGCTTTTTCTTCTACCAGCTTTGCAGATGTGGTGATAGTTGGGGAAAGAATAGAGAGCCTATTGAAGATGGGAAAGATCTCCGATAACGGTGCCAGTTCAAGCAGTATAAGAAAACCATTTGCTGGGCCCTGTAGATCTGGTGAGACAAACTTTGTACACATGGGAAGAGGGAGACCCCAATACTTGCCCAGGACAGTTGTTGCTGTTACTATCCCTGCTCTACCTCCTCAGTATGCTCAACAACCACAACACTTTCCGCAACAACAACAATTTCCGCAACAGAGATCATACAACAATAACAACAACAATCAACAACAACGCCCGTTTCAACAGCAACCATCTCAGGTCAACCGAGTAATTGACCCCATTCCAATGCCATATGCTACACTACTGCCACAACTCCTAAAGCTCGATCTTGTTGAGTTGAGGACATTGGCTCCATCTGATCCTCAAAACCTGCCAAGATACTATGATGTCAATGCTAGGTGTGATTTTCATTCCAAAGCACCTGGTCATTCTACGGAAAAATGCAGAGCCCTGCATATGAAGGTTCAGGATCTGGTAGATTCAAAAGCCCTGAACTTTGCACCTCCTCCCAGTGTAATGAAAAATCCTATGCCTAGACACAGTGGGCCAAGGATTAATGTTGTAGAGGATGGCTCACCCACGAGTTTGATAAAAGACACTGCATGTATTCAAACACCTCTGGCAGAGGTTAAAGCCCAGCTTTTAAAGTGCCAAGTGTTTCCAGGTTATGAGGCCTGTTGTGAATTATGCAAACTTTCTGAGAATTGGTGTGCCAGCTTGAGGAAAGGCAATCATTCCATCTGTCACTTCAACACACAACAATTCATTTTCACCGACTACTACAACTTCAACAACCAACAATGATGTTTCCACTATCACAATTTATTATGACCCGACAATGGTCCCAAGTTCCAACATCTTTCAGCAACCTCAACAACAATCTCAACAAAGCTTCAATTAACCTCCACTAACATCCACCAGAGGTCCTGTAACAATCTTTTATGATCCACAGACTATTTTAGTCCCAACAACAACTGCAGTAAGCCCAGTCACTATCACGGTGCCCGGGCCGATCCCATATGACAAAGAAAGTGCTATACCATGGCATTATGGTGCTGATCTATACTGCAATGGAGAGAAAGAACTTCTTGATTTTCCACTTCTCACTCCCCAAGTGGACAATGTTGGGGGAGGCGGAGGCTTCACCCGAAACGGACGTCTCTTCGCATCACAAGTCCCTAGAGCCAACACCGAGGCAGAGGCTGCTGCCAGAGCCAACGGAAAGAGTGTGATACCAGAAGAATCTGCGCCAAAAGAAACTCATAAGTCATCCTTCAATCAAGATGTGGATGAGTTCATGAGAATTATCAAAAGAAGTGACTATAAAGTTATGGACCAGCTCCACCAGACTCTTTCAAAGATCTCAATCCTATCACTGTTGTTGTGTTCCGAAGCCCATCGGGATGCACTACTCAAAGTTTTGCACGCTGCCTACGTGCCGGAAGAGATCACTGTAAATCAGCTGGAAACAGTGGTATCAAATGTCAATACTAGCCATGGGCTAGGTTTAACTGATGCTGATTTGACAACAGAAGGACGTCTCCACAATAAAGCCTTGCACATAACCCTGTAGTGAAAAGGAGCTGTACTATCTCATGTTCTTGTAGACACGGGGTCCTCACTCAATGTCTTACCCAAGAAAGCTCTTGTCAAGCTAGAGTATGATGGAATAGCTCTTCGGCCAAGTAACCTTGTGGTCAGGGCTTTTGATGGCTCTAAAAGATCTGTTCTGGGAGAGGTGGAGTTTCCAGTGATAATCGGTCCACAAGTCTTTAAGACCATTTTCTATGTGATGGACATACAGCCGGCATACAGCTATTTGCTAGGTCGAGCCTGGATTCACGTCGCAGGCGCAGTAACGTCGACTCTTCACCATAAACTGAAGTATGAATGGGAAGGACAGATTATCACCATCTGTGGTGAGGAAGACATATTTGTCAGCCACCTGGCTACATACAAATATATTGAGATGGATTGTGAAATCCATGAGACAATGAGCCGAGGGTTTGAGGCCCTAAATGTCAATGAGGCTACTGGAGTACTGGTTGCATCTCAGGAAGACAGAATGGGTACTTCAATCATCTCTTATCAGCAAGCCCGGAAGGTTGTTGAAGAAGGTACTACTCAAGGCTGGGGCAAGTTGCTGCCAGTGGAAAAGAAGGAAGATAGATTCGGTTTGGGTTACAGACCATTCCGACAAGATCAATCAGAGGATGCCAAAGAGCCCAAATTTGTCAGTGCGGGGATGCTCACCCCAAATGTTGTTAACAATATGGAAGACAATGAGGAAAGCGACCGCAACCTGGAGAGCTGGATACGTCTAAGGATCCCGGGGAACCAAGTCCTTAACTGGTCTTCCCAGGAAATTATAAGGGTTACTCCTGCAGAGTAATTATTATTTCCTGTCTTTTTAGCATGCATCAAGTCCTCCATCTTGCCCAAGGTGTCAGGACTCATTTTGTAATAGGGCCATATTGTAATTTTGTGCAAATGATTAATCAACGAATATCGAACATCTTTTGCAAACGAGTCTCTTTTTCGCTCACTGTCCTTTTCATTTTTCACTTTTGTACAAAACAATAAAATGACAATGTTTTCAAAATAAATAACTTCATTTTCACTTTTTTCTAAACCAGATTAAAATTGATCACTAAAACGAACCAATCTCAACCCTTGCAGAGAGTATCCTCCAGATTGCACCAACAACATCACTGCTATGACCTTGTATGACTTCGACAATCCGATTAATCAAGCTGATGAAGGTGTTGAAGAAGACTATGAGTTGCCTGAAGATTTAGCCAGGTTGTTGAGGCAAGAGGAGAAAGCAATTACTCCTCATCAGGAGGAAGTTGAAACAATTAATCTTGGTACCGAAGAGGACTTGAAAGAAGTGAAGATCGGGGCCAGTCTGCAAGATTCAGTGAAGGAACAACTTATTGACATGCTTCGAGAATACGTCGACGTCTTTGCTTGGTCCTATCAAGACATGCCAGGTCTGGATACTGATATTGTTATGCACAAGTTGCCTTTGAAGGAAGATTTCCCTCTGGTAAAACAGAAGCTACGACGTAATCGTCCAGATATGGCCATGAAGATTAAGGAAGAAGTACAAAAGCAGTGGGATGCCGGATTCCTTGCTGTAACTAGTTACCCACCGTGGGTCGCTAATATTGTACCAGTGCCAAAGAAGGAGGGCAAAGTAAGGATGTGTGTCGATTACCGGGATCTGAACAGAGCTAGCCTGAAGGACGATTTCCCTTTACCTCACATTGATGTATTGGTCGACAACACAACTCAGTTCTCGGTGTTCTCTTTCATGGATAATTTTCCGGATATAATCAGATCAGAATGTCCCAGGAAGACATGGAAAAGACTACCTTCATCACACCTTGGGGCACCTTCTATTACAAGGTAATGCCTTTTGGACTGAAGAATGTCGGTGCTACTTATCAACGGGCTATGGTAACATTATTCCACGACATGATCCATAAATAAATTAAATACTACGTGGATGACTTGATTGCCAAGTCCCTCACTGAAGAAGACCATCTGGTAAATCTGCTGAAGTTGTTCAAGCGTCTGAGAAAGTATCAGCTGAAGTTAAACCCCAACAAGTGCACATTCGTGGTACGTTCCAGTAAGTTGCTGGGATTTATTATAAGTGAAAAAGGAATTGAAGTTGATCCTGACAAAGTCAAAGCCATTCAGGAGATGCCTGCACCGAGGACTGAAAAGGAAGTTCGGGGATTCTTAGGTAGATTGAACTACATATCAAGGTTCATATCTCATCTTACTGCAACCTGTGAACGCATGTTCAAACTGTTAAGAAAGGAACAAACGGTCAGTTGGAACGAAGATTGTCAGAAGGATTTTGACAAAATCAAGGAGTACCTACAAGAACCTCCAATTCTTATGCCTCTAGTTGAAGGAAAACCTCTGATAATGTACCTGACAGTATTAGAAGGATCAATGGGTGTGTGTTGGGCCAGCATGACGAGTCTGGTCGAAAATAGTATTCAATATACTACCTAAGAAAAAAGTTTACCGACTGTGAACAACGTTATTCACTGCTCGAGAAAACTTGTTGTGCTTTAGCGTGGGCTGCTCGTCGAATAAGACAGTATATGTTGACTCACACTACCTTACGGATCTCAAAAATGGATCCAGTCAAGTACATATTTAAGAAGCCAGCACTTACCGGAAGGGTTTCAAGATGGCAAATGATTCTGACAGAGTATGACATTCAGTATACATCTCAAATGGCCATCAAAGGCAGTGTACTGTCTGATTATCTAGCTGAGCAACCCATTGATGATTACCAACCAATGAGATTTGACTTCCCTGATGAAGACATCATGTTCCTGAAAGCAAAAGATCATGAAGAGCCTGTTCACACTGAAGGGCCTAACCCAGAAGAAGAATGGACAATGATGTTTGATGGGGCTGTCAATATGAATGGTCGTGGAGTTGGTGCAGTGCTCATTACACCTAAGGGAGTTCATATGCCTTTCTCGGCAAAACTCACCTTTGCATGCACTAACAACGAAGCTGAATACGAAGCCTGTATCATGGGTCTTGAGGAAGCCATTGACCTCAGGATCAAGACTTTAACTGTAATCAGAGATTCAGCTTTGGTAATCAATCAAACCAACGTCAAATGATATACCCACCAAGAGCAACTAATTCCATACCGTGACTATACGAGGAGATTATTGACTTTCTTTGCAACAATCAAACTTGAGTACATCCCTCGAGATGAAAATCAGTTCGCCAATGCTTTAGCTACCATTTCCTCCATGATCAAGGTTCAGACTGCCAACTATGTGCCTCGGATTTCGGTATTCAGGCTAGACCGACCATCATACGTATTCTCTGTGGACATTGCCAAAGATGACAAGCCTTGGTTCCATGATATCAAATGCTTCTTAGAGGATCAAACATACCAACTGGAGCATCATCCAATGATAAGAAGACATTAAGAAAACTGGCTGGTAGTTTCTTACTTAATGCTGATGGTTCATTATACAAGTGAAACTTTGATATGGTTCTTCTCAGTTGTGTTGATAAGAAAGAGGCAAACTTGCTGATGCACGAGGTGCATGAAGGATCTTTTGGTACCCATGCTGGAGGACATGCAATGGCTAAGAAATTATTACGATCAGGCTACTACTAGATCACAATAGATGCAGATTGTTGTGCCTATGCCAGGAAGTGTCATAAATGCCAAATCTATGCAGAAAAAGTGCATGTACCTCCGAATCTGTTGAACGTGATGTCTTCACCTTGGCCCTTTGCCATGTGGGGCATTGACATGATTGGAAAGATTGAAACGACTGCTTCAAATGGCCACAGATTCATCCTGGTAGTCATTGATTACTTCACCAAATGGGTTGAAGCAGCTTCATATGCAAACATCACCAGACAAGTGGTAGCCAGATTCCTGAAAAGAGACATCATCTGTCGATATGGAGTACCCGAGCGAATCATTACTGATAATGGTTCCAATTTAAACAACAAGATGATGGTGGAACTATGCCGGGACTTCAAAATCCAACACCACAACTCTTCCCCTTATAGGCCAAAGATGAATGGCGCTGTTGAGGCCGCTAACAAAAATATCAAGAAGATTGTGCAGAAGATGGTGGTTACTTATAAAAATTGGCACGAGATGCTACCATTTGCCTTGCATGGGTATCGAACCTCGATCAGAACGTCCACTGGGGCAACACCGCATCAACTTGTGTATGGTATGGAGGCAGTCTTACCTATTTAAGTTGAATTACCCTCTTTACGGGTACTGATGGATGTCAAGCTGAATGAAGCAGAATGGGTCCGTTCTCGGTACAATCAATTGAATCTGATCGAAGAAAGGAGATTAGCTGCAATTTGTCATGGGCAATTATATCAGAAAAGAATGAAGAAAGCCTTGAATCAGAAAGTCAGGCTTCGGGAATACCAACTGGGAGATCTTGTGCTAAAAAAACTTCTTCCTCCTCATACAGACCACAGGGACAAGTGGACTCCAAATTACGATGGTCCATTCATAGTAAAGAAAGTTTTCTCGGGGGGAGCACTGATGCTCACTACTATGGATGTTGAAGATTTCTTAAGCCCTGTGAATTCATATGCAGATAAAAAATACTTCGCATAAAAAGACCCGCTGGACATAAAAACAGAATGTAAGTCCAAGAAAAAATAGGGCATCCCGGCGAGTCAAAAACAGAATAAAAGACTCGGGCAAAAATAAGGGAAAATAAAACAAAATGTGTACACCCGCTGAGTTGAAAAGCCGCATTGGACAGCTCTGGAAAAAATGGGTATCCAGGTGGATTGAAAATCCGAAAGGGCGATCCACGCAAAATAAGGGAATAAGCGAACGACTGCATTCTGAATTCATCTGTATCACTTACAACATGGCAAGCTTCAAAAGGATAAAGCATCGGTCAGAATCAACCTTCTTCAGAAAGCAAGATGAGAAGAACGTCAAGGTCATACGGGTCATAGCAAAGGAAGCTCACTAAAGCGCCGTCAGCATTGCCAACACCTTTACTTTTCTCAACATGTAACAATCTCCTCATTTCAGGGGATCTATTTCTTTGACTGTATTTGCCAATTCAGGGCACCCAGATTAATAAAATCAGATTTTCAGTCACACTTCGTTCCGTACATTTTTTTTTTCGTATGCAAAATGTCTAGTATCCATGATATAATATTTGCATAAAAACAAATGAGCCATTATTAATGAATGCTTGCAGGAAATGTATTTACTCTCTGGAATATCTAACTCATATGACGGAATCCGGTAAAGGATACCTCGGGATACTTGTGCGCTTCTTTGTCTTAACAGGATTACAGGTATTCAAATACGCAACATGGGGAACGCCAGATATCACTTCCCCATCACATCTTCTCCAAGCAGCATCTGGAAATGCTTTCTCCCCAACAGAGTTGTCAAAGCCTCCTCGTCCCCAACCGGGATCCCCACATAAATTTCTAGGAAGATCTTTCAGTGATATTTCCTCTCCCAAACAGAGTGCCAGGTATCAAAGACAAGGGAATTATCTCCCCACAGAGTTCCAGCCTCTCCTTGGAAGAACAATGCCTGAAACTCTCACACAACAAAGTAACGGAGGTTTCGTTATCCCCAACCGGGCTTCTCCTTACAAGATAGGTCTATCAGTGATCTATTTCCCAAAGAAGGGTTACACCTCCTAATAGATCTACCAATGATCTCATCCCCAGCTGGGATTCTCCTTCAAGCAGATCGGCCAGAGATCTTCATTGCAACGGGATCCGAATCCCGGATCGGTTTCTTTTGCATAATCATAGGATTCGCATCATTTTTCCCACAAAGCGTAGCATTCCGTCTTATACTGAGCATTACGGCAAAAATCTAACATTTGCATGATCACAAGTCAGGTTCAAACCAGTCACCTGCAAATACCGATAGTACCACATCAACAATATGTATAAAGACTCACAAATAAAAGCCTAAGCGTCCCCTTTGCACCCTCAAGTACAAATACTTGTCCATAACATGTTCTTCTCGACACTCTTCCGTGTTCTTTGTTAACCAGTTGGTATTCATCTGTCTCATCATCTCTGAACATACGTCAGCGTTTGTTTCTACCGGTACTCGTCTGTATCATAGTCTTAAGGATGCTCGTCCGCATCTTTAATCTATACACATCGTCAAAACACTTATACCTTTTATTTCTTAAGCGTAAGCACTCGTCCGTGTTTACCATTCCCCAGCAAAAACAACTTTCTTCTATCCGGAATTCGTCTTATGCCGCGATACTTTCGGCAGCCGTACCCTGCCAGGTGATCGTCCTACACCTATGGATAACCGTCCCTCATCCCTTTTCCCGGTGATGTCTCAATTATTGGAAACCCTTTTTATCTGACATTCGTCCTATGTCGTGATATTTAGCAGCCGTCCCCTGCTAGATGATCGTCCTTCACCTTTTTGATGATCGTCCTTCATCATTTTATCCGATGGCCGTCCCCATCGTTGATCTTGTTAT
The DNA here is from genome assembly GCA_963966055.1 of Lathyrus aphaca. NCBI lineage: Eukaryota > Viridiplantae > Streptophyta > Magnoliopsida > Fabales > Fabaceae > Lathyrus > Lathyrus aphaca. The sequence goes on along the minus strand of OZ014524.1, from coordinate 500,184,943 downwards.
CTGACATTCGTCCTATGTCATGATCAACCCCGAGAGCAGCCGTACCCTGCTAGGTGATCATCATTCACTTCTTGATGATCGTCCTTCATCATGCTTATCCGATGGCCATCCCCATCGTCGACTTTTTCTATCCGACATTCGTCCTATGTCGTGGTAAAGAGCAGCCATCCCCTGCTAGGTGATCGTCCTTCACCTTTGATGACCGTCCCTCATCATTATTTAATTTATTCTTTAAACTGATGGTCGTCCCTGTTGCACCCCAAAATTTGTCCTCCCCAAGACAATACATTGTGTGCTAAAAGGTTCACAAGGTTCACAAGACAAGAAATTGTGTACTAAGAGGTTCACAAGGTTCATAAGGTTCACAAGACATCTCATGAGGTTCACAAGGTTCACAATTAGTTAGAATATTTGACAATTCCCTCAGACAATGCATCCTCCAAAGCAATGCATCTTAAACTAAGGTTTTGACTTCATCAGGCTAAATGGACTTCCAAGACTTCAAGTGAGCTTCATAACAGCCTATATGTGTAAAAGAATCCCCATGTCAAGTTTCAAGACTTTCCCAAAAGATTTGCTCAGTCAGATGATCAGATAGGTTAAAATCAGTCAAGGCAGTTAAAAAGTCAAACTAAGGTCAACTGTGGTCAAACCAAAGTCAAACTTCATGATTTTTTGCCAACATCAAGTATATGAAGTAAAATTCATCATTTGATCAAGGGTTGATCATGATTCATCAAGGAGATTTCAGATCATCAAGAATCAGGAGTTCCTAAATTAGGGTTTTCACAGGAAAAGTCAACTGAACTTTGACCAGCCATAACTTTCACATGCTTCATCAAAATTTTTCCATCCAAATATCATTTTTAAGTAAATTGAATTCTCTACAACTTTGTGTCTCACAAGCCAAGCCCAAAAATGTTTCATTTGGAAGGTATGAGCTAAGACATTATAGGTCCTTTTAAAAGTCAACAAAAAGTCAACAACTTCCAAAGAGCATAATTTGAAAATGGTAAAAGATATGGACATGAGACCAAAGAGGTTGGTTAGAGGACTCTCTAAGCTTTATAAAATGTCCAACAAAACCTTCATAGCATTAAAATTGAAGGATTTGTGCACTTGCAAAGTTGGGAAATTTTTGGGAAGTTTATGAAGCAAATGAGGCCTTAAAACCAATTTTTGCTAAATGAGTCCACCAAATTGCCAGCCAATCTTTATAATATCACCAAGCACGACCCAACCCATACCTTTTCTGATTTTTTACATTTTATTTAATATTTATTTGAATTTTATTCATTAAAATACAAATTAAATTAAAATAAAATATGAAAATCATATATTTGGAAGAGATTGTGATTCTAGAAGGTCATAAACACCATTCAAGACTAGTTGTTCACATCCAAATTAGTGCTAGACCAAGATAGTAAGAATATATTGGATTTTTTGACATTTTTGAATGAGAGATTTCTTCATAATCAGGCAATAAATTTTCATGATATAAAGCCCATTCTTTTTGACCTAATTACATCCTTATATATACATGAGCACAATGCAAGCACAAGGGGACGAATTGGCAGCCTCAAGAACCATTCTCAAACTTCAAAATTCATCAAAAAATTCAAATTTGGATTTTAGTTTGGAGGCTTCTTACAAACAATTTTAAGGTTGCAAATCACTTATGGACAATCATTGAATGAGTTTGCATCGTTCATAGCATCAAAAATCCTCACATACTCAATAATCGAATTCATGTTCATGTCATATTTGCAATTTTTCGGTTTCATGAGTTTACTTGTTTTTAATTGATTTTGATTGTCTAACCTTGCTTGTTTCATTGTACTAAAGCAATCTGGGCAAATAGATTGAAGTTTCACTGCAAGATTCGAGTTACACCATGTTTAGGGTTCTTGAACTCAAGAATTAGGGATTCGGCATAGGAGTGATTCCACGTGAAATTAAGGGTTGAATTGAACTAATTGGACCATAATAAGTTGAATTATATGATTAGAATGAATTTATTTGAGGTATTATGAATGTTCTAACTTGTAGGTTCTGTAGTGACGGAAGAAAACTGTCACTAAAGCTTTTTGCTACGGACAAAGCATAGCTATATCCTAACTGGATAGGCGAAGGTTGAAGATGATGTCTGCGCGCGTTATTTAAATTCAAATATTGAGTTTATTTTATAATAATTTTGTTTCATTTGTTATCACGCGTAGGAGATTAGCCCAGTGGCAAAAGGCATGTGTGAATGAGAGAAGGAGCTGGGTTCGATCCCAGGCTCCATCCATATTTTTTTCACGTTTATTTTACTTTTGCAGGTTTAATATATAAACAACATTGTCCCACATATATACCAGCTGCGCACGCAGCCTGGTGGCAAAGGGGAGAGTTGTGCATCCTTAGGTCAAGGGTTCAAACCCTGATCTCCATCTTTTTAGTATTTTCTAAACCTTTTTTTTATATAGTATATTACTTAATTATAATTAATTATAAATTAATTCTAATAAATTAAAATTAACCCTTCAAAAATATTTTCTCTAAATATCTTTTTTGTAAATAATTTTTCTCAATTTTAATATTTTCTCATATATTTTGGTTTAAATGTCATTATTTGTTTTAATTAGTTATATTCTCATTTTCAAAATTTATCAAGAATATTTAAACTAGTTATTTCTAAACCCTAATTTTATTTTCTCAAATATTCAAACCTTAAATATTCAAACATTAAATATTCAAACCCTAATTTCTAACCCTAATTTTTTATTTAAACTTAATTAGTTTTTTCTAATATAATTAAATAATTAATCTTGTTTTGTAAATATTTATTCTATGGTTTATTATTATTCTCATTATCTTATCTTCTTTTTAAAAATTCTTTAAAATTGCTTATATAATTTAAAAATATTCTCTTAAATTGTATATATTCTTTGTATATTAGTACTAACCTCTTCCTCTTATGATTATTTTTATTTACTAACCATTTTAATTTAATATTATTTATTATATATTATTTATTAATTATTTCTATTATAATGTAATTGTGAAAGCCTTGTAATAGTCGTAATTTATTATTGTTCAATTGTTTATAAATATTCTTGCCATGGTTAGAAATTATAGGGAGTGATAACATGTTTGTAAATTAAAATTAATTTAGAATGACTTATTTAATAAGATAAATATATGAACATGGACACTCACACACGTAAGTCGATCTTTGATCGCCATCCTACACTTTCTAAGGGTATTCCTCATGTTGCCTAATTATAAGGTCAAGTAAGGTGTCTTAAAGCAAAGTCCCTTTTCATAAAATATCGTCAAGTCTCTTTTAAGATTATAAGATCAAGTCCCTTCGATGTTGCCTACGGTAAATGATCTTGTCCCTTCGAATAAAAGATGATAAGTCCCTTCGTATTGCTAAGACACCTTACAGTTGCCTAAACACATATGTCCCTTCACATGTCCCTTATATCATGCAAGGTAATGACTACCTATTCCTTAATAATAGGGCTAGTCTTACCATTGAAAGAACATATAAGAACAATAAAGATTTAACATAGGGTAGGTTCCTCTTAAGTACTTGCTCACTTTTCAAAATACTTCATTACACTTCACATTTCAAGCAAATTTTCAAAACAAAGTCTTTATATACATCCATACAAGGATCATTATAAAGTACTTAGAAAATTTTCAATCACACACTACACTTTCTCAAAACAATTTAAAGTGAGCTAAGTAACTAAGAGCCCATGGATAACCAAGGATATAAAGGGTGCTAACACCTTCCCTTTATATAACCTACCCCCCGAACTCAAAATCTTTTTAAGGTATTTCCTGTTCTTTTATGCCCTTTCCTTTTGGATAAAATAAAAGTCGGTGGCGACTCTTGCTATCCGCAACATAACTAAAGTCAGTTCTCCCACCGTGTTACAAAACTGGCGACTCTGCTGGGGATTTAATAAAAGAGGGGTACCCTTAGGAATTAGATCACTTTAAAATTGTTTGCCTTGTTTGATTTATACTTATCTGTTGGGTGCTCTTATATGTGAAAGACCCTAACCCGGATCTAGTGTACCTTAGGTAAATGGCAATAGACCAAGGAAACTGTACGGCGTATACCGATATGGTTGATCTGGTGGCCATAGTTAGTGTGACTTCTAAGTTGGTGCTTATGTTCCTTAAGCAAGTTGAGGATAATATGAGGCTTCCATATGTTGTCAATACACTAACTGACTTTTAGAACCCTAGTTATCCTATCTTGGCCTTTAGAAAAGCAGTGAGATAACTAACTTTGGTGAAGACTGAAGTTGGTTGATACTCGATGCTACACTCATTGAGATTTTAAACTTGGAGGGTTTTGGCTGGCAAGTAAGTTGCCTACTGAACAACCACCCTTGTGAAGGATCAATGATATTGAGATCCCTTAGAACCTGGTTACTTTTGTAGGACAGGATGAACCAACTAAACTTCAGGGGAGGGTACTTACCTTTAAACCTCATACAAGCCTTCAAACCTAGGGCTATCGTGTGACTTGTTTGTGTGTGCCACATGTTTGTGATTGAGCATAACATCATAGCATCATCATGCATCATAAGCATAGCATTTTCACTAACCATTTCAAGGACCAAAGGATTTATCGTTGTTCTTTGTTGCAGGTCATGGCTTCTGCTCGTAGGAATACTATTCGGATCAACTTTGTAGGGATACCTCCTAAGCTTAAATAATTGGTCTCTCAAGTTTCTGAAAACTCCCAGTTCATCAAGAGGCATGGTCACCTACTGGATCTAGTCACTTCAGGATTCAATGAAGACATGATGAATGTCCTGTTTCAGTTCTTTGACCCTAAACATCATTGCTTTACATCCCCCGACTATCAGCTGGTTCCTACAATGGAAGAGTTCTCTAAGCTTCTGGGTATACCTATCCTTGATTCGAAAGCTCAAGTGTTCCTGAAGGCTATGAGTTATGATGCTTTTGAGGAGATCTTAGCCTTGTTGATTTATGGCTTAGTGTTGTTCCCCAATCCATACCACTTTATAGACGTACACGCCATCAACATATTTCTGACTCGCAATCCAGTGCCTACATTACTTGGAGACATCTTATACTCTCTTCATACCCGTATTACGAAGGCCCGAGGAACTCTGATGTGTTGCATACCTTTACTATCTAGGTGGTTTATTTCTCACCTTCCTCGATCAGTGATGAAGAATGAACAAGGGTTCAGGTGGTCCAAGAGGATTATGTCACTTTCTCATTCAGATATTCATTGGTGTTCTAGATCTATGGAGAATGTTACTATCATTGACCGTTGTGGGGAGTTCCCTAATGTGCCACTCCTTGGCATAAGAGGGGGCATTACTTACAACCCTTCTTTAGCTTTACGTCAGTTTGGTTACGCTCGGAGTGATGGTCCTCATGACATGCTTATTCAGGGTATTGTGTTTGACTACGACGACAATCTGCAAGGTTACCGTCAAAGGTTCATACGAGCATGGAGTAAAGTGAACAAGGTTGACAGCAAAACTCTGGAACCCAAGTACACCATTCCTATGGAACCTTATCTCAGATGGGTACGATTTCTCGTGCTCGGACTCTTATGATGCCATATCCTGCTATCCTGCCAATTACCATGGAGCCTGTTGCTGAAGGAGATACTTCTTATATCATTCTTCATCTAGACATGCCCATTGACATGGAGGAGTTACAAAGGTCCTGGATCCAGTTGAAGGGGCAAAGAGATACTTTTGAGACTCATTACAAAGTAAGTCAAGAAAGAATCTTGGAGCTAACAAAACAACTTCATGAGGAGCGGAATCTCAACTCATACCTCAACACAAAGAGGAAACGTCCATGGGAGACTTAAAACCCCATCTTTGTATTCATTTCATTTTTTTTGTAAGCCCAAGGGGCAAACAAGTTTATTACTAATAAAATTTTAGATTTTGGTGGTTTAAACAAATTTAAATCCTGCGGTCCTTGAAAACATTGAATACGCATTTACATACCATATCATTGCATCACAGGTTTCTTATGTACATGTATCTTATCTTCTCACTGTTTATTTCAGCAGAAATGGCTCTTGAACAGACTGTCAAAGATCTCCAGGCTCAGAATGCACAATTCCAAGAGTTGATTATGAACTTGTCCAAGGGACAAGATGAGTTGAAGACACTGCTGGCTAAGAAGAAGAAGAAGACTAGAAGATCAGGAGGCCTTATTAATCTGGGAAGAAGGTTAAGAGGACCTGTCAAGACAAAGGAATAGGTTGATGATTCTGAGTCTGAAAATTCTGAGAAAGAGGGAGGCAGTCTCCATGATACCGTGGGAGATTCTGATTCTGAAGCAAATTATTATCATGATCCCAATGAAGATAAGTACAAGATGCTGGTAGACAGGATGAATGCCATGGAGTTACAAAAATCTTCTGAGCTTGATTTTGAAGATCTGAGCTTAATATCTGGAGTAGTTATACCTATTGGTTTCAAAGTTCCTGCTTTTATGGTGTATGATGGTGTCTCATGTCCCAAGCTGCATCTAAGGTCCTATGTCTGGAGGATTCAACCACATACTGCTGATAAGAAATTGTGGATTCATTTCTTCCAAGAGAGCTTGTCTGGAGCTCAATTGGAATGGTACTATTAATTGGAAAGTGTCAATATTCGTGATTGGAATGATCTTGTTGAGGCCTTCTATAGGCAATACCAATATAATGCTGATCTAGCACCAACTCGCATGCAACTCCAAAGCATGTCTATGGGTGCTAAGGAGAATTTCAAAGAGTATGCCCAAAAATGGAGAGACCTGGCTGGCAGAGTTCAACCTCCTCTGACTGACAGGGAACTAGTGGATATGTTTATGAGTATGATGAATGGTCCTTTCTATAGTCACCTCATTGGAAGCTCATCATCTGGTTTCACCGAGCTGATAATGACTAGAGAACGTGTGGAGAGTGGTATAAGAAGTGGTAAGATACAGGTGGGTGCCTCTTCATCAAGCACTGCAAAGAAGCCCCCTAGTGGGAAGAAGGAGTCTAATGATGTGTATGGTCAACCTAGTTGTAACAGAAGTCACCAATCTGTGGGAGCAGTTCACATTTCCAATCCTACTCCTGCAACACCAAAGCTACCACAAAACAATCAACAGAAGCTTAAAAGACAATTCACCAAGATCAACATGTCACTGGCCCAAGCCTTGCAACACCTGTTGAAAGGGGAACTCATTACTTTGAAGGACCCTCCTCAGAATCCTAATACTTCCTCTCCTCGATACAATCCTAATGCACGATGTGCATATTGTAACACGGTGGGAGAACTGACTTTAGTTATGTTGCGGATAACAAGAGTCGCCACCGACTTTTATTTTATCCAAAGGAAAGGCATAAAAGAACAGGAAAGACCTTTTAAAAGATTTTTGGGTTCGGGGGGTAGGTTATGTAAAGGGAAGGTGTTAGCACCCTTTACATCCATGGTTATCCATGGGCTCTTAGTTACTTAGCTCACTTTAAAGTGTTTTTGAAAAGTGTAGTGTGTGATTAGAAATTTTCTTAAGTATTTTATAATGATCCATGTACGGATATATATAAAACCTTTGTTTTAGAAAATTACTTTAAAAATGTGAAGTGTTTGAAAGGTTTTTGAAAAGTGAGCAAGTACATAAGAGGAACCTACCCTAAGTTAAGTCTTTTCTGTTCTTAAATATCCTTTAAGTGGTAAGACTATCCCTATTATTAAGGAATAGGTAGTCATTACCTTGGATGTATGAGGGACAAGTGAAGGGACCAATGTTATTTAGGCAACTGTAAGGTGTATAAGCAATTCGAAGGGACTTATCATCTTTATTCGAAAGGGACAAGATCATTACGAAGGCAACCATAAATGGACTTGATCTTTTTATCTGTTAAGGGACTAGATGATATGAGATGAGGGACTTTGCTTTACACCTTACTTGACCTTTTATTTAGTCAACTTTAGAGGTAACCCTTAAGAAGTGAGATGGCGATCAAAGATCGACTTACGTGTGTGAGTGTACCAATTCAAATATTTATCTTTAAGATTAATGATCTAAATCCAATTTTACATACAAACATGTTTTACACTCCCTATTTTACTAACCATAGCATTTAAAAATAAATAATAAAGATTACTACAACTATTACATAAGTGATACAATTACAATTATAATAATTAAAATAATTAAAATAAATGAGTAAATAAATAAATAATTAAATGGGTTAGTAATAATAAAAATAATAAAATAAACAATCACATAATAGATAAATAAATAAATAAAGAGGGTTAGTAGTAATAAAATAAATAAGAATAAGATGAAAGAATTAGCATAATGATAAATAATAAATTAAAAGTTCAATTTTAAATGAATAATTATTTTTAAGGTTTTCAATTAATAATAGAAATAAATGATAAATATTATATATTAACAAAATATGACTAATAGTCTAATTATTCTAATTTTATATACATATTATAAAAATATTTAATTAATTATAGTTAAATAAGCATATAATAATAAATTAATTTAATAAAATAAAGTTAGGGTTTTTAATTGTTTTTAGGAAAATAAATTAGGGTTTACTAATTAATCTAATCCTAATTACATTATTTACATAAAGCTATATATAATAATAATAATATAAACAAATTATAAAAATAAGTATACAATTTAGAGTTTTTAAACATATAAATCAATATTCAAAATCATAATTAGGGTTTATAAATAAAATTAGGTTTTTATATGAAAATATTAGGGTTAATATAAATAATTTACATTAAAAAAAAACTATATACAAATTATAAAGTAAATATTCAAAATTAAAATCTAGAAATAAATTAAGAGTTAAAATATTATTAGGGTTATAGTTTAATTAGAATTAATTATAATTTAAAAAAAACAATAATAATAATAAACAAATAAAAAAAAACAAAGGAGAAGAAAGAAAAAAGGGGGAGGCCTGGTTTTGATCCCAGGACCTCCCCAATACCTGAAGAGAGCTCTAACCACTGGGCCAACGCACGTTTGGTGAACATAGAATGAGTACTGATGATTATATTTTAAGCCTGGAAAACATAAGGGAAATAAAGCAAAAAATGTTGGAGGTGAGATTCGAACCCTTGTCTTGATCTCCATTCACGCGCATGCTTGCCATCTGAGCCATTGCTACATAATTGAAATATAATAGAAAACAATTCATAATAAAATAAGCGTATTATTCAAATTAGAATTTCGCACCAAGAGTCTTCTTCTTCCTCAAGACCTGCAAAAACACCTGCGAAATCACATGCGAAATTTCCTGCGAATTTCCAAAACCAGAAACCTACGTTTTTTGAACCATCATGCAAACCATCATAATAACAAAAATTAGTAACCCAGATCAATTGTACAAGGTTCATATGTCACAGCCATGGTCTTAGAATTTGTTTTAAGGCCCTAAATGCTTGGTTCCCGTTTTGAAGCTCCAAACCCTAGCAATGGCAAACTTCGATACAGTCTACAATAACTGAATTAATCCATTCAAAAAGCTTCTAAACATCACAACAAACACAAATCTATAATTAGTTTTCAATATCAAGGCATAAATCAATCAAATCGAAAAAAACTTAGAGTATTAAAGGGATGCATTCGGTTTGTGCGAATTAGGGCATGAATGGACAATGTTATGATCCAGAATCGATCTATGAACTCCAAGGAACAAGTTGCAACCTTTGGTTTGTCTTGAAAGTAGCTCTAGGTATCAAACCTAATTTGTGTTCTTAGGATGGATTTTGAAACTTTGAAACTTACTCTTGAGGCAGCAAAATCGTCCATATGCATTGTGATGAGTTTGTATACTTATAGAAGAATGGAATTAGGTCAAAATAACATGGATTTATGGGCCTTGATGGATACCTTGAGTGTGAAGAAATCTCCTTGCCAAATTAGTCAAAATATCAAATATTTTCATGCTATAATTCCTTAGCACGAATTTGGATGGTTTTGAATCAACTTAAATGGTCATTAAGAGTTTCTAGAAGAAGAATCACTTTTAAATATTCAATTTTCATAATTTATTTTGATTTAAAATGATTTAAAATGAATAAAATCAAAATAAATAAAATACAAATAATAAAAATCTGAATAAATGAGGATTGGGCCGTGCATGATGTCATGTTGAAGTTTGGATCACAAAATTGCAAGCCCATTTGGAAGAAATTGGTTTTAAGGCCCTATTTGCTTCATAAACCTCCCAAAAATTTCCCAACTTTGCAAGGGCACAAATCCTTCAATTTTAATGCTATGAGGGTGTTATTGGACATTTTGGAAAGCTTAAGGAGTCCTATAACCAACCCCATTGGTTTCATGTCCATATCTTTTACCATTCTCAAGTTATGCCCTTTTGAAGTTGTTGACTTTTTGTTGACTTTCAAAAGGACCCATAATGTCTTAGCTCATACCTTCCAAATGAAGCATTTTTGGGCTTGGCTTGTGAGACACAAAGTTGTATAGAATTCAATTTCCTTCAAAATGAGCTTTGGATGGAAATATTTTGATGAAGCATGTGAATGTTATGGCTGGTCAAAGTTCAGATGACTTTTCCTAAGGAAACCCTAATTTAGAAACTCCTGATTCTTGATGATCTGAAATCTCCTTGATGAATCATGATCCACCCTTGATCAAATGATGAATTTAACTTCATATACTTGATGTTGGCAAAAAATCATGAAGTTTGACCTTGGTTTGACCACAGTTGAACTCAGTTTGACTTTTTAACTGCTTTGACTGATTTTGACCTATCTGATCATCTGACTGAGCAAACCTTTGGGAAAAGTCTTGAAACTTGTCATGGGGATTCTTAAACACATATAAGATGTTATGAAGATCATTTTAAGTCTTGGAAATCCATTTAGCCTGATTAAAGTCAAAACCCTAGTTTAGGATGCATTGCTTAGGAGGATGCATTGTCTGAGGGAATTGTCAAATCTTCTGACTAATTGTGAACTTTGTGAACCTTGTGAACCTCATAAGATGTCTTGTGAACCTTGTGAACCTCATAAGATGTCTTATGAACCTTGTGAACCTCATAATATGTCTTGTGAACATTGTGGACCTCATAAGATGTCTTGTGAACCTTGTGAACCTCATAAGATGTCTTGTGAACCTCTTAGCACACAAAGTCTTGTTTTGCGAGGGCAAATTTTGGGGTGCAACACATATCATTCTAATTGTCCGGGACATGACACTAACAACTGTTGGATATTGAAAAACAAGATTCAAGATATGATTGAAACTGGAGAGATTGAATTTGACCCTCCTGGTACTCCAAATGTGATTACTGCTCCCACGCCCAATCATGAGAAGACTGTTAATGTTGTTGATGAAGTTTCATATGTTTCCTCAGTAGCAGATGTGACTACTCCCCTATCTATTATTAATGATATGATAGCCAGGTTGTAATGAAGGTTGTTTTTATTGTGCCTACAAACCTGATAGCTGCTGGAAGTTGAAGAATGGTATTCAACGCCTCATGGACAATTACACTATAGTGTTTGAGAGGACACCTTATGTGGAAAGTATGGTTGAACATCTAACTCGAGGTACGAAGGTTGAAGATGTGGACATGGTTGATAAAGTGCCAGTGAAAATTACCTCCAAAGGCCCTGTCAAGATCATTTCCAAAGGACCTATCAAGATTACTGCCGAAGGTCTGGTGAAGATTGTTGCTGAAGCTAGAGTGGCTCCCATGATTATTACCACTCCTGGCCCTATTCCGTATACTTCTGATAAAGCTATACCCTGGAATTACAATTCCGATGTTTATATCCATGGTGTTAAGCAGGAACCTTTAGCTGATACTACTGATGATAACCTTGATGTTGATAATATTGCTGGATCTAGTAAGATCACCAGAAGTGGAAGAATTTTCTCTCCTCCGGCTACCTCAAAAAATAGAGTTACTCCAACTACTACCTCCACTTCTGAGCCAAATGTTGATGCTCGGGGCAAAGGTCCTGTGGTTGAATCTGTGCAAGCTGAGGCACCGACTGCTGAGAATCTCTCTAAACATATGGAAGAAGTGTTGAAGATCATTCGCAAGAGTGATTATGATATTGTTGACCAGTTGGGGCATACTCCCTCCAAAATTTCCATGTTATCTTTGTTGATGTGTTCCGAGGCTCATGCTAAAGCCTTGATCAAGTTCTTGAAGACTGCTCATGTGCCAAATGAGATTTCTGTAGATCAATTCGAGAATTGTGTGGCACATTTGACTTATGATAATGGGTTAGGCTTTTCTGATGCTGACTTGACTCCTGCCAAGAGAAACCATAACAGAGCTTTGCATATCTCCATTGAATGTAGGGGCACTACCTTGTCTCATGTGTTGATAGACAATGGCTCTTCATTGAATGTACTTCCCAAAGAGGTTCTGAACAAGCTTAGTCCTGAAGATGTTGTGTTAAGACCAAGTAATATAGTGGTGAGGGACTTTGATGGTTCAAGAAGAGTGGTGCATGGAGAAATAGATCTCCCGATCAAAGTAGGCTCTCAAGTCTTCAATTCAACCTTCTATGTAATGGATATTCATCCTGCGTACTCCTGTTTGCTTGGGCGCCCTTGGATCCACGGGGCAGGTGCTGTGACCTCCACTCTACATCAAAAATTGAGATATCCAGTGAAGGGAAAGATCGTCACTGTTTATGGGGAGGAAGAATATATGGTCAGTCATGTGAATACATATAAGTATGTTGAAGTGGAAGGTGAATATGTTGAGACTCCTTGTCACACATTTGAAGTAGTTCCTTGGGTTGTTCCTGCTACTGAAGCTCCTCCTGTTGTTAAAAGAGTTCCTGTGGTTACCAGAGTACCTCCTACAATGGCCTCCCTCAAAGATGCTAGAGTTGTGGTTGAAGAAGGTGGTTGTACTATTTGGGGTCAGCTTTCTGATATCCCTTACAAGTCTGACAAGTTTGGTTTGGGTTTCACTGCAGAGTCCCAGAAGGCTGTTCGTCGTGCTCGTGCTGTTCGTATCACCAATCAAGGGATCGTAAGAAATCAAATCAATGTTGTGGGTGACTATCATGAAGACTATAACCTGGATGACTAGATCTTTCCTACCTTGGGTGATGGGCTCAACAACTAGAAGACCGAAGACGTTATTCCTATCTCCTTTAGTCAGGAGTAAATACTATTATTGTGTTTTTATTTTAAGTTTGTAATTTTGAACAATTATACTTTTAAGCCTTGTGTCTTGCCTTGGGCACAATGGTATGCTTGTTACGGGATGTCATTTCATTTGCATACCTCATTCAATAAAAATCAATGGAAGTTTCGTTTTCGTAAATATTGCGCTCCTTGTCTTTTATTTTTATTTTTCTTTTATCAGCTATGTGTTCTTACACACACCCACATCACTAAAATGCAGATGCTCATCCACTCTGGATCATGTTGATAACAGTTCTACTATTGCCAATTATAATTTCGAGAATCCGATCTATCAAGCTGAATATGGAAAGGAGGAAGATTGTGAGGTACCTGTAGAGCTTGCTAGGTTATTACAACATGAAGACAAAGCTATACAGCCACATGAAGAGCCAATCGAAGTTGTGAATCTTGGAATTGAAGAAAACAGGAAAGAGGTCAAGATAGGGGCTGAACTAGAAGATGGTGTTAAGAGCAGACTAATTCAGATGTTACGTGATTATGTGGAAATCTTTGCTTGGTCCTATGAAGATATTCCAGGATTAAATACATACATTGTGGTTCACCGTTTACCAGTAAAAGAAGATTGTCGTCCAAAGAAGCAAAAGGTTCGTCGCATGCGTCCTGAAATGTCAGAAAAGATTAAAGCAGAGGTGATGAAACAGTTTGATGCGGGGTTCTTAGCTGTGACTTCCTATCCTCAATGGGTTGAAAATGTGGTACCGGTACCTAAGAAAGATGGTAAGGTACGTATGTGTGTAGATTACAGGGATTTGAACAAGGACAGCCCAAAAGATGACTTTCCACTTCCACATATTGATGTTTTGGTAGACAACACTGCTCAGCACAAGGTATTCTCTTTTATGGATGGTTTCTCTGGTTACAATCAAATCAAGATGGCACCTGAAGATATGGAGAAGACTACATTTGTTACACAGTGGGGCACCTTCTGTTATAAAGTGATGCCATTTGGTTTGAAGAACGTCGGGGCAACATATCAGCGTGATATGGTGGCTTTGTTTCACGATATGATTCATCATGAGATAGAATTACATTGCAAGATTTATTTCCCAGTTAACTGCTACCTGTGAGCCAATCTTCAAGTTGTTGAAGAAAGATCAGGTGATGGAATGGAATGATGAATGCCAGACAGCTTTTGATGAAATCAAGAGATATCTTCTAGAACCTCCAATCTTGATGCCACCAGTTGATGGAAGACCTTTGATTATGTACTTAACAATGTTAGACAACTCAATGGGGTGTGTGTTGGGGCAACATGACGAGTCTGGTTGAAAAGAGCAGGCAATATACTACCTTGGCAAAAAGTATACCGATTGTGAAACAAGATACTCACTGCTCGAGAAAACTTGCTGCGCTTTGGCATGGGCTGCTCGCCAACTAAGATAGTATATGTTGACTCATACTACCTTGTTGATTTCAAAGATGGATCCAATCAAGTACATATTCGAGAAACCTGCTCTCTCCGGACGAATAGCGAGATGGCAAATGATCTTAACGGAATATGATATACAGTACACTACTCAGAAGGCCATTAAAGGAAGTGTTGTAGCTGATCATTTGGCTCATCAAGCAGTGGATGATTATCAGTCAATGAGTTTTGAGTTCCCGAATGAAGACATTATGATTATTACCAAAGAACCTGGACAATATGACGGACCTGAACAAGGATCCCGATGGACTATGGTTTTTGATGGAGCTTCTAATGCACTTGGTAATGGTGTTGGTATTGTGATCATTTCCCCTGAAGGCTGTCATACCCCAATTACTGCAAGACTTTGTTTCTATTGTACAAATAACATGGCTGAGTATGAGGCATGTATCCTAGGCATCAAAGTTGCCATTGATATGAAAATTCAGTTCCTGGACGTATATGGAGATTCAGCCCTGGTAGTGAGTCAGATTAAAGGATATTGGGATACCAAGCATGAAAATCTTATTCCTTACAGAGAGCATGTTTTGTCTTTGATCCCATATTTTGAAGAGATTACTTTTGAACACATTCCACGAGGGGAAAATCAGTTGGCGGATGCATTAGCCACCATGGCATCTATGTTTGAGATTAGTTGGGATGATGAAGCTCCCAAGAATACTATTGATAGATTTGAGAAGCCTGCATACTGCAATGAGATTGATACTGAAGAAGCAGAGGGGAAGCCTTGGTTCTATAAAGTGAAAAGATACCTTGAATCTCAGGAGTTCCCTGAAGGGGCATCTGTCAAAGATAAAAAGTTTCTAAGGAGGTTTTCTGCTAAGTTCTTCTTGAGTAATGGAATTTTGTACAAGCGCAATAATGATTCAACCTTGCTTCGTTGTGTGGATAAGAAGGAAGCAATAGAGATTATGGAAGACATGCATGATGGGATCTTTGGCACTCATTCTAGTGGTCATACCATGGCAAAGAAGATACTGAGAGCAGGTTACTATTGGTCTACTATGGAAGCTGACTGCTATCAACATTCCAGAACATGTCACAAGTGTCAAATCTATGCTGATAAAGTACATATACCTCCATCACCATTGAATGTGTTGACTTCTCCTTGGCCTTTTACCATGTGGGGTATTGATATGATTGGTGAGATCAAACCTACTGCTTCTAATGGGCATCGTTTCATCCTGGTTGTTATTGATTACTTTACAAAGTGGGTGGAGGCAGCTTCGTTTGCATCTGTTACTAAGAATGTGGTGGCTCGATTCATTAAGAATAATCTCATATGTAGGTATGGAATCCCTGAGAGGATTATCACAGATAATGGATCTAATCTGAATAATACCATGATTACGGATCTCTGCACGCAGTTCAAGATTATGCATCACAACTCTTCTCCGTATCGTCCGAAGATGATTGGGGCAGTAGAAGCTGCTAATAAAAACATCAAGAAGATTCTACAGAAGATGACTATCACTTATAAAGATTGGCACGAGATGTTACCATTTGCTGTTCATGGTTATCGTACTACAATACGTACTTCAACAGGGGCAACCCCATTCTCCTTAGTCTATGGTATGGAAGCAGTTCTGCCCATTGAAGTTCAGATCCCCTCCTTAAGGATCATGAAGGATGCAGGCTTGGATGAAGATGAGTGGATTCAGACTCGACTTGACCAGATAAATTTGATTGATGAGAAGAGGTTGGCAGCTGTTTGTCATGGTCAGATGTACCAGAAACGGATGATCAAGGCTTTCAATAAGAAGGTTAAGCCAAAGGTATATCAGGCTGGTGAGTTGGTAATCAAGCGTATCATACTACCACAGGGTGATCCTAGGGGAAAGTGGAATCCTACTTATGAAGGACCATTTGTGGTCAAAAGAGTATTCTCAGGAGGTGCCATGATGCTTACTACTATGGATGGTGAAGACTTCCCACAGCCTGTAAACACAGACATAGTTAAAAAATACTACGCATAAAAAGAGACTCGCTAGGTTGACTGGCCTAGGCAAAAATAAGGGCATCCCGGCGAACCAAAAGGGTTCGGGAAAAAATTAGGGATATATATATAAAAAAATGTACACCCGACAAGTCGAAAACCTGAAAAGGCGGCTTGGGCAAAAAAGGGTATCCCGGTGGATTGAAAACCTGAAAAGGCAATCCAGGCAAAAGTTAGGGATTAAAGCATATGACTATGTCTCGTTTGGATCACTCATATAGCCCCAGTCAGTTGTGTTACTTAACCCAAGCTCGAACAGATAAAGCTCAATCCAATCGTTCCCGTCTCAACAGCAGACGATGAGATACTTGAAGATAATGGCAATAGTAGAATTGAAACTCAATAGGATCATTTTTCACATAGTTGTTTTCTTTGTTTTGTAAAAAAATTTACGACGAATTCCTCTTACTAGGATTTCTGTCTCCTTGTACAAACTTTGCCTATGTATAGGTCACTTTGTAATATAAATAAAATTTCATCTTTGAATCCAGATTTACTTTTACCCTATTTACATAAGCGAGAACGTCCATTGGTTGTGTTTGAATGTATGTATGTTTTTGAATATGATTGATGTTTACCAGAAATTCATGAAATGCAGTAATAGTATTTACTAAGGACGAACGAGGATAGTAGTTCAACGAAGCTTCGTCGGTTCATCCCCACAAGACAACTATAAATCCCCAGTAGAACAAATCTATCTTTATAGATACTTCAAGTTACGTCTCCCCTTGAATTTATGTCCATCTCTTTTATACTCAGTCAGGATACTTAGGAACTTATTCCTTCAATAGAAGTTCGATGAACAAAGACGGGAGGTTATAAATACTACACTATCAAACAAGACGGGAACGAGTTCCTCATATTCTTCAGCAACGAGCCGAGATTTATTTTCCCTAGCCAGCAGTTGTTATACAAAAATATCCAGATGCTTCAGGCTGCATGATTCATACATACATCATTTACATCATATTCATAATACATTTACTTAGATGCACCACGCCATGCATGCATACATATTGCATAAACTAACCTTTTCCTTGCAGGATGGTTATATGCAGATAAAACAACATCAGCAATCCACAACAGGTCAGAAAAGATTTGTACATTACTCAAGATGTCCTTGGATATTAGGCAAACGGTCTGTACAAATATCCATTCCCTAGTCCAGGATATTTTCAAAATATACTCTTTTGTCCTCGGATAGTAGGAAAACGGTCTGTACAAAGATCCATTTCCTAGTCCAAGATATTTTCAGGAGATTTAATCCTGACACTCTTTTGTCCTCGGATAGTAGGCAAACGGTCTGTACAAAGATCCATTCCCTAGTCCAGGATATTTTCGGGAGATTTGATCCTGACACTCTACTTATTCTTGGATAATAGGAAAACGGTCTGTACAAAGATCCATTCCCTAGTACAGGATGTTTTCAGAAGATTTAATCTCTTTTGTCCTCGGATAGTAGGCAAACGGTCGGTACAAAGATCCATTCCCTAGTCCAGGATGTTTTCAGAAGATTTAATCTATTTGTTCTTGGATAGTAGGCAAACGGTGTGTACAAAGATCCATTCCCTAGTCCAGGATGTTTTCAGAAGATTTAATCTATTTGTTCTTGGATAGTAGGCAAACGGTCTGTACAAAGATCCATTCCCTAGTTCAAGATATTTTCAGAAGAATTAATCCTGATATTCTTTTTTCCCTGGAGAGTAGGCAAACGGTCTATACGAAGATCTATTCCCTAATCCAGGATATTTCCAGAAGAGATAATCGTCACAAAAATTTATTTCTACTGGTCTATTCAACAATTCAAATCATAAACGATTCAGAGACGGCCTATGCGAAGACCTAGTACTGATATCCAGTATCAACATCAAAATATTATCACCTCCTGATATTATGAATGGCATCTATAAGCCCATTTCCAGTTCTTCCAAGTGGCATCTTCAAGCCCACTCAGGCATATACAATTAGTCATCAGCTTTACTTCACGCAACGACGAGTGCAAATTTTTGGGCTTTTGTGTTCAATCCCCTTAAACCTTCCAGGTCACAACTGGCACATATACCAATCTAACCCCTCAGGTTTCAGAAAATTGAACAGGGGCAGCTGTTGCACCCCAAAATTCGCCCTCCCCAAGACAAGACATTGTGTGCTAAGAGGTTCACAAGGTTCACAAGACAAGACATTGTGTACCAAGAGGTTCACAAGTTTCACAAGGTTCACAAGGTTCACAATACATCTCATGAGGTTCACAAGGTTCACAATTAGTCAGAAAATTTGACAATTCCCTCAGACAATGCATCCTCCTAAGCAATGCATCTTAAACTAGGGTTTTGACTTTCATCAGGCTAAATAGACTTCCAAGACTTCAAGTGAGCTTCATAACAGCCTATATGTGTACAAGAATCCCCATGTCGAGTTTCAAGACTTTCCCAAAAGATTTGCTCAGTCAGATGATCAGATAGGTTAAAATCAGTCAAGGCAGTTAAAAAGTCAAACTGAGGTCAACTGTGGTCAAACCAAAGTCAAACTTCATGATATTTTGCCAACATCAAGTATATGAAGTAAAATTCATCATTTGATCAAGGGTTGATCATGATTCATCAAGGAGATTTCAGATCATCAAGAATCAGGAGTTCCTAAATTAGGGTTTTCATAGGAAAAGTCAACTGAACTTTGACCAGCCATAACTTTCACATGCTTCATCAAATTTTTTCCATCCAAAGCTCATTTTTAAGGAAATTGAATTCTCTACAACTTTGTGTCTCACAAGCCAAGCCCAAAAATGCCTCATTTGGAAGATATGAGCTAAGACATTATAGGTCCTTTTAAAAGTCAACAAAAAGTCAACAACTTCCTAAGAGCATAATTTGAAAATGGTAAAAGATATGGACATGAGACCAAAGAGGTTGGTTAGAGGACTCTCTAAGATTTATAAAATGTCCAAGAAATCCTTAATAGAATTAAAATTGAAGGATTTGTTCCCTTGCAAAGTTGGGAAATTTTTGGGAAGTTTATGAAGCAAATGAGGCCTTAAAACCAATTTTTGCTAAATGAGCCCACCATTGCCACCCAATCTTTATAATATCACCAAGCACGACCCAACCCATACCTTTTCTGATTTTTACATTTTATTTAATATTTATTTGAATTTTATTCATTAAAATACAAATTAAATTAAAATAAAATATGAAAATCATATATTTGGAAGAGATTGTGATTCTAGAAGGTCATAAACACCATTCAAGACTAATTGTTCACATCCAAATTCGTGCTAGACCAAGATAGTAAGAATATATTTCTTCATAATCAAGCAATCAATTTTCATGATACAAAGCCCATTCTTTTTGACCTAATTACATCCTTATATATACATGAGCACACTGCAAGCACAAGGGGACGAATTGGCAGCCTCAAGAACCATTCTCAAACTTCAAAGTTCATCAAAAAAATTCAAATTCGGATTTTAGTTTGGAGGCTTCTTACAAACAATTTTAAGGTTGCAAATCACTTATGGACAATCATTGAATGAGTTTGCACGTTCATAGCATCAAAAATCCTCACATACTCAATAACCGAATTCATGTTCATGTCATATTTGCAATTTTTCGGTTTCATGAGTTTACTTGTTTTTAATTGATTTTGATTGTCTAACCTTGCTTGTTTCATTGTGTAGATGTTAAGAATTGGCAGAATTTTTGGACAAACAAGAAGTGTTGAACTTAGTTCAGGATGTCACACCAGATGTTGTGAAATTGTCAAACAAAGTATAAGTTAATGAATTAAGTCAAGACATCAGGATGTCACACCAGATGTTGTAACATCGTAAACCTACTACCAAACTTAAATGATGCATAACAGAAGTAAGTAAATTCAGGAGAATTTATCTGGAATAAATTGTGAATAGATAAACACTCCAAGGCGCATCATTAGGGAGCTTAGTTATCTGACTTCAGTGAAACAGAATAACTAACTCACCTTGAATCAAGGAGGTAACAAACTAACTAACCCTAATTCTCCTTGATGACAGTGGGATTTATCAGGACTGGATAATGTACAAAAAGCCCAAAAACCAAGCATCTATTTAAGGAACAGAAACTCTCAGAATAGAGTACGAAATTAAGAAGACTGTAAAGGGTGTTTGTGTTTAATAGCAGGTTTTTATTGTTTGTCACTTTATGAGCTTTTAAGCAAAAAAGTGAATTGTGTCTTGATTGAAACTTTTAAGTAAGATCAAGCTGTTGTGTTTGAAGTGTGACTTCAAGTTTATTAAACATTGTAAAATATCACTGTGTGATTGAGGGGGAGTGAGTAGGGACTCATATCTAAGTTGTGTCTTAGGTAGAAATTGCCTTGGGTAGATATTAAGTGAAGGATTAAACTGGTTGGTTTAATTCCAGAATTAATATTACTTATATTGGATTTCCTTCCTGGCTTGGTAGCCCCCAGATGTAAGTGTGGAGATACACTGAACTGGGTTAACAATTTTCTGTGTTATTTAATTTACCTGCACTTTAAGTTTTGTTTAAGTCTTCAAGTGTTTAAACATCTGATTCGACATCACGTACCTGATCCCATAATTTCAATTGGCATCAGAGCAGGCACCCTGCCTGTTTAATTGGGTGAGATCTAGGGACTGCAAATTTTGGGAACATGGACAGAGATGTAGGATCTGTGAATAGACCACCTATATTGGATGGATCCAACTATGACTACTGGAAGCCAAGAATGGTAGCATTCTTAAAATCTCTTGATAGCAGGGCTTGGAAAGCAGTCAACAAAGGATGGGAGCACCCTGTCCAAGACAACAAGGATGGGGCAAAAGTGTTGAAGCCTGAAGAAGAGTGGAGCAAGGAGGAAGAAGATTCAGCACTTGGAAACTCCAAAGCCTTAAATGCCTTATTCAATGGAATTGACAGGAACATATTTAGACTTGTGCATCACTGTGAGCTGGCCAAGGATGTTTGGGACACTCTCAAAACCACTCATGAAGGCACATCAAAGGTGAAGATGTCAAGACTTCAACTTCTCACCACCAAGTTTGAAAACTTGAGGATGAAGGAAGATGAGACCATTCATGAGTTTTACATGAACATCCTTGAAATTTCTAATACTTCTGGTGCTTTGGGAGAGAAGATGAGTGATGAAAAGTTGGTAAGAAAGATTCTCAGATCACTGCCAAAAAGATTTGACATGAAGGTTACTGCAATAGAAGAAGCTCGGGACATCTGCACAATGAAGGTTGAAGAACGCATTGGTTCCCTTCAAACCTTTGAGATGGGAATGAATGATACAATTGTGAAGAAAAACAAAAGCATAGCCCTGATCTCAAACACTGATAAAGAAGAAGAAAGTCATGAAGCAGACTCTGAGGACAACTTATCAGAAACAATTTCTATGCTTGGAAGACAATTCAACAAAATTCTCAAAAGAATGGAAAACAAGTCCAGACCAAGTGGAAGAAACTCAAAACCTTCTGAGAATAAAAGACCTTATGATTCTAATAGAAGGTCAAATTATGATGAGAAGACCAACCAAGGAAAAGGGATTCAATGTCATGGATGTGAAGGATATGGACACATCAGAAGTGAATGTCCAACATATCTAAAGAAGCAAAAGAAAGGTCTCTCTGTAACCTGGTCAGATGAAGACTCAGGATGTGAGTTAGAAGAAGAATCTGCAAAGAACATCACCTCTCTAGATGGAGTATGTGAAACTGAAGGGGGATCCAATGATGAGGAGCTGACATTTGAAGAGCTTGAAGAATCTTACAGGATGTTGTGTAAAAGGAGCATTGAAGTATGCATGGAGAATATACAGCAGAAGAATCAGATTGAGGAATTAAAGGCTGAAAAGACAAGTAATCTAGAGATCATTGACACTTTGAAAAGTGAAGTAAGCCTACTCAACTCCAAAATGGAGCATATGTCCAAATCTGTCAGAATGTTGAACAGTAGCTCAAACACACTGGATGTCATTCTCAACAACAACAAGCACTCAGGGGATAGGACTGGACTTGGATTTAATAAAGCTCAAAAGTTTGAGGCTAGCACCAGCCAAACAACTCCAAATCCCATGAAGTCACATAAGATGTCCAAGCAGATGTCTCAGCATCATGACAAGAACGTGATGAAAAAGAAATATCAAAGATGGAGATGCCATCATTGTGGAAGGTTTGGTCACATCAAACCTTTTTTCTACAAGCTGCATGGACATCCAAATCAGAGGTCACCAAGAAAGTGCTGCATGGACATCCAAATCAGAGGTCTCAGCAACACCCTAAGAAGAAGATAGAGGTCATCAAGAATGTGTGGGTACCTAAAGCTAGTCTTCATGCTGATCAAAAGCTACAAATACATGCCCAAGAACAAGTTCAATAGAAAACCTTGGAACTATAAAGATGGACACTACAGGCACAAATGGTCCAAGAAGGTTATTGCCTATATAGCTCATACATCTCTCAGAGTATCTGCTAAGGAAGACTGGTACTTTGACAGTGGCTGCTCAAGGCATATGATTGGACTTAAGAATCTGCTGGTATGATATGGGGTTAGGGTTCCTTTGAGTTCATTTGCAATTTTTTATCTGATGATTTGCTTCTGTTTTTGACTTTTGCATCTCATATTGTCATAAAACCCTAATTTCTCATGTTCATTTGCATTCATCTTGCATATGCATCCATTCATGAACTTGCCATGACATTTCTTGCATTTATATGACATCTTAGACATCTTAAGACATATTAGAATCATGTTTGATCATTTCTTAATACATTTTCCATGATGTGAATCCATTTCATTCCATGAACTTTCATGTGTTTTCATACTTCAAAACATGCATCCTTTGAATTCCATCCCTTGTTTGAACATTCATAACACTTGACATGTCTTTACATCATCTCATAGCATCAGTTGCATCATGTTTATGCTTCTGGTTTTGGTTTTACCTTTGCATACATTTCATTTTCATATCATTTCTTTCCTTTATGCTAACCTTTTCAGGTGGTAAGTAATTTGAAAAGTGAATTTGCCTTCACTTCTCATTTCTCTTCTCATCTCTCTTATGCATCATTGCTGCATATTTTTCTTTGACTTAGAGTCAGGTTGCTCATTCATATTCATCCTTCACTTTCTTTCTCCAAGTTACTTATCTTCTTCAGTGAAGTAAGTAACTTGTTTCTTCTGTTTCTCCTCCTTTCATCTGCTTCTTCCATTAGTGGCTTCTCTGAAGATCTCTTGCAAGCCTTACAAACCATAGGAACATCCAAGCATGACAATAATTAGGGTTGTAAATAGTTACCCTTTAGCTTTTACCTTTGAGTCTTCTTTGTGTCTCTCTTCTCACCTCATAATTAGAGACTAAACCTTTAAGGTTTTAGGACTTTGTGATTAGGGTTATGCTTGTATCCTTCTCTTAGGATGGAGTGTATAACTTTAATCCTAAGTGTTAAACCCTTAATTTGTTTAAACCTCTTAATTAATCAATCTTAATAATCACTAAGACTATAGCTTGTAACTTGGGCCTTGCATTAGGGTTCTAATTCTTCCTTAATTGGTTAAGAAGGACTAACCCTGGTGTTAATGGACAAGTCCCCCTCAAGTTGTCTTACAAACCATAAAACTCATTTCTTAATCTCACTCTTAATTAAAATCCACTTCAATAAAGGCTTTGTTTTGTCATGAGGTTAATCCCGAATCATGGATTAAGTTGAGGTATCTTCCTCAGCTTAAGTATGCTCATCTATTATCCTTCTATTAGGATGGTGTAATGAGTCCACTAAATCCTTGACTATGGCTTAAACTCATTACTTAACACTAAACAAAAACTCAAAAACATCTAAATAATCACAAGTAGGTTAATGATCTTAATCCTACATCATCATGGTAATTAAGTTTGAGGTGTTTACCTCATACTTAAGGTATTCTCATTATCCCTAATCAAAGGGAGGATATGATGAGTTTACTAACCCTTGGTTTAGGATTAAGCTCATTAATTTATGCAAACACAAAAAAGCAATAAAAGATTGAAAACACAAAAACAAATAATAATCGTCTCCTTCGGGATTCTTTTCTCATCATCTTCACTCACAAACGAGAACTTGCTTCTTCTGTCTAATGCAAGACAATTAGCACCTGAGCCAGACAGGTCATACACTTGAGCATAGTCAAGCAAGCAGTTCACAAGTCAATTTATCTTTCAGGCTCTTTGAGTCGAACTACAGTTTCTGACTTCCTCATTGCACGAGAGGATACGTAGGCATAACTTAATTGTTATCGAACAAAAGTCTCTGAGTCTTCCCCCCTCTTTCAGCATTTTCCTTTAAGCCTCATTCCTGAGCACCTCACTTCACTTTCTTGCACTGACACTTGTATATTCTTTTCCAGCTTTTGCACATAGAAAACACATACGCTACCCCTTTAAACACAAACTTTCAAGCGTGGATCCCGTCGAGTATGACGGACAATCTGGGTGCTAATACCTTCCCAGGTTGTAAATAACCCCCTTTCTCAGTTTCTCTGGTTCGTGGCCGTCTTATCCATCTTTTTCCAGGTTTATGCAGCATTACCTTTCCTTAGGGATAAAAATGCCTAGCTGGAGACTCTATTCACTTCATCTTCATTTCTCCTTTCGCCGACCGTTCGCGCTTGTACCAGGATGCAAATCTTCCGGAGCGACAACTTCTTTCGAAGAGTAATAATCTTTGTTTTTTTGTCTTTCCTGTACTCAAGCACTATGTCTTGCCCGAGGCATAGTAGCTTTTTGTAAGGGTTCTTTTGTTCCTAACACAATTCATAATCATAAATAAAGCTGACGTTTCACATTCATCCATGTTGTTCTTTGCCTTTCATTTTTTTGCTTTTGTTTTTCAAAAAGAAAGGAAAGTTTTAAAATGGCAATGTTTCTCATTTTCTCAAGCTTTTTCTAAAGCCTGGCATGAATCACCATTCATGCAGGTGCTCGTCACTGGATCTTATTAATGACGACCCTGTTATGGCTGGGTATGACTTTGACAATCCAATTTATCAAGCCGACGAGGAAGAGGATTGCGAACTACCTGAAGAATTGGCTAGACTGCTTAAACATGAGGAGAAGATGATTCATCCGCATGAAGAGGTCGTCGAAATGATAACCTGGGTACCGAAGAAGACAAGAAAGAAGTTAAGATTGGGGCGGCATTAGAAGAATCTATCAAGACTCGTCTAATTGCCATGCTTCGAGAGTATGTTGATTTCTTTGCATGGTCTTACCAGGATATGCCTTGTTTAGACACTGACATTGTGGTACACAAGTTTCCTCTGAAAGAAGACTGCTCGCCAGTGAAGCAAAAGTTGAGACGCACACGCCCTGATATGGCAATCAAGATAAAAGACGAAGTATAGAAGCAATTTGATGCTGGTTTCTTGGTAGTGACTAGTTACCCTGCGTGGGTTGCCAATATTGTGTCGGTCCCAAAAAAGACGGTAAGGTCAGGATGTGTGTAGACTACAGGGATTTGAACAAGGCCATCCCTAAAGATGATTTCCCTCTGCCTCACATAGATGTGCTTGTTGATAATACTGCTCAGTTTTCTGTGTTCTCTTTCATGGACGAGTTTTCAGGTTATAACCAGATTAAGATATCTCCCAATGATATGGAAAAGACAACTTTCATCATGCCTTGGGGCACTTTCTGTTACAAGGTCATGCCGTTTGGTCTGAAGAATGCTGAGGACACTTACCAATGGGCGATGGTGACACTATTTCACGACATGATTCATCATGAAATTGAGGTGTATGTCGATGATATGATAGCAAAATCCCAAACAGAAGAGAGCATTTGGTCAATCTAGCAAAGTTGTTTGACAGACTCCGGAAGTTCAGATTGAGGTTGAATCCGAATAAGTTCACCTTCGGGGTCCGTTCCGGCAAGCTACTTGGCTTCATTGTTAGTGAGCGGGGAGTTGAGGTTGATGCAGCCAAAGTAAAAGCCATCCAAGAGATGCTTGAGCCAAATACTGAAAAGCAAGTGCATGGTTTCTTAGGGAGACTAAATTACATTTCACGGTTTATCTCTCACCTAACGGCCATGTGTGAGCCCGTCTTTAAGCTTCTGAGGAATAATCAGGCAATTAAGTGGAATGAAGACTGTCAGCAAGCTTTTGACCGAATCAAATAATACCTGCTAGAACCTCCAATTCTCATGCCTCCTGTACCAGGGAGACCTTTGATCATGTATCTTACTATGCTCGAAGGATCAATGGGATGTGTGTTGGGTCAGCAGGATGAGTTTGTTCGAAAAGAGCACGCCATTTATTACCTTAGCAAAACGTTTACCGATTGTGAGACACGCTACTCACTACTTGAGAAAACTTGTTGCGCTTTGGCATGGGCTGCTCGCCGACTAAGACAATACATTCTAACTCACACAACTCTCTTAATTTCCAAGATGGATCCTGTGAAATACATTTTCGAGAAGCCGGCTCTGACAGGAAGGGTAACCCGATGGTAGATGATATTAACAGAGTATGATATCCATTACACTTTTCAAAAAGCAATCAAAGGAAGTGTATTGTCGAAATATTTGGCTCAGTAGCAAATTTATGATTATCAACCCATGAAATTCGAGTTTCCGGATGAGGACATCATGTTCCTCAAGTTGAAAGACTGTGAAGAACCACTTCCGGAGGAGGGGCCAGATCCTGAATCCAAATAGAAGTTGATGTTTGACGGAGCTGTGAACACGAACGGAAGTGGAGTAGGTGCTGTTATCATCTCACCAGAAGGGATCCATAAACCTTTAGCTTCTCGGTTGACCTTCTAATGCACTAACGATGAGGCAGAGTATGAAGCTTGCATTGTGGGGGTTGAAGAGGCAATCAACTTGCTAGTCAAGAACCTCGAGATCTTTGGAGATTCCGCTCTGGTGGTGAACCAAGTCAGTGGCAATTGGTTAGTTCATTAACCTCACTTGGTTCCTTACCAGGATTATGTCAGGAGGCTGTTAACTTTCTTTACCAAGGTCAAGTTGAATTATATTCCTCGAGATGAAAACCAGTTCGCCGATGCTCTAGCAACTTTGTCGTCTATGATTAAAGTTTGTCAAGAGAATTTCATGCCTCGAATCATGGTCTCCCATCTTGAAAGACCTGCATATGTATTTACAGTTGACAGTGGTGAAAATAACAAACCTTGGTATCATGATATCAAGCAATTTTTGAAGGCTCAAGAATTCCCAGCTGGGGCATCCAGTAAAGACAAGAAAACTCTCAGAAGACTAGTAGGTGGTTTCTTATTGAATCAAGATGGTGTGCTATACAAGCGAAACTTCGACATGGTTCTGCTCAGATGTTTGGATAGACACGAAACAACCCTGTTGATGCAAGAGGTTCATGAAGGCTCCTTTGGTACCCATGCTGGAGGACATGCTATGGCTAAGAAATTGTTGAGATCAGGATATTATTGGATCACCATGGAATCCGATTGCTGTAAATACTCCCGTAAATGTCACAAGTGTCAGGTTTATGATGATAAGGTCCATGTGCCTCCGAATCCATTGAGTGTTATATCTTCACCATGGCCGTTTTCCATGTGGGCATTGATATGGTTGGCAAGATCGAGCCGACTACTTCCAACGGTCACCGATTCATCCTGGTTGCTATAGACTACTTCACGAAGTGGGTCGAAGCGGCATCTTATGCCAATGTTACTAAACAAGTGGTAGCCCGGTTCATTAAAAGAGACATCATTTGCCGGTATGGAATTCACGAAAGAATCATTACTAATAATGATTCTAATCTCAACAACAAGATGATGGCTTACTTGTGTCGGGATTTCAAAATTGAACATCAAAACTCTTCTCTATATCGCCCGAAGATGAACAGCGTCGTCGAGGCGGCCAACAAGAACATCAAATATCATGCAGAAGATGATTGTAATATACAAAGACTGGCATGAGATGCTACCATTTGCGTTGCATGGGTACAAAACGTCAATGCGTACCTCAACAGGGGCAACCCCGTTCTCACTGGTGTATGGTATGGAGGCAGTCCTACCAATTGAAGTGGAAATCCCCTCGTTGAGGTTAATGATGGACATTAAGCTAGATGAAGCTAAGTGGCTCCGATCTTGATATAATCAATTGAGCCTCATTGAAGAAAAACGTCTAGCAACTGTATGCCATGGGTAGTTGTATCAGCGACGGATGAAGCAGGCTTTTGACAAGAAGGTACGACCACAAAGGTACATACCAGGTGACCTGGTGCTGAAAAGGATTCTTCCTCCTCTTAACGATCATAGGGGCAAATGGTCACCTAATTATGAAGGACCGTTCGTGGTTAAAAAAGTTTTCTCAGGTGGAGCCTTGATGCTGACGACCATGGATGGAGAAGACTTCCAGTACCCTGTCAACGCAGACACAGTAAGAAAATACTTCGTATAAAAAAGGACCCGCTGGATAAAAAAGTAATAATGATCCAGGAAAAAATGGACATCCCGGTGAGCCAAAAACAGAATAAAAGGCTTGGGAAAAAATTTGCGAAATCTTGAAAAAAATGTAAACCTGCTGAGTTGAAAAGCCACATCAGACAGCTCAGGCAAAAAAGGGTATCCAGGTGGATTGAAAACCCGAAAGGGCGATCCACGCAAAAGAGGGACTAATACGAACGACTGCGATCTGCGAAATTCGTAACCTATCTGCAACTGAGGTTATTCTAAGGGTTGAAGACAAGTTCAATTACCTTTCTCAAGGGGTAGAGCGAGAGGATCGTCTTGAAGATATATGAGTCATAACCGGGTTGAAACTTGATGAGATCCACTTCTTACATTGCCAATATGATAGTTTGTTTTACTTTTTGGCTATTTCCTCTTTCCAGGGAATTGCTTCCTTTGTACTGCCTATTCATGGCCATTTTCCTGAATCAATAAAAAAATCAATTTCGGTCAACTTGTGACTATTCTCTTCTGGCTTTTGTTTTTCATCTAACATTGATTGATTGCGAAAACGTCTAGCGAATTGTGATTTACATTGTGTTGTGAACATTTGAATGCTTTCTAACTCATGCAGGAGGACCAAAACATTTGATACAACTCTGAAAGGGTGTTAAGATGCCCAGATAATGATTCACGCTATGAGCCTGGGATATACAGGTCCGAAACTAACTCTCCATGTTGCAGGCACTATTGTCGTACCCCGAAAAATACGACCTCACGCGATCCGAAAGGACAGGAGCCTCGCGTCGGACAGACTGAAGAGTCACCACCTAATTTTATTTATTCCCGGAGAGGGAAAGGGAAGATATAGATACAACCCGGGAAGAGAAGGATGAGGACAAAGATCAACGGAACCATTGCCTGGGTTCGGGAGTCGGTTATGCAGGGGGAAGGTATTAGCACCCTGTAAACACCCCAAATTTGCCCTCACTCATTCACACCATGGCTTGTGATCATTTCATATTCATAAACACAATCATACCATCTCATATCTCATTTTTGTTCCACTGCATTGCTTCAAAGTCATCTGCATCTAGGGTTTGTGATCTGAGCAATCCAGGAGCTTCTTGAGCCACTCCAAAGGTCAACAATCACTTAAAAGGGGTCCATGTGTGTTCTTATATCATATTACATCCCCTCAAAGTCAAAAATTCCAAAGAATCACAAGAACTGGGATTGGTATGGATGCAGAGCCAAGTTTGACTGCACAGTTGACCTAAAATTAGGGTTTTGGTTTCAGAGGCCATAACTCCAAATTTTTTGGTCATTCTTGTTTCCATTGGTCTCTATATGGTATAAGGAGTATGCATATCAATTTTCATGAAGAAATTCCATGGGGAAGTCATCTGATCAAGAGTTGACTTTTCAGACAAGTCAGTGCAAAATCAGGGCATCTGAGGCCCCCAATGACCCAACCAAGGGGTGATCTTCATCATTTTGAGTGTATATGATCTTTATTTGATCATGAAAGAAGGTTGAAGTTCACAAAATTCAAGAATTACAAGTTTTTGCAAAGTTGACTTTTTAGGGCATGGTTGACTTTTAAGGAATATGTCATTTTATGCCACTTTTCAAGCCTTACTTTTTGATCCAAAAATGCTTCAAATGGAAAAACTTTGGTCATGAAAGTTGTAGATTAGATCTTTCCCTTTTCAAAAAGTACAAGAACATGATCTAATTCATTGTGGATCAAAAGTTATGGTGTGTCAAAGTTGGCAAAAATCACTAATTTTCAAGTTATGCCTCAAAAGGAAAACTTGCAATTTCATGTACCAAGCATTCTTGTGACTTCTAATTGACATCAAACCATTTAACAAGCATCATGTAAGTCCTAAATTTCAGATTGGACCAAGGTTTTCTCATGTTTTATGGCTTGTGGGACAAGGAAATTTCATGTGAACCAAAAGAGAGCAAGTTGCAAAACCAATGATAACACTTCACCCACTTGGTGCCTAGCCTGCTGAATCACACTAGCCTTTCCCTCATACCATGCTGCGCCAGACAATCCCTTTGTACTTGGCTAGAAGTTGCCCATGCCCTCTCTTACAAGAAGTTGACATATTTGCAAAAGTAGCTACACCTATCACTAAAGCACAGGTCACATCTTCTGACCAATCCCATTTGTTTATACAAACAAAAAGCAAGACATTTCATATAGCCATCAAGCTTGAAACCAGCAAGAGCATCACTTTCCCATTTTCCACCTTTGGAGCAAAAACCTTCGAAACTCAGAAAACAAGCCACCAACTCACAAACACACTTCATAGAACTCATCACCACATCCTCCTGATCATTTCCCTGCCTTCATTCACCCTTGAAACACCACAATAGCCAAACACGATTCTCACCTGAGCTTGAACAGAACCTGTTCAAACTCTCAAACCAGCCAACAAAAATCTTTTCTAAGCATCAAGGGTTCATCAGGAGCACAAGGGGAGTGGATAGCACAAAGGAAAGCATCCAGAAAGCTGTGAACTGAAAGCTTCAAAACTCAGGTAGCTCAAGAACATTTTTTCCAGAAATCCTTTTTTAAGTTCTAAATAGATTCTATATGTTCTCCTGATCATTCTGATGTCATTGGTTTTGAAAATGGTGGAGAGATGAGAGTTTAATCGTGTTCTGAAATTTTTGCCCTAGAAACTGTTTTGATTCGATTCTCTTTGATTTTGAATGATAAATGATGTTTGAGTGAGGGGTTTGAATCGTTTTAAGGTGGGGATGATTTCTGGATAGTTAGTTTTCATTTTCATAGCTTGTAGAGTAATTTAGCATTTGAGCTCGCCGGAGAAGATGACCGGAACCACTGTTCCGGTCATCTGAAAGTCATTAGGGCAAAATTAGGGCTTAATCAGTGTAATTAGCAAGTTTGAATTCTGGCCGTGGGATCTGGCGCCAAGTCAGTGCGCGCGTGTTCCTGTTTGAATCTGGACCATCAGATTGCATGACTTTTCCTTTTTCAGCTTTTAATTCATTTATTTTCATATTTATTTCATTCGTTTTACACAATTTATTAAAAATAGTAAAAATGTTTTAAAAATTATGAAACTTTTTGTCAAGAGTTTCATTAATTTTTAAAACCAAAAAATATTTTTATTTTCATTTTTAGCATTAAAAAAGTATTTTTAAATATTTAAAAGTTTATTTTTAATTGATTAATGAAAATTAATTTATTAAAAGTACTTTTAGGTATTTAAAAATCACCAAAAAATGCATGAAATGTTCTAAGACATTTAGAAACATTGTCCAACCTTCAAACCAAATTTATTTTTTGATCTTGATGCATTTTGAGAATTTTTCATTGATTTAAAATCATTTTTATGCATTAATTTGATCCAAAGTTCCAAAAGTCATTTCTGCCTATTCATGAGGAGTTGGACATTGATTCTTTTTGAATTGCATTGTGTTTAGCATGTAGTTTGTGAGATTAAATGGTCATGATTTGATCTTTCATTTTCCATTTGTTTGATAATTTTCTTTTTTAGGAACCCTAAAACCCTAGAAATCTTAAGAAAACCATAACTTGAAATTGGTTAAGAGTTGAGACCTCTCCTTTGGACGTTGGGTTAGTATAGGATTAGGGGTCCTTTGAGTGGCATTTTCAATTTTTTATCTTAGGGTTTGCTTCTGATTTTGGCTTTTGTCTGATGTATGTTTCATAAACCCTAATTTGGGCTTCCATATGCATCCATCTTGCATTCTCTTGCATCACATGACTTGCCATGACATTTCAAGCATCCATTTGATTCATTTGACATCATAAGACATATTGAAAGCATGTTTGATCATTGCATCTCCCATTTGCCATGTTGTATGTCATGTGCACTTCATAACTTTTCATGTATGTTCTTGCTTCTTAACTTGCTTCATTTGCATTCATGAGCTTGTATGATCATTTCCATGTGCTGCCTCATGTTTGTAGCATCTCATAGCATCATTAGCATCATGTATATGCTTCTGGTTTTGTTTCTCATCATGTCATCTCATCCCATTTTGCATTGCATTGCATTTCTTTCCTAACCTTTCAGGTGAAAAGTAATTTTGGGAAGTGAATTTGCCTTCACTTCTCATAACTTTTCTTTTCATCTCTCTTGCATCCATGCTGCATTTTTATATGTGTTTGAGTTTGAGCTTGCTCATTCCTCCCCTTCCCACTTTCTTTCTGCAAGTGACTTGACTTCTTGAATGAAGCAAGTTGCTTTGCTTCTCTTGATCCTTTCATCTGCTTCCTGGTGGTTCCATTGAAGATTTCTCTTGTTAAACCTCACAAAACTTAGGAACAACCAAGCATGACAATGATTAGGGTTTTGATTAGTCTCCCCTCTTAGTTTTACCTTTGTGTCTCTTTTGAGTCTTCTCTTCTCATCTCATAATCAAGGACTAAACCCTAAAGGCTTTAAGGCTTTGTGATTAAGCTTATGCCTGCATCCTTCTCTTAGGGTGGAGTGTATAACTTTAATCCTAAGTGTTAAACCCTTCATGTGTTTAAATCCTTTAATCAATTCATTTAATAATCATCAAGACTTCACACTTGCAACTTGGGCCTTGCATTAGGGTTCTAATTCTTCCTTAATTGGTTAAGAAGGACTAACCCTAGTGTTAATGGACAAGTCCCCCTCAAGTTGTCTTACAAACCCTAAAAATCACTTCATCATCATATAATTAAATAAAATCCACTTAATCAAGGGCTTGTTTTGTCATGAGTTTAATCCCTAATCATGGATTAAGTTGAGGAGCTTTCCTCAGCTTAAACATTCTCATCTATTATCCTTCTATTAGGATGGTGTAATGAGTCTGTTTGATCCCTGATTATGGCTTAATCTCATTACTCAACACTAACCAAAAACCACAAAAACATCTAATTAATCACAAGTAGGTTAATGATCTTAATCCTACACCAAAGGTAATTAAGTGTGAGAATCTGACTTCACACTTAAAGTACTCTCATTACCCCTAATCAGAGGGAAGATGTGATGAGTTTACTAAGTCCATTGGTTTAGACTTAAGCTCATTAGCTTATGACAAACATCCAAAAGCAATAAAAGACTGAAAACTCAAAAACAAACAATAATCGTCTCCTCCGGGATTCTTTTCTCATCATAATCACTCACAAACGAGAACTTGCTTCTTCCGTCTAATGCAAGACAGTTAGCACCTGAGCCAGAAAGGTCATACACTTGAGCATAGACAAGTAAGCAGTTCACAAGTCAATTCATCTTTCAGTCTCTTTGGGTCGAACTACGGTGTTCTGACTTCCTCATTGCACGAGAGGATACGTAGGCATAACTTAACGGTTATCGAACAAAAGTCTCTGTATATTCCCCCTCCTTCTATCTTTATTCTTTAGCCTCATAATCATGAGCATTTCACTCTTATTCTCACACTGACACATCATTATACACCCCACTTCTTTTACACTGACACCTGTACATCCTTTTCCAGCTATTGTACACACAAATTGCACTGACACTACCCCTTTAAAACACAAATCTTTTAAGCGTGGATCCCGTCGAGTACGGCGGACAATCTGGGTGCTAATACCTTCCCAGGTTATAACCAACCCCCTTTCTCAGTCTCTCTGGTTCGCAACCGTCTTATCCATCTTTTTCTAGGTCTATGCAGCATTGCCTTTCCTCCGGGATAAAAATGCCTAGCTGGCGACTCTATTCATCTCCAGTGAGTTCACGGCTGTGTGTTCTCATTAGCCCTTTCGCCGACCGTTCGCGTCTGTACCTTTATCTGGGCCTATTCCCCATTTATCGGGAGCGACAGCTTGGCGACTCTGCTGGGGAACCTTATACTGCAACCAGGGCTTCTGGTTCTTTTTGTGGGTTCCTCCTAGCGCTTGATTGATTTGTGTTTATTGGGGTGTTATGTGCTTATTTGTGTTTGTATATGTTTTATTTTTGCTTTATGTACAGTTTGTTTTATTACTTTCTTTACTGCTTTACATATATCATACTGTCATGCTGTCTGGCTGGATCTGGTTTTGCTTTGGTGGGTGGGGTTTTATTGAGAGTTAAGGTCCTATACCTGGGACCTGAGTGACACCTAGGCTAGAGTGGTTCATATTCTTTCCCATTCCATCTCGGTCTGGTGCGGGAATATGAAACACGGTTCAGATATGGGTTTCTTCTTGAGAACTCTGTGTTGAAGATTTCCTACAATACTAGGGCTATCTGGGAAGCCTGCTAAGTCTGGATGACCTTTTAGTATAGACCTTCAGAAACTGAGGTGAATTAGAGGAGGAACTTTTATGGTTATTGTAAACACTGTACCTCCGGGTTAGAAGTGTTTACACTTCTCATAACTGATCCAAGTCTGAGGATCCTTGTTTTAGAACACCACCTGTGAGAGGGTTGGGCTGTTTACAGGTTTGCAGGTACCCTTGGCCTCAACATACCCTGTTACTTTGATTTGATTAAGAATACTCCATGTTGGAACAGTTCTTGTGATTCTAAACCCTGGACATGTGGCTCTTTATTTGAGCCCCCCACCTTGGTTACTGGATTTATAGACCTCCATCTGGATTTCTTGAACATACTTGGACCTATATCAGAGCATTTGATCAGATCCAGCTCAGTCGCAAACCCTTGCATATCATTTGCATACATACTCATTGCATCATATTGACATTTGTTTATTTGTGTTTCAGGGTATCCACCTTCACTTTTGGTTTTGGTTTTGACCCTATCTTCAGTATTGACCTATCTTCATCAGCATTTGCTATCAGCTATCTACTCCAGCCAATCAGTGGCCCTTTCTTCAGTGTTATCATCAGCACCTGTCTCCACTCATCTTCAACAACATGGCTCCTAAAAAGAGTAACATCACCTACCACTTCTTCCAGCCAGAGCTATCTGACATCAAGAGGATTCAGACCCTGATCACTCCAGACCACATACCATTGTTCAGGGAACACTATGGGGATATACTTGATATGGTTATGGATCTGGACCCCTCACAGAGAAGCCTGATCCACACTTGCCTTCAGTTTTATGATCCCCCACTGAGATGTTTCACTTTTCAGGACTTTCAGCTGGGCCCTCTATTAGAAGAATACTCATCATTGGTTGGTATACCTATCAGGGGTGGAGTCCCTTTCAACCCTGAGATGGTCTTTCCTGGTAATGAAGAAGTAGCAAAGGCATTACATCTGGAATCAGTTCTGATTGGGCAGCATATGACTTCTAAGGCTGGAATCCCTGGCTTACATCTGGATTTCTTGATCTCTCAAGCTACCCTGAAGGCTTCTTTAGGAGATTGGAAAGCTGTATGTGCTTTATTGGCCCTGAGCATATATGGAATTGTATTGTTTGCAGATGAGCCTCGATTCATTAGCAAGAATGCAATCCATCTTTTCATTCAGAGGAACCCAGTGCCCACTTTATTGGGGGATCTCTATTACTCAGTGCATCAGAGGAATGAAAAGCAGAGGGGAAGATTAGTGAGGCATTTGCCTAAGACAGATGCATTTTTGAACCCTCATCAGCAGAGAAACTGGGCTAAGAGACTCACTACTCTAACTTCAGCTGACATCAGATGGTGCACTCAAAGCACCAAAGGCAGGGATATCATCACCAGCTGTGGGCATTTTCCCAATGTTCCCCTAATAGGAGTTAAGGGTAGTATTAATTACAATCCTCTACTGTTCAAAAGACAACTGGGCTATGCACTGGTCCACACTCCTAAGGCACAGGACTTGGTTGAGACTCTATTGTGAGAACAAGCCTAGGCCTGGGATAATGTTCAAACCAAGGGAGTAACCATTCTGGGGAAGTGCAACAATGTGGCATCAGCACAATATTATGAGTGGTCCCATGTCAGGGCTCAATTCTCTGGAATGCCATTTACCATGGAGGATATGCCTGGACCATCCTCAGCACCACCCCCTGCCACTATCAGTTTGGAGGAGTTTGAGAGCTTGAAATAAAGAAATGAGAAGTTGACTCAGGCTTTGCAGAAGACCCTCTGGGAGAGGAGTGATGGTAGGTTGGATATTGAGAGGCTGGAGAAGTTGAGAGTAGAGCATATGGCTAAAATTGAGAAGTCTGAGGATTATATTAAGAAATCTAGGGCTGGGGAACAAATTCTGAAGAATGCTTGCAAAGAAGCCCAGTTCCAGAGAGCAAGGACAGACTTGTATCTGAAGGAGAGTCAGGCTAGGTGGGTCAGGATCACCGAGGCTCGTACTCTGGAGGACAAGAGGGTTCAAGACAAGATAGAGCAGATGGAAGCTAGTGCAAAAGAGCAACAAGAAGCCCTGGCAGCAGCCCAGAGGGAGATATCAGAGCTGAAGATCAGAGCTGGAGTGAAGAGGTCAAAGGACCAAAGTCAGCACAAGAAGCTAACTGCAACTGTTACAACCCGGAATCTCCTTATCAGGAATCTCACGGAGCGTCCAGCTGATCCTGTGACCGAAGCACTTCTCAAAGAAGTTCGGGAGGATGAGTTTGGTCTTGGTGTTTGACCATTTGCTTGTTGTTGCTTTCATTCCATGTACTCTTATTTTCTTGTAATGTATTTTGACCCCTCAGAGGGCTTGTATTTGTAAACAAACTATGTACCATTGGCTTTTTGTAATATATGTATTTGTTTGTTCCATCCGAGTTTACTTCAAAAGCAGCATCAACAGCATCTCCAAGGGTCTGGAAGGGTCAAGACTGAATGCCAAGCCGGATACCTTGAAAACAAATAAGCATACTGCATTGCATGCTAACCTTTTGTTTTGTTTTGCAGGCTTTTGTTTTATTGTTTCTAACTCTGTTGTGATATTCAGGAATTATAGCTCGACGCCGGGTATTTCCCCTCAACCGTCCGCACCGTTATCCGACCCGTAACAACCTTCCGGGCATACAAATGGATCAAATGCAGCAGGACCTTACAGAGGTCAGGAACCAAATGACCAACGAGAGGTTGGAAATGAGGAACCAAATGACACAGTTTATGGAGGTAATGAACAACATGGCTCAAAGCCAGGAGAGGCTCAGAGCACTGGTGGAAGGGAGAAATCAAGAGGACCCACATATAGGGACTGCCGGCACCAGCAACAATGAAAGGGTCCAACCTCATGTTAACCCCCCTGTATTTGGCCCCCATCGTCATCCAGAGGTCAATATTCCTGCAAATGTTCAGGGGACTGCCACTGCAGGCAGGGTATTGCAAGAAGACCCTCAAGAGGATCAATTCACAGTAATGGGTGCTGGGGAAGAAGCTTATGATAGAAGGTTGGATGAGATAGCTGAGAAATTAAGATCCTTAGAGTCTCAAAACTCTTTGGGTTTCGATGTCATGGACATGGGCTTGGTAGACGGGGTCAGGATTCCCCACAAGTTCAAGCCTCCTTGTTTTGAAAAATACAACGGGACTTCATGCCCCCGGACCCATTTACAATCATTTCTGGGAAGGCTGAAGGCCTATACTATGGATTAGAAGCTCTGGATGTTCTATTTCGAAGACAGCTTGACAGGAGCTTCAAGAGAATGGTACTCTCACCTGACAAGGGCAACTATCAGGTGTTGGAAGGACCTGGCAGAGGCCTTCATCAGACAGTATCAGTACAACTTAGATATGGCACCCAACAGGACCCTCCTAATGGGAATGTCACAGTCGTCAAGGGAAAGTTTCCGAGAATATGCCCAGAGATAGAGGCAATTGGCTGTTGCTGTTCAACCACCTATGTCTGAGAGGGAAATGGCAGATATGTTTATGAACACCCTCCAGGGAACATATATTGACAAGCTGGCTGCTTTCTCTTCCACTAGCTTTGCAGATGTTGTCATAGCTGGGGAGAGAATTGAGAGCCTGTTAAAAATGGGTAAGATTTCTGACAATGGTGCCAGCTCGTCCAGTAGTACAAGGAAGCCTTTTGCAGGCCCGAGAAGAACTGGCGAGACCAATGCCATCCACACCAACAGGGGCAGACCCCAGTATGTTCACAGGTCTATAGCAGCAGTCACCATCCCCGCTCCAGCTCATCCTCAACCAGTTTATCAACCTCCACAACAAAACTATCAACAACAACCTCAGTACCATCAACAAGCTCAGTATCCTCCGAGAAACTACAACAACGCCAACAATAACAACCAGCAAAGGCCATTCCAACAAAGGCCTCCTCAAGCTAATAGAGTGATCGATCCGATCCCTATGCCATATGCTACATTGCTGCCACAACTCCTGAAACTCAACCTAGTTGAGCTAAGGACATTGGCACCTCCAGACCCCAACAGTCTACCTAGGAATTATGACCCCAACGCCAGATGTGCTTTACATTCAAATGCACCTGGCCACAGTACAGAAAAGTGCAGAGCCTTTCACATGAAGGTACAAGACCTAGTAGACTCGAAAGCTCTGAACTTCGCACCACCACCCAATGTCAATAAAAATCCTATGCCAAACCACGGGGGTCCCAGAATTAACGCTATTGAAGAAGACAAGCCGTCTTATTTAATAACCAGTGTGGGTCAGATCCGGACACCGTTGGTGGAAATTAAGGCTCAACTCCTCGAATGTCAAATGTTCCCGGGGTGTGAGTTGGGGTGTGCTTACTGCAATATCTCAGTAAATGGGTGCGATAACTTGAGGAATGGCATAGATGGTCTCATTCAGAGCGGCCAGCTTCAAATCACCACATCATTTCCTACAAATCCAGCAATCTCATCAGCAACAACTCCATAACCTCCGACAACTGCAACAACCATTGTTCCCGATAATTCTTCAGCTTCATCAACAAGTATTTCATCTGTCGTTTCAACTAATCAGATATCAACAAATTTTCCTTCTACAACTTCAGCACCACTCCAGTTTGAATCTCCTACAACAACAACGTCCATCCTTCCTACAATATCTCCTACAACATCAGCAACAAATCCTGAAGACGTCTCAACTGTCACAATATTTTATGATCCTGAGAACAACTCTGCCTACAACTCAGAAGGTGCTGCTCCCATCATAGCACCAGTCACAATTTATTATGATCCGCAAACTATCACAACTCCTTCCGCAGCTGCAATCAGTCCAGTCACTATCACGTTGCCTGGGCCAGTACCTTATGAAAGCAGCAATGCCATCCCGTGGCATTACGGATCTGACCTGTACTGCGAAGGACAAAAAATCACTTTTGAATCATCAACCCCTGCACCACAAGTAGACAATGTGGGAGGAGGCGGAGGCTTCACTCGAAGCGGACGTCTTTTTGCTCCACAAATTCGGAGACCCACTGCCGAAGCAGAAGCTGCTGCCAAGGCAAAAGGAAAAGGTCTGGTGCAGGAAGAGCAGACTGTTAAAGAAGCTTTGAAAACACCATTCGATCAAGAGGTTGATGAGTTCATGCAAATCATCAAGAAAAGTGATTATAAAGTAGTGGATCAGCTTCACCAGACGCCTTCCAAGATCTCAATCCTATCATTGCTTATGTGCTCCGAAGCCCATCGGAATGCACTACTCAAAGTCTTGCACGCAGCTTACGTGCCTGAAGAGATCACCGTCAATCAGTTAGAAGCTGTGGTTGGAAATGTTAATGCTAGTCATGGACTAGGGTTCACCAACACTGATTTGACCACGGAAGGCCGCAACCATAACAAGGCCTTGCACATAACCATGGAATGTAAAGGTGCAGTCCTTTCTCATGTGCTGGTAGACACAGGGTCATCCCTTAATGTCTTACCTAAAAAGGCCCTGGTGAAGCTAGAATATGACGGATTGGCGTTAAGACCCAGCAACCTGGTGGTAAGAGCCTTTGATGGCTCAAAGAGATCGGTTCTGGGAGAGATCGAGTTGCCCATAACGATTGGCCCGCAAACTTTCAAAACGACCTTCTACGTGATGGATATACAGCCTGCCTACAGCTGTCTATTGGGTAGGCCATGGATTCACGCCGCTGGCGCCCTGACCTCTACCCTTCACCAGAAGTTAAAATATGAGTGGGAGGGTCAAATCGTTACCATCTGTGGAGAGGAGGATATTTTTGTCAGCCACCTGGCTACCTATAAGTACATTGAGATGGATGGGGAGATCCATGAAACAATGAGCCAAGGTTTTGAAGCCTTGAATGTCAATGAAACATCTGCTGTGCCTGGTACTTCAATATCATCATACCAACAAGCCCGGAAGGTTGTTGAGGGAGGAAACGACCAAGGCTGGGGCAAACTGTTATCGGTGGAGAAGAAAGAGGATAGATTTGGGTTGGGTTACAAACCAACTCAACAAGGTCAAGCAGAGGCTGCGAAAGAGCCCAACTTTTTTAGTGGGGGGATGCTCACCCCTGATGCTGTCAACTGTTTGGAAGATGAGCTTGAAGAAGAACGCAACCTGGAAAGCTGGATTCGTCCAAAGATCCCGGGGAGCAGTATCTCAAACTGGTCTTCCCAGGAAATTATAAGAGTTACTCATGCAGAGTAATTATTATTTCCTGTATTTTTATAGCATGCATCAAAGTCTTGCATCTTGCCCAAGATGACAAGGCTCATTTTGTAATCGGGCCATCTGTACTTTTTGTGCAACAAGATTAATCAATGAAATATCAGACATCTTTTTGCAAACGAGTCTTTTTCTTTTCCGCTCACTGTTTTTCCATTTTTCTTTTTGTACAAAAAATAAATGGCAGTGTTTTCAAAATGACAACTTTATTTCACTTTTCTAAGCAAGATTAAAATCAAATCACTAAAATGAACAAACTGAACCCTTGCAGAGTGTGCCTTCCAGACAGCACCGACAACAGCACGGCTATGACTTCGTATGACTTTGACAATCCAATCAATCAAGCCGATGAAGGGGTTGAAGAAGAATATGAGCTTCCTGAAGAGCTAGCTAGGTTGTTAAGACAAGAGGAAAAGGTTATTACTCCTCACCAGGAGGAGGTTGAAACGATCAATCTTGGTACAGATGAAGACGTGAAAGAAGTTAAAATCGGGGCCTGCCTGCAAAACTCAGTGAAGAGACAACTGGTTGACCTGCTTCGAGAGTATGTGGACGTGTTCGCTTGGTCTTATCAAGATATGCCAGGGTTGGACACCGACATTGTTGTGCACAAGCTGCCTTTGAGAGAAGAGTGCCCGCCGGTTAAACAGAAACTGCGCCGAACCCGCCCGGACATGGCAATGAAAATCAAGGAGGAGGTACAAAAGCAATGGGACGCCGGGTTCCTTGCTGTAACTAGCTATCCACCGTGGGTCGCTAACATAGTACCTGTGCCTAAGAAAGACAGAAAAGTAAGAATGTGTGTTGACTACCGAGATCTGAACAGAGCCAGCCCGAAAGATGATTTCCCATTACCTCACATTGATGTATTGGTGGATAACACGGCTCAGTTCTCGGTATTCTCCTTCATGGACGGATTTTCAGGATACAACCAGATTAAGATGTCACCTGAAGACATGGAGAAGACAACCTTCATCACACCCTGGGGCACGTTCTGCTACAAGGTAATGCCATTTGGGCTCAAGAATGCCGGTGCAACATATCAACGGGCTATGGTAACATTATTCCACGATATGATCCATAAAGAAATCGAGTGTTATGTGGATGATATGATTGCCAAGTCCCTCACTGAAGAAGATCACCTGGTAAATCTGCTCAAGTTGTTCAAGCGTCTGAGGAAGTACCAACTGAAGTTGAACCCCAACAAATGCACATTCGGGGTGAGATCTGGTAAGCTGCTGGGATTTATTGTAAGTGAGAAAGGGATTGAAGTTGACCCTGATAAAGTCAAAGCCATCCAAGAGATGCCTGCACCGAAGACAGAAAAAGAAGTTCGAGGGTTCCTAGGTCGATTGAACTACATTTCAAGGTTCATATCTCACCTTACAGCAACCTGTGAACCCTTGTTCAAATTGTTAAGAAAAGAACAAACGGTCAGATGGAACGAAGACTGCCAAAAGGCTTTTGACAAGATTAAAGAGTACTTGCAAGAACCTCCAATCCTTATGCCTCCAGTTGAAGGAAGACCTCTGATCATGTACTTGACAGTATTAGAAGAGTCAATGGGGTGTGTGCTGGGCCAGCATGACGAGTCTGGTCGAAAAGAGTATGCAATATACTACCTAAGCAAAAAGTTTACCGACTGTGAACAACGTTATTCACTACTCGAGAAAACTTGTTGTGCTTTAGCGTGGGCTGCTCGCCGAATGAGGCAGTATATGTTGACCCACACTACCTTGTTGATCTCAAAGATGGACCCAGTCAAGTACATATTTGAGAAGCCAGCTCTTACCGGACGGGTTGCAAGATGGCAAATGATCCTCCAATCCTCAGAAGGCCATCAAGGGCAGTGTATTGTCTGAATATCATGCTGAGCAACCCATTGATGATTACCAGCCTATGAAATTTGACTTCCCTGATGAAGACATCATGTTCATAAAAGCAAAAGATCATGAAGAGCCTGTTCACACTGAAGGGCCTGACC
Organism: Lathyrus aphaca; assembly: GCA_963966055.1. NCBI lineage: Eukaryota > Viridiplantae > Streptophyta > Magnoliopsida > Fabales > Fabaceae > Lathyrus > Lathyrus aphaca. Next base: position 500,141,441 of record OZ014524.1, on the reverse strand, counting down.
CGGAAGAAGAATGGACTATGATGTTTGATGGGGCTGTTAACATGAATGGTCGTGGTGTTGGTGCATTACTCATTACACCTAAGGGAGTCCACATGCCTTTCTCGGCAAAGCTCACTTTCAACTGCACTAACAACGAAGCTGAATACGAAGCTTGCATTATGGGTCTTGAGGAAGCCATTGACCTCAGGATCAAGACATTGACCGTATTTGGAGATTCAGCTTTGGTAATCAATCAAACCAACGGCAAATGGTACACCCACCAGGATCATCTGATACCTTACAGGGATTATACAAGGAGGTTGTTGACTTTCTTTACCACGATCAAGCTTGAGTATATCCCTCGGGACGAGAATCAGTTTGCGGATGCTCTGGCTACCATTTCGTCCATGATCAAAGTTCAGACCGCCAACTTCGCACCTCAAATTTCAGTGTCCAGACTAGACAGACCAGCATATGTATTCGCAGCAGATGTTGTTAAAGATGATAAGCCTTGGTTCCATGACATTAAATGCTTCTTGGAGGATCAAACATACCTACCTGGGGCATCTTCCAATGATAAGAAGACTTTGAGAAGGCTTGCTGGTAGTTTCTTTCTGAACACTGATGGGTCTTTATACAAAAGGAACTTTGATATGGTACTCCTTAGATGTGTTGATAAGACAGAAGCAGACTTGTTGATGCATGAAGTGCACGAAGGATCCTTTGGTACCCATGCAGGAGGGCATGCCATGGCTAAGAAATTGCTACGATCAGGGTATTATTGGATCACAATGGATGCCGACTGTTGTGCCTACGCCAGAAAATGCCATAAATGCCAGATTTATGCAGATAAGGTGCATGTGCCTCCCAACCCTTTGAACGTGATGTCTTCACCCTGGCCCTTTGCCATGTGGGGCATCGACATGATCGGCAAGATTGAGCCAACTGCTTCGAATGGCCACAGATTCATCCTGGTCGCCATTGACTATTTCACCAAGTGGGTCGAAGCAGCTTCCTATGCCAATGTTACAAGACAAGTGGTAGCTAGATTTCTGAAAAGAGATATCATCTGTCGGTACGGAGTGCCCGAGCGAATCATTATTGATAATGGTTCCAATCTAAACAACAAAATGATGGCAGAGCTGTGCCGGGACTTCAAGATCCAACACCACAATTCTTCTCCTTACAGGCCAAAGATGAATGGCGCTGTTGAGGCAGCAAACAAGAATATCAAGAAGATTGTGCAGAAGATGGTAGTCACCTACAAAGACTGGCATGAAATGCTACCGTTTGCCTTGCATGGGTACCGCACGTCAATCAGAACATCCACCGGGGCAACACCGTATCAGCTTGTGTATGGTATGGAAGCAGTCTTACCTGTTGAAGTTGAATTACCCTCTCTACGGGTACTAATGGATGTTAAACTGAGTGAAGCAGAATGGGTTCGGGCCCGATACGAACAACTGAGTCTGATCGAAGAGAAAAGATTGGCTGCAATCTGTCATGGACAGTTGTATCAGAAAAGAATGAAGAAAGCCTTCGATCAGAAAGTCAGGCACCGAGAGTACCAAGTGGGAGATCTTGTGCTGAAAAGAATCCTCCCTCCTCATACAGACTACAGGGGCAAGTGGACTCCAAACTATGAAGGACCATTTGTGGTAAAGAAAGTTTTTTCCGGTGGAGCACTGATGCTCAGCACCATGGATGGTGAAGACTTCTCGTCCCCTGTGAATTCAGATGCAGTTAAAAAATACTTCGCATAAAATGACCCGCTGGACATAAAAACAGAATGTAAGTCCAGACAAAAATAGGGCATCCCGGCGAGTCAAAAACAGAATAAAAGACTCGGGCAAAAGTAAGGGAAAATAAACAAAAGAATGTACACCCGCTGAGTTGAAAAGCCACATCGGACAACTCAGGCAAAAATGGGTATCCCGATGGATTGAAAACCCGAAAGGGCGATCCATGCAAAACAAGGGAATAAGCGAACAACTGCATTCTGAATTCGTCTGTATCGTCTACAACTTGGTAAGCTTCGAAAGGATCAAGCTTCAACCAGAATCAACATTCTTCAGAAAGCAAGATGAGAAGAACGTTAAAAGTCATACGAGTCATAGCAAAAGAGGAAGCTCCTTAAAGCGTCATCAACATTGACAGCATTTTGTTTCTCAATTTGTAACGATCTCCTCATCTCAGGGGATTTGTTTCTTTGACTGTATCTCGCCAATTCAGGGCACACGAATTAATAAAATTAGATTTTCAGTCACGTCTCGCCTTGTACATTTTATTTGCAAAAATGTCTGATGTCTAAAAAACTGATTGCACAGAATACAGATGTTTTATCCTCAAATAAAAAACATGCTTGCAGGAAATGTACTTACTCTCAAAAGTGCCTAACTCCTATGACGGAATCCAGTAAGGGATACCTCGGGATTATCTTGTGCGTTTCTCTGTCTTTTCAGGATTGCAGGAATCCAGAGCGCAACTTGGGGCATGTAAGCTTCATCCCAGCAAGCTGGCAAATCCACACTCAATTTTAGCACCCGAAGTGCTCTCTCCCCAGCTGAGTTGCCTCTCATGACTTCCCCCAGCTGGGCTGCCACTTGCTACTACTCCCAGCCGAGTTGCCATTTCATCCTCAACCAAAGTACAACAGCCAAGGAGCTCTCCCCACAGAGTTGCAGCCTCTATCCAGAAGGGCAGCACACGAAGGAATCACAACAGAGTGAAGAAAGCGTCTACAAACTCCAGCTGGGTCTCTCATTTATTGGAATAGGTTTATCATTGACCCATTTCCCCAAGCAGACATCATCTCATCAGATCTACCAGTGATCTCATCCCCAGCTGGGATGTCCATTTCAGGCAGATCAGCCAAAGATCTTCGCAGCAGCGGGACCCGGACCCCTGGGTTTGGTATCTTTGCATAATCATAGCATTCGCATCATATTCACCCACAAAGCGTAGCATTCCGTCTAATACGGAGCATTACGGCAAAAATCAAACATATAGCATAATCATAAGCCATGTCTTAAACCAACACTTGTGAATAATGACAGTTCATCAACGTACAGAAAAATCCCCACCAGAGTCCCCAGCAAAAGCAGCTGCCTCACAATCCACAAACACCAGTATATATACCCTCTTTGGCACCCGCCCGTATCGTCATTCCCCAGTAAAGTCGCATGAACACTCTTTACGAACAAAATCACCCGTATTACAGATACGTCCTGACACCCGTCCGTGTCATACCCCAGCGGAAAGCCAAAGACATCCTCTTTGCACTCACATATACCTATATACACTTTCTTGACACCCGTCCGTGTCATATCCCCAGCGTAGTCATCTACACTTTTACAACCCATATACTTGTTGTTATTATTATACTTTTCTCTCTTGACACTCGTCCGTGTCCCTCTCCCCAGCAGATAAACACTCATCTATACAATACTCATACTCACTACTCATGTTACACTCATACAGATACTCGTCCGTATCTTGTATATACCACTTATATCCCAACAGATTCAACACTAGTCCTTGTTCTTTGTTAACTCGTTGGTACTCGTCCGTACCATCATCTCAGAACATGCGTCAAGCGTTTTGTTTCTACATGATACTCGTCCGTATCATAGTCTTAAGGATGCTCGTCCGCATCTTTAATCCATACACTGTGTCAAACACTCTTGTCTTCTTGAATATAGATACTCGCCTGTGTCTACTATTCCCCAGAAGAATCCTCTCAGATTCAACACTCGTCCGTGTTCTCTGTTAACCAGTTGATACTCGTCCGTATCATCATCTTTGAACACGCGTCAGTATTTGTTTCTACCCGATACTCGTCCGTATCGCAGTACTTAGGGATGCTCGTCCGCATCTTTAATCTATACACAATACCAAACACTTATACCTTTTGTTTCTTGGATGTAAACACTCGTCCGTGTTTACTATTCCCCAGTAGATCGCCAACAAAGTAATTTTCCTTTTATCTGACACTCGTCCTGTGTCATGATAACCTTTTAGCAGCCGTACCCTGCTAGGTGGTCGTCCTCCACCTCTTGATGGTCGTCCTCCATCATGCTCATCCGATGGCCGTCCCCATCGTTGATTTTAGCAGCCGTACCCTGCTAGGTGGTCGTCCTCCACCTCTTGATGGTCGTCCTCCATCATGCTCATCCGATGGCCGTCCCCATCGTTGATTTTAGCAGCCGTCCCCTGCTAGGTGGTCGTCCTCCACCCTTTTGATGATCATCCTTCATCATTTTATCCAATGGCTGTCCCCATTGTTGATTTTGGTTATCTGGCATTCGTCCTATGTCATGATAAACCTTGAGAGCAGCCGTCCCCTGCTAGGTGGTCGTCCTCCACCTCTTGATGGTCGTCCTCCATCATGCTCATCCGATGGCCGTCCCCATCGTTGATATTTTCGGCAGCCGTACCCTGCCAGGTGGTCGTCCTCCACCTTTGATGGCCGTCCCCATCATAATTCCTTTATTCCCCAACAGAGCAGCCGTCCCCTGCTAGGTGATCGTCCTTCACCTTTGATGATCGTACCTCATCATCTGTTTATTTCATTTATTCTTTAACCCGATGGCCGTCCCCGTCGTGGTCCCTTTTCTTTTTTAGCCCGATGGCCGTCCCCATCGTCGGTTACTTTGCTTTATGAACTTGATGGCCGTCCCCGTCATGTTTCATTAATCCCCAGAGAATTTTACAGATTTATCTTGATGGCCGTCCCCATCATAATTCTTTTATCCCCAGCATGTCGGCCGTCCCCGTTATTGCTTTATTTTCCGCACTTTTCCCAGCATGTCGGTCGTCCCCGTCATGGCTCTTTACCCAGCAGTCGTCCTCTGCTCGACGGTCGTCCTCCGTCGCCCACACTTTACAATATACTTTATTTTCCTTTACAATCTATATCCCTTTTCTTCTTCATTCTGTGAGTGCAAATTTTGGACTGTCTTCAGTATTCAACCACAAGTTATCTTGTTTGCCTGATAAGCCGTCGCTTACAACCTGCACAGCTAACTCATGTTTGAATAGGGGCAGCTGTAAACACCCCAAATTTGCCCTCACTCATTCACACCATGGCTTGTGATCATTTCATATGCATAAACACAATCATACCATCTCATATCTCATTTTTGTTCCACTGCATTGCTTCAAAGTCATCTGCATCTAGGGTTTGTGATCTGAGCAATCCAGGAGCTTCTTGAGCCACTCCAAAGGTCAACAATCACTTAAAAGGGGTCCATGTGTGTTCTTATATCATATTACATCCCCTCAAAGTCAAAAATGCCAAAGAATCACAAGAACTGGGATTGGTATGGATGTAGAGCCAAATTTGACTGCACAGTTGACCTAAAATTAGGGTTTTGGTTTCAGAGGCCATAACTCCAAATTTTTTGGTCATTCTTGTTTCCATTGGTCTCTATATGGTATAAGGAGTATGCATATAAATTTTCATGAAGAAATTCCATGGGGAAGTCATCTGATCAAGAGTTGACTTTTCAGACAAGTCAGTGCAAAATCAGGGCATCTGAGGCCCCCAATGACCCAACCAAGGGGTGATCTTCATCATTTTGAGTGTATATGATCTTTATTTGATCATGAAAGAAGGTTGAAGTTCACAAAATTCAAGAATTACAAGTTTTTGCAAAGTTGACTTTTTAGGGCATGGTTGACTTTTAAGGAATATGTCATTTTATGCCACTATTCAAGCCTTACTTTTTGATCCAAAAATGCTTCAAATGGAAAAACTTTGGTCATGAAAGTTGTAGATTAGATCTTTCACTTTTCAAAAAGTACAAGAACATGTTCTAATTCATTGTGGATCAAAAGTTATGGTGTGTCAAAGTTGGCAAAAATCACTAATTTTCAAGTTATGCCTCGAAAGGAAAACTTGCAATTTCATGTACCAAGCATTCTTGTGACTTCTAATTGACATCAAACCATTACACAAGCATCATGTAAGTCCTAAAGTTCAGATTGGACCAAGGTTTTCTCATGTTTTATGGCTTGTGGGACAAGGAAATTTCATGTGAACCAAAAGAGAGCAAGTTGCAAAACCAATGATAACACTTCACCCACTTGGTGCCTAGCCTGCTGAATCACACTAGCCTTTCCCTCATACCATGCTGCGCCAGACAAGCCCTTTATACTTGGCTAGAAGTTGCCCATGCCCTCTCTTACAAGAAGTTGACATATTTGCAAAAGTAGCTACACCTATCACTAAAGCACAGGTCACATCTTCTGACCAATCCCATTTGTTTATACAAACAAAAAGCTAGACATTTCATATAGCCATCAAGCTTGAAACCAGCAAGAGAATCACTTTCCCATTTTCCACCTTTGGAGCAAAAACCTTCGAAACTCAGAAAACAAGCCACCAACTCACAAACACACTTCATAGAACTCATCACCACATCCTCCTGATCATTTCCCTGCCTTCATTCACCCTTGAAACACCACATAAGCCAAACACGATTCTCACCTGAGCTTGAACAGAACCTGTTCAAACTCTCAAACCAGCCAACAAAAATCTTTTCTAAGCATCAAGGGTTCATCAGGAGCACAAGGGGAGTGAATAGCACAAAGGAAAGCACCCAGAAAGCTGTGAACTGAAAGCTTCAAAACTCAGGTAGCTCAAGAACATTTTTTCCAGAAATCCTTTTTTAAGTTCTAAATAGATTCTATATGTTCTCCTGATCATTCTGATGTCATTGGTTTTGAAAATGGTGGAGAGATGAGAGTTTAATCGTGTTCTGAAATTTTTGCCCTAGAAACTGTTTTGATTCGATTCTCTTTGATTTTGAATGATAAATGATGTTTGAGTGAGGGGTTTGAATCGTTTTAAGGTGGGGATGATTTCTGGATAGTTAGTTTTCATTTTCATAGCTTGTAGAGTAATTTAGCATTTGAGCTCGCCGGAGAAGATGACCGGAACCACTGTTCCGGTCATCTGAAAGTCATTAGGGCAAAATTAGGGCTTAATCAGTGTAATTAGCAAGTTTGAATTCTGGCCGTGGGATCTGGCGCCAAGTCAATGCGCGCGTGTTCTTGTTTGAATCTGGACCATCAGATTGCATGACTTTTCCTTTTTCAGCTTTTAATTCATTTATTTTCATATTTATTTCATTCGTTTTACACAATTTATTAAAAATAGTAAAAATGTTTTAAAAATTATGAAACTTTTTGTCAAGAGTTTCATTAATTTTTAAAACCCAAAAATATTTTTATTTTCATTTTTAGCATTAAAAAAGTATTTTTAAATATTTAAAAGTTTATTTTTAATTGATTAATGAAAATTAATTTATTAAAAGTACTTTTAGGTATTTAAAAATCACCAAAAAATTCATGAAATGTTCTAAGACATTTAGAAACATTGTCCAACCTTCAAACCAAATTTATTTTTTGATCTTGATGCATTTTGAGAATTTTTCATTGATTTAAAATCATTTTTATGCATTAATTTGATCCAAAGTTCCAAAAGTCATTTCTGCCTATTCATGAGGAGTTGGACATTGATTCTTTTTGCATTGCATTTTGTTTAGCATGTAGTTTGTGAGATTAAATGGTCATGATTTGATCTTTCATTTTCCATTTGTTTGATAATTTTCTTGTTTAGGAACCCTAAAACCCTAGAAATCTTAAGAAAACCATAACTTGAAATTGGTTAAGAGTTGAGACCTCTCCTTTGGACATTGGGTTAGTATAGGATTAGGGGTCCTTTGAGTGGCATTTTCAATTTTTTATCTTAGGGTTTGCTTCTGATTTTGGCTTTTGTCTAATGTATGTTTCATAAACCCTAATTTGGGCTTCCATATGCATCCGTCTTGCATTCTCTTGCTTCACATGACTTGCCATGACATTTCAAGCATCCATTTGATTCATTTGACATCATAAGACATATTGAAAGCATGTTTGATCATTGCATCTCCCATTTGCCATGTTGTATGTCATGTGCACTTCATAACTTTTCATGTATGTTCTTGCTTCTTAACTTGCTTCATTTGCATTCATGAGCTTGTATGATCATTTCCATGTGCTGCCTCATGTTTGTAGCATCTCATAGCATCATTAGCATCATGTATATGCTTCTGGTTTTGTTTCTCATCATGTCATCTCATCCCATTTTGCATTGCATTGCATTTCTTTCCTAACCTTTCGGGTGGTAAGTAATTTTGGGAAGTGAATTTGCCTTCACTTCTCATAACTTTTCTTTTCATCTCTCTTGCATCCATGCTGCATTTTTATATGTGTTTGAGTTTGAGCTTTCTCATTCCTCCCCTTCCCACTTTCTTTCTTCAAGTGACTTGACTTCTTGAATGAAGCAAGTTACTTTGCTTCTCTTGATCCTTTCATCTGCTTCCTGGTGGTTCCATTGAAGATTTCTCTTGTTAAACCTCACAAACCTTAGGAACAACCAAGCATGACAATGATTAGGGTTTTGATTAGTCTCCCCTCTTAGTTTTACCTTTGTGTCTCTTTTGAGTCTTCTCTTCTCATCTCATAATCAGGGACTAAACCCTAAAGGCTTTAAGGCTTTGTGATTAAGCTTATGCCTGCATCCTTCTCTTAGGGTGGAGTGTATAACTTTAATCCTAAGTGTTAAACCCTTCATGTGTTTAAATCCTTTAATCAATTCATTTAATAATCATCAAGACTTCACACTTGCAACTTGGGCCTTGCATTAGGGTTCTAATTCTTCCTTAATTGGTTAAGAAGGACTAACCCTAGTGTTAATGGACAAGTCCCCCTCAAGTTGTCTTACAAACCCTAAAAATCACTTCATCATTATATCATTAAATAAAATCCACTTAATCAAGGGCTTGTTTTGTCATGAGTTTAATCCCTAATCATGGATTAAGTTGAGGAGCTTTCCTCAGCTTAAACATTCTCATCTATTATCCTTCTATTAGGATGGTGTAATGAGTCTGTTTGATCCCTGATTATGGCTTAATCTCATTACTCAACACTAACCAAAAACCACAAAAACATCTAATTAATCACAAGTAGGTTAATGATCTTAATCCTACACCAAAGGTAATTAAGTGTGAGAATCTGACTTCACACTTAAAGTACTCTCATTACCCCTAATCAGAGGGAAGATGTGATGAGTTTACTAAGTCCATTGGTTTAGACTTAAGCTCATTAGCTTATGACAAACATCCAAAAGCAATAAAAGACTGAAAACTCAAAAACAAACAATAATCGTCTCCTCCGGGATTCTTTTCTCATCATAATCACTCACAAACGAGAACTTGCTTCTTCCGTCTAATGCAAGACAGTTAGCACCTGAGCCAGACAGGTCATACACTTGAGCATAGACAAGTAAGCAGTTCACAAGTCAATTCATCTTTCAGTCTCTTTGGGTCGAACTACGGTGTTCTGACTTCCTCATTGCACGAGAGGATACGTAGGCATAACTTAACAGTTATCGAACAAAAGTCTCTGTATATTCCCCCTCCTTCTAGCTTTATTCTTTAGCCTCATAATCATGAGCATTTCACTCTTATTCTCACACTGACACATCATTATACACCCCACTTCTTTTACACTGACACCTGTACATCCTTTTCCAGCTATTGTACACACAAATTGCACTGACACTACCCCTTTAAAACACAAATCTTTTAAGCGTGGATCCCGTCGAGTACGGAGGACAATCTGGGTGCTAATACCTTCCCAGGTTGTAACCAACCCCCTTTCTCAGTCTCTCTGGTTCGCAACCATCTTATCCATCTTTTTCTAGGTCTATGCAGCATTGCCTTTCCTCCGGGATAAAAATGCCTAGCTGGCGACTCTATTCATCTCCAGTGAGTTCACGGCTGTGTGTTCTCATTGTCCCTTTCGCCGACCATTCGCGTCTGTACCTTTATCTGGGCCTATTCCCCATTTATCGGGAGCGACACACCCCCTACATCCATCGTACTCGATGGGAACCATCTAAGTTAACGCGCGTGAAAGGATGCCTATGCTTAAACGAATTGCTTGCTAGAGGGAAATGAGTTGAATTATAAGTTAGATTGATCCTAGGTGCTCGGCAAGGATTGAGATCCTCGTGCCTATGTACTCCCGTGTGCAATGGGAAAGTCAGAGCCTCGTAGTTCGGCCTACTAAGGGTAATAGTTGTTTGATTTTATTACCTTTCTTCGATGAAAGGGTTTAGGAGTTGGAATGTACTAAAGAATATGGATAGTTTATCTCGTCCAACAAGACGAGCGTCCTACGTCGAAATAATCGGAGCGAGTAACGAGAGCTCGTTATCCTCCTTTCTACCGCATAAGGCTCGTGGCGTACAAATCTTCTCGCATTATTAGAATGTTTTATTTCCTAAGACCGCTTGACGTTGGATCAAGGGTTTGGATCTAAAAATAATCGTTTTGGTTTTTTGAGGTTTAGAGGGTGAATGCAAATAGAGGTTTATTTTGTACTTTGTTAGCGAGGCCCAATGCGCTCGGCTCGCAAGGAGAGGTGGATCCTAATAAACGAAACAAAATAAAAGGTGCGAGTGTGCAAGTGCAATCGCTTGGCGTTGGACCAAGGATTCAGAATTAAATAAAATACGGAAAATAAAGTGCGTACAAAGTAATGGGAGAGGGTTACAAAATAAATACAGGGGATTGCGAGAAATAAATAGGTATCGTTGTAGTTTTCCCAAGAGGAAGCATGTGTGCAGTGTTTTGAACTGTTCGAAGGCGTTCGACCTTTTTTAATCGGAAACAACTATTCGAAGGCGTTGGGCCTTTTAATCGAGAGCAACTATTAAAAGGCGTTGGACCTTTTTGGGATTCGTCGAAATTTAGTTCGTGAACTACCTTAGAATCGATTCAAAATTGGAATCATTCTATAAGGAGTCGAAACATGATTTTTTTGAAATGCGGAAATAAATAAATAAAGTGAATTGCGAGAATTAAATTAAGATAGAATAATAAACTAAATAATTAAATGAATTAAATAATATTAAGAATAATAAATAAATTAAATAAATTTAAATGTTTATTTGCCAAAATAATAAAAAATAAATAATAAAAAAACTAATTACAAGGAGGGCCTCATATTGACCGAATATCACCGATTTAACGAAATCGGGCGAAAATCGGTCTTTTGTTATGTCATTGTCCCAAGAAATAAAATCAAGAAATTATATATATACTTTAAGGCATTTTTTCTAAAATAAAAAGAAAACTACTAACCAAGAAAATTAGAATAAAAAAAAACAGATTACTGATAATAAAATAAAACATACTTCTAACATTATTAACATTATTAAAACATAACAAAAAAATAATGAAAATTTAAAAATATAAAAAACAAAGAAGGGTTTAGCGCAGCATGGTAGGTGTGCAAAATAATTTAGAGAATGGGTTAAGCCCATATTCATGAAAATAAACAAGGGTTTCTTTAAAATAAATAAATAAAATCAACATCAAAAATTTAAGAACAAATACAATCCCTTTTCACTTTTACATTTTAGCTGAAACAAAAACAAAAACGCATAACCTTTCTCTTTTCAATAGATGCAACTCAGAAAGAAAAACGAAAGAAGAAATCCTACCCCCTGTTTTTGATCTCAGCGGCTGAACAACAAAGAAACCCAGAAATAACTGCTCATCAATTTCACCTTCGGCCTTCTTTCTCTCTCGATGTCGCCGGTCACGGTTGTTCACCCCGGTGCTGGTACGAATTGGTTCAACAATGTTTCGGATTCACGACTCTATTCTCTCTCACGAGCTCTCTGCGGCTGAGGTTTTGAGGTTTGCGGCCGGTTTTGGTTCGACGACAATGATGGGGTTTGCTCGTGATGTTGAAGGTTATGGTGGTTGGGATTAGTCCGCGGATGGGTGGGGTTTCGAGTGTTTCGACGGGATTCGAACGGCGGCGGAATATCACTTTTGTTGCTCACGGTTCTCGCTCTATTTGTTCATTTCACGGTGGATTTCGGCTCAGGTTTCGCCTCGCTCACTCATTTTGGATCTACGAGCTCGGTTTCGGTCTATCACGGTGGTTTGGATTCGTTTTCAGTCGGCTCGTGGTGACGCACGGTGGTAGTTTGTGTTAATGGTGGTTTTGTGTGGTGAGAGGTTCTGCGTTTTTGAAGGTTTTGGTTCAAAGGGATGGTGGTTGTTTCGACGGGTGAAGGTGGTGATGGTTGTGATGTTGGTCTGTGTTTATTATTGGTGAGTTTGCAGTGTTGTTGGTTTCACTCTCTCGGCGATTTTCGGTTTTGAGGTTCGAATGGATTCTCTTATGCAGAACACAGAAGGTGATTCGAAGGATATGGCGCTGGATTTTGAGAGAAGGTTTGTTATGTATTGAATGGTTTTTTGTTTGTTGTGGAAAAAAAAAGGTATGTAAGGTTACGTGATTGATGATGAATGAAGAGTGGGTTTGTGAGAATGTTATGAAGATTGGTGTTTGTTTGCAGATTTTTTTTTAAAAAAAGAAGGTATATTTTTTTTTTTTTTTTTTTGTGAATCTTGGTTTTATTTATGCAGAATTGTTTTAAGGTTTACCAAGCTCCCAAATGAAAATGCTGTTATATAGAGAGTGATGGGGGTATTTGAGACAAATTTGGGAAGAAAGATTGAGAGAAGAAATTTATTATTTGACAGGCTGTGAAATTGTACGATTGTGTGGATTTTTATGGAATCATTTTGGATTGGATTTGTGTTGATGCTGCACGGAATGTTGTTGTTGTGTGTATGCTGATATTGTGGATTGAGTGGAGAAAATTGCAATTGTTATGGGGTCCATTTGGTTATGAAAATTTTGTAATGTGATGTGAAGAAACAAGAAAGGATATACTGGTTGGTACCGATAAAACAAAGTGAGCATGATTTTTATAAAAAAAAAACTATTGTGAAAAATAAAAGATATAATAATATTATCTAATAATAATAATAACAACTGATTAAAAAACCAATAATAGGGATAATTTAAATAATGAAAATTAATAAAATCTAAGAATAAAAATAATAATAGTACTAAAACTAATAATAATAAAAACTAATGATGGAATTAATAATAATAATTTTTTGTAGTTTTTGGAATTGGTCAAAATTAAAGGACTTATAAAATAAAAATAAAAATCGAGATATGGATGAGTAATCGAAATAAAATTGGAATTTTTGCGAATAACGGAAAAGTGAAAAAAAATGGATAAAAAGACATTATGGATCAAGTTAAGAAAATGAAACTGAAATATGGATGAATCGCCACAACACCAAAATCCAATTATCAATGGCACAAGCACACAACTCGATAAACCCGAACGAAAACCCTGACTCAAACTAAAACATATTTTTTGGATTTTATTTAATAATGGTTAATAAACAGAAAATAAAATGACGCGGGTAGGACAAATTCGGGGTATGACAGTTGCCCCTATCGAATTAGCTTAGACCGAGTAAGATGAACATGCTCGCGTTCAGTCTTTCAAGGTATAAGATAATTAGATATTAACAGACTCCAAATTTGTCCGACAAAGAAAGAGATTCGTGACAACAACAAATGAAAATAAACTGGAAATAATGGGTGACACAGCAAGAAACGAATTGACAAAATAAATCAATTATCACCAGAGGATGATAAGGCAAATGAATGAAAAATAAACTCACTTATCATCAGAGGATGATAAGGCAACAGACTGAAAATAAAATCACTTATCACCAGAGGATGATAAGGTATATAACTGAAAATAAACTCACTTATCAACAGAGGATGATAAGGCAAATGACTGAAAAATAAAATCAACTTATCAACAGAGGATGATAAGGCAAATAACTGAAAATTAAAATCACTTATCACCAGAGAATGATAAGGCAAATAACTGAATAAAAAAATCACTTATCAACAGAGGATGATAAGGCAACAGACTGAAAACTAAACCACTTATCAACAAAGGATGATAAGGCAAATGACTGAAAAATAAAATCACTTATCAACAGAGGATGATAAGGCAACAGACTGAAAATAAAATCACTTATCAACAGAGGATGATAAGGCAAAGGACTGAAAATAAAATCACTTATCAACAGAGGATGATAAGGCAACAGACTGAAAATAAAATCACTTATCAATAGAGGATGATAAGGCAAATGACTGAAAATAAAATCACTTATCAATAGAGGATGATAAGGCAAATAACTGAAAAATAAAATCACTTATCACCAGAGGATGATAAGGCATATAACTGAAATTAAAATCACTTATCAACAGAGGATGATAAGGCAAATGACTGAAAAATAAAATCACTTATCAACAGAGGATGATAAGACAACAGACTGAAAATAAAATCACATATCAACAGAGGATGATAAGGAAAAGGATTGAAAATAAAATCACTTATCAACAGAGGATGATAAGGCAACAGACTGAAAATAAAATCACTTATCAACAGAGGATTATAAGGCAAAGGACTGAAAATAAAAACACTTAACAACAGAGGATGATAAGGCAAATAACTGAAAAATAAAATCACTTATCACCAGAGGATGATAAGACAACAAACTGAAAATAAAATCACTTATCAACAGAGGATGATAAGGCAACAGACTGAAAATAAAATCACTTATCAACAGAGGATGATAAGTCAAATGACTGAAAATAAAATCACTTATCAACAGAGGATGATAAGGCAAATAACTGAAAAATAAAATCACTTATCACCAGAGGATGATAAGGCAAAGGACTGAAAATAAAATCACTTATCAACAAAGGATGATAAGGCAAATAACTGATAATAAAATCACTTATCAACAGAGGATGATAAGGCAAAGGACTGAAAATAAAATCACTTATCAACAAAGGATGATAAGGAAAATAACTGAAAAATAAAATCACTTATCAACAGAGGATTATAAGGCAAAGGACTGAAAATAAAAACACTTAACAACAGAGGATGATAAGGCAAATAACTGAAAAATAAAATCACTTATCACCAGAGGATGATAAGACAACAAACTGAAAATAAAATCACTTATCAACAGAGGATGATAAGGCAACAGACTGAAAATAAAATCACTTATCAACAGAGGATGATAAGTCAAATGACTGAAAATAAAATCACTTATCAACAGAGGATGATAAGGCAAATAACTGAAAAATAAAATCACTTATCACCAGAGGATGATAAGGCAAAGGACTGAAAATAAAATCACTTATCAACAAAGGATGATAAGGCAAATAACTGATAATAAAATCACTTATCAACAGAGGATGATAAGGCAAAGGACTGAAAATAAAATCACTTATCAACAAAGGATGATAAGGCAAATAACTGAAAAATAAAATCACTTATCACCAGAGGATGATAAGGCAAATAACTGAAATTAAAATCACTTATCAACAGAGGATGATAAGGCAACAGACTTAAAATAAAATCACTTATCAACAGAGGATGATATGGCAATAAACGGAAAATAAAATCAACTTATCACCAGAGGATGATAAGGCAAATGAAATTTAAACAAGGCCATTGAATCAGCCGAGGAGATGCCTGGAATCTTTGATTGATATGATCTGGACTTCCGCTGGGGAAGGTCCTGGAATCTTGGGTTGATCCTGGATCCTGAATTATGCAACTATGCTTGATTATTGAGATGGTATTCCATAATGATGGAGATACGATGCAAGTGCTTATGTATTGAGATGTAAGTTGAAAATGTTGGGGATATGAAAAGCTGATTTATTGAGGTATGCATATGATGCGCATGTTGTAAATGATTGATATGAATGATGCTTATGACGTCGATGATGCATAATGATGCATATGAGCGATTAAAAAAAGTGCCAGCTTGGTGGAATTTTGGTCTGGTAGTTGCCAATAATGATTGGACTTTGGGTGGGTGGAGGGCTTGATTCCCCGACACTCGATCTTTGACGATGTATGGTCAGAAGATGGAAATGAAAGATCCAAATTTTGTTATCTGCTGATGAGCGAATCGACTTAATTGACACATGAAGATTGCTTTGCTTTGAATGGTTGCCAATGTCTGGCAAGGTCTACTTGCTCGGCTGGGGAGAAGAGATAGGAAGATTTTCTCCTGGTTTGCTTGCCCCTGTTTGTAAGGTATCTGAAATAAAATTGGTGGGGAAGCTTTGAAAATGACCATGGCATGATCTGCCCCTGATTGAGCCTTTGAAGATGATCTTGCCCCTGATTGAGCTGCTGAAAATAATTTGCCTATGAGTGGGATATTGAGGTAGTCTTGATTTATGTTGGCACCAATGAAGTTCAAATTTCTCTTTTGATTTACCCTTGTTGGGATTGCACTGATGTCAAGCACTAAATTGCAATTAAATTGTTCATACACAAATGGCAGTGTTAATGTAAAGTTCATGTAAAAAGTCAATTTATTTGGATGTAGTGAAAATGTGATGAATGGACCATTAGCCCAAACGAGGTGCTGATTTAGAAAGTGCGTGAAAGATGCAGCAAGAATAATGTGCAAACGTGAATGAAGATTAGCAAATATATGGGAGTCAATTTACGCAACCTTGCTGGTAGCATGCTTTCAGAATAAACCGTGCCTCAATTAGGACTTTCGAGGGTTGTAACGTGGTCTGGTTAATGGTTTTGAGAAACAAAGGTATAAGGCTCAAAGTTTGATTTGTACCCATCCCTCTTCGTGATATTCTCCAGTCCTATGTTCAGTTAACTCCGCATATGCATTTGTTTTGACTTTGCGAGAGTGAAGATTAAGCTTCAAAGTTTTCTTGAAGTGGCAGTCATCTTATTTTGCTGTTAGTGACCCTTTGATTCTTGATTTGGTGATCACTGATATTTGTTTTGCTTTTGCTAAGGATTTGAACTCCTCCTTTGACTTGTTTTTTTTTGTCAACTAAGTCTCCCTTCGGGTACTCAACTTAGTGATTTTCATTTCTATGTTTTTGCATTTTGTTGAATGCTATGACTGCCAATTCATTTGTTGATGGTCCTCCGACGGGATGTCTCATCTTGCAATTCGAAGGTGTAGTCAGGCTAACTGAACAACTACCCTGCCCCGGGTTAAATGTAAGGGTTATATCCGGAAGAAACTCCTACTTCTAGGCTCGAAGTGGTTGACTAGGGATTAACTCCTTATATCTCCAATGTTTGGGGATTTGAACAAATGGTTGTACATCATTGACGAGGTTTTATCTGAAAGCATACCGCAACAGTTATGAGTATTTTGTTTTCATCATCCTCCCTCAAATATTTGCTAAAGTGAAGTGAGGGAATATTTTTTGTGATTTTTTGTGATAAATGATAAATATGAGCGAATGCGAATAAATTGATTCAAAACATGCATAAACATATCATTAACATAACCAAGTACAAACGATAACAATTTTCAAAGCAAATAGTACTTAACAAACATTACAAAACAACAGGAATGAAGAAATAATAAATGGCACTGGCTGCCTTGATTTGAGGAATGAACTTCTCTTGATTGAATGCTTCAAAGTTGGATACTACTCAGCTTGGTCTTCAACAACCCCTTCAAATGTCTTTACTTGTTGGCACCGTGCGGCGGCATTGGATCGTTCTGGACATTTGCATTTCTCAGAGTGAGAGTGAGATCCTTAGAGTTGATCATATCCTGAACTATGTGTTTGAAAGCATGGCAATTCTCGATTGTGTGACCTGGAGCGCCTTTGTGATACTCACAACGAGCATTGGCATCATAGTTCCGGGCATTGCCAGTATGAGGTGGCATATCTCTTAAAGTAAGAGGTCCTTTTGCCATGAACTGCTTAAAGATTTCGGTGTATGACATAGGCAGGGGATCAATGTGTCTATCATATCCTCTTTGTTGATATGGTGGACGCTGCTGAGGAGCATGTTGTTGTTGTTGACCAGGCCGTTGTGGATAAGCCGGTTGCTGGTATGGTCCAGGTGCATATTGCGCAGCAGTGACCATAGGATATGGACGTGGTTGATAAGCCAACTGAGGTGGAAATGGAGCTTGAATGGCCTGCTGATAAGGCATTGGAGGAATTGGCTGATATGGCATAGGAGCATATTGTACAGCAACAACATAGGGATACTGGTAGTAGGGAATTGGAGTAGGTGCACTCTGTGGAGGATTCCTACTTGCAGCAGAAATGGCATTTGTTTCGCCCTTCTTGTACCCATTGAAAGGCTTCTTGGTTCCAGATTGGCCGCTAGAACCTCCTTGAATCTTTCCACTTTTCAAACCCTCGTCAATTCTTTCTCCGACCATCACCATGTCCGAAAATCCAGAAGATACGCTGCTGATCAGCTTCTCGTAGTATTTCCCCTGTAAGGTACCCATGAAGATGTCAATCAACTCACGGTCAACCAATGGCGGATGCACTCTGGTAGCTAACTCCCTCCAGCGTTGAGCGTACTCCTTAAAGTATTCGCTTTCCTTTTGAGTCATACTCTGAAGTTGAGTACGGTTCGGAGCTAAGTCAATGTTGTACTTGAATTGCTTTTTGAATGCATCTGATAGATCAAGCCAAGTACGAACATTGTTGCATTCGAGCTGCATGTACCATTCTAGAGACGCTCCAGACAGGCTGTCTTGGAAGCAATGGATCATGAGTTTATCATCTTTGGCATGAACGGCCATTTTTCTGCAATACATCCTCAAATGGAGTTCAGGACAACTGAGGCCTTTGTATTTCTCGAATTTTGGCATTTTGAACTTAGCAGGGATCACAACATCTGGAACTAAGCACATGTCTGAGGCACTCAGAGAAGTTGAGTTGTGTCCTTCCATGATTCAGAGTTTTTCAGATAACTCATGACACATCTTCAAAGCTTCAGATTCTTGAACAGCATGGGGATTAGTGATTGGAACAGCAGTATGTATCTCATACTCAACTTGATGATCTTCTTCAGCATGAGGAAACTGGACTTGAGTTGGAAAAGGTTGAGCTTGAGGAATAGCACCAACAGTAACACCAAAAGCAGGTATTGGTTGGGAAGTGACCTCTTTAATAGCAGGAGTGAAACCTGGAGGCAAACTGTAGACCAAAGGATTTGGAACTAGAACTGAAGGCATTGCGCGCGAGGTAGATCCTTGCACTTGAGCATTGTTCATTGCGGCAGCAGCTTCGCGACGTTCTTCCATTCCGGCCAAAGCTTGCAAAGTCTCATAAATCTGGTCAATCTTGCCCTTGACCGAGTCAATCTCTTCCCTCATAGCAGCTTGTTCTTCTTGGATCACTTCCATCAGTCTTCTAGTGTATGCTCTAGTTAGATACGGTCATCTAGCACGATACGGGTGTCGGGAAACCAACTTGATTTACTGAAGATGGAGGAACATGAAAATAAGTTCTCGGTTTTGGAATGAAATGCAAGATGAATAAGTAATGCAAATGAGATGATATGCAATGTCAGAATCCAGGATCACAAGATCAAGGTCTCATGAGTCCAAGGCACGAATGGAAGATACTCTGATCAGGAACTCACTGGGTAGGCTCTAAGGTTTTAGGGATCCCAAAGTTATCGATTCATATGGTTGTTCATCACACGCGCCATAAGCATGACGGTTGATTGACTCCGCCATATGAATCTATTTTGGGTGAGATCTTCGTATCTACACCCACAAGAGCAAATTTTCTCGGGAGTCCATACTATGTGATCATCGACACGAGGTTTAAAACAAAGTCCTGGAGTTATGGAACTTTCTCAACTGTTTGATACACGTGTCAATTTCATGCATTCTTGATAGTCAATCAACTTCATTAAGTAAGTTTATTCCAAGTGAGGTTTTCGTATCGAGCCACGCGAGGGTGAACCCTGGTGCCCAATATTACGCAACCATCAACCGATGTTTTAACCAAAAGGTTCTAAAGGCTCTCAGAGTTGATGACCCTAATGAAAGCAACTGAGCACACACGTCAAGGACTTGACGGTTGTCAGTATTCTCATCAGAATCTACTCCAAGTGAGGTTTTCGTATCGACAACCCACGAGAGTGGTTCTCTCGGGAGCCCATACTACACAACCTCGCTAACTTATGTTTGTACTCGCAAGCCCGGGTATAGAGCTTTTCCCTCAAGTTTCTCTTGCAAAGTATCGATCCAAATTATAGTACCAAGGAGCCACAAGATATATAAAATGGAATGCGGTAAAGAAAGCGAAAAAAAATAAACAAGCAAGGCATAAAAGCAAACATCCAAACAAGCACGAGAACCTAGACTAGGCTTGACTCGGATAGGGGTGACCCACTCCCCAGCAGAGTCGCCAGCTGTCGTACCCCGAAAAATACGACCTCACGCGATCCGAAAGGACGGGAGCCGCGTGCCGGACAGACTGAAGAGTCGCCATCTAATTCTATTTATTCCTGAAGAGGGAAAGGGAAGATATAGATACAACCCGGGAAGAGAAGGATGAGGACAAAGGTCAACGGAACCATTTCCTGGGTTCGGGAGTCGGTTATGCAGGGGGAAGGTATTAGCACCCCCTACATCCATCGTACTCGATGGGAACCATCTAAGTTAACACGCGCGAAAGGATGCCTATGCTTAAACGAATTGCTTGCTAGAGGGAAATGATTTGAATTATAAGTTAGATTGATCCTAGGTGCTCGGAAAGGATTGAGATCCTCGTGCCTACGTACTCCCGTGTGCAATGGGAAAGTCAGAGCCTCGTAGTTCGGCCTACTAAGGGTAATGGTTGTTTGATTTTATTACCTTTCTTCGATGAAATGGTTTAGGAGTTGGAATGTACTAAAGACTATGGATAGTTTATCTCGTCCAACAAGACGAGCGTCCTGCGTCGAAATAATCAGAGCGAGTAACGAGAGCTCGTTATCCTCCTTTCTACCGCTTAAGGCTCGTAGCGTACAAATTTTCTCGCATTATTAGAATGTTTTATTTCCTAAGACCGCTTGACGTTGGATCAAGGGTTTGGATCCAAAAAGAATCGTTTTGGTTTTTTGAGGTTTAGAGGGTGAATGCAAATGGAGGTTTATTTTGTAGTTTGTTAGCGAGGCCCAATGCGCTCGGCTCGCAAGGAGAGGTGGATCCTAATAAACGAAACAAAATAAAAGGTGCGAGTGTGCAAGTGCAATCGCTTGGCGTTGGACCAAGGATTCAGAATTAAATAAAATACGGAAAATAAAGTGCGTACAAAGTAATGGGAGAGGGATACAAAATAAATACAGGGGATTGCGAGAAATAAAGAGGTCTCGTTGTAGTTTGCCCAAGAGGAAGCGTGTGTGTAGTGTTTTGAACTGTTCGAAGGCGTTCGGCCTTTTTTAATCGGAAACAACTATTCGAAGGCGTTGGACCTTTTAATCGAGAGCAACTATTCGAAGGCGTTGGACCTTTTTGGAACGCGTCGAAATTTAGTTCGTGAACTACCTTAGAATCATTTCAAAATTGGAATCATTCTATAAGGAGTCGAAACATGATTTTTTTAAAATGCGGAAATAAATAAATAAATTGAATTGCGAGAATTAAATTAAGATAGAATAATAAACTAAATAATTAAATGAATTAAATAATATTAAGAATAATAAATAAATTAAATAAATTTAAATGTTTATTTGCCAAAATAATAAATAATAAATAATAAAAAAACTAATTACAAGGAGGGCCTCATATTGACCGAATATCACCGATTTAACGAAATCGGGCGAAAATCGGTCTTTTGTTATGTCATTGGCCCAAGAAATAAAATCAAAAAATTATATATATATATATATATATATATATATATATATACTTTAAGGCATTTTTTCTAAAATAAAAAGAAAACTACTAACCAAGAAAATTAGAATAAAAAAAACAGATTACTGATAATAAAATAAAACATACTTCTAACATTATTAACATTATTAAATCATAAAAAAAATAATGAAAATTTAAAAATATAAAAAACAAAGAAGGGTTTAGCGCAGCATGGTAGGTGTGCAAAATAATTTAGAGAATGGGTTAAGCCCATATTCATGAAAATAAACAAGGGTTTCTTTAAAATAAATAAATAAAATCAACATAAAAAATTTAAGAACAAATACAATCCCTTGTTCACGTCGGTGCTGGTACGGATTGGTTCAACAATGTTTCGGATTCGCGACTCTATTCTCTCTCACGAGCTCTCTGTGGCTGAGGTTTTGAGGTTTGCGGTCGGTTTTGGTTCGACGGCAATGATGGGGTTTGCTCGTGACGTTGAAGGTTATGGTGGTTGGGATTAGTCCACGAATGGTTGGGGTTTCGAGTGTTTCGGCGGGATTCGAATGGCGGCGGAATATCACTTTTGTTGCTCACGGTTCTCGCTCTATTTGTTCATTTCACGGTGGATTTCGGCTAAGGTTTCGCCTCGCTCACTCATTTTGGATCTGCGAGCTCGGTTTCGGTCAATCACAGTGGTTTGGATTCGTTTTTAGTCGGCTCGTGGTGACGCACGGTGGTGGTTTGTGTTAATGGTGGTTTTGTGTGTTGAGAGGTTCTGCGTTTTTGAAGGTTTTGGTTCAAAGGGATGGTGGTTGTTTCGACGGGTGAAGGTGGTGATGGTTGTGATGTTGGTCTGCGTTTATTATTGGTGAGTTTGCAGTGTTGTTGGTTTCACTCTCTCGGCGATTTTCGGTTTTGAGGTTCAAATGGATTCTCTTATGTAGAACACAGAAGGTGATTCGAAGGATATGGCGCTGGATTTTGAGAGAAGGTTTGTTATGTATTGAATGGTTTTTTGTTTGTTGTTCTGGAAAAAAAAGGTATGTAAGGTTACGTGATTGATGATGAATGAAGAGTGGGTTTGTGAGAATGTTATGAAGATTGGTGTTTGTTTGCAGATTTTTTTTAAAAAAAAAGAAGGTATATATATATTTTTTTTTTTGTGAAACTTGGTTTTATTTTTGCAGAATTGTTTTAAGGTTTACCAAGCTCCCAAATGAAAATGCTGTTATATAGAGAGTGATGGGGGTATTTGAGTCAAATTTGGGAAGAAAGATTGAGAGAAGAAATTTATTATTTGACAGGCTGTGAAATTGTACGATTCTGTGGATTTTTGTGGAATCATTTTGGATTGGATTTGTGTTGATGCTGAACGGAATGTTGTTGTTGTGTGTATGCTGATATTGTGGATTGAGTGGAGAAAATTGCAATTATTGTGGGGTCCATTTGGTTATGAAAATTTTGTAATGTGATGTGAAGAAACAAGAAAGGATATACTGGATGGTACTGATAAAACAAAGTGAGCATGATTTTTATAAAAAAAAAAACCTATTGTGAAAAACAAAAGATATAATAATATTATCTAATAATAATAATAACAACTGATTAAAAAACCAATAATAGGGATAATTTAAATAATGAAAATTAATAAAATCTAATAATAAAAATAATAATAGTACTAAAAATAATAATAATAAAAACTAATGATGGAATTAATAATAATAATTTTTTGTAGTTTTTGGAATTGGTCAAAATTAAAGGACTTATAAAATAAAAATAAAAATCGAGATATGGATGAGTAATCGAAATAAAATTGGAATTTTTGCGAATAACGGAAAAGTGAAAAAAAATGGATAAAAAGACGTTATGGATCAAGTTAAGAAAATGAAACTGAAATATGGATGAATCGCCACAACACCAAAATCCAATGATCAACAGCACAAGCACACAACTCGATAAACCCGAACGAAAACCCTGACTCAAACTAAAACATATTTTTTGGATTTTATTTAATAATGGTTAATAAACAGAAAATAAAACGACGCGGGTAGGACAAATTCGGGGTATGACAACTATCGATTGTGTTTATGCAGGTACAAGTACAAGTGTCGCTAACAGAGCTAAAGTAGATTTCCAGGAGGAACATTTCATTATACTTGAACAAGAACAAGTGTTTTCCAGGATGTCTTCAGTTATCCCCAATGGAAGTTAAGTTGAATTTATTCTCCAGCAAGGCAACAGAAGGTTGGTGTCCTCCCCAAGTAGAGACTTCCCTTCAATGCAAGGGCAATTCCCAGCAGTACAAGGATTGTCTTTCCTCCCCAACAGTTTGCTTCCTCAGCAGAGTCATGCCTCTGGTTCCCAGCCAAGTCAGGAGGTCTCCACTTCCCCACCAGAGTACAAGAAGGGTCCATCTCCAGCAGGGTCTTGACTCTTCAATCTCGAAGTCCATTTTATTTTTGGCAGTGACGGCTATTCAGAGTCGGTGTATCATTAACAGCTTTCCCCGTAGAGTTGTCTCCTCCTCATCAGGATGGATCAGATTAGTGCAGTGATCATGAGTTCCTCCCCAGTCAAGCCATATGGGATACGTGCAGCCTCCTTTCCGGGAGATCCTTTGCATTTGCATACACATAATCATCATTGCATTTCCATCCTCATGGAGCATTACGCCATAAATCCAAGCATACGCATGCCACCATGGTCCAGTTTTGAGGTACATTGCATATGACCCGGAGCACCTTTTCAACCTGAAGTATTCCTTGCAGAGGATATCAATACCATTTGCTAGGCATCCCTGCCTTTTCAAGACAATGTTTGTCACTTATTCCGCGTCTTGTTGTGTTCAACGGTCGCGTCGTAGGTTCTCGTTTTGTACAACAGTCATGTCTGCCTGGGCTCTCGTTTATGTACAACGATCTCTTTCCATCTTGTCCTATTTTCTTTGTTGTTTGGTTATCGACTGAGGCCGGTATACCATCGCGTCTCCATTCGAGGATGGTTTCATGTTAGATCCGAGCATCTTTTGTGAGTTGTCATTCGAGGATGGCATTCTCTTCATCAATTCCTTCTGAGGTTGGTCTTGTTGTTGTGGCTATCATTCGAGGATGATAGACCATTTTCAGATTATTGATTGAGGTCAGTTTGTCTCTTTTGCAAAGTCTGTCTGAGGCCAGTCTTTGTGTTTCTGGTTATCGACTGAGGCCGGTATACCATCGCGTCTCCATTCGAGGATGCTTTCGTGTTAGATCCGAGGATCTTTTGTGAGTTGTCATTCGAGGATAGAATTCTCTTCGCCATGTCCTTCTGAGGTTGGTCTTGTTGTTGTGGCTATCATTCAAGGATCGTAGACCATTTTGAGCTTATTGATTGAGGTCAGTTTGTCTCTTTTGCAAAGTCTGTCTGAGGTCAGTCTTTGTGTTTCTGGTTATCGACTAAGGTCAGTATACCATTGTGTTTCCATCCGAGGATGGTTTCGTGTTAGATCCAAGGATCTTTTGAGAATTGTCATTTGAGGATGGCATTCTTCCAGCATATTTTATTACCCCGAGTTCAAATTTCCAGGTTTATTTGGGTATTCAATTACTCCATATCTTGAATGTCTAAGAGCTCTTGTATTTAGTCATTCAAGCTTGTAGATAATTGAATAGGGGCAGTTGTAATACCTCAAAAATTTCCCTCTCATATCTTCAACATTTTTCATATCATTTAGCATACATAAGTTCACAAATAATCAAAAACATTGCATCATATTCATCATGGCTGAGGCATAAGTATGTGATCAATGATTGGAGAAACTGAAGGTTATACAAAAGCAATCAAAGGGTCACAAAACTTCTCAACATCATGCTAAGGGTCCACAACATCCCTCAAGTTCTTATTTGAAACCACAAGTCATGAAAAGAATTGAATGGCTCCAAGGAAGCAAGCAGTGCAACATCTCCTAAGGAAATAGCCCAAATTAGGGTTTCATGTGTGAAGGACTTCTCCATAAATTTTTGAACAAAAGGGGATTATATTGTGTTCTATATGACAACAAGTGTATAGGGTTCAAATTTCATCCACAAATTCATCTTGGAAGAGGTTCAATTGGTCAGATGAATGAAAATCAAGAATTTGGGGAAAAGTCAACCATGCTGAAGAAAACGTCAACTCTTGACTTTTTGAGATCAAAATCATAAAATTAGGGTTACAAGGGTCCTATGTTTCAAATTTGATCAAGAAATTATGGAGGAATTAGGGTTTCCAAAACTGGCAAGTTGTGGCTATTTTTGCAGCTACTTTAAATGAGGCCTTCTCCCAAAATATGAGGGCTATGAAAATTCTATTTGGAGCTAATTAAATAGGGCATCTTGAGCTTCAAATCCATAGGTGGAACTCTTCCATAGCATAAAAAAATGAGAAAGTTATGATCATTCAAAGTTGGTGCAAATCAAGGCAAGCTAGGGCAAAAAGCCAAGGCAGGCCTTGCCTCCTACGCGCGCCAGGCAAGACATTTCTTCAAGCAGGTGGTGGGTCACAATGCAAGACAATTCTCTCCATGATAGAGGCCTCAAATGAATTTTCTTTAAACTACAAAGTTGTTCATTGCCATGTTTCAAACAACTTTAATGTTCAAAGATTTTTTATTTGATCAATGGTTTAAAAGTTATGGAGAGGAAAAATGTAGGGCTTCAAACTGCAAAGACAAAAGGCATCTTTCCAGGCCAAGGGCAGGCAATACATGCCAAGAATAATTCCCTTCAAATTGAAGCATCATGGCATGATCTTCAATGGTCTTTTTGAGATGTTTAGAGGTCATGTCTCATCTTGGGTTGAACATCAAACATGTTCTATGAAATATTTCCTTCAAATTGAGCACAAGAATCATTCTCATTGGTTGCTTGAATTGGAAGAAATCACCCATGGAAGTTCATCATACCAAACTGTCTTGCTTGCAGCATAAGGCATTACACTATGACATGTTTTAAGATACATATAGTGGAGTGTAGCATTGTATTGCATTCAGAAGAGCTCAAGAGATCATATGGATGCAAGATCATGTTAGTTGCCATGTGCTTCATGCTAATCAAAGTAATGGTGCATCTTTGGACATTGCACTCAGTTGCACAGTCTGATCAGTCCAGCTTCATGGCATTGCATCAAACCTCACCATAGCAAGCATGAGTGTCACTGCACACAATCAAATCCATCAACTTCATGACTATGATCAACTCGAGTTCAAATCAACTTCCACTCACCTTAACAAAATCTCTAACCAACTTGACTCAGTTAACCACACTTCCAACTGCTAACTGAGTCAGTTTAGAGGCTAACTCATGCTATATAAGGAATCAACCCTAACTGAACCACACATCATCATTTTGCTCTGAAATTTCAACTTGCATCCACAATTTTCTCTCTGATTTTTCCTTCTGCATTTTGCTTCGAGGAAGCTCCATTCTCCATTAATCTTCTTCATTATTCCTCAATTCATCACCATCATGGCATTGAGCATAAGATCCATGGATTCCATGGCTTGATTCTCCAAGGATCAGGCATTGCATCTTCTGGTATTACACTGCATTTTGGATCAGATCTTCATCAACTTCATCAATTCAGGATTGAGGTTCATCCAACCATCTTCATCATCAAGTATTGTACAATTTCATGGATCTCATAGCTTGAAACATCAAAGATCCACCACTGCATAATATTCCATTGCACTGCACCAGATCCAATTCCTCAAGCATTCCAAGGTATAGAGTGTTTATTTCACTCTCTTTGATCAAGATCAAATCAAGGCAAGGCTTAGGAATCTCACCTCTGGTAATTCTTCAACATTGTGAAGCTCTGCAATTCAGGTATGTTCTGAAACTTTGCTTGTTCGAATGGCCTGTTTTTCATTGGTTTCATGGTGATTAAAGCTCAATAGGAGCATTGGAGTATCTGGCTAGTTGATAGACACCCTAGGTGTGTAGTTTCAGTTTCATAGGTCATTTTGTTTGTCTTCGATTTGGCTATTTTAGGAATTCTAAGTGAATTGTTAGGGTGGATTTATGATCAGTGATGAAAGGAGAATCTTGCCATGGTTTTAGATTTCATTTAAGTGATGATTTGAGAAAGCCCTAGCAGAGCTATGACTGGAGAAGACGACCGGAGACTAGCTCCGACCGTCGGAACAACAACCTTAATTTTAATTTTGTGAACATATCGTGTCCATTGGATCAGCTTCATCCTAGGGCTCTAATACTGCCAGCGCATTAAAAAGCATGTGCCTGGCATGTGCTTGAAAAGTCAACAAAAAGTCTTCAGTCACTATCCACACCCCCAAGGCCCATCTCAGTTGGCTTAGGCCCATTCATGTGTTTTTTTTCACTCTTTGCACCCCCAAGGCCCATCTCAGTTTATTTCTTTTTAATTCTTTTTCTCATTTAATTCCATTTTCGTTTCTTATTTTTAAAAATAGCAAAAAGCCTAAAAAAACTCCAAAATAATTCATGGACCCCCTTCATAATATTCTTTAATTTTCCATAATGTTAGATTTTATTTTTGTTCATTTTTGAGATCAGAATTAATTTCCCCTTTAATTGTTTTCTCATTTTCTCCTTTTTGACCAATAAACTTGTACATTTTTGTTCTCCCAAACTATGTATGATAAAGATGCCATTATTTTTGCATTATACAAATAACTCATCAAACATTCCCAAAATATATTTCTCTGGATTTTTTAGGTCATGTTTAGGTCCTTTTTGAGTCCATTCTTTCACTTGTATGTTCAAAAGCCCTAATTGAGTTCTACCCTTCCATTAACCATCCAAAAATAGGAATTTTAATGAGATTTTTTGCACATAACCTACTCTATGGATTTTGTATTGATTAGTTAACTTTCATAATTTTTTAAGGTTTTTTGGTATTTTTCTTGAATTGTTTGATGTCTAAACCATTTTTGGTCCTTCATGTTGTATTCTCTTACATCAAATGGATAAGGCACTCATGCCATTAGTATAAGGTCTTGTTTCCGGTTCTTGTGAGTCATATTATAGGTCCTCTAACATTGAACACCACCCTTGGGTCCTCACCTTTTGTTTTAGGCTTACCTTGAACCTTAAGTCACCATATGTCTCATTTTAACCTAATTCTTCCTTCATCTCTCATCTTAACCATTCAAAACTTCTTGAATACACCAAATAAATTTTTCTTGTCATTGTTTGGGGTCTTATAAATGTTTTGTGATCATCCATACTTATTCATATCATTGTAGAATCATTTTGTTTTCTTTTGAACTTCATTTGTCACCTAAAGGACCTTAGAAACCCTAATGTGAACACCTAGCCTTAAGATGCTTCTTAACCCACCATTTGTGAATATTTTCCAAGTATAATCTTCATTTTATTTTTTTGACAAGCCCCTGGTTTTTGTATGGGAAAGTCAAATCATTTTGGTCATTTCTTAAATTTTTTCTAAGTCTTTTTGTTGCACCTTTCATAACCATGCTTCTATATGCTTCCCCTCACCTTTCAATCTCATATTTGAATATCTTTAATTTGAATCCCTTCTTTCCCATTTGATCATCTCATTTCCTTCACTTCCCTATAGTTTTAAGTTCTGACTTTTTCATTTACCTTTGAGTTTAAGGTATTTTAGCAATAGTAATCACTTAGGTTATCTTTCTAACCTCGTCCTTAGGGTTTAGTGGTGCTTTAGGACATAGTTTGGCTTTAATTCACTTAATTCCTTAAGAAACTTTTGAATTGGTTTAGCTACTGACGTTTTAGGTATGTTACCTTATAAGATGATTTAGGCTTAGGTATTGACCATAGGAGTTCATTAACATCTTTCCTAGGTTAGTGTGAGTTCTTGTGTGAAGTTTGCCATTTGGTTATGCTTTCAATATGAATTGTCATGCTAACTCTTGTTTTGTAGGGGGGAAGATGAGGTAATCACTTCATTCTTTATCTCTTATGCATTTATTTTCCTTGCCTTGGCACTTTGTGCCTTGTTCATAGGTTCCCTCTCTCTCTCTCTTTAGGTTCAACTTAACTTCCTTAGGAAGTAAGTTGAATTCTAACTTGTTCTTTCTTCTCTTTAGTATAGAAAACCTCATTAACCATAGGATCACACTTCTACATAATAATATGACTTAGGGTTGTGTCTTAGTCCCCTATTAGCTTTGACCTTTTCCTTTTGAGTCTTCTCTCCTCATCTTCAAACAAATCCAAAAAGACTTAACAAAGGCATGAAAGGATCCCTTGTGTATAGCCTTATTCCATGGGGAACTTGCACTCATTCCATCTTGGAGTGGTGTAAGCTTGTCTAGCACGATGTACAAGTCTCATCAAGGGTTTGTTTCGCAAAGAAAATCTAAAATACATTTCTTCACATAAGCAACAAAAACACTTAATAGAGTTCAACAAGCTACTGAATTTAAACCCTGATTCATGGAAACAAGTCTTAGATAAATTCTCCTTGCTTGGTGTGCTTGTTTTATTATTCCTTCTTGGAATGTAGTGGCAAGTACACATTCCATGTAAAAGAGTTTGAATTCACTTCCTTGTGCCAAATTCATACAAAACTCTTAAAAAGCAAACAACAAACAATAAGCGACTTTCCTGCGGGAACTTCTTTTCTCACCTCATTCATTCTGAACACGAACTCGCGACAACTTGTCTCGCATGCAAGACGGTAAACGCACTCGTACCAGACGAGCCTGCAACACCTGAGCATAGACATAAGTAGTTCCAGCATAAAAAACACAAATAAATAGTTCTCGCCTTAGTTAGGCGAACTACGTCGACTCTGATCCTCATTATTCCAATGAGGTACGTAGGCAGCGGGATAGGGCCCGTTCGAGCACATTCTTTATTTTTCCTACATTTCCCCCCTTCTGTTCTTTCTCTTTTCCAGTTCCTTTTTCATTCCCATTCCAATTAGCAGTTCATCTGTTCAGCATCAGTTATATCTTTCTCATCCTTTGAAACAAAACAAGCAAGCGTGGATCTCGTTGGGTACGGCGGACGATCTGGGGTGCTAATACCTTCCCAGGTCGTAATCGACTCCCGAACCCAGATCTTTGGTTCGCAGGACCTTGTCCTTTCCTTCCTCCTCAGGTTTGTGCAGCATTACCTATCCCATTCATTCGGGATAAAAATGCATGGCTGGCGAGTCTACCTTTTCCGCGCCACTTTCGCGTTTGTACTAGGATGAAAATCCCGGGAGCGACATATAGGACATAAGAACACCTTGTGAGACTCTTGCAATGTCACTTGACCTCTTTCTTTGCCTTGTAAGGCTTCAAATGCACCAACGATTGATCATATGCCGAATGCTAGAACATGAGAATGTTATGCTTCATTTTTCTATGCAAAGATGCTAAGGATATGATATGCTTATAATGATTATGATATGATGATGATGCTAAAAAGAAGAGGGAAAATTTGGGGTGTTACAATATCTTTATAAACATACAAACATATGAAACAATTATTTCCCCTAGCATAATTGTTCTCCCAAGCCAATAAGAGAACTAAGTTAAATCTAATAACGATCTTCACTTCACCAAGCAAGATCTCCAAGTTTGTCCTTCTTTATTTTGTGGTCTTCTCTTTCTTCATAATAATTGATTACATCAAAGAAACTCATTTTACATACGAGGGAGTGAGATGAGAAAAGAAATTACATGATGAGAATAAGAGAGAGGCATGACTCATAGGTCGTATTTATAAAATCCAAAAACAAAACAAAAATAAACTAAGGCCATAACTGATCACTACACACAAAATTAATAAAACAATTTTATTATTATTTATTTAAATTTGCTTAGTAAAAAAATTCAAATTAAATTTCGAAAAAATAATAATAAACCCTTTTATTATTATTGCAGACATTATTGACGCAACTTGCATCGTCCAATGTCCATGACGCCCGTCACAACTCCATGAAAATCGTCACAAGTTTTGTGCCTACGATGATCATCACACATCATGTGACGACCGTCAAGCATCATGTGACGATCATCACACATTCAAAGTGTGCAGACCTCATTGACGGGGTAACCCTTGTGCCGTAAAAAAATTTAACGCAAAAATCTCATACTACCAAACCACCATGATTAATAATTTTGTATGATTGATCTGTATATTATTGCTTCACATACTAAACTCAGGTTCCGAAGCAGAAAACCACAGATCGCACAACTGAATGATAATAATTACATGATTTGAATCGTTGAAATAAAATAGTATATCCAATGTACCATCTTTGCATTAAAATTATCATATCATATATGAATTAGATCGATCATATATGTGTAACTTATGGGCGATTGACATATCGCTGTTTCACCATACTATTGTTGGATTCCGAAGCATAGTCAATATCAACCATCCAAACTGTACACAATCTGATGCCAAAAATTCAATATCCGAATTTGAATTGATTTTATTTGTTTTAATCCAATTAAAACAAAATTGAAAAAAAGTAAATAATTACCAGAATCATGGTTTCGTAAGTGGCTCTGATACCACTGAAGGGAAATTTGCGATATAAACGCAGCAAAAAACAAAAATTTCCCTTTAGAGATCCTTACGAAAGGTCATGATCTGTGATAAAATATTTATCTCTTGTGGCGCTTGAAACCTTTGATTCCGATTTGATCACGAGCGTTGTACGACAAACAGTGCCTCTACTCAGTCCACACGAACAACTTCTTTCAGTCACAGTGCAAGCTAGTTACGATTGAAGGTTTAGAGTGAAAGGAGAGGAAAAAGGAATACAACCAGGGTTTCAAAAACAACAACTGAGTTTCTTCAAAAGGGTTCTATTTTTAGAACTACTTGTGTGGGCTTAAAGCTAAAAGCCCAACTCAATAATAATATTATTATATTATTATAATAACTATTATTATAATAAATATAATTTTATTATTATTATATTTTATAACTATTATAAAATTAATAATAACTATTATTATTATATCATATGGTACCTTACCATATTTCGTATTCCATTCAAGTGCACCATACCTTAAGGTGTGCCTTATTTATTCCACCTCTTCTCTAACTGTCCTTATTTATGTGACCCTGTAAGATTTTGCTACGTTGACAATTATATTAAATCATGTATTTAACGTAATAAACAGTGAGCGATATCTAGCAACACATCACTGCTACCCAATTCACAAAATTGTTATGTGATTTGACAAAACCTTTTCTTATATTATTTGCATGTACAATTACCCTTTTTCCCTTATGTCTATATTGAATGTAAGGCATATACCGTTACATCCTTGTCCACTTCAATATTGGGCCGTTACACATTTTTCATGTTATGCAGGATGGGAAAATCCCATCTAGGCTACTCATGTCCCTTAGTGTGCTTTGTGAAGTACCTATCAACTGTCTTTATGATCACCCAGTTTCGGACAATTTTTTATCAGCAATAAAGTACTAGACTCTACATCTAGTGTCCTTAGTTGTTTCATGTCGAAGGGTGGTATACACCACTATCACCATGAGAGTAACTTATGAAACTTTTCATAACATTCTATGTTGTACTCTCATAGTGGGTCAATCTAGTATAAATATTACTCCTAATATTCATACTTATGTCAAGACTTGATAACTTCTTATCCATGATCCATGAGATGTGATCATCAATCTATCTACATAATAGCCTTAATGCTTTAAGGCTATCCCATTTCACATTAAAGCTTGATTATGGATACTTTAAGAATAGTGTCCTTATGTTTAATGTAATCTCATGATTAAGTCACACTTAATATTTCATTAAACGAACTAGCCATTCTAGGGACTTTATCATTTTGGAAAAAGAAACATAATAAAGAAATGGCCTCTAGGGCTTACACCAACAGTTACATCTCACTCTCACCCATTTTTTTGTCATTTTTTTGAACTTCAGATCTCCACCATTGTGTAGAACATATGAGGCAACTGCATCCTTATTGTCACTTTTGGAAGTCAAATACATAACAAACTCCCATTTGTATTTGGACATATCTTTCCTTTTTTTGAAAAGTGGGTACTTATTCCTTTTAACTCCACTTCTGTCATCACTATCACAAATATTTTGAATATCATCATTGTCATTATCACTACCCTTAAGCTCTTCTATATCTTGTGAGCTCTTTTTTTCCCACCAGACTTACCTTCACTTTCATATTTAATGAGATCAGCAAGTTCATATTCACTAATCTCATCATACCCTTCAGATTTATCATCAAATGTTATCTGAAGGGCACTATCTTTATGGTAGCTCTTATCCACACTATCACCAGCATCATATTTATCATTCACCTAACCAACATGGTTTCCCTCCATGTCAACATTGTTAGAGGCTACTTCAACATTGTTTGAGACCACACCAACATTAGCAAAATTCACCCTAGACCTTACTTCTTCAACAACAATATTACCATGATTTACCCTAGCTTCTCCTACTTCAACAACAACATTAATAACATTCTCCCCATCAACATTAGTAGCATTATCCCCGTCAACATTAGCAGCATTCTCCTCAGCAACATTAGTAACATTCTCCACAACATTAGTCTCATCCATATTATCAATTAACTATTCTCGTAGATTTTTAAGTAACTCTTGAACCTCATCTACAATTATCTCAGACTCCTCAACAACATTATCAACTGGTTCCTCATAATAATCAGGTTGAGACAAACTGTGTTGAATGTAAATGTCAACACTTTGGTACACCCTATAAAGGTCTGCAATATCTAAAGCACCAGTGTCATCAACTAGGGAATTCATCCCAAATTGTGGATCATTGTCATACATTTTCTCAAAGTCCATATAACCTAACTCCTTCAAAACACCTACTAACTCAAAATCCACCTATCAACGTCTACATTCAACTCATCTATTGTTCATCCTTAGAGCACACAAAGTTCAGGATCAACGAAAGCACCACTATGGTGAATATTTAGCTCCATAAATTCATACATTGTCACCTAACATCCTTCAATAACAAAACTTCAAAACCTAAATCTACAAAACATACATTTAAAGAAAGCCCAAAATCTATTAAACCTACCTCTACAGAAATCCCAAAATAAAACATTAAACATTTACTTATCTAGAAAGTTTAGACTTCAATGTCGCTTCGTGAATCGCCTTCTAACAAGCTTCGTCAATCACTTCGTCAATCTCCTTCTTCTTCTTGTTTCAAAATTTGTTTCACGAGAATGGAATATTTTGACAAGTCTAAGTGTTACGAAGCTGAGACTTAGGGTTAAGAAGATGATAAAATTTCCACAAATCCCTTAAACTGACATCTAGACTCCATTTATCCACCTCATCGTAGAAATTTCCACCCGGAAGTCATTTTTGAATTTGAACTAATGAAACACTAATGGAAGGACTAACGTGGCTATGTTAACAAACTTAAGGGACCAAATTGGCACGAAGAATAAATAAGGGACCAAAGTGAACCTTGGGGTATAATTAAGGGACCAAAAAGGGTATTTCACCTTTTTTAAGGGAAGGGGTGTCGTATCCTATATATATGTGTGTGTGTGTGTGTGTGTGTGTGTGTGTTTGTGTGTGTGTGTGTATGTGTGTGTGTTTGTGTGTGTGTGTGTGTGTGGCACCCTAATTTTTTCCCTAAGGTTTCGTCACATTTCATTTGCATCTTACATACAAACAAAATCACATTGGTTTCTCGGTTCTTCTCGGGTGTAGGTTTATGCCTCACAGGGGTTCACCATTGCTATTTTTTTATTTTCTTTATATTTGCTTATGTTATTAATCACTAACCAAAATCCAAAAATATGTTTTAGTTCGCTTCTTCTTCTTCCCTGTGCTTTCAAGAGTTGCGAGATTCTTAAAGTATGGTAGTGATTTTATTTCAGATGTAGTTGTTCAGTTATGATCCGATTCAGATGGAAGTTTGACCTAATCTTGGTCGAACTATCAGGAGATTGTTTCAATTGCAAATTATTTGTGTCGGTGGTTATTTCTCAGGCAGTACGTATTCAATGATAAGTTGTGTTGTGTGCGAAAATTCTCTGGTTTATTGTGTTGTGATTCATGAGAAGTTTGGTATAAATTATATTAATTGGGTGTTCATCAATTCATCAGTGGTTCATCTGTGGATTTATTTTCCAAAGATCAATTCAGAAAATTAAAGTTGGTGGTTGTTGCTTCAGTGACAATTATTCACTTGGGGTTGATTTGAGTCATTACGTGTGGAAAGTTCAAATTTGGTTTTGGGCTTAAAATAAAAAAAAAATCATCGCTTCGTCCATTATTCGATTCATACATTTTTTTCTAGTTACCGTTTTTTACCTCATCCATATTTCCATTATCCAATTATTTTCTATCCATTTATTTCTAACCATTGTCCAGATTTCTTTTTCCATTTCCAAATATCCAATTTAATATCCATCCTCATTTTTATTTCCACATTTTAATTCATTCCTCAATATCCATTTTTTTCTATTATTTTGTCACCAAAATTATCATTCACCTTTATTTTAGTCCACATTTAATTTAATTCAATCACCAAAAAAAAAAATCTTACATTACCATTTCTCTAATTTCCATAGTATCCATTTTTTTATTCACACTTTTATCCATTTTTCCATACCTCCAATATTCCAATTATAATATTAAAAAAACATTTAATAATTCCATTATTTTTTATTATTACCCATTATTTTTTCACTATGTCCATTATTTTTTATTATTACCCATTGTTTTTTCACTATGCCCATTTATATTAGGCTTTTTTCACTATGCCCATTGAATAATATGATGAAGCCAACAAGTACCACAAGTTTTCATCCTAACAAGCCAACCAATGACGTCATATTCACGACAACATACACATGCATGTTATGCACTCAAAACACAAGTCAATACTGAGAAAAATGCAGTTCAATAACATGCATATCACATGGATTAAAATGCAGTAAAACACAAGAAATACACAAATAAAACGCAAAAATAAAATTTAGCATGCTATCAAGCGGTTTACACACTTCAAAACTGTTGGGATGATGTTAAATTTGGTAATGTTGCCCGCCAACCAGGAATTTTTATCCCGAAGGAATGGGAAAGGTAATGTTGCACAAACCTAAGAAAGAAGGAAATGACAAGGTCTTGCGAACCAAAGATCTGGGTTCGGGAGTCGGTTACGACCTGGGAAGGTATTAGCACCCCAGACCGTCCGCCGTACCCGACAGGATCTACGCTTGCTTGTTTTGTTTCAAAGGGTAAGAACTAAGGTGCTGCTGAACAAAGAACCGCTACTAGAACTAGAGCTGAAATGAGAAAGGAATTGGAAAAGAAAATGGGAAGAAAGAGGGAAATGTAGGGAAAATAAAGAATGTGCTCGAACGGGCCCTACCTCGCTTCCTACGTACCTCATCGGGAAAATGAGGATCAAAGTCGACGTTGTTTGCCTAACTAGGCGGGAACTTTGTTTGTATTTTTTATGGCTAGAACTACGTATGTATATGCTCAAGTGTTGCAGGCTCGTCTAGAATGAGTGCGTTTACCGTCTTGCATGCGAGACAAGTTGTCGCGAGTTCGCGTTGAGAGTGAATGAGGTGAGAAAAGAAGTTCCTGCAGGATAGTCGTTTATTGTTGGTTTTTTGTCTTTTATGAGAAGTGTTTTGAATTTGTTTGTGAACATTCTCATACTAAGACCTATCCATCGTGGTAGATACTCACACCTTGCCCCGAAACAGGACGCGTATAATCACTCCACAACAAAGTCTCATGGCGTATAAGAACATTCAACTTTTTATTAAGTATTTTATTATTTTCTTCATGGGGAGAGAAAGAAAGACTCAAGTTGAAAAAGGAAAACACTAAGGGAACTAAGACTCAACCCTAAGAGCAAAGCACAAGGTGCTAAGGAAAATACAATTATAATGCATAAGAGATAGGAATGAAGTGATTCTTACCTCAATCTTCCCCCATATAAAATAAAAGTTAGCATGACAATGCATATTGAAAGTAAAATCAAAGCATAAAAGCGATTAAGTACCATAAATGTCTTAGAATGGAACTAGGGTTCAAAATAAGACCTAATTCTAAAGGTGAAGGTACCTAAAGATTACATGACTTCTAAAGTCAGTAGCTACATGCTATAGGTCCCTAAGAATTCTAGGATACCTCACAAGTTCAAACTATATCAAACTATGTACAAAACGTTCACCTAAGTTCACCTAAATGCAAATTAGGGTTTATGGAAGAAGTATGGATGCATATGGCTTACAAGCATGAATTAATACATGAGATGAGCATCAAAGTCAGTAGTGTACACTCTTGATGGATGTGCTATAATGCTTATGAGTTAACTAACAAGTTATGTTAACATTTAGGAGAGAAGGGAAATGAGTTTAGGTTAAAATTAGTTCACATAAGAATGCACTTAGGAATACAAAAACAAACCAAATGAGTATGGTTCAAAAAGTGACCTATAACGGGAATTAAGGACTTAAAAGTGACCTATAATTAACTCCTAGAAGTTACCAAAAAGTCTCTCAAGAAAATAGCATGAATGCCTTCCTAATATCTAGGGTATGCGACACATAATTACATAACTCAAATTATGATCTAGGTGACATGGAAAAATAGAAAAAAGGATTTAAAAATTATGAAATTAAATCACTAGAATTTTTAAGTCAGTATATAAAATGGTATATAAGTATTTTACAAAATTATGCACCAAAGTTCCAAAACAATTCCCTAATGATCAATGTAACAAGACATGATCGCCGAAAAACAACTCCACAAAGTGGATCAAAAAGGGGCACTAAAAATTATGAAAAAAATTCCTAAGTAGCATTAAAATGTCAAAAAATCCAGTGTCTAATCACTCACAAAAACTAGGTCTCACACCTATGGGGAAAAAAGTTTTTGGTCCGTTATGTCAAAACCCTTCATTTTGGGGCAGCTTGTGATCTAAAATCCAAATTAATTATTAAAACCACCCAAATATGGAATAAAAAAATATAAAAAATTAATTAAGAGGATAAGGATCACTCATGAAATTTTCCAGAATTTTATCACACCTAAAACTATTTTTAATAATTGCGACGAAACGGGCAAAAAATGGTGTTTTAAGGGGAAGTGAAAGGAACCGAATCCTATAATCCGTAACTTAATCCCTAAGCTCCGAAAATGACACATATAATCATAAATCACAAATAAAACCAGTGCCTCAGGTGGGAGGGCTCAATATGCACCTTAAGTTATATGGTTCTAAGCCGCATACAAACTAGCATGATGCGTAAAAGTGAGAAAAGTCAAAATTACTTACTTGATCGAAGTGACGATTCTTCATATAAAAGAAACCCAAAAACTTCATGAAAGGTCTTGTAATCTCCTATAAGAAAAATAAATGCTTATCTTTCATATTTGCTTTGTGAAGATCCACCATACTGAAATCGATCGAAATCGATAAAAACTCCATGAATACTCACCATCAAAATTAATCCTCAATTAATTCACAACAAATAATTAGAATTATGACAAAAATTCTAACTAAAATTATTAGAAAATAGATTAAAATTCTAATCCACAAAAATTGATTATCAAGAACATTAAATAACAATTTTTTTATAAGAAAAGAAAAAAAATCACTTAACAAAAAAAATCTCTACAAAAAAGGATACATGGGGTGTAATTGAAATCCAATGACTGTGAATAATGAAAAGACTGGACCAAGGCCTAATTTCCCTTAACCTTGGCATAAAGGGGGGTGTGGAAGTAAATCAAATGGTGTAAATAGAAGATTCATGGGCCAATTCCAATAAAGAGACGATGAGGGTGTGATGAGTGAAACAGAGGGGTGCGATTAGAGATTTTATGGCTAAAAAGCCCAATTGCTCAATGAAAATGAAGGGGGTGTCACAAGTGAAGAAAGGGTGCAAAAAATTTCTATGGAGTCTGAATTTCAAAAGCCCAATCCCATTCGAATCCCTAATTTCCTCAGCATAATTCATGACCTTTTCCTTCAACCTAGCAGTTTCATTCCTCTTCTCCATGTTGCAACAACGCCCTTCTTCACCACCTTTCTTCTCATCTTCGCCATCTGACCTTCATCTTTCTCCCTTGACCTCACCTCCAGAAAGAATCCGATCATAATCTCACCATCTCAGAAGTCCCACGGATGAAGAACAACAAAAACTCGTCGGCGCCGTCGTGATTCATAGCCAGGCCGTCCTCTACTCGCGATCGAAAACATACGCCGCGCCTTGTGCAAACGATCTTTCCTGATGTCGTGGCCGCCGCTTGCGACTTTTTTTGCACAATCGTCACCGTCTCCATCTTCGTTCGTATTCCTCTTCTTCGATTGATACTACACTTCAAATCACACTAAAAAAACAACCTCAGAATCTTGACGGAGCAACTCCAGTGACACTCTGAATCGGTGGCGACAAACAGAACTCTTGGTAAGACGCAACTCACCTTGCTTCCTCCCGACTCTTCTTCTTCAACTAACTTCTACGTTGTTGATTGAATCGCGGTGTAGATGCCATATTGAAGTAGATTGATGATTTGCAGGTTGAATTGATGAACTGAAGATCGTTGAAGTTGATGGATGGTGATGAAGATCCATTGAGAGAGATCGATGATGCATAGCGCTTATGAGAGTTTTATGACGTTTTAAGATTGATCGATCGAAGGTAAAATGTGATCGGTGAAGAGTTGATGTTAGTTGCTGCGTTCAGTGATTGATGAGAGGTTGTTCAGGTATGAGTTTCAGTTTCACCTCTTCTTCTTCTGATCTCGAATGAGTTTCTCCGCGAGTTTGTATCACGGATTCTTGAACTGATTTGTTGTTGATTCTGGATCTATGATTGTTGTTGATTTTGATCCTTATTGA
This sequence comes from Lathyrus aphaca, assembly GCA_963966055.1. Lineage (NCBI taxonomy): Eukaryota > Viridiplantae > Streptophyta > Magnoliopsida > Fabales > Fabaceae > Lathyrus > Lathyrus aphaca. Next base: position 500,100,972 of record OZ014524.1, on the reverse strand, counting down.
TGTGAATTCGAAGATTAAACTTGGTTATTTGATTTGATTTTACAGGGTTGATGATTTGTAGATGATGATGGAAGGTTGGCTGAAGGTTGTTCAAATTTTAGAGAGATTGCTCGAAGTTGAAGACGATGACAAAGAGGTATCAATGAAGATCATAACATGTATGAAGAAATTGAAGGTTGGTGGAGCTTGATGGAAAAGAGGGATGAAAAATCTGAGGCTTGAGGTGAAGAGAGATCAGAAGAAGGTTTCTTTATGAATCTGCTATGGAAGATTGGAGATGAGATTGATGAAGCTGTCTCCAAGTTGCAGAGAAATTGGGGCTGGAATTTATGAATGGTATGAAGTCCTGATGAAGGTGTGTAGATGATGAATAATGTCGGTTAGATTTTCTGCAGATGAGATTGGTGAAGGAGGAACTGAGATTCTGCTATATGTTATCTTTGAATTTTCTCCCTTTCAATTTCTAACTGTATTCTCAATTTTTGTAACTGAATTTTTATTCAATTTTTTCTGTTTATTCTGTTAGTATGTTACTAAATTTCTAACTGAATTTCCATTCAGTTTTTCTGTTATCTCTTTTTGCTTGTGGTTTTTCTGTTATGGATTTTTCCTAATAACTCTGTGAATTCTGGTGTGGAAACAAATGGGGAAAAGAATGTCTCTTGCGGGTTTTTGCTTTTAGCTGACGAAGTCCTTTTTTTTCACGTTTTGCTCCCTTAATAATAATTAAAAAGAAGAAAGAAAAAAAGGGATGGACCTAACAATTAAATGGGATAAGCACATTGAGCACTTAATGGTAACAAGAAAATTAATGACTTTTAAACTTGTCACGAAGGACTATGGATAATACGTGGTTTTGGTATACTTTTATGAATTGATTATAAAAATGGACAATTAAACTCGGAATAAAATCGGACGTTTATTGTGATTGGAGCTAGACACTCGGATATTAGATTAAACAAATGGACCTTGAATTATTTGGATCGTGAGTGAAATGCGGTTTAAAATGATTATTAGATTAAATGCGATTTAAAATGATTTCAAGTGGAAAGAGTACCAGAGGATGATATTATTACCAACCACATAACCAAAACTTTGAATCCACCTGACAAATACAGATAAGGTACGAAACTCTAATTTCTTATGGCCTTGATTATATGCCTTAGGAGCCAATGCAATGCATGATTGAATGTTATGACCTAATGGGAAATGCAGATGAATGCGAAGCGATAAGCCAGTTAGTATTTGAAAAATCAAAGGGCAAATTTTGGGGTATTATAGTTTCCCCTATTCAATCATCTGCAAGCCTGGATGAAAATAGCGACTACTTTTAGAGTTTCAAGGTATGGAGTAATTGAATACTCGAATAGACCTGAAAATTTGAACTTTGTGGGAAAAAACATGTTGGGAAGAATGTCATCCTCGAATGACAACTCAAAAGAGATCCTCAGATCTAACACGAAACCATCCTCGAATGGAAACACAATTATATATCGGTCTCAGTCGATAACCGGAAACACAAAGACTGACCTCAGACAGACTTTACAAAAGAGACAAATTGACCTCAATCAATAAGCTCAAAATGGTCTATCATCCTCGAATGATAGCCACAACAACAAGACCAACCTCAGAAGGACTTGAAGAAGCGAATGCCATCCTCGAATGACAACTCACAAAAGATCCTCGGATCAAACACGAAACCATCCTCGAATGGAGACGCAATGGTATACCGGCCTCATTCGATAACCAGAAACACAAAGACTGACCTCAGACAGACTTTGCAAAAGAGACAAGTTGACCTCAATCAATAAGCTCAAAATGGTCTATCATCCTCGAATGATAGCCACAATAACAAGACAAACCTCAGAAGGACTTGAAGAAGAGAATTCCTTCCACGAATGACAATTCACAAAAGATCCACAGATCTAATACGAAACCATCCTCAAATGGAGACACAATGGTATACCGGCCTCAGTCGATAACCAGAAACTACAATGGCTTTTAGACATTCAAGGAATGGAGTGATTGAATACTCAAATAAAACCTGGAAAATTGAACTATGTATGGATGAGGAGAATTTCATCTGCCTTTTATTTATCTTTTTTTTTGAATAGGTGGCGGAAATAGAACCCGGTGGAATACGATCATTGTACATAGCGATAACCTGCGATGTGATTGCTGAGCGAATCAAGCCACAACAAGGATGCCTGTTGGAGAAACAGGGATCTACGAGACCGTTAGCGAAACAGAACTCGACAATGTGACTGCTAAGCGAATCAAGCCACAAAGAAAACACGCGACTGCTAAGTGAATCAAGCCACATAAAGTGCATGTTGGCAAAACAGGGCTTAATGAGACCATTAGCGGAATGAGACTCGACAATGTAACTGCTGAGCGAATCAAGCCACAAAGAAAACACACGACTTCTGAGCGAATCAAGCCACAAAAAGTGCCTATTAGAGAAATAGGGCTTAACGAGACCATTAGCGGAATGAGACTCGACAATGCGACTGCTGAGTGAATCAAGCCACAAAGAAAACACCCGACTACTGAGCGAATCAAGCCACGGAATGTGCCTGTTGGAGAAACAGGGCTTAACGAGACCATTGGAGGAATGAGACTCGACAATGTGACTGCTAAGAGAATTAAGCCACAAAGAAAACACGCGACTGCTGAGCGAATCAAGCCACGAAAAGTGCCTGTTGGCGAAACAGGGCTTAACGAGACCATTAGCGAAATGGGACTTGACAATGTGACTACTGAGCAAATCAAGCCACAAAGAAAACATGCGACTGCTGAGCAAATGAAGCCAGAAAAAGAATGACAAACATTGACTTGTAAGAGCAAAAAGAGAGAAGCAACATCAACCGATTTACGACTCAAATAAGATCAACCGATCCAACCAGGAAATGTTATCAACCGATCCATAACCCGGAAAAAACTAAAATGTAATATCATCCGATTTACGGCTCGAAGAGAAGTAATATCAACTGATTTACAACTCAGATAAGATCAATCGATCCAACCAGGAAATGGTATCAACCGATCCATAACCCAGAAAATGAGAACGTAATATCATCCAATTTACGGCTCGAAGAGAAGTAATATCAACCGAGTTACAACTCAAATAAGATCAACCGATCTAACTAGGAAATGGTATCAACCGATCCATAACCAAGAAAATGAAACCATCGTACTGTGGCGAGACCAAAAAGAACAGGATCATTGTACTTAAATGATAACCCGACATGAAACCGTTGTACTGAAACGGGGACGCGAAAAAATGAGAATGTTGTACTGAAACAAGACCTAAAGACGAGACTATTGTACTTAAATGGAGACTCGGAAGCAACGGGATCGTTGTACTTAAACGAGAGCCCGAGACGCGACCGTTGTACTTAAACAGAGACGCAAAAAATGAGATTGTTGTACTGAAACAAGACTCAACTGGGGATAACAAACAATACTTAATAGAAATAACCACACTGGGAAATGAAGTTGCATTCTATGGGGAATACTTCAGTCTGATTGGAGATGTAACGTTTCGGGCGTTTGTGCAAGGTACCACAACTGGCTTATGCTTCGTATGCATATGTTTGAATTTTTTCGTGGCGTAATGCTCCATAATAATGGAAATGCTACGCTTTTGAGGATGCAAATGTAATGATGATTACTAAATGTAAATGTAAATGCAAAAGGATCTCCCGATGAGGAGACTGCAAGCATTCCAGGTGGCTTGGCTGGGGATAAATGATGATTATTGCATTGATCTGATCCATCCTAGTGAGGAGGAAACAACTTTGCGGGGAATGTTGTTAATGATACACCGATTCTGAACTGCCGCCATTGCCAAAAATAAATTGGACTTTAAGATCAAAGAGCTAAGACCCTGTTGGAGATGAACCCTTCTTGCACTCTGATGGGAAAGTGAAGACTTTCTGACTTGACTGGGAACCAGAAGTATGACACTGCTGAGGAAGCAACCTGCTGGGGAGGAAAGACACTCCTTATACTGCTGGGGATTGCCCCTGTATTGAAGGGAAGTCTCTGCTTGGGGAGGATACCAACTTTTTGTTGCCTTGCTGAGGGAGATTTCAACTTCTACCTCTACTGGGGATGATGGAAGATGTCAATGATAAAGCTCCCTACTGAAGATAAGAGTTTAAGTTGCTCCTTGCTGTGGGTAAAAGATATGAAGTGTCTCATGATGTGGATGAGTTATGAAGCGTCTTATGTTGGGGATGAGGTATGAAGCGTCTCATGCTGGGGATGAGAGTTATAAAGCGCCCCATGCTGGAGATGAAGGATGAAGCGTCTCATGCTGGGGATGAGAGTTATAAAGTGCCCCATGCTGGAGATGAGGGATGATGATACACTTCTACTTGATAAGTATCATTCCCTTCACTGCTCTTCTGGAGAAGGGATTGTCTAATGAGACTTTCTAAGGAATTCTGATCAATGAAGCCTGCTGATGAAACAACTCTTGAAGTATTGTGCTGACAATGGCTTTGCCCCTAGACTCTGGGTTGAAAAATTGCCAACTAATCTTGAGGGAACAATGCTTCTTTGCAATTTTCAACTCGCCTCAGATTAAGGTCCATTGGAAGAAAATGTGTCAAGAGGATTTTACAGAAAACATGGCATATGAAATGCCTCAGTGTCTTCAAACTCTTGGAGAGATTCGTTGGATCTCGAAATAACTGCCCCAGATTGCATAGTCTGTGAAAGAATTTGCCTCGCTAGGATTCATGAAAAACCTCATATCACTGTGAGATATTCTACCCCAGTATTTTGAACTCTGGATAGGTGCTTTGGATTAACTATCTTCTAGTGAAAGTAACTTCTCATGCTCTTGGGGTGGCCTGCCCCACTACGAGCCTTGAATTGATCACCTATGACTGGCTGTACTTTGAAGAAAACACTCATACCAATTGTTCTTTGAGAGATTGGATCTCTAAGTAATTGCCCCAGGTTTGGCTGAAATTTGAATGCATGCCTCAGACTAATGGCTCTTTGAGAGATTTGAATCTCGAAGTGATTGCCCCAGTTTGGCAGAATTTTTAATGAATGCTCGACGTGATTGCCCCAGATTAGTTGGCTCTTACCACGACTGTTGGGAAAGTCCCTACTCGATGGAGTTTTCTTAAAAAGTGCACCTCGACAGATTGTCCTTCGGAAGTTTCAGACTTCTCAAGTTGGCAAGATTAAGCTTCTAGACTGAAGTTTCGTATGTGAATTTTTATGATACACAACAAATGTATGCAAGCATAAAATGTTTATTTTGAGAATGAAAATTCTAATGCAACACACATGTTAATCTTGAAGTTTTATTGTAAAAAGATGTCACCAACCTTTGTGAGCGAATCACTGGTTAAGATACAACATTATTTTTTTTAAATAATAGAAAGCATGCACATGCAACATAAACAAAGATCTTTTAGCACAACTCATAGGAGTCAGGAACGCGATCTTGTGGTAGTACACTCTCGAAATAACCTTGTTTCAGTTAGGACTTTTGAAGGTTGTATCGTGGCCTGGTTCACGGTTATAGAAATAAAGGATATAGGCTCGAAGTTTATTTGTGCCCACCCATCTTCGTGATGTTCTCCATTCCTATGTTCAGCTAGCTTTCACAAGCGCTCACCTCTCAAAAAGGGTTTTGTGATGATTAAGGAACCAATTACTCTAACAGTTTAAGCACCAATCAAATTGTTGTTTGGAGTCAGTCACCCCTTTGTCTTTCTTGTCTGTATCATACGACTTTGTTCTTGTTCAAGGATCTTTCTTGTGTAATCCTTTTCGTCTTTCGCTTTTGCATTATTTTTCTTATCCCTAACTTTTTCCTGGACTAATTCTTGTGAATCTTTGATTGCGAAGTCCAGCGGGATGCCTTAATTTTTGCCTAAGTCACTTGTTTTCAAGTTTCGACTTAGCAGGCTTTTTCATTTCTTTTTTCCAATTCTTTTTTTTTTGAACAAATCGTGTGATACTAGTTGTCTTGATTGATTTGAAAGGGTCGTGACCGTCTCACTTATTGGTTGATGAGGGATAAACATTGTGGTTTCTGGTCTCTGGACCTCTTGCTTGGGATAACCATTGTGGTTTTTGGTCATTGGACCTCTTGATTTGGTACAACTAAAGGTAATGGATCCTCACATGTGCACTCCTTTTTGAAATTTGAACGCTCGGTCAAACTAATTGACTCCTACCCTGCCCCTGGGTTACATGCAAGGGTTTTTTCATGCGAAAAGAAACTCCTACTTCAAGGCTCAAATGGTTTGGCGAGGGTCTATCTCCCTTATATCTCCGGTGTTTAGGATTCAAAACAATTCCTGTACATCGTCAACAGGGTCTTTCTCAAAAGCACACAATTAGAGTTTTTGCGTTTTCATTTCATCATCCTCCCTGATAGAGTTTAAGCACTACAATTGGTATTGCAATGCATATACACAAAATCATGAGTGAATACGAATGGATTACTTCAAGAAAAACATGTGCATTTTGTTATGGTTAACATTCAAAAACAAATAAGTTACATGCATGCATACGAATGTTTAAACAAGAAATATAAACTACAAATGAAAATACAGTAAAGAAGCTGAACATTTCCGTCATTGAGGAGACTTGACTCTGTCTGGACTTATTGCTTCTGAAAATGCCTTTGCAAATTGGGAGGTCCATTTGATGAGGAGACTTCAATATGTTTGCAGAATTTTTGGCATGATGACCTTTGAGTCGATGAAATTTTGCACCTTCTGCCTGAACGCATCACAGTTGTCAAATGGTATGCCTAAATTCCCATGAGCGGTACATGCATCTAGCCTCTACATCGTGGTTGCCATTATTGAGGAGGCTTGAATCCGTCTAGACTTATTGCTCTTGGAGACTTTCAACAGTCAGCAATATGGATGTTCATTCCATTACTATTTTGGTGCCACATTCCAACTTTTACCTAGTGTGAACACAATAGTCTTGGAGACAATCGAATTCGCGACCTTGTATTTACCTCTGCCTCTGAAATACTTGCAATCTTCAATTAAAAGGCCAAGTGCCCCAGAATGGTAATCATAATTGGAATTGAAACCCCAAAGGAAGCTTTGTCGGAGATGATCCTGATGCGACTAGCTCAATCAGTTTGAATCTAAGCAAATAAAGAAACCCGTTGCACGTAAAAAATCGGAATATGATCAACTTCATTTCAAGATGCTCTGATCTTTACCCATATGCTATGTCCCTAGGACACTCTTGGGAAGCTCAGGTTGGATGCTGATAAATGACATCTTGAGGGAAGAGGTTGATAAATAAAGTTGATAAAATAAGGTTGCTCGCAAAGATCTCACGGGATCTCATGCCTACGTATCTCCATTGAACAATGGAGAATCAGAGCGACGTAGTTGTAAACACCCCAAATTTGCCCTCACCCATTCACACCATGGCTTGTGATCATCCTCATATGCATAAGCACAAACATATCATCTCATATCTCATTTTTGATTCACTGCATAGTTTCTAAGGCATCTGCACCTAGGGTTTGTGATCTGAGCAATCCCAAAAGCATCTTGAGCCATTCCAAAGGCCACTAATCAACTCAAAGGGGTCCATGTGTGTTCTTATGTCATATTCCATCTCCTCAAAGCCAAAATTGCAGAGGAATCACAAGAACTAGGGTTTGAGTGGATGCAGAGCCAGGATGAACTGCACAGTTGACCTAAAATTAGGGTTTTGGTTTCAGAGGCCATAACTCCAAATTTTTTGGTCATTCTTGTTTCCATTGGTCTCTATATGGTATAGGGAGTATGCATATCAGTTTTCATGAAGAAATTCCATGGGGAAGTCATCTGATCAAGGGTTGACTTTTCAGACAAGTCAGTGTAAAATCAGGGCATCTGAGGTCCCCAATGACCCAACCAATGGGTGATCTTCACCATTTTGAGTGTATATGATCTTTATTTGATCATAGAAGAAGGTTGAAGTTCATAAAAGTCAAGAATTTAGGGTTTTTGCAAATGTTGACTTTTTGGGCATAGTTGACTTTTCAAGAATGCATCATTTTAGGTCATTTTTCAAGCCTTGATTCTTGATCCAAAAAGGCTTCAAATGGAAAAACTTTGGTCATGAAAGTTGTAGATCTCATCTTTCCCTTTTCAAAAAGTATAAGAACATGATCAAACTCTTCATGGATCAAAAGTTATGGCATTGCAAAGTTAGCAAAAATCATTGATTTTCAAGTTATGCACCAAATGGAAATTTTGCAAAGTCTTGAACAAATGCATTATGCAGCCTCTAATTCATGTCAAACCATTATGTAAACACCCTCTAAGTCACAAAAATCAGATTTGGATCAAGTTTGCTCATGGTTTGGTTCATGTAACTTGACTTTTCTCATGAAAATCCATAAAGCTAACCAAGTTGCAAAACACTCATGACCTTTTCACCAACTTGCTGCATTGAGCCTTGGGTCAAGCCAGCCTCTCACACTCACCATGCTGCACCAGAACCCAACTTGTACTTGCCTAAACTTGAGCCATGCCCTATCTTACACAAAAGTGGACTTTGAGCAAAAGTAGCCACATCTATCTCTGCAGGCCAGGTCACATCCATCAGCCACTTGCATTTGTTTATTGAATCAGTTTGCTGGCCATAACACATGAGAACCAAGGCTGAAGCAAAGACATTCAACACTTACACAAAAACCTCCCACATTGCAAGTTCATTCGAATCACTCTCCACAGCCATCAAACATTCAAACTCTCATCATCATTCAACTCACCACACCTCATAGACAAGAAACACCCCAAGCATAAGCCTGAAACAAGCCTGAAAACTCCATTGCCATCATTCACCTCAAACTGCAGTTTCATTCGAAACTCTTATCCTAGTTCACAAACACACCAACCAACACCACAAACCTTCTCAACACACTTCATAGATCACAAACAACCCCTTTTCACAGCCTGAGAGTGCCAGAATCTCATCTGCCATTGTTGACTGAACTGAAGCAGTTCCTTTCGAATCTTCTTCTCCAGCCAACACCAATTCATTTTGAGCATTCAAACACACTTGGGGGACCAAGAGGAGCAGCTTACACTGAAGGAAGAGGCCTGAAAGTTCCTAAATTGAAAGTTGCAAATCTCAGGTAGCTCGAAATTAATTTTTCCAGAAATGATTTTTCTTGTTACAAACTTGTTCGTTATGCTCTCCTGATCATCCTGATGCTTTTAGTTTTTGAAATGGTTGTGTTTTGAGAATTTAATTTGTGTTTGAAGCTTACGAACCCTAGAACTTTCCCTCTTCGATTCAGATGATTTAGGAAAGATAAATTTGTTTTAGGTTAGGGGTTTGATTCGTGAAGGTGTTAGAAACGTTTCCCAATTCATAGATTTCATTTATATTATGTTTTGAGAGGTTTTGAGATTTTCAGGTGAGCTTCTGGCCGGAGAAGACGACCGGAAGTCTTCTCCGGCCACCTGAGAGTGTTTATGCCCTAATTTCGTAATTAAGTCAAGTTTGAATGCTGAGCGTTGATGAGCGTTGACCGGCTGACCTCCCTCTCTTTTGAATGGCCCAGATTAGCTGTTTATGCCCTAATCCACGTGTTAGGTTTAATTAATCCACAATTAATTTAATCTGACCAGAAGCAATCCTGGCCCTCCACTAGCGCGCGCAGTCAACGTGTTTGAATCCAGGAGCAATCCCAGCCATCCAATCTGATTACTTCCCATTTATTTTAATTTTAATTCATTTCTTTCTCATTTGTTTTGCATATTTAATTTAAAATAGTTAAAAATTCATAAAAATTATGAAACTTATTCTTTAAGGTTTTATTAATTTTTATGACACAAAAACATTTTTATTTTATTTTTTATCATTAAAAAAAGTATTTTTAAATATTTAAAAGATTATTTTTAATTGATTAATGGGAATTAATTAATTAAAAATACTTTTAGGTATTTAAAAATTACAAAAAAATTCATGAAATGTTCTAAGACATTTAGAAACATTGTCCAACCTTCAAACCAAATTTCTTTTTTGATCTTGATGCATTTTAAGAATTTTTCATTGAATTAAATCTCATTTTGTGCATTATTTTGATCACAAGTTTAAAAATCCATTTCTGCCTATTGGTGAAGGTTGAGACATTGATTCTTTTTGCATTGTTTTCCATTTGACATGTATTTTCAAGGTTAAAAAGGCCATGATTTGATCTTGCATTTTCCAATTGATTGGCATTTATTTTGATAAGAACCCTAAAAAACCCTAATAACTTGAAAAATTCATATCTTAAGTTTGGTTGAGAGTTGAGAGCTCCCCTTTGGGCAGTGGTTTATCATAGGTCTAGGGTTTCTTTGGGTGCCATTTTCCATTTTTTATCTTAGGGTTTGCTTCTGTTTTTGGTTTGTGTTTGATGTTTGATCCATGAACCCTAATTTGGGCCTTCTCTTGCACCCCTCTTGCATTTCCTTGCATGACATGACTTGTCTTTGCATTTTGTGCACTCTCATGATTCATTTGACATCTTAGGACATGTATGAAGCATCATTGATCATTGCATTACATCTTTGCCATGCCATTTGTTTTGTTTGCTTCATGACATTTCATGTTTATTCATGTACCCTAACTTGCATCATTTGTACCCATGACTTTGTATGAACATCCCTATGCCTTGTCTCATGTTTGCAGCACTTCATAACATCATAATCATCATGTGCATGCTTCTGGTTTGGCCTAGCATCATGTCATTTCATTTCATTTAGCATTGCATTGCATTTGTTTCTAACATTTCAGGTGGTAAGTAAACTTGAGAAGTGAATTTGCCTTCACTTCTCATAACTTTTCTTCTCATCTCTCTTGCATAGCATGCTGCATTTATACATGTGTTTGAGTTTGAGCTTGCTCATTCTTGCTTCTCCCACTTTCTTTCTTCAAGTGGCTTGACTTCTTGAATGAAGCAAGTCACTTTGCTTCTCTTGATCTTGTTCATCTGCTTCCTGGTGGCTCCTTTGAAGATCTTCTTGGTGAAACCTCACAAACCTTAGGACCAACCAAGCATGACAATGAATTAGGGTTTTTGATTAGTTTCCCCTCATAGTTTTTACCTTTATGTCTCTTTGTGTCTCTCTTCTCATCTCATAATCAGGGACTAAACCCTAAAGGCTTTAAGACTTTGTGATTAAGCTTATGCCTGCATCCTTCTCTTAGGATGGAGTGTATAACTTTAATCCTAAGTATTAAACCCCTAAGGTGTTTAAATCTCTTAATCAATTCATTTAATAAATATTAAGACATCACACTTGTAACTTGGGCCTTGCATTAGGGTTCTAATTCTTCCTTAAGTGGTTAAGAAGGACTAACCCTAGTGTTAATGGACAAGTCCCCCTCAAGTCGTCTTACCAACCATAAAATTCACTTCATCATCATATCATTAACTAAAATCCACTTAATAAAGGCTTGTTTTGTCATGGGTTTAATCCCTAATCATGGATTAAGTTGAGGGGTCTTCCTCAGCTTAAACATTCTCATCTATTATCCTTCTTTTAGGATGGTGTAATGGGTCTGTTTAATCTTTGATTATGGCTTAACCTCATTACTCAACACTAAACAAAAAACCACAAAAATATCTAAATAATCACAAGTAGGTTAATGATCTTAATCCTACATCAGAAGGGTGATTAAGTGTGAGAATCTGACTTCACACTTAAGGTATTCTCATTACCCCTAATCAGAGGGAAGATGTGATGAGTTTACTAACCCATTGGTTTAGGCTTAAGCTCATTATCTTATGACAAACTCCAAAAAGAAATAAAAGACTGAAAACACAAAAACAAACAATAATCGTCTCCTCCGGGATTCTTTTCTCATCATCCTCACTCACAAACGAGAACTCGCTTCTTCCGTCTAATGCAAGACAGTAAGCACCTGAGCCAGATAGGTCATACACTTGAGCATAGACAAGTAAGCAGTTCATCAGTCAATTCATCTTTCAGTCTCTTTGGGTCGAACTACGGTGTTCTGACTTCCTCATTGCACGAGAGGATACGTAGGCATAACTTAACGGTTATCGAACAAAAGTCTCTGTACATTCCCCCTCTTTCCAGATCATTTCTTTAAGCCTCATAATCCTGAGCAATTCATTCTCATTCTTACACTGACACATCACTATACACTTCACACTTCTTTTGCACTAACACCTGTACATTCTTTTCCAGCTATTTTTACACACAGATTGCACTGACACTACCCCTTTAAAACACAAATCTTTTGAGCGTGGATCCCGTCGAGTACGACGGACAATCTGGGTGCTAATACCTTCCCAGGTTGTAACCAACCCCCTTTCTCAGTCTCTCTGGTTCGCAACCGTCTTATCCATATCTTTCTAGGCTTATGCAGCATTGCCTTTCCTCTGGGATAAAAATGCCTAGCTGGCGACTCTATTCATCTCCAGTGAGTTCACGGCTGTGTGTTCTCACTGTTCCTCTCGCCGACCGTTCGCGTCTGTACCTTTATCTGACCTGGTGTCACTTATCGGGAGCGACAGTAGTTCTCCTTAATAAGGATGAAAATAGCTTCATTCATAATTCCCATAACCAAGCTCATCTGAGTCTTCATCTGGTTGACTTCCTGTTTCAGCATTTTCTGGTTCTGAAATAAAGCTTGTACCTCTGCCCGGAATGGCCTCAGCCGGGTCTTCGTTTGGTTACCTTCGCCCGGAGTTACACCTTGATAGTTGTGATTCAAGTTGGCCATTGTGAAAGTAAACCAAGTCAGGATAATTATTTGTCTCTGAACACCTGTAATGAATGCAAGGATATATGCAAATGCCATGTTTGGTTATTTCTAGGAATCTATCTGCTTAAATTCACCTTTTGACACAGAAAAGTCCAATGACATGATTTAGATACGTGATCATTGGAAATAACTAAACATGTGTGCTAGAATGATATGATGTTGTCGTACCCCGAAAAATACGACCTTACGCGATCCGAAATGGACGGAGCCGCGCGCCGGACGGACTGAAGAGTCGCCACCTAATTCTATTTATTCCCGAAGAGGGAAAGGGAAGATATAGATACAACCCGGGAGGAAAAGGATAGGACAAAGGTCAACGAAACCATTGCCCGGGTTCGGGAGTCGGTTATGCAGGGGGAAGGTATTAGCACCCCCTACATCCATCGTACTCGATGGGAACCATCTAAGTTAACGCGCGCGAAAGGATGTCTATGCTTAAACGAGTTGCTTGCTAGAGGGAAATGAGTTGAATTATAAGTTAGATTGAACCTAGGTGCTCGGCAAGGATTGAGATCCTCGTGCCTACGTACTCCCGTCTGCAATGGGAAAGTCAGAGCCTCGTAGTTCGGCCTACTAAGGGTAGTGGTTGTTGATTTTATTACCTTTCGTTGATGAAAGGGTTTAGGAGTCGAATGTACTAAAGACTATGGATAGTTTATCTCGCCCAACAAGACGGGTGTCCTGCGTCGAAATAATCGGAGCGAGTAACGAAAGCTCGTTATCCCCCTTTCTACCGCTTAAGGCTCGTGGCGTACAAATCTTCTCGTTTTTGTTAAAGTGTTTTATTATCCTATGACCGCTTGATGTTGGATCAAGGGTTTGGGTCTACTCGAAATATTTTGGTTTATTGAGGTTAGAGGGTAAATGCAAATGGAGGTTATTTTTGTGGTTTTATCAGCGAGGCACGAAGCGCTCGGCTCGCAAGGTAAGGTGGATCCTAAACGAAAAAGATAACTGAAAATAAAGTGCAAGTGTGCAAGTGCAATCGCTTGGCGTTGGACCAAGGATTCAGAAATAAAATGCGAGAAATAAAATGCGTACAAAGCAATGGGAGAGGGATACAAAATAAATACAGGGGATTGCGAGAAATAAAGAGGTCTCGTTGTAATTAGCCCAAGAGAAAGCGTGTGTGCAGTGTATTTGAACTATTCGAAGGCGTTCAGCCTGTTTATTCGGGACGCAACTATTCGGAGGCATTGGACCTTTTTCGAGCGCAACTATTCGGAGGCGTTGGACCTTTTTGGGACGCGACAAAATTTGGTTCGTTTACTACCTTAGAGCCGATTTAATGAAATCGTTCTATGAGGAGTCGAATCGTAATTTTTCAATGCGAAAATAATCAAATAAATAAATGAATAAATAAATGAATTGAATTGTTAGAAAAAAGAATAATGAATTAAATGATTAAATAAAATAAATAATATTAAGAATAAAATGAATTAAATTAAATTACATGTTGTTTGTCGAAATAATAAAATAAAAAATTAAATACAAGGGGGCCTCATATTGACCGAAGATCACCGATTTAGATCGGGCGAAAAATCGGCCGTTTATTATATCATTGGCCCTAAACAAAATAAAAAATAAAAAATAAAGGATTTAAATGAGTTAAGACCTAATAATAATAACTTCTTAAAGAACTAATAAGGAAGGAAATAAAGTTAAAAGTTGGTTAAATTTTTTACTAATAACAAGAAAAGAAGTTAGAAACTACTAGGCTGAAAAATAATGAAATAAGTAAAAACCTACAAAAAGGCCATCGAATCCAACAGGAGCAAAGAGCCCAAGAGGGCGCTCCAACTTGATGAAACGGGTCAAAGACCCAAGTTCAAAACATAATGAGAGTTTGTTTTTGAAAGAAAAAAGAAAAATGTAATCCAATAAACGGCACAAACCAAGCTTTTTCACAGTCAAAAGAATGAAAATAGACACAAGCAGCAAAAAACAAATTTAAAGAAAAGGAAAGGAGCTATACGTTTGAATCAACGATGATAAATCGCTGGTACCGATCTCCTCACAGCGGTGCAATTTCGAACAGCTTTTGGTGAGTCCCCGTGAAACTTAAGCCTTCGGCGGCGGTCTCTCTCGGCGGTGGAAAGAAGATCGCAGTGGTTCACACAATTTGGCTTTGTTCTCTTCTATTTCTCTTCGTCTCGGTTCTGTCTCATATTCTTCCTTTTCCTCTGAAATTTTTTCGAATCTGGATTTGTTTTCGGTGGGTATGGTGTTGAAGGAGTTGCGGCTTGGATTTGGAGCGGCGGATGAAGGTTTTGTCTCAACGGCCGAGATTGGGTTTCACAGTGGTGGAGGCGTGGAGTGTTTGAAGAAAGGGTGTTGGTTCTGCTTTGAGTTCGGTGGAGGGAGGTTACACGGGTTTGTTGGTGGTGAAGGGTTTCGGAAATGGCGGCTGAGGTTGGCTCAAAGAGAGGTCCTTTGAAGGTGAGTGATTTTCGGATTTGATCTCTTCACCTCATCTCTCTTGATTTTTTGTGTTTTTGAGGGTTTAGGGTTTTTTTTCAGGTGGTGGCTGTGTCCTTGCAAATGGTTGAAAGTGGATTTATATGGGAAGGTTTGAGAATTTGGTGCGTGTGAGGTTTTGCAAGAATCATGTGGGGTGATCTGTGAAATATCAATACCGTTACGAGAATCTCCCTGCGTGAGATTGTGTGGGGACCTAGAATTGGTGAGTCAGGGAATTTGTTTGTCTGTAGTGAATTAAAATTCCTTCTAGAAAGGATGTGGTCCCAGATGAAATTTCACCTTCAAATTTTATTTCACTAAGCCTTTTTTACCGAGTTTACTGACATACTGCTTTCACAGGTACTTTACTATTATGAACCATTGATTTGCTGTTGACTGAGGAAAGCGGTCACTGAGTTTACCAAATCGTGAAAACATCTCGCCCTCATCACTGGATTTGACAATGTTGCTGCTTCTTCTTAGCAGTTGCAACAAGTGCTTTTCTTTTCATGATAATTGTTCTATTGCTTGTTCTGATTAAAACTATGTGGATGCCCTGCAGGTCCAACTCATTATCGTGATATTTGGCTCGAAGTTTGGACCGCTTCCTTGACGTGCACACGACAGATTGTTTTGCAACTTGTTATGCACCGGCCTTGATCATTTACTTCTTTCCCGATGTACTTACTATTACAGATTTTGTGGCTTGGCTTTGAGGAAACAACACGATGTCCTGTCCACTTGCACGAACCTGAATCGGGATTGATACCTTGTTTTGCTTGTGGATTACTTGTTGAATGGTCTGTACTTTGTTCATGAATTTTTTAAATATTTTGAAGCTCATGACTTATTAATGACTCTCTATTGGATCAGGCTTGGCGCAATCATGACGTCTCTGAATTTGTGGGATTGATAGCTTCAATAACGAGATGAGCAACCAGTAATTTGCGAATTGAACCGATCCATAACATTTGCAACAATGCAGCTTGCGACGGGAAGAGACTTGTGAGTGCTATGCTTGTACCATTGTTTTGTTAAACAGGTTTGTATAACTATAAATTTGACTTTGTAAACCCTGATGAATTGTGAATACTTGTAATCTCTGTTTCTATTAATCACCTACTGCATTTCTTTTTTCATGCACACCTACGGCACCTTGCTGTTTCCAGATTTCCTGATCAATCCCTCGAATCTTCAACACAACTCATGCTTTCTAGAGGTAACAGTTTTGATGACAACAGCCAAAACCAGCATCAAAAGCTTGTTTGCACCGTCGGAAATGGCAGCAAGACCTTCATACTGATCTGGATCAAAGTCAATCAGAGCAGCAGTAAGATATTCACCAGCAGGGGTAGTCTCTACAATTTCGGAGCCAGATTTAATCAAAGCAAATGTTCCATCATTCTTAGCAGCAAAAGTCAAAGGTGAAGAAAGAGAATTCATCGAATTTGCTACTGTTGTTACTAGTGCCATTCCTTATTGTATTTTGAGGTTGATTCACGAGATAATGGTTTTGACGGCGCGGGTGACCCAACCACATATGCTTTCTCAGTCAATTTATCAAACATTTTCTCATTTTCTTCATGCAATCTCTCAATCAGAGCATCACGTTTCGTGAGCTCCTCTTCTCATTTTTGGTTACCACAGTGCCATCTCCAGTTGGTCTGGAATCAGATAGAGCTGCATACTCTAGCTCTGAAACCAACGTTGAGCTACTTTTGCCGGATCCAAGAGCCTTCCTTTGTTCAATTTCCAGAATCTTGATCTTAACCTGCAACTTTGGATGGTTGAATCTTCCTGTTGTGTCTGCATTTTGTCTTCAAGAATTTGAATTGATCTTCTTTGTTGATATTTTGCAGGTTTGAAGGAGACTTGTCCCTGAGGTACCACCTGAAGTTTATGGCTGATGTTTTATGGCAGCGGATGAGCCAGTCCGACTCAACGCCAGTTCTGATACGAAGTTAGAGTGATCGGCTTGCAATGTTGCGGTTTGAAGCTGGCTTGGTTGTTTTAATCAAAACTCATGGTATTTTGCTGATGTAAGTTTTTTGGTGCACTCATTACACTCACATTCTTGCAGAACAAATCCTCTTGAATTTCTCATGACTAATCTGAGTTTGTTTGATATGTGATAGGTTGGTCATGAAATAGAAAAAAAACATGGCTGCTATGGATGAATGAGTACACAATAAGTAACACACCCTAAGACTTGATGAGTCATGAGGCTTGATGACCATGACACTCGGATGTGCTTTAAGCATCCAGATATTCAGAGAAATTCAAGTGCGATCTAGGCTAGCATGACAATTGGTTCCATGTTGTACGATTCTTCTTAGGCCTCCATATTAGATTGTATCCCTGGACTTGTAAGCAAACAATTTTGTGGTAGCCATAAACTTCTTTGCACTCTTTTAATGTAAACATTAAATTTGCCTTCTTAAAAATCACACATTTTCAATTTTTGCGCTAATGAATTTCTAATCCATTTTGAATGTGATCTGAATCTAACTTGAACTTTCCACTCCAACTTTATACCAAATATGGAATTTGATTTAAGTTTTGTATCTCACGGAAATTCCTTTTTCTTTTAAAAACAAATGTAGAAGGTGCATGACACTTTTCTTTTGTGTCTTGAAACATCTAAATCCAATTGAACCTTACAATTCCACACCAAATAATATTTGAGTGCAATTTGAACCAACCTTAAATTTGAACATGAAAATCTTGAGTTTGTTTAGTGACATGACAAAACGATAGCTGCTTGGATTTGTCCTTAGCACTAAAATAGGACTATTTCAAAATCAAGCTTGCTGCAACATTTAGGCATTAGTATCCTTTAACAAAGTAATGTGTTAAGAGGAATATTTGAATCTTCTTTGAAAATCATTATGAACAAGATAAATACTCTTTAGGGGTCAAACTCAAAAAATGAACCCAACACGAATCCACCTTGAATTTTGATTTGGGAATGAAGGGAGTCATCTTGAATTCCTCAAACTAAAGCAACAATGACTTTGGGTAAACTCTGAATTCTATTAACACCTGACTAAACAATAAGAAGAAAAAAGAAAAAGGTAACAGGGCAAACATATCTTCGAATTTTCGAATGCGCAATGATATGCTAATGATATGGTGCAAAGATGTTGAAAATACTAGAATAAAAAATGAGAATACAAGTAGGACAAATTTGAGGTATGACAGATGCCCCTATCGAATTGGCTTATACCGGGTAAGGTGAACTGGCTCGCGTTTAATCTTACAAGGTATAAGATAATTAGATATGAACATACTCTAAATTTGTCTAACAAAAAAAAAAAGCAGAGGATTGAAATTAGAAATGATGGGTGACACAGCAAGACACAATTAACAAAATAAATCACTTATCATCAGAGGGTGATAAGGCAAATAACTGAAAATAAAATCGCTATCACCAAAAGGATGATAAGGCGACCCCGACACCAAAAGGATGCTGAGTAACAAGAAAATTAAATAATCGCTATCACCAAAAGGATGATAAGGCGACTCCGACACCAAAAGGATGTTGAGTAACAAGAATTAAATAATCGCTATCACCAAAAGGATGATAAGGCGACTCCGACACCAAAAGGATGTTGAGTAACAGAAAATTAAATAATCGCTATCACCAAAAGGATGATAAAGCGACCCCGACACCAAAAGGATGTTGAGTAACAAGAATTAAATAATCGTTATCACCAAAAGGATGATCAAGCGACCCCGACACCGAAAGGATGTTGAATAACAGAAAATTAAATAATCGCTATCACCAAAAGGATGATAAGGCGACCCCGACACCAAAAGGATGACGAGTGACTGAAAATTAAATAATCGCTATCACCAAAAGGATGATAAGGTGACCCCGACACCAAAAGGATGACGAGTAACAGAAAATTAAATAATCTGGAAGAGAAATATCCACCAGGACGTCCACTGAATAACACCTAGGCAAATCTTTGGAATCTTCGGCCGACCCTGGATTCTAACTTCTGCTGGGGAAAGGCCTGGAATCTTGGGTTGATCCTGGATCCTGAATTATGCACGTATGCGTGATCGATGTGAAATGGTATTCCATAATGATGGAGATATGATGCAAATGCTTATGCACTGAGATATAAATTCGATAATATTGGGGATATGGAAAGCTGGTTTATTTAGGCATGCATATGATGCATATGTTGCAAATGATTGATGTAAATGATGCGTATGACGTTTGATGATGCATAATGATGCATATGAGCGATTGAAAGGTGCCAGCTTGGTGGACTTTTGGTTTGGTAGTTGCCAATAATGATTGGACTTTGGGGTGGGTGGAGGGCTTGATTCCCCGACACTCGATCTTTGACGATGTATGATTAGAAGATGAATCTGAGAGCTCCAAGTTTGATTATCTGCTGATGAGCGAAGCGACTTAATTGACACATGAAGACTGATTTACTTTGAATGATTGCCAACATCTAGCAAGGACTGCTTGTTCAGCTGGGGAGAAGAGATAGGAAGATTTTCTCCTGGTTTGCTTGCCCCTGTTTGTAGGGTATTTGAAATAAATCTGGTGGGGAAGCTTTGATAATGACCATGGCATGATCTGCCTCAGAGTCTGGATTTGATAAGCATCTGCCCCTGATTGAGCTGTTGGAAGATAATTTGCCCCTGATTGGGCTGTTACGAATGATTTGCCCCTGATTGGGCTGGTTTTGAAGAAGTATTGAGTCAAATTCCTTTTTGATTGTCCCTTGTTGGGATTGCACTGATGTCAAGCACTAAATTGCAATTAAATTATTCATACATAAATGGTAGTGTTAATGTAAAGTTCATGTAAGTTTTGAAAAAAGTCATTTTTATTTGAATGTTGTGATAGTGTGACGAATGGACCGTTAGCCCAAACGAGGTGCTGATTTAGAAAGTGCGTGAAAGATGCAGCAAGAATATTGTGCAGTCGAGATTGAAGATTAACAAATATATGGGAGTCAATTTACGCAACCTTGTTGGTAACATGCTTTCAGACTAAACCCTGCCTCAATTAGGATTTTCGAGGGTTGTAACGTGGTCTGGTTAATGGTTTGAGAAACAAAGGATATAAGGCTCAAAGTTTGATTTGTACCCAACCCTTCTTCGAAATGTTCTCCAGTCCTATGTTCAGTTAACTCTACACATGTATTTGTTTTGACTTTGCAAGAATGAAGATGAAGCTTTAAAGTTCGCTTGAAGTGGCAGTCATCTAATTTGCTGGTGACCCTTTGATTCTTTTTTCTTTTTTTTGTGGTCACCGATATTTGTTTTGCTTTTGCCGAGGATTTGAGTTCCTCTTTTGATTTGTTTTTTTTCTTTTGTTTCATTTTTCGACTAAGTCTCCCTTTGGGTGCTCAACTTAGTGGCTTTTTTCTTTTTGCTTGAATGTTGTGACTGCCAAGTCACTTGCTGATGGTCCTCTGATGGGATGTCTCATCTTGCGATTTGAAGGTGTAGTCAGGTTAACTGAATAACTACCCTGCCCCGGGTTAAATAAAAGGGTTGTATCCGAAAGAAACTCCTACTTCTAGGCTCAAAGTGGTTGACTAGGGATTAACTCCTTATATCTCCAGTGTTTGGGGATTTGAAAGAATGCCTGTACATCATTGACGAGGTTTTATCCGAAAGCATACCGCAACATTTATGGGTATTTCGTTTTCATCATCCTCCCTCAAATATTTGCTAAAGTGAAGTGAGGGAATATTTTTGTGATTTTGTGATAAATGATAAATGATGAGCGAATGCGAAATAATTGATTCAAAACATGCATAAACATAACATTAACATAACCAAGTACAAACGATAACAAAGTTTAGAGCAAATAGTATTTAAACAAACAGTACAAAACAACAGGAACGCAGAAATTATAAATGGCGATGGCTGCCTTGATTTGAGGAATTGAACTTCTCTTGATTGAATACTTCAAAGTTGGAGACTACTCAGCTTGGTCTTCAACAAACTCTTCAGATGTCTTCACTTGTTGGCACCGTGTGACGGCATGGGATCGTTCTGGACATTTGGATTTCTCGGAGTGAAGGTGAGATCCTTAGAGTCGATCAGATCTTGAATCTTGTGCTTGAACGATTTGCAATTCTCGAGCGTGTGACCTGGAGCACCCTTGTGATACTCACAACGGGCATTGGCATCATAGTCTCGGGCAGTACCAGTTTGTGGTGGCAAGTCTCTTAAAACAAGAGTTCCCTTTGCCATCAGTCCGTTAAAGATTTCTCCATATGTCATAGGCAAGGGATCAAAGGTTCTTTCAGGCCTTCTTGGTTGATATGGTGGGCGCTGTTGAGGAGCACGCTGTTGCTGTTGACCAGGCCGTGGTGGATAAGCCGGTTGCTGGTATGGATTGGGTGCATACTGTGCAGCTGCAACCATTGGAGGTGGACGTGGTTGATGAGCCATCTGAGGCGGAAATAAAGCTTGAAAGGCCTGCTGATAAGGCATTGGAGGAGCTGGCTGATATGGCATAGGAGCATATTGTGCAGCAGCAACATAGGGATACTGATAGTAGGGAACTGGTGCAGGTGTACTCTGTTGGAAATTCCCATTTGCAGCGGAAATGGCATTTGTTTCGCCCTTTTTGTACCCGTTGAAAGGTTTCTTGGCATTGTTCTGGCTGCTAGAGCCTCCTTGGATCTTTCCACTTTTCAAACCTTCTTCAATTCTTTCTCCAACCATCACCATGTCGGAAAATCCAGAAGATACGCTGCTGATCAGCTTCTCGTAGTATTGCCCCTGTAGGGTACCCATGAAGATATCGATCAATTCACGGTCAACCAATGGAGGATGCACTCTGGCGGCTAGCTCTCTCCAGCGTTGGGCGTACTCTTTGAAGGATTCGCTCTCCTTTTGAGACATACTCTGAAGTTGAGTACGGTTAGGAGCAAGGTCAGTATTGTACTTGTATTGCTTTTTGAATGCATCAGATAGTTCAAGCCAAGTACGAACATTGTTGCGTTCGAGCTGCATGTACCATTCTAGAGACGCTCCAGACAAGCTGTCTTGGAAGCAATGGATCATGAGCTTATCATCTTTGGCGTGAGCGGCCATCTTTCTACAGTACATCCTCAAATGAAGCTCAGGACAGCTGAGGCCTTTGTACTTCTCGAATTCTGGCAGTTTGAACTTAGCAGGGATCACAACATCTGGAACTAAGCACATGTCTGAGGCACTCAGAGAAGTTGAGTTGTGTCCTTCCATGATTCGGAGTTTTTCAGCTAACTCGCGGCACATCTTCATAGCTTCAGATTCTTGAACAGCATGAGGATTGCTGATTGGAACAGCAGTATGCATCTCATACTCAACTTGATGATTCTCTTCAGTTTGAGGAGACTGGACTTGAATTGGAATAGGTTGAGCTTGAGGAATAACACCAACAGTAACACCAGAAGCAGGTATTGGTTGGGAAGTGGCCTCTTCAACAGCAGGAGTGAAACCTGGAGGCAAACCGTAGACCAAAGGATTTGGAACGGGGACTGAAGGCATTGCTCGTGAGGTAGATCCTTGCACTTGAGCATTGTTCATTGCGGCAGCAGCTTCACGACGTTCTTCCATTCTTGCTAAAGCTTGCAAAGTCTCATAAATCTGGTCAATCTTGCTCTTGACCGAGTCGATCTCTTCCCTCATGGCAGCTTGCTCTTCTTGAATCACGTCCATCAGTCTTCTAGTGTTAGCTCTAGTTAGATACGGTCGTCTAGCTCGATACGGGCGTCGGGAAACCAGCTTGATTTACTGAAGATGGAGGAACATGAAATAAGTTTTTTGGCTTTTGGAATGAAATGCAAGATGAATAAATAATGCAAATGAGATGATATGCAATGTCAGAATCCAGGATCACAAGATCAGGGTCTCATGAGTCCAAGGTACAGATGGAGGATACTCTGGTCAGGAATTCACTGGGTAGACTATAAGGTTTTTAGGGATCCCAAAGTTATCAATTCATATGGCTGTTCATCACACACGCCATAAGCATGACGGTTGATTGACTCCACCATATGAATCTATTTTGGGTGAGATCTTCGTATCGACAACCCACGAGAGAAAATTTTCTCGGGAGTCCATACTACGTGATCATCGACACAAGGTTTAAAACAAAGTCTTGGAGTTATGGAACTTTCTCAACTGTTTGATGCACGTGTCAATTTCATACATTCTTGACAGTCAATCAACTCCATTGAGTAAGTCTATTCCAAGTGAGGTTTTCGTATCGAGCCACGCGAGGGCGAACCCTGGTGCCCAATACTACGCAACCATCAACCGATGTTTTAACCTGAAAGGTTCTAAAGGTCCTCAGAGTTAATGACCCTAATGAAAGCAACTGAGCACACACGTCAAGGCCTTGACGGTTGTCAGTATTCTCATCAGAATCTACTCCAAGTGAGGTTTTCGTATCGACAACCCACGAGAGTGGTTCTCTCGGGAGCCCATACTACACAACCTCGCTAACTTAAGTTTATACTCGCAAGCCCGGGTATAGAGCTTTTTCCCTCAAGTTTCTTTTGCAAAGTATCGATCCAAATTATAGTACCAAGGAGCCACAAGATATATAAGATGGAATGCGATAAAGAAAGCGATAAAAATAAACAAGCAAGGCATAAAAGCAAACATCCAAACAAGCACAGGAACCTAGACTAGGCTTGACTCGCATAGGGGTGAACCATTCCCCAGCAGAGTCGCCAGCTGTCGTACCCCGAAAAATACGACCTTACGCGATCCGAAATGGACGGAGCCGCGCGCCGGACGGACTGAAGAGTCGCCACCTAATTCTATTTATTCCCGAAGAGGGAAAGGGAAGATATAGATACAACCCGGGAGGAAAAGGATAGGACAAAGGTCAACGAAACCATTGCCCGGGTTCGGGAGTCGGTTATGCAGGGGGAAGGTATTAGCACCCCCTACATCCATCGTACTCGATGGGAACCATCTAAGTTAACGCGCGCGAAAGGATGTCTATGCTTAAACGAGTTGCTTGCTAGAGGGAAATGAGTTGAATTATAAGTTAGATTGAACCTAGGTGCTCGGCAAGGATTGAGATCCTCGTGCCTACGTACTCCCGTCTGCAATGGGAAAGTCAGAGCCTCGTAGTTCGGCCTACTAAGGGTAGTGGTTGTTGATTTTATTACCTTTCGTTGATGAAAGGGTTTAGGAGTCGAATGTACTAAAGACTATGGATAGTTTATCTCGCCCAACAAGACGGGTGTCCTGCGTCGAAATAATCGGAGCGAGTAACGAAAGCTCGTTATCCCCCTTTCTACCGCTTAAGGCTCGTGGCGTACAAATCTTCTCGTTTTTGTTAAAGTGTTTTATTATCCTATGACCGCTTGATGTTGGATCAAGGGTTTGGGTCTACTCGAAATATTTTGGTTTATTGAGGTTAGAGGGTAAATGCAAATGGAGGTTATTTTTGTGGTTTTATCAGCGAGGCACGAAGCGCTCGGCTCGCAAGGTAAGGTGGATCCTAAACGAAAAAGATAACTGAAAATAAAGTGCAAGTGTGCAAGTGCAATCGCTTGGCGTTGGACCAAGGATTCAGAAATAAAATGCGAGAAATAAAATGCGTACAAAGCAATGGGAGAGGGATACAAAATAAATACAGGGGATTGCGAGAAATAAAGAGGTCTCGTTGTAATTAGCCCAAGAGAAAGCGTGTGTGCAGTGTATTTGAACTATTCGAAGGCGTTCAGCCTGTTTATTCGGGACGCAACTATTCGGAGGCGTTGGACCTTTTTCGAGCGCAACTATTCGGAGGCGTTGGACCTTTTTGGGACGCGACAAAATTTGGTTCGTTTACTACCTTAGAGCCGATTTAATGAAATCGTTCTATGAGGAGTCGAATCGTAATTTTTCAATGCGAAAATAATCAAATAAATAAATGAATAAATAAATGAATTGAATTGTTAGAAAAAAGAATAATGAATTAAATGATTAAATAAAATAAATAATATTAAGAATAAAATGAATTAAATTAAATTACATGTTGTTTGTCGAAATAATAAAATAAAAAATTAAATACAAGGGGGCCTCATATTGACCGAAGATCACCGATTTAGATCGGGCGAAAAATCGGCCGTTTATTATATCATTGGCCCTAAACAAAATAAAAAATAAAAAATAAAGGATTTAAATGAGTTAAGACCTAATAATAATAACTTCTTAAAGAACTAATAAGGAAGGAAATAAAGTTAAAAGTTGGTTAAATTTTTTACTAATAACAAGAAAAGAAGTTAGAAACTACTAGGCTGAAAAATAATGAAATAAGTAAAAACCTACAAAAAGGCCATCGAATCCAACAGGAGCAAAGAGCCCAAGAGGGTGCTCCAACTTGATGAAACGGGTCAAAGACCCAAGTTCAAAACATAATGAGAGTTTGTTTTTGAAAGAAAAAAGAAAAATGTAATCCAATAAACGGCACAAACCAAGCTTTTTCACAGTCAAAAGAATGAAAATAGACACAAGCAGCAAAAAACAAATTTAAAGAAAAGGAAAGGAGCTATACGTTTGAATCAACGATGATAAATCGCTGGTACCGATCTCCTCACAGCGGTGCAATTTCGAACAGCTTTTGGTGAGTCCCCGTGAAACTTAAGCCTTCGGCGGCGGTCTCTCTCGGCGGTGGAAAGAAGATCGCAGTGGTTCACACAATTTGGCTTTGTTCTCTTCTATTTCTCTTCGTCTCGGTTCTGTCTCATATTCTTCCTTTTCCTCTGAAATTTTTTCGAATCTGGATTTGTTTTCGGTGGGTATGGTGTTGAAGGAGTTGCGGCTTGGATTTGGAGCGGAGGATGAAGGTTTTGTCTCAACGGCCGAGATTGGGTTTCACAGTGGTGGAGGCGTGGAGTGTTTGAAGAAAGGGTGTTGGTTCTGCTTTGAGTTCGGTGGAGGGAGGTTACACGGGTTTGTTGGTGGTGAAGGGTTTCGGAAATGGCGGCTGAGGTTGGCTCAAAGAGAGGTCCTTTGAAGGTGAGTGATTTTCGGATTTGATCTCTTCACCTCATCTCTCTTGATTTTTTGTGTTTTTGAGGGTTTAGGTTTTTTTTTCAGGTGGTGGCTGTGTCCTTGCAAATGGTTGAAAGTGGATTTATATGGGAAGGTTTGAGAATTTGGTGCGTGTGAGGTTTTGCAAGAATCATGTGGGGTGATCTGTGAAATATCAATACCGTTACGAGAATCTCCCTGCGTGAGATTGTGTGGGGACCTAGAATTGGTGAGTCAGGGAATTTGTTTGTCTATAGTGAATTAAAATTCCTTCTAGAAAGGATGTGGTCCCAGATGAAATTTCACCTTCAAATTTTATTTCACTAAGCCTTTTTTACCGAGTTTACTGACTTACTGCTTTCACAGGTACTTTACTATTATGAACCATTGATTTGCTGTTGACTGAGGAAAGCGGTCACTGAGTTTACCAAATCGTGAAAACATCTCGCCCTCATCACTGGATTTGACAATGTTGCTGCTTCTTCTTAGCAGTTGCAACAAGTGCTTTTCTTTTCATGATAATTGTTCTATTGCTTGTTCTGATTAAAACTATGTGGATGCCCTGCAGGTCCAACTCATTATCGTGATATTTGGCTCGAAGTTTGGACCGCTTCCTTGACGTGCACACGACAGATTGTTTTGCAACTTGTTATGCACCGGCCTTGATCATTTACTTCTTTCCCGATGTACTTACTATTACAGATTTTGTGGCTTGGCTTTGAGGAAACAACACGATGTCCTGTCCACTTGCACGAACCTGAATCGGGATTGATACCTTGTTTTGCTTGTGGATTACTTGTTGAATGGTCTGTACTTTGTTCATGAATTTTTTAAATATTTTGAAGCTCATGACTTATTAATGACTCTCTATTGGATCAGGCTTGGCGCAATCATGACGTCTCTGAATTTGTGGGATTGATAGCTTCAATAACGAGATGAGCAACCAGTAATTTGCGAATTGAACCGATCCATAACATTTGCAACAATGCAGCTTGCGACGGGAAGAGACTTGTGAGTGCTATGCTTGTACCATTGTTTTGTTAAACAGGTTTGTATAACTATAAATTTGACTTTGTAAACCCTGATGAATTGTGAATACTTGTAATCTCTGTTTCTATTAATCACCTACTGCATTTCTTTTTTCATGCACACCTACGGCACCTTGCTGTTTCCAGATTTCCTGATCAATCCCTCGAATCTTCAACACAACTCATGCTTTCTAGAGGTAACAGTTTTGATGACAACAGCCAAAACCAGCATCAAAAGCTTGTTTGCACCGTCGGAAATGGCAGCAAGACCTTCATACTGATCTGGATCAAAGTCAATCAGAGCAGCAGTAAGATATTCACCAGCAGGGGTAGTCTCTACAATTTCGGAGCCAGATTTAATCAAAGCAAATGTTCCATCATTCTTAGCAGCAAAAGTCAAAGGTGAAGAAAGAGCATTCATCGAATTTGCTACTGTTGTTACTAGTGCCATTCCTTATTGTATTTTGAGGTTGATTCACGAGATAATGGTTTTGACGGCGCGGGTGACCCAACCACAGATGCTTTCTCAGTCAATTTATCAAACATTTTCTCATTTTCTTCATGCAATCTCTCAATCAGAGCATCACGTTTCGTGAGCTCCTCTTCTCATTTTTGGTTACCACAGTGCCATCTCCAGTTGGTCTGGAATCAGATAGAGCTGCATACTCTAGCTCTGAAACCAACGTTGAGCTACTTTTGCCGGATCCAAGAGCCTTCCTTTGTTCAATTTCCAGAATCTTGATCTTAACCTGCAACTTTGGATGGTTGAATCTTCCTGTTGTGTCTGCATTTTGTCTTCAAGAATTTGAATTGATCTTCTTTGTTGATATTTTGCAGGTTTGAAGGAGACTTGTCCCTGAGGTACCACCTGAAGTTTATGGCTGATGTTTTATGGCAGCGGATGAGCCAGTCCGACTCAACGCCAGTTCTGATACGAAGTTAGAGTGATCGGCTTGCAATGTTGCGGTTTGAAGCTGGCTTGGTTGTTTTAATCAAAACTCATGGTATTTTGCTGATGTAAGTTTTTTGGTGCACTCATTACACTCACATTCTTGCAGAACAAATCCTCTTGAATTTCTCATGACTAATCTGAGTTTGTTTGATATGTGATAGGTTGGTCATGAAATAGAAAAAAAACATGGCTGCTATGGATGAATGAGTACACAATAAGTAACACACCCTAAGACTTGATGAGTCATGAGGCTTGATGACCATGACACTCGGATGTGCTTTAAGCATCCAGATATTCAGAGAAATTCAAGTGCGATCTAGGCTAGCATGACAATTGGTTCCATGTTGTACGATTCTTCTTAGGCCTCCATATTAGATTGTATCCCTGGACTTGTAAGCAAACAATTTTGTGGTAGCCATAAACTTCTTTGCACTCTTTTAATGTAAACATTAAATTTGCCTTCTTAAAAATCACACATTTTCAATTTTTGCGCTAATGAATTTCTAATCCATTTTGAATGTGATCTGAATCTAACTTGAACTTTCCACTCCAACTTTATACCAAATATGGAATTTGATTTAAGTTTTGTATCTCACGGAAATTCCTTTTTCTTTTAAAAACAAATGTAGAAGGTGCATGACACTTTTCTTTTGTGTCTTGAAACATCTAAATCCAATTGAACCTTACAATTCCACACCAAATAATATTTGAGTGCAATTTGAACCAACCTTAAATTTGAACATGAAAATCTTGAGTTTGTTTAGTGACATGACAAAACGATAGCTGCTTGGATTTGTCCTTAGCACTAAAATAGGACTATTTCAAAATCAAGCTTGCTGCAACATTTAGGCATTAGTATCCTTTAACAAAGTAATGTGTTAAGAGGAATATTTGAATCTTCTTTGAAAATCATTATGAACAAGATAAATACTCTTTAGGGGTCAAACTCAAAAAATGAACCCAACACGAATCCACCTTGAATTTTGATTTGGGAATGAAGGGAGTCATCTTGAATTCCTCAAACTAAAGCAACAATGACTTTGGGTAAACTCTGAATTCTATTAACACCTGACTAAACAATAAGAAGAAAAAAGAAAAAGGTAACAGGGCAAACATATCTTCGAATTTTCGAATGCGCAATGATATGCTAATGATATGGTGCAAAGATGTTGAAAATACTAGAATAAAAAATGAGAATACAAGTAGGACAAATTTGAGGTATGACAGATGTCATGTATGCAGCAAGCATGTGATCAATGGTCTAATGTTGGTGTTGAGCAGTGAACCAACTATCTGTATAGAACCACAATAGCAGCACCATCCCTGTATAGAACCCTATATTTGAGAACCCATTAAATGTAGAACTGGATCACATAATAGAACAATCACTGATGGTGTTGATGTTGAACAACGGGCAAAGTGTCTGTGGAGAGTCATAATAACAATCACAATATCATGGTCACAATGGTATTCACAGTAACAATTTCTCTGAATAGAAATCCCAGATCTCAGAATTAAAGAACCATAGAACACTGAACAATACTGGAAAAGTGGGTATGTTAAAGTTTAGGGTTCTTGCAAACCTGTAAACCCCTCCCAATATCACGGGTGTGCTACTCGGGTCAACATCACGGACTCTCAAAGCCGAATAACAATAATATGTTCACCATTTCTGAGAAATGGCTGACGACCAAATCAGGGAATTGGTTTGGCATTATGTACTACTCAGGGAGGTCTCAGCTGAGTCCCAGGAAACAAGCATCCCTCATAAGTCCCCAGCTTCAAGCACTGAATCGAGAAAGAATAGTACATTCATCCCGAAGGGTACAATACTATCATCATACGAACAATTTGCATTGACTTGGTTCCTATGTGAGAACCAGGCCATCCTATGCGAGTTCCCAGTAGGACCTCGGATACGAGTGGGTTTTCCAACAAATGTGGTCTACCACTGTCATCACTGGAGAGGGTTGTTTTCCCTAAGGTTCTCAATGATCGGTCCCCAGCTGAACATAACTATCAAGGTCGTATCCCTAAGTGGGGCAAAACCACCACACAAGATAGTTCCAATACGGTCGCAACCTGGGTGTGGAACACATCGCCACTCATCATGTTGAGACACCATGCGAGTACAACGTGTCCACGCTAATCCTATGGTGCACTCAAGCCGAGTATTTGGCTTATCTCACAGTAACTCCCATCCCGCAGAAAAAATAAAAACAAGCACAACCAGACAGTCCAATATAATATGATGCATGGAAAATAAATATTGAACGTAGTAAATAAATGCTGTAAAGTAAAGTTGTAAAGTAAAACTGTAAATGAAAATAGTAAAGCTAAACTAAAGCACACAACAACAAACATATGAACACCCAAAGAAACAAAACCAAACAGACGCTAGGATTGACTGTACGTTGTAAACACCCTAAATTTTCCCTCACTAAGTTCACACCATGGCTTGTGATCTTTCATCTTTGCATTAGTTTAAGCATATCATTTCATATTGCATTTTTTGCTTCACTGCATTAGTTCAAGTTCATCTGCATCTAGGGTTTGTGACTTGAGCCATCCAAGATCCATCTGAGCCACTCCAAAGGCCATCAATCATTTCAAGAGGGTCCATGTATGTTCAATCATCATATTATATCCCTCAAATATCAAGGAAGTCAAGAAATCACAAGAACTAGCAAAGCATGGAAGCAGAGCTAGGGTTTAACTACACAGATGACCTAAAATTAGGGTTTTGGTTTCAGAGGTGGTCTCAATATGTTATAAGGACCATGTGTACCAAGTTCGATGAAGAAATTCATTGTGGAAGTCATCTGATCACTGGGTAACTTCTTGAGCAAGTTAGAGCAAAATCAGGGCATCTGAGGCCCCTACCAGTGGAACCAAAGTGGATTTTTCATCAAATTGAGGTTATATGGTCTTTATTTGATCATTGAAGTGCTTAGAAGTTAACAAAATTTAAGGAAAGTGAGCTAAACCAAAAGTTGCCAAAAATGGAAATGACTTGTAATTTAAACTTTCTATTTTGAGAAAGTATTTCAAACTCCTCTTTCTCAACCAAAAATGCTTCAAATCAAAAATTGTTGGTCATGAAAGTTGTAGATTGGATCATTCCCTTTTCAAAAAGTACAAGAACAAGATCTAATTCATTTTTGAATTCAAGATATGGCTTGTCAAAGTTGGCAAAAATCCCATAATTTTCAAGAATGCACCAAAAGGGGTTCTTTGCAAAACCACTTGCCAAGGCTTTTTGTGACTTCAAACACACTTCAAAGTATCATAACATCATAGTGCATTGCCTCTAGATCAAAATTTCCCAATGAATTGCAAGATTACATGCCTTGAACATCAAGATTTCTAATTCTTCCTTAATTGGTTAAGAAGGACTAACCCTAATGTTAATGGACAAGTCCCCCTCAAGTTGTCTTACAAACCATAAAATTCACTTCTTAATCTTACCATTAACTAAAATCCACTTTAATAAAGGCTTTGTTTTGTCATGCGGTTAATCCCTAATCATGGATTAGGTTGAGGAGCCTTCCTCAGCTTAAATGTTCTCATCTATTATCCTTCTATTAGGATGGTGTAATGGGTCCATTAAATCCTTGATTATGGCTTAAACTCATTACTTAACACTAAACAAAAACTCCAAAAAACATATAAATAATTGCAAGTAGGTTAATGATCTTAATCCTACATCATGGTAGTTAAGTGTGAGGTGTTTACTTCATACTTAAGGTATTCTCACTACCCCTTGGTTTAGGCTTAAGCTTATTTTCTTATGACAAACTCCAAAAAGAAATAAAAGATTGAAAACCCAAAAACAAACAATAATCGTCTCCTCCGGGATTCTTTTCTCATCATCTTCACTCACAAACGAGAAATCGCTTCTTCCATCTAATGCAATACAGTTTGCACCTGAGCCAGACAGGTCATACACTTGTGCATAGGAAAGTAAGCAGTTCACAAGTCAATTTATATGTCAGTCTATTCGAGTCAAACTACGGTGTTCTGACTTCCTCATTGCACGAGAGGATACGTAGGCATAACTTAACCGTTATCGAACAAAAGTCTCTGGATATTCCCCCGCTTCCAGCATTATTCTTTTTAAGCCTCATTGTCTTGAGCATTGCACTCTTTTCTTGCACTGACACTCCTTTTATTCACTTCACACTTCTTTAGCACTGACACTTGTATTCTTTTCCAGCTTTTGCACACAGAATAGCACTGACACTACCCCTTTAAACAAAAACTTTCAAGCGTGGATCCCATCGAGTACGACGAACAATCTGGGTGCTAATACCTTCCAAGGTTGTAACCAACCCCCTTTCTCAGTTTCTCTGGTTAGCGACCGTCTTATCCATTTCTTTCCTAGGTTTATGCAGCATTACCTTTCCTTCGGGATAAAAATGTCTAGCTGGCGACTCTTTTCAGTTCATCTTCATGTTCTCTCTTTCGCCGACCGTTCGCGTATGTACCCCGTCTGACCCCAGGTGTCATTTGGTGGGAGCGACAGCTTGGCAACTCTGCTGGGAAACCTTATACTGCAACCAGGGCTTTTGGTTCTTTTTGTGGGTTCCTCCTAGCGCTTGTTTGATTTGTGTTTACGGGGGTGTTATGTGCTAATAGTGCTTGTTTATTTGCTTTATTTATTGCCTTATGTACTGTTTTATTTACTGCTTTCTTTACAGTTTTTTATACATCATACTGTCATTATCATTGCTGGATCTGGCTTCTGTTTTGGTGGGTGGGGTTTCACTGAGTGATTAAGGTCCTATACTTGGGACCTGAGTGACACATAGGCTAGAGTGGTTCATGTTATTTCCCATTCCATTTCGGTTTGGTGCGGGAATATGAAACACGGTTCAGATGTGGGTTTCTTCTTGAGAACTCTGTGCTACAGATTTCCTGTAGTGCTAGGGCTATCTGGGAAGCCTGCTAAGTCTGGATGACCTTCATTATGACCTTCAGAATCTGGGGTGAATTAGAGGAGGATCCTTTATGGTTATTGTAAACACTGTACCTCCGGGTTAGAAGTGTTTACACTTCTCATAACTAATCCAAGTCTGAGGATCCTTGTTCTAGAACATTACATGTGAGGGGGTTGGGTTGTTTACAGGTTTGCAGGTACCCTTGGCCACATCATACCATGTTACTGTATTGTTTAAGAGTACTTCACTTTGGACAGTTCTTGTGATTAGCCCTGGACATGTGACTCTTTGAACATACATGGGCCTTATATCAAGACAGATAATCAGATCCATCTCTTGATATCAAACCCTTGCATATCATTTGCATATATCATCATTGCATCATTTAACATTTGTTTATTTGTTTTTCAGGGTATCCATCATATCATATTTGGTTTGGTTTTGACCCCTTTGACTGCTTTGACCTCTACTTCAGTTATCTTCTTCAGCTTTTGCTTCAGCTATCTCCTTCAGCACCTGCATCAATCTGTCAGAGACTCACCTGCATCAATCTGTCAGAGACTTACCTCCAGCTTTTCAGTCAGTGATCTTCATCAACATTTGACTTCAGCTTCTTAATCAGCACTCATGGATATTCCAAGGAAAACCAACATATCTTATCACTTCTTTGAGCCCTCTCTGACTGGTATCAGGCAAGTCCAGTCCCTTATCACACCTGACCACATCCCACTGTTTAGAGAGCACTATAAGGTTTTTTAGACATGGTCATGGACCTTGATTCATCTCAGAGGAGCATGATCCACACATGCTTGCAGTTTTATGACCCTCCACTCAGATGCTTCACCTTTCCTGATTTCCAGATGGGGCCTCTATTGGAAGAGTTTTCGTTGTTGATTAGAGTGCCTATCAGAGGAGGGATCCCCTTCAACCCAAAGATGACTCCTCTTAGAAAAGAAGAGATAGAAAGGGCATTGCATTTGGATATTTCCCTCATTGAGCAACACATGACAACAAAAGCTGGGATTCCTGGCTTACATCTGGACTTCTTGATTTCTCAGGCCACCCTGAAGGCTGCAGTGGGAGAATATAAGGCAGTCTGTGCACTTTTAGCCCTCAGCATATATGGGGTTATATTGTTTGCAGATGAGCCCAAATTTGTGAGTAATAATGCCATCCACTTGTTTCTACTAAGAAACCCAGTACCTACATTGCTGGGAGACTTCTACTACTCCATCCATCAGAGAAATGAAAAGCAAAGGGGGATGCTAGTCAGATGTTGTTCTCCTCTGTTCTACTCTTGGCTGCTCAGACACTTGTCCAAATCAGATGCCTTCTTGAACCCACATCAGAATTGGAATTGGGCCAAGAGGTTCATTTTCTTAACATCAGATGATATCAGATGGTGCACCCAGAACACCAAAGGCAAGGATATTATTACCAGCTGTGGGCAATACCCTAATGTGCCTCTAATAGGAGTAAAAGGTTGCATCAATTACAACCCTTTACTGTTTAAGAGACAATTAGGATATTCCTTGGTTCATCCTCCCAGAGGGCAAGATTTGGCTGAGACCATATACTGTGAGATCCAATCTGGCTCTGCTATTGTCAGGAAAGCTGCCTGGGCTTTGGACAACATTCAGACCAAAGGGACAACCATCCTTGGAAGGTGCAACAATATTGCTTCAGCCATGTACTCTGACTGGTCCTGTACTAGAGCTCAAATCACCAGGATGCCTTTCACCTTGGAAGACACACCTGGACCTTCTAAAGTACCGCCTGCAACAACTTTTAGCCTGGAGGAATTTGAAAAGCTGAAAGAAAGAAATAATCAGCTATCTGAAGCCCTGAAAAAGACTCTCTGGGAGAGAAATGACAGTCGTCTGGACATTGAGAGATTGGAAAGGCTCAAGAATGAGCATCTGATCAAGATTGAAAGGACATATGACTACATAAGGAAGGCAAAAGCAGGAGAGCTGGTTTTGAAGAATGCCTGCAAGGAGGCCAAGATTCAGAAAGCTAGGGCTGAGCATTACTTGGAGGAAAGCCAGGCTAGGTGGATCAGGATCACCAAAGCCCGTGCACAAGAAGACCAGAGGACTCATACCAAGATTGATCAGCTAGAGGCCAATGAGAAGAAGCAGCAAGAAGCTTTGTTGGCAGCTCAGAAGGAGATATCAGAATTGAAACTCCGGCCGGGGTTAAAGAAATCAAAGGATCAGGACAGGCATGAGAAGCTGACTAATGTCATTGCTACCAAGAACCTCCTCATTTGGGCTATTACAGAGTACCCAACTGGTCCGGTGACTGAGGCCCTCCTGATGGAAGTTAGGGAGGATAACTTTGGATTGGATGTCTGATTCCTTCTTGCTTGTATTTCCTTTCTTTTGATGTACTTTATGCTTTTTGGTTGTTGTATTTTTGACCCACCATGGGCATGTGTTGTAAACAGACGATGTATTTCCATCATTTGTAATATATCAGTTTGTTTTATTTTGGTGGACTTTCTCTCAACATCATCAAGCATTTCCTCGAGGTCTGGAAAGGTCAAAACCAAAGAACCAAACTGGATACCTTGGAAGACAAATAAGCATATTGCATTGCATACTAACATTTTCTTTGTTTTGTAGGTTTTTGTTTGTTATTTTGTTTCTCACTTTGTTGTGGTTTCAGGAAACATTGCTCGTCGCAGAGTGTTCCCTGTCAACCGAACGCACCGGTACCCAACGCGAAACAACCTTCCAGGCATTCAGATGGATCATGTACAGCAGGACCTGAATGAAGTAAGAAATCAAATGGCAAACGAAAGGGTCGAGATGAGAAACCAAATGACCCAGTTTATGGCTGTGATGACTGGCTTAGCTTAGAGCCAGGAGAGGCTGAGAGTGCTGGTAGAAAGGAAGACACCTGAAGAGCCCCACCCTGGAACAGGGGGAACCAGCAATAATGAATGCGGGCAGCCTCACATCGACCCACCAGAGTTCGTTCCCCATTTGAATCCAGATGTTAATATCCCAAGGAATATTCAAGGAAACACTGCTGCAGGCAGAATCTTGCAAGAAGATCCTCAGGAGGAGCAGTTCACATTTATTGGGGCTGGGGATGAGGTGTATGACAGAAGGCTGGATGAGATTGCTGAAAATCTAAGGTCCTTGGAATCCAAGAATTCTTTAGGCTTTGAAGTAATGGATATGGGGCTGGTAGATGGGGTGAGGATTCCCCACAAATTCAAACCCCCATGCTTTGAAAAATATAATGGTACCTCCTGCCCGCGTACTCATTTGCAATCCTTCTTAGGGAGACTCAAGGCTTATACCATGGACGAGAAGTTATGGATGTTCTATTTAGAGGACAACCTGACTGGGGCATCAAGAGAATGGTATTCGCATATAACGAGGGCCACTATAAGAGGTTGGAAAGACTTGGCCGAAGCCTTTATCCGGCAATACTAGTACAAACTAGACATGGCTCCCAATAGAACTCTTCTAATGGGCATGTCTCAGTCTTCAAGGTAAAGCTTTCGGGATTATGCTCAGAGGTGGAGACAGCTTGCTACTGTTGTCCAGCCACCCATGTCTGAAAGAGAAATGGCTGACATGTTTATGAATACCCTGCAAGGAACTTATATTGACAGACTTGCTTCTTTCTCTTCCACCAGTTTTGCCGATGTAGTTGTAACTGGTGAGAGAATTGAAAGTCTTTTAAAAATGGGCAAAATCTCCGACAACGGTGCAAGTTCCTCCAACAACCCCAGAAAACCTTTTTCAGGACCCCGAAGTGTAGGTGAAACAAATGCTATCCATGCAGGCAGGGGCAGACCCCAGTATTCTCACAGATCAATAGCAGCCGTTACTATCCCGGCTCCAGTTCCACAGCAACCACTTTTTCCTCAACAACAACAACAACATCACTATCAGCAACAATCTCATTTTCCGCAACAAAGAACGTATGGCAATAACAACAACAACCAACAACAGCGCCCCTTTCAACAGAGGCCATCTCAGGCAAATAGGGTGATTGATCCCATCCCTATGCCTTATGTCGCTCTACTGCCACTACTCCTGAAGCACAACCTGGTTGAGTTAAGGACGTTGGCTCCACCAGATCCTCTCAACCTCCCGAAGAATTATGATGCCAATGCCAAGCGTGCATTTCACTCCAACGCACCGTGTCACAATACCGAGAAATGTAGAGCCTTGCAAATGAAGGTTCAGGATTTGGTCGATTCCAAAGCTCTCAATTTCGCACCTCCTCCGAATGTTAACATAAATCCAATGCCTAATCATGGTGGGCCCAAGATTAATGCCATATAAGAGGACCAAACATCTTCACTGATTGACAATGTTGCACAGATTCGGACACCGTTGACAGAAGTCAAAGCTCAACTCTTAAGATGCCAGGTGTTCCCGGGCTGTGAGGCCTGCTGCGAATCGTGTAAAACCTCTATCAATGGTTGTGAGAGGCTAAGGCTTGGCATAGATGGCCTTATTAGAGATGGAATTTTGCAAATTACCACAACGACTCCTTCAACATCAACAACTCTTTCTTCAGCAACAATGGATTCTCCTTCAACATCAACAATTCTTTCTTCAGCAACAACAGATCCTCCTACAATAGCAACAACTATCATTCCCACTGATTCATCCACAACTCCAGAAATCACTCCATCCATTATTTTAACAGATCAGAGTTCAGCAACATTTACTTATACAACATCAACACCCATTTTATCAACGGAAACACCTACAACACCAAGTCCCTCACAGAAGAAGACCATCTGGTAAATCTGTTGAAACTGTTCAAGTGTCTGAGAGAGTATCAGCTGAAGCTAAACCCCAACAAATGCACATTCGGGGTACGTTCCGGTAAACTGCTGGGGTTCATTGTAAGTGAAAAAGGAGTTGACGTTGACCCTGACAAAGTCAAATCCATTCAAGAGATGCCTGCACCAAAGACAGAAAAAGAAGTTTGGGGGTTCATAGGTAGATTGAACTACATTTCACGGTTCATATCTCACCTTACTGCAACCTATGAGCCCTTGTTCAAATTGTTAAGAAAGGAACAAACGATCAGGTGGAATGAAGACTGCCAGAAGGCTTTTGACAAAATCAAGGAGTATTTACAAGAACCTCCAATCCTTATGCCTCTAGTTGAAGGAAGACCTCTAATAATGTACCTGACAGTATTAGAAGGATCAATGGGGTGTGTGTTGGGTCAGCATGATGAGTCTGGTCGAAAAGAGTATGAAATATACTACCTAAGCAAAAAGTTTACCGACTGTGAACAATGTTATTCACTGCTCGAGAAAACTTGCTGTGCTTTAGCGTGGGCTGCTCGCCGACTAAGGCAGTATATGTTTACCCACACTACCTTATTAATCTCAAAGATGGATCCAGTCAAGTACATATTTTAGAAGCCAACATTTACCGGAAGGGTTGCAAGATGGCAAATGATTCTGACTGAATATGACATTCAGTACACATCTCAAAAAGCCATCAAAGGCAGTGTACTGTCCGACTATCTTGCTGAGCAACCCATTGATGATTCCTAAAAGCAAAAGATCATGAAGAGCCTGTTCACACTGAAGGGCTTGACCCAGAAGAAGAATGGACAATGATGTTTGATGGGGCTGTTAATATGAATGGTCGTGGAGTTGGTGCAGTGCTCATCACACCTAAGGGAGTTCACATGCCTTTCTCGGCAAAACTCACCTTTAACTGCACTAACAACGAAGCTGAATATGAAGCTTGTATCATGGGTCTTGAGGAAGCCATTGACCTCAGGATCAAGACTTTAACTATATTCGGAGATTCAGCTCTGGTAATCAATCAGACCAACGGCAAATGGTATACCCACCAAGAGCATCTGATTGCATACCGTGACTACACGAGGAGATTATTGACTTTCTTCACTACAGTCAAACTTGAGTATATCCCTCAAGATGAAAATCAATTTGCAGATGCTCTGGCTACCATTTCCTCCATGATCAAAGTTCAAGCTGCCAACTTTGTGCCTCGGATTTCAGTGTCCAGACTTGACAGACCAGCATACGTATTCTTTGTAGACATTGCTAAAGATGACAAGCCTTGGTTCCATGACATCAAATGCTTCTTAGAGGATCAAACATACCCACCTGGGGCATCATCCAATGATAAGAAGACATTAAGAAGGCTAGCTTATAGTTTCTTCCTGAATACTGATGGTTCCTTGTACAAGAGAGACTTTGACATGGTACTTCTTAGATGTGTTGATAAGACAGAAGCAGACTTGCTGATGCACGACGTGCATGAAGGATCTTTCGGTACCTATTCGGGAGGACACGCAATGGCTAAAACGTTGTTAAGATCATGTTACTACTGGATCACAATGGATGCAGACTGTTGTGCTTATGCCAGAAAGTCCCACAGATGCCAGATTTATGCGGACAAAGTGCATGTGCCTCCGAATTCTTTGAATGTGATGTCTTCACCTTGGCCCTTTGCCACGTGGGGCATTGATATGATTGGAAAGATCGAGCCGACTGCTTCAAATGGCTACAGATTCATCCTGGTAGCCATTGATTACTTCACCAAATGGGTTGAAGCAGCTTCGTATGCAAATGTCACCAAACAAGTGGTAGCCAGATTCCTGAAGCGAGACATAATCTATCGGTATGGAGTACCCGAGCGAATCATTACTGATAATGGTTCCAACTTGAACAATAAAATGATGGCATAACTGTGTCGGGACTTCAAGATTCAACATCACAACTCTTCTCCTTACAAGCCAAAGATGAATGGCGCTGTTGAGGCAGCAAACAAGAATATCAAGAAGATTGTGCAAAAGATGGTGGTTACTTACAAAGACTGGCATGAGATGCTACCATTTGCCTTGCATGGGTACCGTACCTCAATCAGAACATCTACTGGGGAAACACCATATCAACTTGTGTATGGTATGGAGGAAGTCCTACCTGTTGAAGTTGAATTACACTCTTTACGGGTATTGATGGATGTCAAGTTGAATGAAGCGGAATGGGTCCGTTCTCGGTACAATCAACTGAATCTGATCGAAGAAAAGTGATTAGCTACAATCTGTCATGGGCAGTTATATCAGAAGAGAATGAAGAAAGCCTTCGATCAGAAATTCAGGCTTCAAGATTACCAAGTAGGAGATATTGTGCTGAAAAGACTCCTTCCCCCTCATACAGACCATAGGGGCAAGTGGACTCCGAATTACGATGGTCCGCTCATTGTAAAGAAATTTTTCTCTGGCGGAGCACTGATGCTCACTACTATGGATGATGAAGATTTCTTGTCCCCTGTGAATTCAGATGCAGTTAAAAAATACTTCGCATAAAATGACCTGCTGGACATAAAAACAGAATGTAAGTCCAGGCAAAAATAGGGCATCCCGGCGAGTCAAAAATAGAATAAAAGACTCGGGCAAAAATAATTGGAAAAAAAAAATGTACACCCGCTGAGTTGAAAAGCCGCATTGGACAACTCAGGCAAAAATGGGTATCCCGGTGGATTGAAAACTTGAAAGGGCGATCCATGCAAAATTAGGGAATAAGCGAACAATTGCATTCTGAATTCGTCTGTATCACTCACAACATGGCAAACTTCGAAAGGTTAAAGCCTCAGTCAGAATCAACTTTCTTCAGAAAGCAAGATGAGAAGAACGTCAAGGTCATACGGGTCATAGCAAAGGTAAGCTCACTAAAGCGTTGTCAACATTGCCAGCACCTTTATTTTCCTCAATTTTTAAACAATCTCCTCATTTCAGGGGATCTGTTTCTTTGACTGTATTTTCCAATTCAGGGCACCCAAATTAATAAAATCAGAGTTTTCAGTCACACTTCGTCTTATACATTTTATTTCATTTGCAAAAATGTCCAATATCCTTAATATAATGTTTGCATAAAAACAGATGTGCCTTTCTAATCACATGCTTGCAGGAATATCTAACTCCTATGACGGAATCCAGTAAGGGATGCCTCGGGACACTTGTGCATTTCTTTGTCTTAACAGGATTGCAGGTATTCAATACGCGACATGGGGCATGCCAAACGTACTTCCTCCCATAACAGTATCTGGAATGATTTTCCCCAGCGGAGTTGCAAGCACCACTTCCCCAATACATCTTCTTCAAGCAGCACCAAAAAATGCTCATTTCCCCAGCTGAGTTGTCAAAGTCTCCTCATCCTCAGTAGGATCCTCACAAAAATATCTAGGAAGATCGTTCAATGGTCTTTCCTCCCCCCAACAGAGTGTCAAAGTCAAGGGAATCATCTCCCCCACAGAGTTCCAGACTCTATCCAGAAGAGCAATGTCTAAAGTTCTTACACAACAAAGTGACAGAAGCTTCCTCATCCCCAGCTGGGATATCTCCTCACCGGGTAGATATATCAGTGATCTACTTCCCCAAGCAAAACCATACATCTTATCAGATTTACCAATGATCACATCCCCAGCTGGGATTATCCTTCCAAGCAGATTAGCCAGAGATCTTCACGGCAGCGGGATCTGAATCCCGGATCAGCTTCTTTTGCATAATCATAGCATTCACATCATTTTTCCCCCAGAGCGTAGCATTCCTTTTAATACGGAGCATTACGGCAAAAATCCAACATATTGCATGATCACAAGTCAGGTTCGAACCAGTCACCTGTAAATATCAACAGTATCTCATTAACAATATACAAAATACATCCCTTGCACATAAAAGCCAAAGCGTCCATTTGCACTCTCAAAAGACAGATACGTGCTCCTTTTTGACGCCCGCTTGTGTCATCATTCTCTAGTAAGGTAGCCAGAACACTTTCTACAAACATATACTTCTACATAACATGTTCTTCTTGATACTCGTCCGTGTCACCTCATATTTCCCCATAGAAAGCCAAAGCGTCCCCTTTGCACTCACAAACACATGTTCATATATACTTTCGACACTCGTCCGTGTCATATCATCCCCTGCAGATATAAACCAAACCAATGCTTATACACTCTTTTGACACCCGTCCGTGTCACCTATCCCCAACACAGTTGCCCAAACACTTGTTTATGATACTTCTTTTGACACTCGTCTATGTCATCCTATCCATACAGTGCCAAAACACTCATCCTTTTTTATTTCGGAAAGCGTAAGCACTCGTCCGTGTTTACCATTCCCTAGCAAGTCCCCAGCAAAACATCTTTTTTTATCCGACATTCGTCCTATGTCGCGATACTTTCGGCATCTGTACCCTGCCAGGTGATCATCCTTCACCTTTGGATGACCGTCCCTCATCCTTCTCCCAGCGGAGTCTCCATTATTGGAACCCTTTTATATCCGGAATTCGTCCTATGTCGTGATATTTAGCAGCCGTCCCCTGCCAGGTGATCGTCCTTCACCTTCTTGATGATCGTCCTTCATCATTTTATCCGATGGTCGTCCCCATCGTTGATCATGTTATCTGACATTCGTCCTATGTTGTGGTAAAGAGCAGCCGTCCCCTGCTAGGTGATCGTCCTTCACCTTTGATGACCGTCCCTCATCATTATTTCATTTATTCTTTAAATCGATGGTCGTCCCCATCATTGTTTACTTTACTTTGCAAACCTGATGGTCGTCCCCATCATTGACTTTACCTTTAATCCCCCATAGAATCTTGTTTTTTACCCAATGGCTGTCCCCGTCATGATCTCTTGGTTTCCCCGACTTGTCGGCCGTCCCCGTCATCGCTTTATCCCCAGCAGTTGTCCTCTGCTCGATGGTCGTCCTCCATCGCCCGCACTTTATAATAATACTATACATCCCTTTTACAATTTATATCCCTTTTATTCTTCTCCCCAGTGAGTGCAAATTTTGGACTGTCTTGGGTATTCAATCACAAGTTATCTTGTTTGTCTATTAAGCCAGGCGCTTACATCCTGCACAGCTAACTCATGCTTGAATAGGGCCAGCTGTAAACACCCCAAATTTTCCCTCACTAAGTTCACACCATGGATTTTGATCTTTCATCTTTGCATTAGTTTAAGCATATCATTTCATATTGCATTTTTTGCTTCACTGAATTAGTTCAAGTTCATCTGCATCTAGGGATTGTGACTTGAGCCATCCAAGATCCATCTGAGCCACTCCAAAGGCCATCAATAATTTCAAGGGGGTCCATGTATGTTCAATCATCATATTATATCCCTCAAAGATCAAGGAAGTCAAGAAATCACAAGAACTGGCAAAGCATGGAAGCAGAGCTAGGGTTTAACAACACAGATGACCTAAAATTAGGGTTTTGGTTTCAAAGGCCATAATAAGGGCATCTGAGGCCCCTACTAGTGGAACCAAAGTGTATTTTTCATCAAATTGAGGTTATATGGTCTTTATTTGATCATTGAAGTGCTTAGAAGTTCACAAAATTGAAGAAAAGTGAGCTAAACCAAAAGTTGCCAAAAATGGAAATGACTTGTAATGTAAACTTTCCATTTTGGGAAAGTATTTCAACCTCCTATTTCTCAACCAAAAATGCTTCAAATGAAAAATTGTTGGTCATGAAAGTTGTAAATTGGATCATTCCCTTTTCAAAAAGTACAAGAACAAGATCAAATTCATTTTGGAACTCAAGATATGGCTTGTCAAAGTTGGCAAAAATCCCATAATTTTCAAGAATGCACCAAAAGGGATTCTTTGCAAAACCACTTGCCAAGGCTTTTTGTGACTTCAAACACACTTCAAAGTATCATAACGTCATAGTGCATTGCCTCTAGATCAGAATTTCCCAAAGAATTGCAAGATTACATGCCTTGAACATCAAGATTTCTCAAAGGGGCCAAAACTTCACATATTTGCAAAAGGTCCCATAACTTTGCTCCCACATGCTGAATTGCCTCAAGATTGATTTTGTGGACATCCTTGAAGTCAGCTGCGCATGGACATGCCAAAAGGCCAGCTGCATTCTTGCCCATACCTCAAGTACACAAGTTGGTGACTTTTTGCAAGAAGGCCATACCAATCACCATAGGCCACAACCACCTCTATGATCTATCACAACTTGATATGTGGACCAAATGCTGATCATAGCACACAACATTGCAAGATGAAACCTAAGAATCATCAAGTTCCCAAAATCTCTCCCTCTTGCATTTTGCTTCGAATCACCCAGCTCACTTGCTCAAACTCAAAACCAATTCCACCATTCATCTCTAAATCACTCACTGACCCCAAAGCAATCCTCAAATTAGCCAAACGCACCTCA
This sequence comes from Lathyrus aphaca, assembly GCA_963966055.1. Taxonomy (NCBI): domain Eukaryota; kingdom Viridiplantae; phylum Streptophyta; class Magnoliopsida; order Fabales; family Fabaceae; genus Lathyrus; species Lathyrus aphaca. The sequence goes on along the minus strand of OZ014524.1, from coordinate 500,056,587 downwards.
TACACCAAACACGATTTCTGACCAGTTGGATTGCTACCACCCAAACCAGCCATTCTCAAAGCTTTCCAAGCATTGCAACTTCTTCAGGGAGGCCATTAGAGTCATTTTGCACCAAGGAAGTGGTCAGAAAGCTCAAGGGTGAAAAGCTCCATCTCATGTAGCCATCTGAATTCATTTTTCCAGAACCTCTTTTTTATGTTACAAAATGAACAAGCATGCTTCACTGATCACACTGAACTTTGAATTTTCGAAAATGGTGTAGAAATGAGTGTGTACTGAATCTCTGAAATTTTTGCCATGTTTGAACTTTTCTTCAAATCTTGTTTATGAGCATGAATAAATGTGATTTGAGTGTCTATTTGAGCTTAGGCGAGTGAGGGGAGTTAATCTGGAGCTTTAGAGCTCCAGAAATTACCTAGGGAAGAAGTTGGAATTTTTCAGGTGAGGGTGTCACCGAAGAAGACGACCGGAGCTCTTCACCGGTGACCTGAAATTCATTAATGTCTAATTATTTTTTAGGATTAAGTTTAAATGTGAGCCTTTGGATTTGATCTACCCGCGTGTTTGGATGGCCTGGATTAATTGTTAAAACCCTAATCTTTTAATTAATATTAATTAATTAGGTTTAATTAATAAAATGCCAGATTGAACCACAGCCTCGGGATTATGCGTGTAGTCAACTTAAAATCCCCAGATTTGAATGTGAGCCCTGAGATCAGATTACTTTTGTTTTATTCAGATTTTAATTCAATTTTTCTCATTTATTTTGCATGATTTATTTAAAATAGTTAGAAAATTCCAAAAAAATTTTGTATTCTGCATTTTTATTTCAAATAATTTTCTTAACCCAAAAATATTTTTATTTTTATTTTTTACATTAAAAAATCATTTTTAAAACATTTAAATGTTTATTTTAATTAATTAATGGAAATTAATAAATTAAAATATCATTTAGGTTTCTAAAAAATCCCAAAAAATTCATATTGCATCTTTAAACATTTAGAGACATTGTCATACCATCCACACAAATTTCTTTTTGGTTTTGAACCATCTTTGATAATTTTCTTGAATTTAGGGTTCATAAAATTCACATTTTAGAACCCTAACTTCAAGAATTATTTTCTTCCTAACCAAGAATGGTATGACAATGGTTATTTTTTAATTGATCTTCATTTGACATTTAGTTTCTAACATAATTTTGTCATAAATTGCTTCTGCATTTTTGATTTGATTTGAATTTTTTCCCTTTAAGTACCTTAAAACCCTAAATAACTTAGAAAAATCATAACTTTCATTAGGTTAAGAGTTAGGTCTTCTCCTTTGGGGTGTGATATCATATGGGGTTAGGGTTCTTTTGATTTCATTTTTATTTTGTTATCTTGTCATTTGCTTCTGTTTTTGAGTTTTGCATCTTATGTTGCATGAAAACCCTAATTTCTCATCTTCCTTTGCATACCTCTTGCATATGCTTGCATTCATGAACTTGCCATGACATTTCTTGCATCCACATGACTTCTAAGACATCTTTGGACACATTAGAATCATGCTTGATCATTTCCTCATCCATTTGCCATGTTAGGCATTCATTTCATTTCATGTGCATTCAAGTGCTTTCATGCTTCTTACATGCTTCATTTGCATTCCCATCACTTGTATGATCATTCACAACTATTGACATACATTTGCATCATCTCATAGCATCATTTACATCATGAATATGCTTCTGGTTTTGGTTTGCATCCTTGCATTCATTTCATTTTCATTCCATTACATTTCTTTATGCTAACTTTTCAGGTGGTAAGTACTTTGAGAAGTGAATTTACCTTCACTTCTCACTTCTCTTCTCATCTCTTATTTTATGCATCTTTGCTGCATTTTGTCTTTTTCTTAGAGTGAGCTTCTCATTCATGTTCTCCATTCACTTCCTTTCTTCAAGTAACTTATCTTCTTCAATGAAGTAAGTTAACTTGTTTCTTCCGCTTCTCCTCCTTTCATCTGCTTCTTCCATTGGTGGCTTCTTTGAAGATCTCTTGCAAGCCTTACAAACCATAGGAACATCCAAGCATGAAAATAATTAGGGTTTTGATTAGTCCCCCTTTAGTTTTTACCTTTGTGTTTTCTCTTGAGTCTCTCTTCTCATCTCATAATCAGAGACTAAACCTTTAAGGTTTTAAGGCTTTGTGATTAAGGTTATGCCTGCATCCTTCTCTTAGGATGGAGTGTATAACTTTAATCCTAAGTGTTAAACCCTTAATTTGTTTAAATCCCTTAATAAATTCATCTAATAATCACTAAGACAATAAGCTTGTAACTTGGGCCTTGCATTAGGGTTCTAATTCTTCCTTAATTGGTTAAGAAGGACTAACCCTAGTGTTAATGGAAAAGTCCCCCTCAAGTTGTCTTACAAACCATAAAATTCACTTCTTAATCTTACCATTAACTAAAATCCACTTTAATAAAGGTTTTGTTTTGTCATGAGGTTAATCCCTAATCATGGATTAAGTTGAGGAGCCTTCCTCAGCTTAAATGTTCTCATCTATTATCCTTCTATTAGGATGGTGTAATGGGTCCATTAAATCCTTTATTATGGCTTAAACTCATTACTTATCACTAAACAAAAACTCCAAAAAATATCTAAATAATTGCAAGTAGGTTAATGATCTTAATCCTACATCATGGTAGTTAAGTGTGAGGTGTTTACTTAATACTTAAGGTATCCTCATTACCCCTAATCAGAGGGAGGATGTGATGAGTTTACTAACCCTTGGTTTAGGCTTAAGCTCATTTTCTTAATACAAACTCCAAAAAGCAATAAAAGATTGAAAACCCAAAAACAAACAATAATCGTCTCCTCCGGGATTCTTTTCTCATCATCTTCACTCACAAACGAGAACTCACATCTTACGTCTAGTGCAAGACAGTTTACACCTGAGCCAGACAGGTCATACACTTGAGCATAGACAAGTAAGCAATTCACAAGTCAATTTATATTTCAGTCTCTTTGAGTCGAACTACGGTGTTCTGATTTCCTCATTGCACGAGAGGATACGTAGGCATAACTTAACCGTTATCAAACAAAAGTCTCTGTATATTCCCCCTCTTCCACCATTATTCTTTTTAAGCCTCATTGTCTTGAGCATTGCACTCTTTTCTTGCACTAACACTCCTTTTATTCACTTCACACTTCTTTAGCACTGACATTTGTATTCATTTCTAGCTTTTGCACATAGAATAATACTGACACTACCCCTTTAAACACAAAATTTCAAGCGTGGATCTCGTCGAGTACGACGGACAATCTGGGTGCTAATACCTTCCCAGGTTGTAACCAACCCCCTTTCTCAGTTTCTCTGGTTCGCGACCGTCTTATCCATTTCTTTCCTAGGTTTATGCAGCATTACCTTTCCTTCGGGATAAAAATGCCTAGCTGGCGACTCTTTTCAGTTCATCTTCATGTTCTCTCTTTCACCGACCGTTCACGTCTGTACCCCGTCTGACCCCAGGTGTCATTTGGTGGGAGCGACATACGAGGGAAACCAAAGTCCCCAGCAGGGTCGCCAGCTGTCGCTCTCGGGATTTTCATTCTAGTACAAACCTGAAATTGGCGCGGAAAAGGTAGAGTTGCCAGCCAATCATTTTTATCCCAAAGGAATGGGAAAGGTAATGCTGCACAAACCTAAGAAAGAGGGAAAGGACAAGGTCCTGCGAACCAAAGATCTGGGTTCGGGAGTCGGTTTCAACCTGGGAAGGTATTAGCACCCCAGACCGTCCTTCGTACCCGATGGGATCCACGCTTGCTTATTTTTTTTCAAAGGGTAAGAAATAAGATGATGCTGAACAAAGAACCGCTACTGGAACTGGAGCTGAAATGAGAAAGGAATTGGAAAAGAAAATGGGAAGAAAGAGGGAAATGTAGGGAAAATAAAGAATGTGCTCGAACGGGCCCTACCCCGCTGCCTACGTACCTCATCTGGAAAATGAGGATCAGAGTCGACGTAGTTTGTCTAACCGGGCGGGAACTTTGTTGGTATTTTTTTATGGCTGGAACTGCGTATGTCTATGGTCTGGTGTTGCAGGCTCGTCTAGAACGAGTGCTTTTACCATCTTGCATGCGAGACAAGTCGTCGCGAGTTCTTGTTGAGAGTGAATGAGGTGAGAAAAGAAGTTCTCGCAGGATAGTTGCTTATTGTTGGTTTTTTGTCTTTTATGAGAAGTGTTTTGAATTTGTTTGTGACAATTCTCATACTATGACCTATCCATCGTGGTAGATACTTACACCTCGCCACAAAACAAGATGCGTATAAGCACTCCGCAACACAGTCTCATGGCATATAAGAACATTCAACTTTTTATTAAGTATTTTATTATTTTCTTCATGGGGAGAGAAAGAAAGACTCAAGTTGAAAAAGGCAAACACTAAGGGAACTAAGACTCAACCCTAAGTTATTATATGCAAAAGGGAGATCCTAATGGTTTGTGATGTTTTCTAATACTAAGGAAAAAAAGGAAAAGAAGAAAAGAGAGTTAGAAACTAACTTACTTCCTAAGGAAGTTAAGTTGTCTCTAAAGAAAGGGAAAACCTAAGAGAAGAGCACAAGATGCTAAGGAAAAAACAATTATAATGCATAAGAGATAGGAATGAAGTAATTCTTACCTCAATCTTCCCCCTATAAAATAAAAGTTAGCATGACAATTCATATTGACAGTAAAATCAAAGCATAAAATTGATTAAGTACCATAAACGTCTTAGAATGGAACTAGGGTTCAAAATAAGACCTAAGTCTAAAGGTGAAGGTACCTAAAGGTTACATGACTTCTAAAGTAAGTAGCTACATGCTATATGTCCCTAAGGATGCTAGGATACCTCACAAGTTCAAACTATATCAAACTATGTACAAAACGTTCACCTAAGTTCACCTAAATGCAAATTAGGGTTTATGGAAGAAGTATGGATCCATTCTGCTTACAAGCATGAATTAATACATGAGATGAGCATCAAAGTCAGTAGTGTAAACTCTTGATGGATGTCGTATAATGCTTATGAGTTAACTAACAAGTTATGTTAACATTTAGGAGAGAAGGGAAATGAGTTTAGGTTAAAATTAGTTCACATAAGAATGCACTTAGGAACACAAAAACAAACCAAATGAGTATGGTTCAAAAAGTGACATATAACTGGAATTAAAGACTTAAAAGTGACCTATAATTAACTCCTAGAAGTTACCAAAAAGTCTCTCAAGCAAATGGCATGAATGCCTTCCTAATATCTAGGGTATGCGACACATAAATACATAACTCAACCTATGATCTAGATGACATGGAAAAATAGAAAAAGGCATTAAAAATTATGAAATTAAATCCCTAGGATTTTGAAGTCAGTATCTAACATGGTCTAAAAGGATTTTACAAAATTATGCACCAAAGTGCCAAAACAATTCCCTAATGATCAATGTAACAAGACATGATTGCCGAAAAACAACTCCACAAAGTGGATCAAAAAGGGGTACCAAAAATTATGAAAAAAATGCCTAAGTAGCATCAAAATGTCACAAAATCCAGTGTCTAATCACTCACAAAAAATAGGTCTCACACCTATGGGGGGGGAAGGTTTTGGTCCCTTATGTCAAAACCCTTCATTTTGGGGCAGCTTGTGATCTAAAACCAAAATTAATTATTAAAATCACCCAAATCTGGAATCAAAAAATATGATAAATTAATTATGAGGATAAGGATCACTCATGAATTTTTCCAGAATTTTATCACACCTAAAACAATTTTTAATAATTGCGACGAAACGGGCAAAATTAATCCTCAATTAATTCACAACAAATAATTAGAATTATGACAAAAATTCTAACTAAAATATTAGAAAATGGATTAAAATTCTAATCCACAAAAATTGATTATCAAGAACATTAACTAACAATATTTTTATAAGAAAATAAAAAAAATCACTTAACAAAAAAAAATCTCTACAAACAAGGATAAAGGGGGGTGTAACTGAAATCCAATGACTGTGAATAAAGAAAAGATAGGCCCAAGGCCCAATTTCCCTAAACCTTGGCATAGAGAAGGGTGTGGTAGTAAAACAAATGGTGTAAATAGAAGATTCTTGGGCTAATTCTAATAAAGAGACGATGGGGTGATGAGTGAAACTGAGGGGTGCAATTAGAGATTTTATGGCTGAAAAGCCCAATTGCTCAATGAAGATGAAAGGGGTGTCACGAGTGAAGAAAGGGTGCAAAACATTTCTATGGAGTCTGAATTTCAAAAGCCCAATCCCAATCGAAACCCTAATTTCCTCAGCATAATTCATGGCCTTTTCCTTCAACCTAGAAGTTTCATTCCTCTTCTCCATGTGAAAAAGGCGCCCTTCTTCGCCATATTTCTTCTCATCTTCGCCATCTGGCCTTCATCTTTCTCCCTTGACCTCACCGCCGGAACGAATCTGATCGTAATCTCACCTTCTCAGAAGTCCCACGGATGAAGAACAACAAAAAATCGTCGGTGCTGTCGTAATTCATAGCCGCGCCATCCTCTACTCGCGATCGAAAACTTATGTCGCGCCCTGTGCAAATGATCTTTCCTGATGTCGTGGCCTCCGCTTGCGGCTTTGTTTGCACAATAGTCATTGTCTCCATCTTCGTTCATATTCCTATTCTTCGATTGAAACTACACTTCAAATCACACTAAAAAAACAACCTCGGAATCCTGACGGAGCGACTCCGGTGACACTCTGAATCGATGGCGACAAACAGAACTCTTGGTAAGACGCAACTCACCTTGCTTCCTCCCGACTCTTCTTCTTCAACTAACTTCTGTGGTGTTGATTGAATCGCGGTGTAGACTAGATCTTGAAGTAGATTGATGATTTGCAGGTTGAATTGATGAACTGAAGATCGTTGAAGTTGATGGATGGTGATGAAGATCCGTTGAGAGATATCGATAATGCAGAGCGCTTATGAGAGATTTATGAAGTTTAGAGATTGGTCGATCGAAGGTGAAGAGTGATCGGTGAAGAGTTGATGTTAGTTGCTGAGTTCACTGATTGATGAGAGGTTGTTCATGTAAGAGTTTGGGTTTCACCTCTTCTTCTTCTGATCTCGAATGATTTTCTCCACGAATTTGTATTGCGGATTCTTGAACTACTTTGTTGTTTATTCTGGATCTATGATTGTTGTTGATCTTGATCCTTATTGATATGAATTCGAAGATTAAACTTTGTTCTTGGATTTGATTTTGCAGGGTTGAAGATTTGTAGATGATGATGGAATTTTGACTGAAGGCTGTTCAAATTCTGGAGAGATTGCTCGAAGTTGAAGACGATGACAAAGAGGTATCAATGAAGATCATAACATGTATGAAGAAATTGAAGGTTGGTGGAGCTTGATGGAAAAGAGGGATGAAGAATCTGAGGCTTGAGGTGAAGAGAGATCAGAAGAAGGTTTCTTTACGAATCTGCTATGGAAGATTGGAGATGAGATTGATGAAGCTGTCTCCAAGTTGCAGAGAAATTGGGGCTGAAATTTATGAATGGTATGAAGTCCTGATGAAGGTGTGTAGATGATGAATGATGTCGGTTAGATTTTTTGCAGATGAGATTGGTGAAGGAGGAACTGAGATTCTTCTATATGTTATCTTTGATTTTTCTTCCATTCAATTTCTAACTGTATTCTGAATTTTTGTAACTGAATTTTTATTCAGTTTTTTCTGTTTATTCTGTTAGTATGTTACTAAATTTCTAACTGAATTTCCATTCGGTTTTTCTGTTATCTCTTTTTGCTTGTGGTTTTTCTGCTATGGATTTTTCCTGATAACTCTGTGAATTCTGGTGTGGAAACAAATGGGAAAAAGAATTTCTCCTGTGGCTTTTTGCTTTTAGCTGACGAAGTATTTTTTTTCACATTTTGCTCCCTTAACAATAATTAAAAAGAAGAAAAAAAAGGGATGGGACTAACAATTAAATGGGATAAGCCCAATGAACAATTAATGGTAACCATAAAATTAATGACTTTTAAACTTGTCACGAAGGACTATGGATAATATGTGGTTTTGGTATACTTTTATGAATTGATTATAAAAATGGACAAGTAAACTCGGAATAAAATCGGACGTTTATTGTGATTGGAGCTAGACACTCAGATATTAGATTAAACAAATGGACCTTGAGTTTATTATGATCGTGAGTGAAATGCGGTTTAAAATGATTATTAGATTAAATGCAGTTTAAAATGATTTCAAGTGGAAAGAGTACCATAGGATGATATTATTACCAACCACATAACCAAAACTTTGAATCCACCTGACAGATATTGATAAGGTACGAAACCCTAATTTTGTACGGCCTTGATCATATGTCTTAGTGTAAACACCCCAAATTTGCCCTCTCTCATTTCACCATGGCTTGTAATCTTTCATAGTTGCATCAATTCAATCATAGCATCTCATATTACATTTTTGCTTCACTGCATTGGTTCTAAGTCATCTGCATCTAGGGTTTGTGATTTGAGCAATCCTTGGGCTATCTGAGCCACTCCAAAGGTCTTCAATCATCTAAAGAGGGTCCATGTATGTTCAAGAATCATATTATATCCTCCCAAGGTCAAGGAAGTCAAAGAATCACAAGAACTGAGACAGGCATGGAAGCAGAGCCAAGCTTAACTACACAGATGACCTGAAATTAGGGTTTTGGTTTCAAAGGCCATAAATCCAATTTTTTTGGTCATTATTGTTTCTATTGGTCTCTATATGTCATAAGGATCCTACATACCAATTTTCATGAAGAAATTCAATAGGGAAGGCATCTGATCAATAGATGACTTCTTGAGCAAATCAGTGCAAAATCAGGGCATCTGAGGCCCCCAATCATTCAAACAAGGGATTTTCTCCATCATTTTGAGTGTATATGATCTTTATTTGATCTTAGAAGATGTTATAAGTTCACAAAATTGAAGAATTTCAAGCCATTTGCAAGGTTGCCATTTTGGGAAAGTGACTTGTAATGTAAACTTGCCATTTTGGGAAAGTTTATCAACCTCCTCTTTTTGATTCAAAAATGCTTTAAATGAAAAATTCTTGGTCATGAAAGTTGTAGATTCGATCCTCCCATTTTCAAAAAGTACAAGAACTTGATATAATTCATTTTAGAACTAAAGTTATGGCCTTGCAAAGTTGGGAAAAATCACTTAATTTTCACTTTTGTGCCAAAGAGGAAACTTGCAAAAACACTTGCCAAAGCCAAATGTGATCTGTAATTAACTTCTAAACATTGCACAAACATCATACAAGGTCCAAATTAAGAATTTCCCAAGAGATTTCCCATTTTCATGCCTTGAATTACAAGTCACCATAAGGCATTTCTCATGAATCTTCAAGAATGAATTTTTTGCAAAAGGGACTTCCATTGATTGGATTGGTTGCTAAGTGATATCAAAACATTATGACAACTTCATATGGTCCATTTTGCTGCAAAATGCCCAAGGGATGTCACATATCCATAACCAAAAACTTCAAAATGCAACAAGTTGTAAAAAGGCAAAACATGTGACATCTCACCCTTCATCCTTTTCAGATCACCTCAGAGCATCCCATGGCCACCCTTGAAGCCAGCAGAACTCAGAGCAGCCCTATGATATCCTCTGCCACAACCCTTTCTTGAGGTACACCTACCACTGACTTTTTGGCCATTTGCCCCATGCCATTCCCATAGTGCATGTCACTTCCTCAGACTCCTTCCAATAGTTTAGGGATATGTTATGGATCATAAAACAGGCTGGACATGGGCTAGACACACACACACAAGCAGATTCACAAAAACTGCAAGTTTCCTTCATCTCTTCGAAACTCCTCCCACAGCCATCACACTTCAATTTCCTCTTCAACAACAAATCACACATCCTCCATAGAACCAAAATCCACCATTAAAACAGCCAAAAGCATCACATACACCAACTGTAAAACCTGCTACACCAGAACTCAAACTTCCAAATCAGCCACCCTCAAAGGTTTTGAAGCACTCCATTGATCTCAGGAGGTTCAAAGATACTTTTTGCATTAAGGAAAGGCCAGAAAAGCTCACTTTGACATTTCATCATCTCAGGTAAGCACAAGAATCAAATTTCTCCGAGCTTGTTTCTTTTGTTACAAATTGAAAATATATGTTATGCTGGTCATGTTGATGCTCTTAGAATTAAAAATGGTGAGGAATTGAGTATTTTGTGGTCCTCTGAAATTTCACCCGTGAAATAATTTTGTTTCGATTCTCTTTGTTCTTGGTTTGTAAATGATGTTTGAAGGGTGATATGAATGGGGTTTGGGTAGAGGATCATTTCTGTGTGTTTAATTTGATGAGGGGTGGCCTGTAGAGTGTTTTAGGGTTTTGGACACACCGGAGAAGATGACCGGAGCTCCTCTCCGGTCACTGTAAAGTAATTAGGTCCTAACCCTAATTAATTTGCCAGTTTGCTTCGTGGCCATTGGATATGGATTAGGTTAACTTTTGAACGGCCCAGATCAAGTCATTTAGCCCTAATCTAGTTTTATTAATTTAATTAAATACAATTAGGTTAATTAAACTGAAATGAATTTCATCCTTTAAAAGGTGCGCGCAGTCAACCTTTTCCTCTTCAGTTCAAATCTAGGCCATCAGATATACTTACTTTCTCTTTTAATTAATTTTATTTTCATTTTTGTTCATTTTTCTTACACAATTTATTTAAAATAGAAAATTACTTCTAAAAATTTCATTTTTTGCATCATTTCTTAAAATAGTTTTCTCATTCTAAAAATAATTTTTATTTTATTTTTTGCATAATTTTCGTATTTTTAAAATATTTAAATGTTTATTTTAATTAGTTAATGAGAATTAATTAATTAAAATACCATTTAAGTTTCTAAAAATCACCAAAAATATCACATTGCATCTTGATACATTTAGAAACATTATCAAACTCTTCACAAAAATTTCTTTTTGGTTCTTGACCTATTTTGACATTTTTCTTTTGAATTAGGGTTCTTAAAATTCAATATTTTTTCCCTAACTTAGAAAAATCCCTTCTGCCTAACCATGAAGGGTTTGATGATGGTTCTTTTTGCATTGCATTCTTCATGTCATGTAGTTTCTAGGATAAAATTGATTTGAATTTATCTTTCATTTTCATTTTGTTTGGCATTTTTCATTGTAAGGTACCTTAAAACCCTAGCCAGCTTGAGAAAATCATAACTTCTTTAGGGTTAAGAGTTAGGTATCCCCCTTTGGGCAGTGAACTTGTATAGGTTTAGGGTACCTTTGATCCCATTTTCAATTTTTTATCTTGTCATTTGCTTCTGATTTTGAATTTTGCTTTGTATCTTTTGCATAAACCCTAATTTTTGCCTTCATTTGCATCCATCTTCCATATGCTTGCATTCATGAGTTTGCCATGACATTTTGTGCATTCACATGACTCCTAAGACATATTAGGACACATTAGAATCATGTTTGATCATTGCATCATTCATTTTCCATGTTGTGCATTCATTTCATTTCATAAACTTTCATGAACTTTCATGGTTCAAAACATGTTTCATTTGCATCCTCATCCTTATATGATCATCCACAACTATTGACATGTGTTTGAATTATCTCTTAGCATCATTGACATCATGTTTATGCTTCTGGTTTTGGTTTTCATCATTGCATTCATTTCATGTTCACTTCATTTCATGCCTTTTTGCTAACTTTTCAGGTGGTAAGTGCTTGAGAAGTGAATTTGCCTTCACTTCTCATAATCTTTTCTCATCTCTATTATGCATAATTGCTGCATTTTGTATTTGTATTAGAGTGAGCTTGCTCATTCATGTTCCCTCCCCTCTTTCTTTCTTCAAGCAACTTGTCTTCTTAAGTGGAGCAAGTTGTCTTGTTCTTTTTGCTTCTCCTTCCTTCATCCTGTTTCTTCCATGGTGGTTTCTTTCTTGAAGATCTTTTGCAATCCTCATAAACCCTAGGAACATCCAAGTATGATCACAATTAGGGTTTGATTAGTCCCCCATTTAGTTTTACCTTTGTGTCATCTTTGTGTCTTCTCTTCTCTTCTCATAATCAGGGACTAAACTTTAAAGGTTTTAAGGCTTTGTGATTAAGGTTATGCCTGTATCCTTCTATTAGGATGGAGTGTATAACTTTAATCCTAAGTTTTAAACCCTTAATGTGTTTAAATCCTTAATCAATTCACCGAATAATCACTAAGACATCAAGCTTGTAACTTGGGCCTTGCATTAGGGTTCTAATTCTTCCTTAATTGGTTAAGAAGGACTAACCCTAGTGTTAATGGACAAGTCCCCCTCAAGTTGTCTTACAAACCATAAAATCCACTTATTAATCTTATCATTAACTAAAATCCACTTTAATAAGGGTTTTGTTTTGTCATGAGGTTAATCCCTAATCATGGATTAAGCTGAGGAGCCTTCCTCAGCTTAAATGTTCTCATCTATTATCCTTCTATTAGGATGGTGTAATGGGTCTATCAAATCTTTGATTATGGCTTAAACTCATTACTTAACACTAAACAAAAACTCCAAAAACATCTAAATAATTACAAGTAGGTTGATGATCTTAATCCTACATCATGGAGATTAAGTGTGAGGTGTTTACTTCATACTTAAGGTATTCTCATTACCCCTAATCAGAGGGAATATGTGATGAGTTTACTAACCCTTGGATTAGGCTTAAGCTCATTTTCTTATGACAAATTTCAAAAAGCAATAAAACACTGAAAACACAAAAACAAACAATAATCGTCTCCTCCGGGATTCTTTTCTCATCTCATTCACTCATAATCGAGAACTTGCTTCTTCCGTCTAATGCAAGACAGTTTGCACCTGAGCCAGACAGGTCTTACACATGAGCATAGGCAAGTAAGTAATTCACAAGTCAATTTACCTTTCAGTCTCTTTGAGTCGAACTACGGTGTTCTGACTTCCTCATTGCACGAGAGGATACGTAGGCATAACTTAAAGGTTATCGAACAAAAAAAAGTCTCTGTACATTCCCCCCTCTTCCAGCATTATTCTTTGAGCCTCATAGTCTTGAGCTTTGCATTCTTTCCTTACACTGACACTCTCATATTCACTTCACATTTCACTTACACTGACACCTGTACATCCTTTTTCAGCTCTTTTGCACACAAAATAGCACTAACACTACCCCTTTAAACACAAATCTTTCAAACGTGGATCCCGTCGAGTACGGCGGACAATCTGGGTGCTAATACCTTCCCAGGTTGTAACCAACCCCCTTTCTCAGTTTCTCTGGTTCGCAACCATCTTATCCATCTTTTCTTAGGTTTATGCAGCATTACCTTTCCCTCGGGATAAAAATGCCTGGCTGGCGACTCTATTCATTCTCTTCTCTTTCGCCGAACGTTCGCGTTTGTACCCCCTCTTTGCCCGGTGTCATTTGGTGGGAGCGACAGCTTGGCGACTCTGCTGGGGACTTCTATATTGCAACCAGGGATTCTGGTTCTTTTTGTGGGTTCCTCCTAGCGCTTGTTTGATTTGTTTTTACTGGGGTGTTATGTGCTAGATGTGTTTGTTTATTTGCTTTATTGCTTTATGTACAGCTTTTACTTACTGCTTTCTTTACAGTTTTTCATATTTTGTACTGTCATTATCATTGCTGGATCTGGTTTCTATTTTGGTGGGTGGGGTTCCATTGAGAGTTTAAGGTCCTATACCTGGGACCTGAGTGACACCTAGGCTAGAGTGGTTCATGTTCTTTCCCATTCCATTTCGGTTTGGTGCGGGAATATGAAACACGGTTCAGATGTGGGTTTCTTCTTGAGAACTCTGTGCTACGGATCTCCTGTAGTGTTAGGGCTATCTGGGAAGCCTGCTAAGTCTGGATGACCTTTATTATGGCCTTCAGAAACTGAGGTGAATTAGAGGAGGATCTTTTATGGTTATAGTAAAATCTGTACCTCCGGATCAGAAGTGTTTACACTTCTCATAACTGATCCAAGTCTGAGGATCCTCGTTATAGAACACTACCTATGAGGGGGTTGGGCTGTTTACAGGTTTGCAGGAACCCTTAGCCACATCATACCCTGTTACTATATTGTTTAAGAGTACCTCATTTTGGACAGTTCTTGTGATTAAACCTTGGATATGTGACTCTTTATTTGAGTCCCCCACCTTGGTTACTAGATTTCTAAGCCTTCATCTGGACCTTTGAACATACATGGACTTATATCAAGACAGATAATCAGATCCAGCTTGATCACAAATCCTTGCATATCATATGCATCTATCATCATTGCATCATTTAACATTTGTTTATTTGTTTTTCAGGGTATCCATATCATATCTGGTTTGGTTTTGACCCCTTCTTCTGCATAGACCTCTGCTTTAGCTGTCTTCATCAGTTATCTGCTTCAGCCACCTTCATCATCACCAGCATCAACCTGTCAGTGGCTCATTTCCAGCATCAGTCTGTGGTCTTCATCAGTACCTATCTTCAACTTCTTCAGCAACACTCATGACTACTACCAGGAAGAGCAACATATCCTACAATTTCTTTGAGCCTGTGTTGACTGGTATCAGGCAGGTCCAGTCACTCATCACACCATATCACATCCCATTGTTTAGGGAGCATTATGGAGGTATCTTGGATATGGTTATGGACCTTGACCCTTCTCAGAGGAGCATGATCCACACATGCTTGCAGTTTTATGACCCTGCTTTGAGATATTTCACATTCCCAGACTTTCAGTTAGGGCCTCTGCTGGAAGAGTTTTCTTCATTGATTGGAGTATCTATCAAGGGTGGAATCCCTTTTAACCCAGAAATGCCAGCTCCCAGAAATGAAGAGATAGCAAAGGCACTGTACCTGGAGCCTGCCTTGATTGAGCAAAGTATGACCACAAAAGCTGGGATCCCTGGTTTGCATTTTGACTTCTTGATTTCTCAGGCCATCCTGAAAGCTTCATTGGGAGAGTGTAGGGCAGTCTATGCACTGTTAGCCCTCAGCATATATGGGGTTATACTGTTTGCAGTTGAGCCCAAATTTGTCAGAAAGAATGCCATCCATCTGTTTCTTCTAAAGAACCCAGTACCTACATTGCTAGGAGATTTTTACTACTCCATTCACCAGAGGAATGAGAAACAAAGGGGGAAGTTAGTAAGATGTTGTGCTCCTCTGTTTTATACCTGGCTGCTCAGACATCTGCCTAAGTCAGATACCTTTTTGAATCCCCACCAGCAGAAGAATTGGGCTAAAAGGCTCATTGCCTTGACTTCAGATGATATTAGATGGTGCATCCAGAGCACCAAAGGCAAGGACATTACCACCAGCTGTGGACAATACCCAAATGTGCCTCTGATAGGAGTAAGGGGTTGCATCAACTACAATCCTTTGCTGTTTAAGAGACAACTGGGCTATGCTTTGGTTCACCCTCCCAGAGGACAAGATTTAGCTAAGACCCTATATTGTGAAGTGAAACCTAATTCAGCTGCTGTCAGACAAGCATCCTGGGCTTGGGACAACATCCAGACAAAAGGGATGGCTATTCTTGGAAGATGTAATAATGTTGCTTCAGCTCAGTACTATGACTGGTCCCGTACTAGAGCTCAAATTACTAGAATGCCTTTTATCTTGGAAGACATACCTGGACCATCTACAGTACAGCCAGCATCAACTGTCGGCCTAGAAGAATTTGAGAAGCTGAAGGAAAGGAATGAGAACCTATCTCAAGCCTTGAAGAAGACTCTCTAGGAGAGAAGTGATGGTCGTCAAGATATTGAGATATTGGAGAAGCTTAGGGTGGAGCATATTACCAAAATTGAGAAGATAGAAGACTACATCCGGAAAGCAAGAGCTGGGGAAGAAATATTGAAGAATGCCTGTAAAGAGGCTAAAATTCAGAAGGATAGGACTAAGCTCTATCTGCAAGAGAGTCAGGCTAGGTGGGTCAGGATTACTGAAGCCCGTACACAAGAAGACCAGAAGACTCAAGCCAAGATTGAACAGCTAGAGGCCAGTGAGAAGAAGCAGCAGGAAGCTTTGTTGGCAGCCCAGAAGGAAATTTCAGAGTTGAAACTCAGAGCAGGATTGAAGAGATCAAAGGACCAGGATAGGCATAAGAAGCTGACCACTGCCATTGCTACCAAGAACCTCCTCATTAGGACCATTACAGAGCACCCAGCTGGTCCAGTGACTGAGGCACTCCTGAAGGAGGTCAGAGAGGATGAGTTTGGACTGGATGTCTAATTCTTTGTTTGTTGTTGTTTCTATTTGATGTTCTTTTCCTTTTATTGTATTTTGACCCTCCATGGGCATGTGTTGTAAAACAGACTATGTATTGTTCACCAGTTGTAATATATTTTAGTTTGTTTTCATTTGGGTTTTTTTTTCCTCGAGGTCTGGAAAGGTCAAAGCCAAGAACTAAACCGGATACCTTGGAAAACAAATAAGCATACTGCATTGAATACTAACTTTTTCTTTGTTTTGTAGGTACTTGTTTATTATTTTGTTTCTAACTTTGTTGTGGCTTCAGGAAACATTGCTCGTCGCCGAGTGTTCCCTGTCAACCGCGCACACCGGTACCCGACTCGTAATAACCTTCCCGGTATTCAAATGGAACAAGTACAGCAGGATCTGACTGAGGTCAGAAATCAGATGGCTAATGAGAGAGTGGAGATGAGAAATCAGATGTCTCAATTCATGGCAGTGATGACTGGCTTAGCCCAGAGTCAGGAAAGGTTAAGAGAGCTGGTGGAAAGAAAAACTCCTGAGGAGCCTCATCTTGGAACGGGGGGAACTAGCAACAATGAACGAGGCCAGCCTCGTATTGACCCACCAATATTTGGACCTCATCTGGATCCAGAAGTTAATATCCCGAGGAATGTGCAAGGTAATACTGCTGGGGGGAGAATCTTGCAGGAGGATCCCCAAGAAGAGCAGTTTACTGTTATAGGGGCTGGAGATGAAGTATATGACCGGAGATTGGACGAAATTGCTGATAAATTAAGATCTTTAGAGTCTCAAAATTCTTTGGGCTTTGATGTGATGGACATGGGGCTAGTGGATGGGGTGAGAATTCCCCACAAATTCAAACCCCCATGCTTTGAGAAGTACAATGGTACCTCCTGTCCTCGCACTCATCTGCAGTCTTTCCTGGGAAGACTTAATGCGTATACCATGGATGAAAAGCTATGGATGTTCTACTTTGAAGACAGTCTGACTGGGGCTTCGAGAGAGTGGTATTCACATCTGTCTAGGGCTACCATTAGATGCTGGAAGGACTTAGCTGAAGCCTTCATCAGGCAATATCAATACAACCTGGACATGGCTCCCAATATGACCCTTCTGATGGGAATGTCTCAATCTTCCCGAGAGAGCTTCAGGAATTATGCTCAAAGGTGGAGACAGCTTGCTGCTGCTGTCCAACCACCCATGTCAGAGAGGGAAATGGCTGACATGTTCATGAATACATTGCAAGGGACCTATATTGATAGATTGGTTGCTTTCTCCTCTACCAGTTTTGCTGACGTGGTCATAGCTAGTGAAAGGATTGAAAGCCTTTTAAAGATGGGCAAAATTTCCGACAGTGGTGCAAGTTCATCTAGCAATCCCAGAAAGCCTTTTGTGGGACTCCGAAGGGCCGGTGAAACAAATTCCATTCATGCAAGCAGGGGCAGGCCTCAGTATGTTCACTGGTCAGTAGCAGCAGTTACCATTCCAGCTCCGATTCCTCAACAATCATCATATCCTTAACAACAACAACCACAGTATCAAGAACAAGCTCACTATCCACAACAAAGGTCGTACAACAACAACAATAATCAACAACAGCGTCCTTTCCAACAAAGGCCATCACAGGCAAACAGGGTGATTGACCTAATCCCAATGCCGTATGCTGCACTCTTACCACAACTCCTAAAGCTCAACCTAGTTGAGTTAAGGAAGTTGGCACCTCCGGATCCCGCCAATATGCCAAAGAATTACGATGCAAGTGCCAGGTGTGCGTTCCACTCAAACGCACCAGGGCATAATACTGAAAAATGCAGGGCCCTACAGAATAAAGTCTAAGATCTGGTGGACTTAAAAGCTCTCAACTTTGCACCTCCTCCGAATGTCACAAGGAATCCAATGCCTAGTCACAATGGGCCTAGGATTAATGCTATTGAATAAGGCAAACCATCCAATGGTACCCTCTGCAGCTGCTATCAGTCCGGTCACTATCACAGTGCCTGGGCCAGTTCCTTACGAAAGCAATAATGCCATCCCTTGGCATTATGGCTCAGATCTGTACTGCGAGGGGCAGAAAATCACTTTAGAATCATCAACTTCTTCACCTCAGATAGACAATGTGGGGGGAGGCGGAGGCTTCACCAAAAGCGGACGTCTCTTTGCCTCGCAAATTCCAAGACCCGTTGCTGAAGCAGAAGCTGCTGCTAAGGCAAAAGGGAAGAGCATGGTGCAAGCAGAACCAATTCCTAAAGAAGCTTTGAAGTCTCATTTTGATCAAGAGGTTGATGAATTCATGAGGATCATCAAGAAGAGTGATTACAAAGTGGTGGACCAGCTTCACCAAACACCTTCTAAGATCTCCATACTATCATTGCTAATGTGCTCTGAAGCCCATCGGAACGCATTATTAAAGGTCCTGCACGCAGCTTATGTGCCGGAGGAGATTACTGTCAATCAATTAGAGGCTGTGGTTGGAAATGTCAATGCTAGTCATGGACTAGGATTTACCAACGCTGATCTAACAACGGAAGGTCGTAATCACAACAAGGCTTTGCACATTACCTTGAAGTGTAAGGGTGCAGTTCTTTCTCACGTATTGGTAGACACAGGGTCAACCCTTAATGTCCTACCCAAGAAAGCCCTTGTGAAGCTGGAGTATGACGGATTGGCACTACGCCCAAGTAACTTGGTAGTGAGAGCCTTTGACGGTTCTAAAAGATCAGTTCTGGGAGAGATAGAATTACCAATAATGATTGGCCCACAAGTTTTCAAAACGACCTTCTTTGTGATGGATATACAGCCTGCCTACAGCTGTCTATTGGGTAGACCATGGATACACGCCGCTGGCGCCGTGACATCAACCCTTCACCAGAAGTTAAAATTCGAGTGGGAAGGCCAAGTCATTACTATTTGTGGGGAGGAGAATATTTTTGTTAGCCAGCTGGCTACTTTCAAATACATTGAAATGGATGGGGAGATCCATGAAACCATGAGTCAAGGTCTGAGGCTTTGAATATCAATGAAACATCTGTTGTGCTGGGGACTTCCATCACATCATATCATCAAGCCCGGAAGGTTGTTGAGGAAGGTACCGCCCAAGGCTGGGGCAACCTGCTGCCCATGTAGAAGAAAGAAGACCGATTCGGGTTGGGTTATATACCAACTCGGCAAGATCAACCAGAGGCTACAAAGGATCCCAAGTTTGTCAGCGGGGGAATGCTCACCCCGGATGCTGTGAATAGCTTGGAAGATGAGTCAGAAGACGAGCGTAACCTGGAAAGCTGGATACGTCCAAGGGTCCCGGGGAATCATGTCTCAAACTGGTCTTCCCAGGAAATTATAAGAGTTACTCCTGTAGAGTAATTATTATTTCCTGTGTTTTTGAAGCATGCATCAAGTCCTGCATCTTGCCCAAGATGTCAGGACTCATTTTATAATCGGGCCATCTTGTATTTTGTGCAAAGATCAATTAATGAATATCAGGACATCTTTTGCAAATGAGTCTTTTCTTTTCCGCTCACTGTTTTTCATTTTTTATTTTTTGTACAAAAATAAAATGGCAATGTTTTTCAAAATAAATAACTTCATTTTCACTTTTTCTAAATAAGATAAAACTGATCACTAAAATGAACAAATCTAAACCTTTGCAGAGAGTGCCCTCCAGACTGCACCGATAATAACACTGCTATGACTTCGTATGACTTTGACAATCCAATTAATCAAGCTGATGAAGGGGTTGAAGAAGATTATGAGCTGCCTGAAGAGCTAGCTAGGTTGTTAAGACAAGAGGAGAAGGTTATCACTCCTCATATGGAGGAGGTTGAAACGATTAATCTTGGTACAGAAGAAAACTTGAAAGAAGTTAAGATCGGGGCCTGCCTGCGAGATTCAGTAAAAGAACAACTGATTGACATGCTCCGGGAGTATGTAGATGTTTTTGCTTGGTCTTATCAGGATATGCCAGGGTTGGACATCGACATCGTTGTGCAAAAGCTGCCGCTGAAAGAAGATTGTCCACCAGTAAAACAGAAGTTGCTCCGTACTCGCCCAGATATGGCAATGAAGATAAAAGAAGAGGTACAAAAGCAATGGGAAGTCGGCTTCCTTGCTGTAACTAGTCACCCGCTGTGGGTTGCTAACATTGTACCAGTGCCTAAGAAGGATGTCAAGGTGAGGATGTGTGTGGATTACCGGGACTTGAACAGAGCCAGCCCGAAAGATGACTTCCCATTACCTCACATTGATGTATTGGTTGATAATACGGCTCAGTTCTCGGTGTTCTCCTAATGGACGGATTTTTAGGATACAATCATATCAAAATATCACCTGAAGACATGGAGATGACAACTTTCATCACACCCTGGGGCAGATTCTGTTATAAGGTGATGCCATTCGGATTTAAGAATGCGGGTGCCACTTATCAACGGGCTATGGTAACATTATTCCATGACATGATCCATAAAGAAATTGAATGTTATGTGGATGACATGATTGCCAAGTCCCTCACATAAGAAGACCACCTGGTGAATCTGTTGAAGTTATTCAAGCGTCTGAGGAAGTACCAATTGAAGTTAAACCCCAACAAATGCACATTCGGGGTGCGATCCGGTAAACTGCTGGGATTTATTGTGAGTGAGAAAGGGATTGAAGTTGACCCTGATAAAGTCAAAGCCATTCAGGAGATGCCTGCACCGAAGACTGAAAAAGAAGTTTGGGGGTTTCTAGGTAGATTAAACTACATCTCCAGGTTCATATCTCACCTTACAGCAACTTGTGAACCCTTATTCAAGCTGCTAAGAAAAGAACAAACATTTAGGTGGAACAAAGACTACCAGAAGGATTTTGACAAAATCAAGGAATACTTACAAGAGCCTCCAATCCTTATGCCTTCAGTTGAGGGAAGACCTCTAATCATGTACTTGACAGTATTAGAAGAGTCAATGGGGTGTGTGCTGGGCCAGCATGACGAGTCTGGTCGAAAAGAGTATGCAATATACTACCTGAGCAAAACGTTTACCGACTGTGAACAACGTTATTCACTGCTCGAGAAAACTTGATGTGCTTTAGCGTGGGCTTCTCGCCGACTGAGACAGTATATGTTGACCCACACTACCTTATTGATCTCCAAGATGGATCCAGTTAAGTACATTTTTGAGAAGCCAACACATACCGGACGGGTTGCAAGATGGAAAATGATCCTCACAGAATATGACATTCAGTACACATCTCAAAAAGCCATCAAGGGCAGTGTGTTGTCTGATTATCTTGCTGAGCAACCCATTGATGATTACCAGCCTATGAGATTTGACTTCCCCGATGAAGACATCATGTTCATAAGAGAAAAAGATCATGAAGAGCCTATTCACACTGAAGGGCCTGACCCAGAGGAAGAATGGACTATGATTTTTGATGGGGCTGTTAATATGAATGGTTGTGGTGTTGGTGCGGTACTCATTACACCCAAGGGAGTTCACATGCCTTTCTCGGCAAAACTCACCTTTAACTGCACTAACAATGAAGCTGAATACGAAGCTTGTATTATGGGTCTTGCGGAAGCCATTGACCTCAGGATCAAGACTTTAACTGTATTCGGAGATTCAGCTTTTGTAATTAATCAAACCAACGACATATGGTACACTCATCAGGATCATCTGATACCCTACCGGGATTATACAAGGAGGTTATTGACTTTCTTAACAATAGTCAAGCTTGAGTATATCCCTCGAGATGAAAATCAGTTTGCAGATGCTCTGGCTACCATTTCATCCATGATCAAAGTTCAAGCTGCCAACTTTGTGCCTCGGATTTCAGTATCCAGACTTGATAGACCAGTATACGTGTTTTTAGAGGACCTTACAAAAGATGATAAGCCTTGGTTTCACGACATCAAATGCTTCTTGGAGGATCAAACATACCCACCTGGGGCATCATCCAATGACAAGAAGACGTTAAGAAGGCTGGCTGGTAGTTTCTTCCTGAATGCTGATGGTTCCTTGTACAAGAGAAACTTTGACATGGTACTTCTCAGATGTGTTGATAGGACAGAAGCAGACTTGTTGATGCACGAGGTGCACGAAGGATCTTTTGGTACCCATGCGGGAGGGCATGCTATGGCTAAAAAGTTGCTAAGATCAGGTTACTACTGGATTACAATGGATGCAGACTGTTGTGCATATGCCAGGAAATGCCATAAATGCAAATTTATGCAGATAAAGTGCATGTGCCTCTGAATCCTTTGAATGTGATGTCTTCACCCTGGCCCTTTGCCATGTGGGGCATTGATATGATTGGAAAGATCGAACCGACTGCTTCAAACGGTCACAGATTCATCCTGGTAGCCATTGACTATTTTACCAAGTGGGTTGAAGCAGCTTCTTATGCTAATGTCGCCAGGTAAGTGGTAGCCCGATTCCTGAAGAGAGACATCATCTGTCGCTATGGAGTGCCCGAGCGAATCATTACTGATAATGGTTCCAACTTGAACAACAAAATGATGGCAGAGCTATGCCGGGACTTCAAAATCCAACACCATAACTCCTCTCCTTACAGGCCAAAGATGAATGGTGCTGTGGAGGCAGCTAACAAGAATATCAAGAAGATTGTGCAGAAAATGGTGGTCACCTACAAAGACTGGCATGAAATGTTACCATTTGCCTTACATGGGTACCGCACTTCAATCTGAACATCCACTGGGGCAACACCGTATCAGCTTGTTTATGGTATGGAGGCAGTCTTGCCTGTGGAGGTTGAATTACCCTCTTTACGGGTATTAATAGATGTTAAGTTGAACGAAGCATAATGGATCCGATCCCGATACGAACAACTGAGTCTGATCGAAGAGAAGAGATTGGCTACAATTTGTCATGGACAGTTGTATAAAAAAAATGAAGAAAGCCTTCGATCAGAAAGTCAGGCTTCGAGAGTACCAAGTAGGAGATCTTGTGCTGAAAAGACTCCTTCCTCCTCATACCGACCACAGGGGCAAGTGGACTCCGAATTATGATGGTCCATTCATAGTAAAGAAGGTTTTCTCTGGTGGAGCACTGATGCTCAGTACTATGGATGGTGAGGATTTCTTATCACCTGTGAATTCAGATGCAGTTAAAAAATACTTCGCATAAAAATGACCCGCTGGACATAAAAACAGAATGTAAGTCCAGGCAAAAATAGGGCATCCCGGCGAGTCAAAAACAGAATAAAAGACTCTGGAAAAAATAAGGGAAAATAAATAAAAAAATGTACACCCGTTGAGTTGAAAAGCCACATTGGACAACTCAGGCAAAAATGGGTATTTCGGTGGATTGAAAACCCAAAAGGGCGATCCACGCAAAAAAATGGGAATAAGTGAACAACTGCGTTCTGAATTCGTCTGTATTATTCACAACATGGCATGCTTCGGAAGATTCAAACATCGGTCAGAACCAGCCTTCTTCAAAAAGCAAGATGAGAAGAACATCAATGTCATATGAGTCATAGCAACAGGGAAGCTCACTGAAGCATCATCAACATTGCCAGCATCTTTTTGTTTCTCAATTTTGTAACAATCTCCTCATTTCAGGGGATCTGTTTCTTTGACTGTATTTGCCAATTCAGGGCACGCAAACTAATAAAATCAGATTTTCAGTCACGTCTCGTCTCGTACCTTCTATTTTCATTTGCAAAAAATGTCCGATGTCCTTAATATAATGATTGCATAAATACAGATGCGTCTTTTCTAAAAATACATGCTTACAGGAAATATATTCGCTCCAGGAGTTTCTAAATTCCTATGATGGAATCCAGTAAGGGATACCTCGGGATACTTGTACGTTTCTTTGTCATAACAGGATTGCAGGTAGTCAAAGTGCAAACATGGGGCATGAAAGCTTATCCCCAGCAAAATGCCAAATCACTATTTACTCAGCCCATCTCCCAAATAGCACCAGGGGTGCCCTCTCCCCAGCTGAGTTGCCAGACATCATCTTCGACAGGATCTCCGCAAAAATCTCTAGGAAGGTCGTTCAGTGATCTTTCCCCTCAGCCAAGTGTTAGACAGGGAACCATCTCCCGGCAGAATCTCAACCTCTATCCAGAAGAGCAATATTTGAAGATCTCACAACAAGGTGATGAAAGCTTCCACAGACCCCAGCTGGGCTCCTCATCACCAAGAATAGGTCTATCAGTGACTTATTCCCCCAAACAGAGCCATATATATCAGACCTACCAATGATCTCATCCCCAGCTGGGAATATCCTTCAAGCGGATCGGCCAGAGATCTTCACCGCAACGGGATCCGGATCCCGGATCGGTATCTTTGCACAATCATAGCATTCACATCATATCTCCCCCCAGAGCGTAGCATTCCGTCTAATACGGAGCATTACGGAAAAAATCAAACATATTGCATAGTCACAAGCCATGATTGAATCAATCCCCTGTGGATACTGACATACCATCAACAGCATACAGGATACCACTCAAATTCCCCGACAGAATGCCAAAGCAGTTTCTTCGCATTTCCCAGATACAGATACATGCCCGTTTGGATACTCGTCCATGTCATCTTTCCCCAGAAATTCGCCAGAACACTTTCCACAAACAGATACTTATACATAACAGATAACTCCCCTGACACTCGTCTGTGTCATATCCCCAGCAGAAAGCCAAAGCGTCCCCTTTGCACTCACAAAAACATGTTAATACACTCTCCTGACACCCATCCGTGTCACCTATCCCCAGCACAGTTGCCTAAAAATCTTGCTTATTATATCTTCCGACACCCGTCCGTGTCATCCTATCCCACGGAGCGTCGGAATATCTATTTATACACTTTGTCTTATGATACTCATCTGTATCATGCTCTCCCCAGAAAGTTGAACACTCGTCTGTGTCTTACTCATACCTTTTTACTTATATGGATATTCGTCTGTATCTTGTATATACCTATTTTCCCCTCAAAGACGACACTCGTCCGTGTTCTTTGTTAACAAGTTGATACTCGTCCGTATCATCATCTCTGAACATGCGTCAGCATTAGTTTCTACCGGTACTCGTCCGTATCAAGGTCCTAAGGATGCTCGTCCGCACCTTTAATCTATACAAAGTGTCAAACACTTATACCCTTTTGAATTTAGACACTCGCCTGTGTCTACCATTCCCCAGAAGAGTTCCCAGCAAGTCCCCAGTAAAAAGCAAATTTCTTTTCTATCTGACATTCGTCCTAGGTCATGATACCTTCGGCAGCCGTACCCTGCCAGGTGATCGTCCTTCACCTTTTGATGATCGTCCTTCATCCCCCCCAGCGGAGTCTCCATTATTGGAATCCTTTTCTATCCGGCATTCGTTCTATGTCGTGATATTTGAGCAGCCGTCCCCTGCTAGGTGATCGTCCTTCACCTTTTGATGATCGTCCTTCATCATTTTATCCGATGGCCGTCCCCATCGTCGATCTTGTTATCTGACATTCGTCCTATGTCATGATGAACCCCGAGAGCAGTCGTACCCTGCTAGGTGACCGTCCTTCACCTCTTGATGATCGTCCTTCATCATGTTTATCCGATGGCCGTCCCCATCGCCGACCTTTTCTATCTAGCATTCATCATATGTCGTGATACTTTCGGCAACCGTACCTTCCCAGGTGATCGTCCTTCACCTTAGATGATCGTCCCTCATCCTATCCTCAGCAGAGAAGCCGTCCCCTGTTAGGTGATCTCCCTTCACCTTTGATGACCGTCCCTCATCATTCATTTCAAACCTGATGGCCGTCCCCATCATTGGCTTTAACCTTTAATCCCCCAGAGAGTCTTATTTCTTTGCCTGACGGCCGTCCCCATCATGATCCCTCTATTTCCCCAGCATGTCGGTCGTCCCCGTCATTGCTTTATCCCCAGCAGTCGTCCTCGGCTCGATGGTCGCCCTCCATCTCCCGCACTTTATAATCATACTTTACTTCCTTTTGCAATCTATATCCCTTTTCTTCTTCACCCGGTGAGTGCAAATTTGGACTGTCTTTGGTATTCAACCACAAGTTATCTGGTTTGTATGATAAACCATCGCTTACATCCTACATAGCTAACTCATGCTTGAATAGGGGCAGATGTAAACACCCAAAATTTGCCCTCACTCATTTCACCATGGCTTGTAATATTTCATAGTTGCATCAATTCAATCATATCATCTCATATTACATTTTTGCTTCACTGCATTGGTTCTAAGTCATCTGCATCGAGGGTTTGTGATTTGAGCCATCCTTGGGCTATCTGAGCCACTCCAAAGGTCTTTAATCATCTCAAGAGGGTCCATGTATGTTCAATCATCATATTATATCCTCCCAAGGTCAAGGAAGTCAAAGAATCACAAGAACTGAGAAAGGCATGGAAGCAGAGCCATGCTTAACTACACAGATGACCTGAAATTAGGGTTTTGGTTTCAAAGGCCATAACTCCAATTTTTTTGGTCATTATTGTTTCTAATGGTCTCTATATGTCATAAGGATCCTACATACCAATTTTCATGAAGAAAGTCAATGGGGAAGGCATCTGATCAATAGATGACTTCTTGAGCAAGTCAGTGCAAAATCAGGGCATCTGAGGCCCCCAATCATCCAACCAAGGGATTTTCTCCATCATTTTGAGTGTATATGATCTTTATTTGATCTTAGAAGATGTTATAAGTTCACAAAATTTGAAATTCTGTGGTCAGGTATGAGATGTCCTAAGAGATGTCCCAACACTTGACAGATTCAACCAAAACTTAAATAGCAAGAAAAATAAACAACACAGAAGTTTGTTAACCCAGTTCAGTGTATAACCACACTTACATCTGGAGGCTACCAAGCCAGGAGGAAATCCACTATAAGTAATATTAATTCTAGACTTAAACCACCCTGTTTAATCTATCACTTAATAACTACCCAATGCAATTTCTACCTAAAACACAACTTAGATAAGAGTACCCTACTCACTCCCCCTCAATCACACAGTGATTAAGTTTACAAGTTTAATAAAATTGAAGACATTCTTCAAACAAAAAACAGCTTGATCTTACTTCACAGTTTCAATCAAGTCACAAATGCACTTTTGCTTAAAAGCTCATAAAGTGGTACAATTTAAAACACCTGCTATTAAAACACTAGACACCCTATTTGGTCTTCTGAAATTCTTACTCAATTCTATGAGTTTCTGTTGATTAAATAGGTATCTGTAATTTGGGCTTTCTGTAGAATGATCCAGCCCTAATGCGCATGCAGCTTCCACCTTGAATTAGGGTTTGTTACTTCATAGATTCTAGGTGATTTAGGTCTTCTGTTTTAATCTGAATCCTCAATATAACACTCCCTACAGATGCGCCTTGTTCTGTTTTTATCCATCAATAATCAATTCCAGATAACTCTCCTTAAATATCTCTGATCAGTTAGACATTAAGTAATTCTGGTAGCAGGTTTGAGATGTCTCAACATCTGTTGGGACATCCTGAAAAACTGAACTTAAGTCATTTACACAATGTCCCAACATCTGGTGAGACATCCTGAAATAAGTTCATATGCTCTTTTTGATAATGTCCCAACATTTGATATGACATTCTGAACTGAATTCAATATTTCTTGTTGGTCAAAAATTCTGCCAATTCTTAAACATCTACAAACTCCCCCTTTGGCTAATTTTTGGCTAACATCTTTTCTGATTATCAGAGTGCAGCAGAAGTTCTTTTTATCAGAGTATACCATTACTTTTCTGTTGATTCATATTTGAGATTACTCCCCCTCAAACATATATGTATCCAGTCTTGTTGCAACAGAAATATTTATCAAAACACACTGATTCAGTTCATACAGTTCAGACACAAACAACCAGATTTTTCATTCATAATTAAACAACAATACATTTTGTTGTTGTTGTTCTCCCCCTTGTTAGACACAAATTTTGGGGCCAAAGACACTAATCCAGAAATACAATGCAGTGATGTTATTACATTTGCCTCACATACAATGATCACTCAGACTCCTCACTTTCAGTTTCTTCATCAGCTTCAGCTTCTTCATCAGAGGCAGTTTCTTCATCAGAGGCAGCTTTTTGATCTCCTTCACTCTCCAGGCTTTGGATGATTTCTTCAAGTTTCAGCTTCCTTGCTTCAAGTTCTTTGCAGGTGCTTTTTAGTTCAGCAATTAATGCAGCCTTGGAGATAGGAGTCTTGGCAGTTGAAGGACCTGCAGATGTCCCAGAAGGTGCTTCAACATCTGCTGCGTGATGACTAAGGAACAATTTGTAGTGAAAAGCCAGGGGGCTTTCTCTTTTGCAGACTGTGTCCTTTTCAGTGAGGATTCCAGGGTATTGATTGAGCATTATACCACACAGCAAAGAGGGAAAACCTATTGGCAGCTTTGTTGCAGAAGAGCTGGCATGCTTCAAGGTCTGATCAAAAATGTAAGCACCATAATCCAGCTTAGTCTGATTTCCCACAACATAGATAAACCTGGCCAGGCCAGTGGATATTGAAGATGTGTGGTTAGTAGGCACCCAGTTTGCTGTACCTATCCTGTTCAGCATGGCATATTTTCTTGTTAGCATGCTCACTGAGAGCTTTCCTTTAACAGGCCATGCCTTGACCTGGTTTGCAGTGATAACCTTGCAGACTTGGTTATCTGTCTTACCTAGCTCATTTGGTCCATCTGTTTCTCTTCCTAGGTATTGATTGATGATCTGAGGAGAGAACTCTACACACCTACCTCTAACAAAGACTTTTCTAAATTCAGAGGACTTACCATTGGCACAATACTCCTAAAGATTAACAATGAATTCTTTGACAAGAAGTTCATAGCAGGGAGAGAGATCTGAGACTGTTTTGAAGAGGCCTGCAGCAGAGATGAGATCAATCAGTTCAGTGCACTCAAGTGCATTACTGCTCAGTTCTCTTTCAAGGGCAACCCTTCTTTGGTACACAAACTTCCATCTGTTAACACTAGAGACATGATGGAATGAGATGTTGTCCAAGGGAGCTTCTGGAACAGCAGTTGAAGCCCTAGATGGTGCTGATTTCTTCTTGGGAGGAGATGTTGGGACATCTGATTCAACATCTGAGTCTGATGGGGTGACAACTTTCCTCTTCTGGGTTTGGACTTTACTCCATTGTTTTGTTGGACCAAAGGCAGCTTTAGCTTTGCCTTTATTTGGGGTAGCTTTCTTCTTCTCAGGAATTTCAGATTCAGCTTGCATCTTTCCTTTCCTGGACCTGAGCCTTTTGGCTATGCTAGGTCTAACAGAGGCTATGATCTCTGTATCAGAGTCCTGCACCAGGTTCACCACTGGAGGAGATTGAGCAGTCTCCTCTTCAGCTGGTTGATCAGCAGAGATGTGATCTTCAGTTGAGGCTTTGGTCTGATCCTCAGAGTCTTCTTCATCACTTTCATTTGAGGCCTTTTTCTGGTCCTCAGTTTGTTCAATATCAGCATTAAATGAGTTCTTTTTCTCATCCTCAGATGTTCCAACATCTATTGGGACATCCTGTTGAGCAGGAGTGTCCTCTGCAGCTTGAGCTTGTTCTTCTTGAGGGGCAGGCATGGTGTTCAGAGGAATAGAAATCCCACTAACCACTCTCTGTTCAAAAAGAATCTTGTTGACTATCTCCTTGATGGAAGCATCCACATAGTCAGAAGATTTTGGAGGCATGTTTGCTGGAGAAGGAATGCCTCCTTTGGATTTGCTGCAGACTTGATCTTTAGCTCTTTTTGGAGTTCTTGGCTTTTTAGCATGAGAAGCACTTCCTCTGAGTTCGTCCAATGGGGTTGATTTCATTGGTACCACAAAGATGGGAGTTGCATGAACTACATCTTCTTTGTTGAGAACTTCTTCAGGAGTGTTAGGGTTTTGAGACATTGTCAAGGAAGATGGATGATGAGATTTAGGGTTTATGATTTCTGAATAACAGCTTGATAATATGATTCGCTTTTGATGGTGTGATGAGAAAATTGATAGCTGATTATAATCTGTTACTAAATAAGTAGCCGTTATATTGAAAATGATTAGGAATGGAATACCCAAGGTTCTTGTCCAGACTGGTGTTGCCATCTGGAACTTATGCCATACAATGTCATATGACATGTTGGCACATTTCATTAACTGCTAAATCTCACATAAACAGATTCCCAGTTTGCCCCTTAAGTTCTCAAATTGAGTAGCATCCAATGCTTTTGTAAAGATATCAGCCAACTGCAGATTTGTAGCTACATGTTCCAATGAAATCACCTTTTCTTCTACAAGATCTCTGATGAAATGATGTCTGATATCAATATGCTTGGTCCTGCTATGTTGGATAGGATTCTTTGATATGTTGATTGCACTTAAGTTGTCACAGTACAATGTCATGACATCTTGTGGGACATTGTACTCAGTGAGCATTTGCTTCATCCAAACCAACTGAGAACAACTGCTTCCAGCTGCTATATATTCAGCCTCAGCTGTAGATAAGGATACACAATTTTGTTTCTTACTGAACCAAAAAATCAAATTGTTTCCTAGAAAGAAGCATCCTCCTGAAGTGCTTTTTCTGTCATCAGCACTTCCAGCCCAATCAGCATCACAGAAGCCAGTGAGAATTGGTTTGCATCCATGAAAGTACATTATGCCATAGTCACAAGTACCATTAACATATTTAAGAATTCTCTTGACTTGATTGAGATGACTGACTTTTGGTTCAACTTGATATCTTGCACATACACCTACTGCAAATGCTATGTCTGGTCTGCTAGCAGTCAAGTATAACAAGCTTCCAATCATGCTTCTGTATAAGCTTTGATCTACATTCTCACCCTTTTCATCTTTAGTCAGCTTTAAATGTGTGGGGGCAGGAGTTCTCTTATGAGTAGCATTTTCCATTCCAAATTTCTTGACTATGTTCTTGGTATATTTGCTTTGGGAAATGAACATGGAGTCTTCCATTTGCTTTATTTGCAGACCAAGAAAGTAGGTTAACTCTCCTACTAGGCTCATTTCAAATTCAGATTCCATCTGGTTGACAAAATGTTTGACCATCCTGTCAGACATCCCACCAAAGACAATGTCATCTACATATATTTGAGCAATCATGACATTTCCTTCTTCATCTTTAACAAACAAGGTTTTGTCAATTCCACCTTTTCTGTACCCTTTCTTGATAGGAAAAGTAGTCAGTCTTTCATACCATGCCCTTGGAGCTTGCTTCAGACCATAAAGTGCCTTCTTTAGTTTGTATACATGATTTGGACAGCTTGGATCAACAAATCCTTTAGGCTGTTCTACATATACCTCTTCATTAAGATAACCATTTAAAAAGGCACTTTTCACATCCATTTGAAATATCTTGAACTTTAAGATACAAGCAATTCCCAAAAGTAGTCTGATTGATTCAAGCCTTGCTACTGGTGCAAAGGTTTCATCAAAGTCTACTCCTTCAATTTGAGTGTATCCTTGAGCTACAAGTCTAGCTTTGTTCTTTGTAACAACTCCTTGTTCATTTGACTTGTTCTTATACACCCATTTTGTTCCAATCACATTTATGTCATCAGGTCTAGGAACAAGATTCCACACTTCATTCCTTGTGAATTGACCTAATTCCTCTTGCATAGCACAAATCCAGTATTCATCAGTAAGAGCTTCCTTGATGTTTTTAGGTTCTATTTTAGAAACAAAGCAAGAACCTGAAATCACTTCTCTTGATCTAGTGCTCACACCTCTGTTGGGATCACCAATTATCAAATCTTTGGGATGATCCTTCTGTATTCTGATGGATGGAGGTTTGCTGGATTGTTCTGTCCTTGCATCAGTTTGAGTGAAGTCATAATGATCACTCTTTTCTTCAGCTTCAATCTTGATATCAGCAGATGTTCCAACATCTTCTGGGACATCTGTAGGAGCATCATCAATTATCACATTTATGGACTCCATGATAACCTTGGTTCTAGAATTAAATACTCTATATGCTCTGCTGTTTATAGAGTATCCAAGAAAAATCCCTTCATCACTTTTAGGATCCATTTTTCTCCTTTGCTCCCTATCTGCCAGAATATAACAGTTACTTCCAAACACATGGAAGTACTTAACTGTGGGTTTTCTGCCCTTCCAGACTTCATATATTGTGGACAAAGTTCCTTTCCTTAAAGTAACTTTGTTATGGATGTAACAAGCAGTGTTCATAGCTTCAGCCCAGAAGTACAAAGGTAACTTTTTAGCATGGATCATAGCTCTTGCTGATTCTTGAATAGTTCTATTCTTCCTCTCCACAATCCCATTCTGTTGAGGAGTGATAGGTGAAGAATATTCATGATTGATTCCTTCTGAAGAGCAGAAATCTAAGAACTTTTGGTTCTCAAATTCTTTTCCATGATCACTTCTTATTCTGATCACACAGCTGGATTTTTCCCTTTGTAATCTTTGGCATAATTCTTTGAATACATCAAATACATCAGACTTTTCTTTGATGAAATTTATCCATGTATATCTTGAAAAATCATCAACCACCACATAGGCATACCTCTTACCACCAAGGCTTTCAACCTGCATAGGTCCCATAAGATCCATATGCAAAAGTTCCAAAACTTTGGAAGTTGTCAGATGTTGGAGCTTTGGATGGGACATCTTGGTTTGCTTTCCTATTTGACATTCACCACATATTTTGCCATCATCAATCTTCAGTTTAGGAATACCTCTTACAGCATCCATAGATATTATCTTCTTTATGCCTCTGAAATGAAGATGACCTAGTCTTTGGTGCCATAGTTTCACTTCTTCTTCTTTAGCTAAAGAACAAGTTGAAGTGAGACTGAGGTTTTGGGATTCCCACATGTAACAGTTGTATTTAGATCTGGCTCCTCTCATGACAACCTCTTGTTCTATGTTAGTCACTATGCATTCAGTTTTGGTAAAGTTTACACTGTACCCTTGATCACATAGTTGACTTATGCTGATCAGGTTAGCAGTTAAACCTTTAACTAGCAGCACATCATCTAGTCTTGGAACATCTTGACAATCCAAGGTCCCAACTCCCTTGATTTCTCCTTTAGCTCCATCTCCAAAGATTACATACCTGGATGAATGTGACTTTAAGTTTACTAGCAGATTCTTCAATCCAGTCATGTGTATTGAACATCCACTGTCAAAGTACCAGTCTTCTTTAGTTGATACTCTTAGTGATGTATGTGCTATATATGCAGTACTTTTCTTTGACCATTTGAGTTGAGATTTCTTTTGATGCCTCTGCCCTGTGTGTTGTTCATCAGCTGATCTCCAAGCTTGATTGTTGATCTTGTTCTTGTAGCTTTGATCAGCCTCAGTGCTAGCTTTTGGTCTCCATACCTTCTTGATGACTTCTGTCTTCTGCTTAGGAGGTTGCTGATTTCTTTGATGTTTATGCAGCACTTTCTTGTTAACTTCTATTTTCTTCTTGGAAGGTTGCTGATACATCTTATTTGGATATCCATGCAGCTTATAACAATGAGGTTTGATATGTCCAAATCTTCCACAGTGATGGCATCTCCATCTTTGATACTTCTTCTTCATTATGTTTGACTTTGTGTTCTTTTCCTGATGTTGAAGCATTTGTTGGGACATCTTGTTTGACTGTATGGATTTTGAAGTTGTTTTGCTAGAGCTAGCTTCATCTTTATGTATTCTGTTAAATCCCAGTCCACTTTTATCCCCTGAGTGCTTATTGTTGTTGAGAATAACATCCAGTGTATTTGAGCTGTTGTTCAACATTCTAACAGATTTGGACATATGTTCCAACTTGGAGTTGAGGAGACTTACTTCACTTTTCAAGGTGTCAATGATCTCTTGATCACTTGCTTTTTCATCTTCTAATTCCTCATTCTGCTTCTTTAGCTTTATAACCTCACTGCATATTTCAGAGCTTCCTTTGTATAGATCTTTGAATGGTTTCTCAAGTTCTTCATAAGTAAGTTCTCCATCACTGGATTCACTTTCAGACTCACATAATCCAGCTAAAGCAGTGATATGCTTAGCTGATTCTTCTTCTGAATCACCTCCTGAGTCTTCATCAGACCAGGTCACAGAGAGTCCTTTCTTTTTCCTTTTTAAGTAGGTAGGACATTCATTCCTGATGTGTCCATATCCTTCACATCCATGGCATTTGACTCCTTTTTCTTGACTGGTCTTTTCAGCATAATTTGACCTTCTATTAGCATCATAAGGTCTCCTGTTCTCAGAAGAGTTTGTGTATCTTCCACTAGGTTTGGATTTGCCTTCCATTCCTCTGAGAATTTGTTTGAATTGTCTTCCAAGCATAGCAAGATTTTCTGATAAGCTTTTATCATTTTCTGATTCATCATCTTCTACTTCATCAGTATTTGTCACCAAGGCTATGCTTTTGTTCTTCTTAACATTTGTGTCATTCATTCCCATCTCAAAAGTTTGAAGGGAACCAATGAGTTCTTCAACTTTCATAGAGCATATGTCTTGAGCTTCTTCTATTGCTGTGACTTTCATGTCAAATCTTTTTGGCAAAGATCTGAGGATTTTTCTTACAAGCTTTTCATCAGTCATCTTTTCTCCCAAAACTCCAGAAGTATTAGCTACTTCTAAGATGTTCATGTAGAATTCATGAACTGTCTCATCTTCCTTCATTCTCAAGTTTTCAAACTTGGTGGTGAGAAGTTGAAGTCTTGACATCTTCACTTTTGATGTTACTTCATGAGTTGTTTTGAGAGTATCCCACACATCTTTGGCTAGCTCACAATGATGCACAAGTCTAAAGATGTTCCTATCAATGCCATTGAATAGAGCATTTAAGGCCTTTGAGTTGCCTAGTGCTGAATCTTCTTCCTCCTTACTCCATTCTTCTTCAGGTTTCAGCACTTTTGATCCATCTTTGGTATCTTGGACAGGATGATCCCATCCAATGTTGACTGCTCTCCATGCCCTTTTGTCAAGTGATCTTAAGAATGCAATCATTCTTGGCTTCCAGTAGTCATAGTTAGAACCATCCAGAATTGGTGGTCTATTTACTAACCCTATATCTATGTCCATGTTACAGAATTTGTATTCCCTAGATCTCACCCAGTATAAACAGGCAGGGTGCCTGCTCTGATGCCAATTGAAATTCTGTGGTCAGGTATGAGATGTCCTAAGAGATGTTCCAACACTTGACAGATTCAACCAAAACTTAAATAGCAAGAAAAATAAACAACACAGAAGTTTGTTAACCCAGTTCAGTGTATAACCACACTTACATCTGGAGGCTACCAAGCCAGGAGGAAATCCACTATAAGTAATATTAATTCTAGACTTAAACCACCCTGTTTAATCTATCACTTAATAACTACCCAATGCAATTTCTACCTAAGACACAACTTAGATAAGAGTACCCTACTCACTCCCCCTCAATCACACAGTGATTAAGTTTACAAGTTTAATAAAATTGAAGACATTCTTCAAACAAAAAACAGCTTGATCTTACTTCACAGTTTCAATCAAGTCACAAATGCACTTTTGCTTAAAAGCTCATAAAGTGGTACAATTTAAAACACCTGCTATTAAAACACTATACACCCTATTTGGTCTTCTGAAATTCTTACTCAATTCTATGAGTTTCGGTTGATTAAATAGGTATCTGTAATTTGGGCTTTCTGTAGAATGATCCAGCCCTAATGCGCATGCAGCTTCCACCTTGAATTAGGGTTTGTTACTTCCTAGATTCTAGGTGATTTAGGTCTTCTGTTTTAATCTGAATCCTCAATATAACACTCCCTACAGACGCGCCTTGTTCTTTTTTTATCCATCAATAATCAATTCCAGATAACTCTCCTTAAATATCTCTGATCAGTTAGACATTAAGTAATTCTGGTAGCAGGTTTGAGATGTCTCAACATCTGTTGGGACATCCTGAAAAACTGAACTTAAGTCATTTACACAATGTCCCAACATCTGGTGAGACATCCTGAAATAAGTTCATATGCTCTTTTTGATAATGTCCCAACATTTGATAGGACATTCTGAACTGAATTCAATATTTCTTGTTGGTCAAAAATTCTGCCAATTCTTAAACATCTACAAAATTTAATAATTTCAAGCTATTTGCAAGGTTGCCATTTTGGGAAAGTGACTTGTAATGTAAACTTGCCATTTTGGGAAAGTTTTTCAACCTCCTCTTTTTGATTCAAAAATGCTTCAGATGAAAAATTCTTGTTCATGAAAGTTGTAGATTGGATCCTCCCATTTTCAAAAAGTACAAGAACTTGATCTAATTCATTTTAGAACTAAAGTTATGGCCTTGCAAAGTTGGGAAAAATCACTTAATTTTCACTTTTGTGCCAAAGAGGAAACTTGCAAAAACACTTGCCAAAGCCAAATGTGATCTCTAATTAACTTCTAAACATTGCACAAACATCATACATGGTCCAAATTCAGAATTGCCCAAGAGATTTCCCATTTTCATGCCTTGAATTACAAGTCACCATAAGGCATTTCTCATGAATCTTCAAGAATGAATTTTTTGCAAAAGGGAATTCCATTGATTGGATTGGTTTCTAAGTGATATCAAAACATTATGACAACTTCATATGGTCCAATTTGCTGCAAAATTCCCAAGGGATGTCACATATCCATGACCAAAAACTTCAAAATGCAACAAATTGTAAAAAGGCAAAACATGTGACATCTCACCCTTCATCCATTTCAGATCACCTCAGAGCATCCCATGGCCACCCATGAAGCCAGCAGAACTCAGAGCAGCCCTAGGATAGCCTCTGCCACAGCACATGCTTGAGGTACACCTACCACTGACTTTTTGGCCATTTTCCCCATGCCATTCCCACAGTGCATGTCACTTCCTCAGACTCCTTCCAATAGTTTAGGGATATGTTATGGATCATAAAACAAGCGACATGGGCTAGACACACACACACAAGCAGATTCACAAAAACTGCAAGTTTCCTTCATCTCTTCAAAACTCCTCCCAAAGCCATCACACTTCAATTTCCTCATCACCAACAAATCACACATCCTCCATAGAACCAAAATCCACCATTAAAACAGCCAAAAGCATCACATACACACACTGTAAAACCTGCTACACCAGAACTCAAACTTCCAAATCAGCCACCCTCAAAGGTTTTGAAGCACTACATTGATCTCAGGAGGTTCAGAGGATACTTTTTGCATTAAGGAAAGGCCAGAAAAGCTCACTTTGACATTTCATCATCTCAGGTAAGCACAAGAATCAAATTTCTCAGAGCTTGTTTCTTTTGTTACAAATTGAAAATATATGTTATGCTGGTCATGTTGATGCTCTTAGAATTAAAAATGGTGAGGAATTGAGTATTTTGTGGTCCTCTGAAATTTCACCCGTGAAATTATTTGTTTCGATTCTCTTTGTTCTTGGTTTGTAAATGATGTTTGAGGGGTGATTTGAATGAGGTTTGGGTAGAGGATCATTTTTGTGTGTTTAATTTGATGAGGGGTGGCCTGTAGAGTGTTTTAGGGTTTTGGACACGCCGGAGAAGATGACCGGAGCTCCTCTCCGGTCACTTGAGAGTAATTAGGTCCTAACCCTAATTAATTTGCCAGTTTGCTTCGTAGCCATTGGATATGGATTAGGTTAACTTCTGAACGGCCCAAATCAAGTCATTTAGCCCTAATCTGTTTTTATTAATTTAATTAAATACAATTTGGTTAATTAAACTGAAATGAATCTCAACCTTTAAAAGGTGCGCGCAGTCAACCTTTTCCTCTTCAGTTCAAATCTAGGCCAATAGATCTACTTACTTTCTCTTTTAATTAATTTTATTTTCATTTTTGTTCATTTTTCTTACACAATTTATTTAAAATAGCAAATTACTTCTAAAAAATTTCATTTTTTGCATCATTTCTTAAAATAGTTTTCTCATTCTAAAAATAATTTTTATTTTATTTTTTGCATAATTTTCGTATTTTTAAAATATTTAAATGTTTATTTTAATTAGTTAATGAGAATTAATTAATTAAAATACTATTTAAGTTTCTAAAAATCACCAAATAAATCACATTGCATCTTGATACATTTAGAAACATTATCAAACTCTTCACACAAATTTCTTTTTGGTTCTTGACCTATTTTGACATTTTTCTTTGGAATTAGGGTTCTTAAAAGTCAATATTTTTGCCCTAACTTAGAAAAATCCCTTCTTCCTAACCATGAAGGGTTTGATGATGGTTATTTTTGCATTGCATTCTTCATGTCATGTAGTTTCTAGGATAAAATGGATTTGAATTTATCTTTCATTTTCATTTTGTTTGGCATTCTTCATTGTAAGGTACCTTAAAACCCTAACCAGCTTGAGAAAATCATAACTTCTTTAGGGTTAAGAGTTAGGTCTCCCCCTTTGGGCAGTGAACTTGTATAGGTTTAGGGTACCTTTGATCCCATTTTCAATTTTTTAGCTTGTCATTTGCTTCTGATTTTGAATTTTGCTTTGTATCTTGTGCATAAACCCTAATTTTTTCCTTCATTTGCATCCATCTTCCATACGCTTGCATTCATGAGCTTGCCATGACATTTTGTGCATTCACATGACTCCCAAGACATATTAGGACACATTAGAATCATGTTTGATCATTGCATCATTCATTTGCCAAGTTGTACATTCATTTCATTTCATAAACTTTCATGAACTTTCATGGTTCAAAACATGCTTCATTTGCATCCTCATCCTTATATGATCATCCACAACTCTTGACATGTGTTTGCATTATCTCTTAGCATCATTGACATCATGTTTATGCTTCTGGTTTTGGTTTGCATCATTGCATTCATTTCATGTTTGTAAACACCCCAAATTTGCCCTCACCCATTTCACCATGGCTTGTGATCATTTTCATATGCATAAACACAATCATAACATCTCATATCACATTTTTGATTCACTGCATAGATTCAAAGTCATCTGCATCTAGGGTTTGTGATCTGAGCAATCCAAGAGCCTCTTGAGCCATTCCAAAGGCCATCAATCACTTCAAAGGGGTCTATGTGTGTTCAAGTATCATACTATATCCTCTCAAAGTCAATAATGTCAAATAATCACAAGAACTGAGAATGGTATGGAAGCAGAGCCAGGATTGACTGCACAGATGACCTAAAATTAGGGTTTTGGTCTCAGAGGCCATAACTCCAAATTTTTTGGTCATTCTTGTTTCTATTTGTCTCTATATGGTATAAGGAGTATGCATATCAATTTTCATGAAGAAACTCCATGGGGAAGTCATCTGATCAAGAGTTGACTTTTCAAGCAAGTCAGTGCAAAATCAGGGCATCTGAGGCCCCCAATGACCCAACCAAGGGGTGTTCTTCATCATTTTGATTGTATATGATCTTTATTTGATCATGGAAGATGTTGTAAGTTCACAAAATTGAGAAATTTCAAGTCTTTTGCAAGGTTGACTTTTTGGGCAAGTTTGACTTTTAATGAATTTGTCATTTTAGGAAACTTTTCAACCCTTACTTTTTGATTCAAAAAGGCTTCAAATGGAAAAATTTTGGTCATGAAAGTTGTAGAATAGATCTTTCCCTTTTCAAAAAGTACAAGAACATGACCTAATTCATTTTGGATCAAAAGTTATGGCTCATCAAAGTTGGCAAAAATCACTAAATTTCAAGTTATGCACCAAATGGAAAACTTGCAAATTCTTGTACCAATGCAATTTGTGACTTCTAATTGATGTCTAACCTTTACACAAACATCACACATGACCTAAAATCAGAATTGGCCCATGGGATTTTTCATTTTTGTGCTTTGATTTTCAAAGATCCTTAAGTCATTTTTCATAAAGGTACAAAGAGGGATTCTTGGCAAAATCATCCTCCCATGAATTGTGTGATCACTAATTGGTTTCTATGCATTGCCATGACTAAATGAAGTTCCATACACCAAAATTCAGCAAGAATCATCTCATGAACATAGCACAAAATCATAAGAAAACACAAGTGGGCATGTTGCAAGATCTATCATAGCTCATGATCCACATGCTGCAGACATTCACCAGCAATCTAAGGGTCATCCTTGACTCAAGCTGAAGCAAGACAAGCCCTTAGACAGCTGCTGCCATAGCCCATGCTGCAAGTACAAGTCACCTTGACTTTTTGGCCAAAACCCCCATACTCTTGGAACAGTAAGCAGCCACCTCTACTGACCTGCTCCACAGGCTACTCATACATCTTGGGAGTGTTATAGCAAGGCATTGGTCATTGAAACAACACACATCACAGCCCCCACAAAATCTGTCAAGAAACTCTTCTTCTTCGAATCTCTCTCTACAACCATTAAACATTCATTCTCTCTTCACCAACAAGTCATACACACTCAAGGGAACCAAAATCCACCATTGAAGCAGCCTGAAACCCTACAAATCACAACTGTGAAACCTGCCATATCAGAACTCAAGCTCTCAAATTAGCCACCAACAAAGGATTGTGAGCATTCCATTGGCTTCAGGGGGTTCAGAGAAGGCATTCTGCATCAAAGCAAGGTCTGGAGAGCTCATATCCATAGTTCATCACTTCAGGTAGCTTCGAATCTTCAACTTTTCAGAGCTTGCATTTTATGTTACAAATTGATAGTGTATGTCTTGCTGGTCATGATGATGCCTTTAGAATCAAAAATAGTGAAGAAATGAGTATTTTGTTGCACTCTGAAATTTCACCCGTGAATCTTGTTGGCTTCGATTCTCTCTGTTTTTGAATGATAAATATTGTTTGAGGGGTGATTTTAATGGGGTTTGGGTAGAGGATCATTTCCCTGCTTTCAATTTGGTGAATGGTGGCCTGTAACGTGTTTTACGGTTTTCAACCCGCCGGAGAAGATGACCGGAGCTTCCCTCCGGTCACCTGAAAGTCATTAACCCTAAGCCTAATTAATTTTCCAGATGCGTTCTCAGCCGTTGGATGTGGATTAGTTTAAGATTTGTGTGGTCCATATTGATTCACTTAGCCCTAATCCTTTTTATTAAATTAATTAAGATTAATTAAGTTAATTAAATCAGAACCCATCCTGGCCATTAAAAGACGCGCCAAGTCAACAGCCTCCTCCCAACTTTGAATCTGATGCGTTGGATGTGAATACTTCTCATTTTCATTAATTTTTATTTCAATTCTTCTCATTTAATTTGTCCATTTATTTTAAAATAGCAAAAATTATTCAAAAATTCTGAAAATTTTTATACACACTTTTATTAATTTTCAGAAACCAAAAACATTTTCATTTTTATTTTTTGCATTGAAAAATATTTTTAAATCATTTAAAAGTTTATTTTTAATTAATTAATGAGAATTAATTAATTAAAAATACTTTTAAGTATTTAAAAATCACAAAAAAATTCATGAAACATTTAAAAACATTTAGAAACATTGTCCAACCCTCAAACCAAATTTCTTTTTTGATCTTGATGCATTTTGAGAATTTTCCATGGAATTAAAATCATTTTTAGGCATTATTTTGATCTAAACTTCCAAAAATCATTTATGCCTAACCATTGAGAGTTGGACCTTGATTCTTGTTGCATTGCATTGTGTTTAGCATGTAGTTTGTGAGATTAAATTGGGTTGATTTGATCTTTCATTTCACATTTGTTTGGCATTTTTCTTGGTAAGGAACCCTAAAACCCTAGAAATTTTAGGAAATTCATAACTTTTATTAGATTAAGAGTTGGAATCTCTCCTTTTGGGCAGTGAGTTAGTATAAGTTTAGGGATCCTTTGAGTGCATTTTCAATTTTTTATATTGATGTTTGCTTCTGATTTTGGGTTATGTTTGATGCTTTGATCATAAACCCTAATTTGGGCTTCCATATGCATCCATCTTGCATTTGCATTCATACCATGACTTGCCATAGCATTTTGTGCATCCATGTAGTTCATTTGACATCTTAAGACATATTGAAAGCATGTTTGATCATTGCATCTTGCATTTGCCATGTTGTATGCCATTTGCACTTCATAACTTTTCATGTATGTTCATGGTTCTTAACTTGCTCCATTTGCATCCATAAGTTTGTATGATCATCCTCATGTCTTGATTCATGTTGGCATCATTTCATAGCATCATTATCATCTCATGTATGCTTCTGGTTTTGGTTTACATCATGCCATTTCATTTCATCTTGCATTGCATTGCATTCATTTCACTAACATTCCAGGTGGTAAGTAACTTTGGGAAGTGGATTTGCCTTCACTTCTCACAACTTCTTTTCATCTCCTTCATGCATCCTTGCTGCATTTTGCTTTGTGTTTGAGATTGAGCTTGCTCATTCTTCTTCTTCTCACTTTCTTTCCTCAAGTGACTTGTCTTCTTGAATGAAGCAAGTTACTTTGCTTCTCATGATCCTTTCATCTGCTTCCTGGTGGTTCCATTGAAGACCTCTTTCTTGAACCTCACAAACCTTAGGAACAACCAAGCATGACAATGATTAGGGTTTTGATTAGTCCCCCACTTAGTTTTTACCTTTGTGTCTCATTGAGTCTTCTCTTCTCACCTCATAATCAGGGATTAAACCCTAAAGGCTTTAAGGCTTTGTGATTAAGCTTATGCCTGCATCCTTCTATTAGGATGGTGTAATGAGTCTGTTTAATCCTTGATTATGGCTTAACCTCATTACTCAACACTAAACAAAAACAACAAAAACATCTAAATAATCACAAGTAGGTTAATGATCTTAATCCTCCATCAAAGGTGATTAAGTGTGAGAATCTGACTTCACACTTAAGGTATTCTCATTACCCCTAATCAGAGGGAAGATGTGATGGGTTTACTAAATCCATTGGTTTAGACTTAAGCTCATTAACTTATGACAAAATCCAAAAGCAATAAAAGACTGAAAACACAAAAACAAACAATAATCGTCTCCTTCGGGATTCTTTTCTCATCACCTTCATTCACAAACGAGAAGTTGCTTCTTCCGTCTAATGCAAGACAGTTTGCACCTGAGCCAGACAGGTCATACACTTGAGTATAGGCAAGTGAGCAGTTCACAAGTCAATTTATCTTTCAGTCTCTTTGGGTCGAACTACGGTGTTCTGACTTCCTCATTCCACGAGAGGATACGTAGGCATAACTTAACAGTTATCGAACAAAAGTCTCTGTATATTCCACCTCTTTCCAGCATTACTCTTTTAGCCTCATGATCTTGAGAATTTCATTCTATTCCCTGCACTGACACTGTATATATTACACTTTACTTTTCTTTTACACTGACACCTGTACATCCTTTTCCAGCTCTTTTATGCACAAATTGCACTGACACTACCCCTTTATAACACAAATCTTTTAAGCGTGGATCCCGTCGAGTACGGCGGACAATATGGTTGCTAATACCTTCCCAGGTTGTAACCAACCCCCTTCCTCAGTCTCTCTGGTTCGCAACCGTCTTATCCATATCTTTCCAGGTCTATGCGGCATTGCCTTTCCTCCGGGATAAAAATGCCTAGCTGGCGACTCTATTCATTCCCTGTGAGTTCACCCCTGTGTGTTCTCGCATCTCCTTTTCGCCGACCGTTCGCGTCTGTACCCCATTTGACCCGGCTTCATTTGGTGGGAGCGACATGTTGGCGACTCTGCTGGGGACCCTTATACTGTAACCAGGGCTTCTGGTTCTTTTTGTGGGTTCCTCCTAGCGCTTGATTGATTTGTGTTTACTGGGGTATTATGTGCTATTTGTGCTTGTATATTTTATTTATTGCTTTATGTACAGTTGTTTTATTGCTTTCTTTATAGCTTTACATATATCATACTTTCATACTGTGCTGGCTGGATCTGTTTTGTTGCTTTGGTGGGTGGGGTTCTATTGAGAGTTGAGGTCCTATACTTGGGACCTGAGTGACACCTAGGCTAGAGTGGTTCATGTTCTTTCCCATTCCATTTCGGTCTGGTGCGGGAATATGAAACACGGTTCAGATATGGGTTTCTTCTTGAGAACTCTGTACTGCAGATTTCCTGTAGTGCTAGGGCTATCTGGGAAGC
This sequence comes from Lathyrus aphaca, assembly GCA_963966055.1. Classification (NCBI taxonomy): domain Eukaryota; kingdom Viridiplantae; phylum Streptophyta; class Magnoliopsida; order Fabales; family Fabaceae; genus Lathyrus; species Lathyrus aphaca. The sequence continues at coordinate 500,012,414 of OZ014524.1, read as the reverse complement.
CTGCTAAGTCTGGATGACCTTTAGTATTGACCTTCAGAAGCTGAGGTGAATTAGAGGAGGAACTTTTATGGTTATTGTAAACACTGAACCTCCGGGTTAGAAGTGTTTACACTTCTCATAACTGATCCAAGTCTGAGGATCCTTGTTCTAGAACACCACCTGTGAGGGGGTTGGGATGTTTACAGGTTTGCAGGTACCCTTGACCTCAGCTTACCCTATTACTTTGTTTTGATTAAGAGTACTCCATGTTGGAACAGTTCTTGTGATTTTTAACCCTGGACATGTGACTCTTTATTTGAGTCCCCCACCTTGGTTACCGGACTTATGAACCTCCATCTGGATTTCTTGAACATACTTGGACCTATATCAGAGCACTTGATCAGATCCAGCTCAGTCACAAACCCTTGCATATCATTTGCATACATCATCATTGCATCATTTTAACATTTGCTTATTTGTTTTTCAGGGTATCCATACTTTATTTTTGGCCTTGTTTTGACCCCATCATCAGCATAGACCTATCCTCATCAGCATCTACTTCAGCTATCAGCTACCTGCTTCAGTCACCTGCACCAGCCTGTCAGTGGCCCATTTTCAGTGTTATTCTCAGCATCTGTCTCAGCTCTTCTTCAGCAACATGGAACCCAAGAAGAGCAACATCTCATATCATTTCTTTCAGCCTGAGCTAGCTGACATCAGGAAGATTCAGACCCTGATTACTCCAGACCATATACCACTATTCAGAGAACACTATGGGGGCATACTTGATGTGGTTATGGATTTGGACCCTTCACAGAGGAGCCTGATTCATACTTGCCTACAGTTATATGATCCCCCTCTGAGGTGTTTCACCTTCCAAGACTTTCAGTTGGGGCCTTTATTAGAGGAGTATTCATCATTGGTTGGTGCACCTATCAGGGGTGGAGTCCCCTTCAACCCTGAGATGGCTTTTCCAAGTAATGAGGAAGTGGCAAAGGCATTGCATCTGGAACCAGTTCTGATTGGGAAGAATATGACCACCAAGGCTGGAATCTCTGGTCTACATCTGGATTTCTTGATCTCTCAGGCTACCATGAAGGCTTCTTTAGGAGAGTGGAAGGCAGTCTTTGCTTTATTGGCCCTTAGCATATATGGGGTCATTTTATTTGCAGATGAGCCTAAGTTTGTTAGCAAGAATGCAATCCATCTTTTCATCCTGAGGAACCCAGTGCCCACCTTACTGGGAGATTTCTACTACTCAGTACACCAGAGGAATGAAAAGCAGAGGGGAAGATTAGTGAGGTGCTGTGCTCCTTTGTTCCATACCTGGTTACTCAAGCATTTGCCCAAGACAGATGCATTTTTGAATCCTCATCAGCAGAGGAATTGGGCTAGAAGACTCACTGCTTTAACTTCAGCTGATATCAGATGGTGCACTCAAAGCACCAAAGGCAGGGACATCATTACCAGTTGTGGGCAGTTTCCCAATGTACCCCTGATAGGAGTTAAGGGTTGCATCAACTACAACCCTCTGCTATTCAAAAGAAAACTGGGCTATGCATTGGTCCACACTCCTAAGGCACAAGATTTGGATGAGACTCTTTACTGTGAGAACAAGCCTAATCTGGCTATTGCCAGGCAAGCATCCTGGGCTTTGGACAATGTCCAGACTAAAGGAGTAACCATTCTTGGGAAGTGCAACAATGTGGCATCAGCACAGTACTATGAGTGGTCCCATGCCAGGGCTCAATCTTCTGGGATGCCCTTCACCATTGGGGATGCACCTGGACCCTCCACAGCACCACCTCCTGCCACTGTCAGCTTAGAGGAGTTTGAGAAACTAAAAGAGAGGAATGAGAATCTGACTCAGGCTCTACAGAAGACCCTCTGGGAGAGGAGTGATGGTCGTCTGGACATCGAAAGGTTAGAAAAGTTAAAGGTGGAGCATCTAGGTAGGATTGAGAAGTCAGAGGACTACATCAAGAAGTCAAGGATTGGAGAGCAGATCTTGAAGAATGCCTGCAAGGAGGCCCAGTTCCAGAAGGCCAGGATGATTTGTATCTGAAGGAGAGTCAAGCTAGGTGGGTCAGGATCACCGAAGCTCGTACTCTAGAAGATAAGAGGACTCAGGACAAGATTGAGCAGCTGGAAGCTAGTGCAAAAGAGCAACAGGAAGCCCTGGCAGAAGCCCAGAAAGAGATCTCAGAGTTGAAGATTAGGGCTGGTGTGAAGAGGTCAAAGGACCAAGGCAGACACAAGAAGCTAACTGCAGCTGTTGCCACCAGGAATCTTCTTATCAGAAACCTCACAGAGCGTCCAGCTGATCCTGTGACTGAAGCACTTCTAAAGGAAGTTCAGGAGGATGAGTTTGGTCTTGGTGTCTGACTTTTGCTTGTTGTTGCTTTCATTTTCTTTGTACTTTTTCTTTTTTATGTTGTATTTTGACCCCTCAGAGGGCATGAATTGTAAAAAACAAACTATGTATCTTTTACTTTTTGTAATATATGTGTTGGTTTGTTTTATCTGAGTTCTTCAAGCAACAATCAAAAGCATCTTCCTCAGGGGTCTGGAAAGGTCAAAACCAAGTGCCAAGCCGGATACCTTGGAGACAAATAAGCATACTGCATTTCATACTAACCTTTGTTTTGTTTTGTAGGTTTGTTTTGTTTTTGTTACTAACTCTGTTGTGATCTCAGGAACTATTGCTCGACGTCGGGTGTTCCCACTCAACCGTCCACACAGATATCCAACCCGCAACAACCTTCCGGGTATACAGATGGACCAGGTACAACAGGACCTTACAAAGGTCAGGAACCAAATGGCCAATGAGAGATTGGAAATGAGGAATCAGATGACACAGTTTATGGAGGTGATGAATGGATTGGCTTAGAGCCAAGAGAGATTGAGGGCTTTAGTAGAAAGGCAGACTCAGGAAGACCCCCATCTAGGGACTGGTGGGACAAGCAACAATGAGAGGGTTCAACCTCATATCAACCCACCTGTATTTGGACCCCACCTTCATCCAGAGATCAACATACCTGCTAATGTACAAGGGAATGCTACTACAGGCAGAGTGCTGCAAGAAGACCCCCAGGAAGATCAGTTCACAGTGATGGGAGCTGGGGATGAGGCTTATGACAGAAGGCTGGATGAAATTGCTGAAAAATTAAGATCCTTGGAGTCCCAAAACTCTTTGGGTTTTGATGTTATGGACATGGGCTTAGTGGACGGGGTCAGGATTCCCCACAAATTTAAACCACCGTGCTTTGAGAAGTACAACGGGACTTCCTGTCCACGGACCCACTTGCAATCCTTTCTGGGGAGGTTGAAGGCATACACCATGGACGAAAAGCTATGGATGTTTTATTTTGAGGATAGCTTAACGGGAGCTTCAAGGGAATGGTACTCACATCTGACTAGAGCAACCATCAGGTTTTGGAAGGATTTGGCAGAAGCCTTCATTAGACAATACCAGTATAATTTGGATATGGCACCCAACCGGACCCTCCTAATGGGAATGTCACAAGCATCTAGAGAAAGCTTCCGGGAATACGCCCAGAGATGGAGACAATTGGCTGCTGCTGTCCAGCCACCCATGTCAGAGAGGGAGATGGCAGATATGTTTATGAACACCCTCCAAGGGACATACATTGATAGGCTAGCTACTTTCTCTTCTACCAGCTTTGCAGATGTCGTTATAGCTGGAGAGAGAATTGAAAGCCTGTTAAAAATGGGCAAAATTTCTGACAACGGTGCCAGCTCATCCAGCAACACAAGGAAGCCTTTTGTGGGCCCAAGAAGAACTGGTGAGACCAATGCTATCCACGCCAGCAGGGGCAGACCCCAATATGTTCATAGGTCTGTGGCAGCAGTCACCATTCCCGCTCCAGTTCATCCACAACCAGCTTATCAACCACCGCAGCAAAATTATCAGCAACAAACTCAATATCCTCCTCAGAGAAACTACAACAAAACCAACAACAACAATAAGCAAAGACCGTTCCAACAGAGACCTTCTCAGGCCAATAGGGTGATCGATCCGATCCCTATGCCATATGCCACATTACTGCCACAACTCCTGAAACTCAACCTGGTTGAGCTAAGGACGTTGGCACCTCCAGATCCTACCAGTCTACCCAGAAATTACGACTTCAACGCCAGATGTGCTTTCCATTCAAATGCACCTGGCCATAGTACAGAGAAGTGCAGAGCTTTGCACATGAAGGTACAAGACCTGGTAGACTCTAAGGCTCTAAACTTCGCACCACCACCAAATGTTAACAAAAACCCTATGCCAAACCACGGAGGTCCCAGAATCAATGCTATTGAAGAAGACAAGCCGTCTTACTTGATAACCAGTGTGGGTCAGATTCGAACACCTTTGGTGGAGATTAAAGCTCAGCTCCTCGAATGTCAAATGTTCCCGGGATGTGAGCTAGGGTGTGCTTATTGCAACATTTCAGTGAATGGGTGTGATAACTTGAGAGATGGCATAGATGGTCTCATTCAGAGTGGCCTACTTCAAATCACAACGTCAATTCCTATCAATCCAGCAATCTCATTAGCGACAACTCCCGTGTCTTCTACAACTGCAACAACCATTGTTCCGAACAACTCCTCAATCTCATCAACAAATGCTTCATCTGTCACTTCAACTGACCAGATATCAACAAACATCCCTTCTACAACTTCAGCACCCCTTCATTCAGAATCTCCTACAACAACAACACCCATCCTTCCAACAATGTCTCCTACAACTTCAGCAGCAAATGTGTCAACGGTTACAATTTATTATGATCCTGAAAATGATTCTACCTACAACTCACAAAATGCCACTCCCATCAGAGCACCAGTCACAATATACTATGATCCACAGACTATCATGGTCCCTTCTGCAGCTGCCATCAGTCCAGTCACTATCACAGTGCCTGGGCCAGTACCTTATGAAAACAGTAACGCCATCCCTTGGCATTACGGCTCTGATCTATACTGCGAAGGACGGAAAATCACTCTTGAATCATCAACCCCTGCACCACAAATAGACAATGTGGGAGGAGGAGGAGGCTTCACTCGAAGCGGACGTCTCTTTGCCCCACAAATTCAAAGACCCACTGCTGAAGCAGAAGCTGCTGCCAAGGCAAAAGGGAAGAGCATGGTGCAAGAAGAGCAAGTTGTTAAAGAAGCTTTGAAAACACCTTTTGATCAAGAAGTTGATGAATTCATGAGAATCATCAAGAAAAGTGATTACAAGATAGTGGACCAGCTTCACCAGACGCCTTCCAAGATCTCTATTCTATAATTGCTTATGTGCTCTGAGGCTCATCGGAACGCACTACTAAAAGTCTTGCACGCAGCTTATGTGCCAGAAGAGATCACCGTCAATCAGTTGGAAATGTAAATGCTAGTCATTGGCTAGGGTTTACCTGACTACGGAAGGCCGCAATCATAACAAGGCTTTGCACATTACCATGGAGTGTAAGGGTGCAGTTCTTTCCCATGTGCTGGTAGACACAGGATCATCCCTCAATGTCCTACCTAAAAAAGCCCTTGAGAAGCTGGAGTATGAAGGATTGGCATTGCGTCCCAGTAATCTGGTAGTGAGAGCCTTTGACGGTTCTAAGAGATCGGTTCTGGGAGAAATTGAGTTGCCTATAACGATTGGCCCACAAACTTTCAAAACGACCTTCTACGTGATGGATATACAGCCTGCCTACAGCTGTCTATTGGGTAGGCCATGGATTCACGCCGCTGGCGCCGTGACCTCAACCCTTCACCAGAAGTTAAAATTCGAGTGGGAGGGCCAAGTAGTTACTATTTGTGGAGAGGAGGATATTTTTGTTAGCCACCTGGCTACTTACAAATATATTGAGATGGATGGGGAGATCCATGAAACGATGAGTCAAGGGTTTGAGGCCTTGAACATAAATGAAACATCTGCTGTACCTGGAACCTCAATGACATCATACCAACAAGCCCGGAAGGTTGTTGAAGAAGGAATTGCTCAAGGCTGGGGCAAATTGCTACCTGTGGAGAAGAAAGAGGATAGATTTGGGTTGGGTTACAAACCAACTCAACAAGATCAAGCAGAGGCTGCTAAGGAGCCCAACTATGTTAGTGGAGGGATGCTCACCCCCGATGCTGTCAACAGTTTGGAAGACGAGGATGAAAGCGACCGCAACCTGGAGAGTTAGATCCGTCCAAAGGTCCCGGGGAGCAGTATCTCAAACTGGTCTTCCCAGGAAATTATAAGAGTTACTCCTGCAGAGTAATTATTATTTCCTGTATTTTTAAGCATGCATCAAGTCTTGCATCTTGCCCAAGATGACAAGGCTCATTTTGTAATCGGGCCATCTATAATTTTTGTGCAAACAAGATTAATCAATGAAATATCAGACATCTTTTGCAAATGAGTCTTTTTTCTTTTCCGCTCACTGTTTTTCCATTTTTCTTTTTGTAAAAAAAAATAAATGGCAATGTTTTCAAAATGACAACTTTATTTCACTTTTCTAAACAAGATTAAAATCAATCACTAAAATGAACAAACTGAACCCTTGCAGAGAGTGCCTTCCAGACAGCACCGACAACAGCATGGCTATGACTTCGTATGACTTTGACAATCCGATCAATCAAGCTGATGAAGGGGTTGAAGAAGAATATGAGCTTCCTGAAGAGCTAGCCAGATTGTTGAGACAAGAGGAGAAGGTTATCACTCCTCATCAGGAGGAGGTAGAAACGATTAATCTTGGTACAAATGAAGACGTGAAAGAAGTTAAAATCGGGGCCAGCTTACAAGACTCAGTGAAGAGACAACTGATTGACCTGCTTCAAGAGTATGTGGACGTGTTTGCTTGGTCTTATCAGGATATGCCAGGGTTGGACACCGACATTGTTATGCATAAGCTGCCTTTAAGAGAAGATTGCCCACCGGTTATACAGAAATTGCGCCGCACTCGCCCAGACATGGCAATGAAAATTAAAGAAGAGGTACAAAAGCAGTGGGACGCCGGGTTCCTTGCTGTAACTAGCTATCCGCCGTGGGTTGCGAATATTGTACCTGTGCCTAAGAAAGACGGCAAAGTAAGAATGTGTGTTGACTACCGGGATCTGAACAGAGCCAGCCCGAAAGATGATTTCCCATTACCTCACATTAATGTATTGGTTGATAATACGGCTCAGTTCTCGGTATTCTCCTTCATGGACGGATTTTCAGGATACAATCAGATTAAAATGTCACCTGAAGACATGGAGAAGACAACCTTCATCACACCCTGGGGCATGTTCTGTTACAAAGTGATGCCATTCGTACTGAAGAATGCCGGTGCAACATATCAACGGGCTATGGTAACATTATTCCACGATATGATCCCTAAAGAAATCGAATGTTATGTGGATGACATGATTTCCAAGTCCCTCACGGAAGAAGACCACCTGGTAAACCTGCTGAAACTATTCAAGCGTCTGAGGAAGTACCAACTGAAGTTGAACCCCAACAAGTGCACATTCGGGGTGCGATCTGGTAAGCTGCTGGGTTTTATTGTGAGCGAGAAAGGGATTGAAGTTGACCCTGATAAAGTCAAAGCCATTCAAGAAATGCCTGCACCGAAGTATGAAAAAGAAGTTCAAGGGTTCTTAGGTCGATTGAACTACATTTCACGGTTCATATCTCACCTTACAGCAACCTGCGAACCCTTGTTCAAACTGCTAAGAAAAGAACAGACGGTCAGGTGGAACGAAGACTGCCAGGAGGCTTTTGACAAGATCAAAGAATACTTGCAAGAACCACTAATCCTTATGCCTCCAGTTGAAGGAAGACCTCTAATCATGTACTTGACAGTATTAGAAGAATCAATGGGGTGTGTGCTGGGCCAGCATGACGAGTCTGGTCGAAAAGAGTATGCAATATACTACCTAAGCAAAAAGTTTACCGACTGTGAGCAACGTTATTTACTGCTCGAGAAAACTTGTTGTGCTTTAGCGTGGGCTGCTCGCCGACTAAGGCAGTATATGTTGACCCACACTACCTTATTGATTTCAAAGATGGACCCAGTCAAGTATATTTTTGAGAAGCCAACGCTCACCGGGCGAGTTGCAAGATGGCAAATGATCCTCACAGAATATGACATCCAATACACATCTCAGAAAGCCATCAAGGGCAGTGTATTGTCTGAATATCTTGCTGAGCAACCTATTGATGATTACCAGCCTATGAGATTTGACTTCCCTGATGAAGACATCATGTTCATAAAAGCAAAAGATCATGAAGAGCCTGTTCACACTGAAGGGCCTGACCCGGAAGAAGAATGGACTATGATGTTTGATGGGGCTGTTAATATGAATGGCCGTGGTGTTGGTGCAGTACTCATTACACCTAAAGGAGTTCACATGCCTTTCTCGGCAAAACTCACTTTCAACTGCACTAACAACGAAGCTGAATACGAAGCTTGCATTATGGGTCTTGAGGAAGCCATTGACCTCAGGATCAAGACATTGACCGTATTTGGAGATTCAGCTCTGGTAATCAATCAAACCAACGGCAAATGGTACACCCACCAGGATCATCTGATACCTTATAGGGATTATACAAGGAGGTTATTGACTTTATTTACAACAGTCAAGCTTGAATATATCCCTCGAGACGAGAACCAGTTCGCAGATGCTCTGGCTACCATTTCATCTATGATCAAAGTTCAAGCTGCCAACTTCGTACCTCAAATTTCAGTGTCCAGACTAGACAGACCAGCATATGTGTTCGCAGCAGATGTTGTTAAAGATGATAAGCCTTGGTTCCATGACATTAAGTGTTTCTTGGAGGATCAGACATACCCACTTGGGGCATCTTCCAATGATAAGAAGACTTTGAGAAGGCTCGCTGGCAGCTTCTTCCTGAATACTGATGGCTCCCTATACAAGAGGAACTTTGATATGGTACTCCTCATATGCGTTGATAGAACAGAGGCAGACTTGTTAATGCATGAAGTGCACGAAGGATCCTTTGGTACCCATGCTGGAGGGCATGCCATGGCTAAAAAGTTGCTAATATCAGGCTATTACTGGATCACAATGGATGCCGACTGTTGTGCATACGCCAGAAAATGCCATAAATGCCAGATTTATGCGAATAAGGTGCATGTGCCTCCCAATCCTTTAAATGTGATGTCTTCACCCTGGCCCTTTGCTATGTGGGGCATTGACATGATTGGCAAAATTGAACCGACTGCTTCGAATGGCCACAGATTCATCCTGGTTGCCATTGACTATTTCACCAAGTGGGTCGAAGCAGCTTCCTATGCCAATGTTACAAGACAAGTGGTAGCCAGATTTCTGAAGAGAGATATCATCTGTCGATACGGAGTTCCCGAGCGAATCATTACTGACAATGGTTCCAATTTGAATAACAAAATGATGGCAGAGCTATGCTGGGACTTCAAAATTCAACATCACAATTCTTCTCCTTACAGGCCAAAGATGAACGGCGCTGTCGAGGCAGCTAATAAGAATATCAAGAAGATTGTGCAGAAGATGGTAGTCACTTACAAAGACTGGCATGAGATGTTACCATTTGCCTTGCATGGGTACCGCACGTCAATCAGAACATCCACTGGGGCAACACCGTATCAGCTTGTGTATCTTATGGAAGCAGTCCTACCTGTTGAAGTTGAATTACCCTCCCTACGGGTGTTGATGGATGTTAAGCTGAACGAAGCAGAGTGGGTCCGATCCCGATACGAACAATTGAGTCTGATTGAAGAGAAAAGATTGGCTGCAATCTGTCATGGGCAGCTGTATCAGAAAAGAATGAAGAGAGCCTTCGATCAGAAAGTCAGGCGCCGAGAGTACCAAGTAGGAGATCTTGTGCTGAAAAGAATCCTCCCTCCGCATACAGACCACAGGGGCAAGTGGACTCCAAATTATGAAGGACCATTTGTAGTAAAGAAAGTTTTCTCGGGTGGAGCACTGATGCTCAGCACTATGGATGGTGAAGACTTCCCGTCCCCTGTGAATTCAGATGCAGTTAAAAAATACTTCGCATAAAAATGACCCGCTGGACATAAAAACAGAATGTAAGTCCAGGCAAAAATAGGGCATCCCGGCGAGTCAAAAACAGAATAAAAGACTCGGGCAAAAATAAGGGAAAATAAACGAAAAAAAAGAGAGTACACCCGCTGAGTTGAAAAGCCGCATTGGACAACTCAGGCAAAAATGGGTATCCTGATGGATTGGAAACCCGAAAGGGCGATCCATGCAAAATAAGGGAATAAGCGAACAACTGCATTCTGAATTCGTTTGTATCACTTACAACTTGGTGAGCTTCGAAAGGATCAAGCTTCTTCCAAAATCAGCCTTCTTCAGAAAGCAAGACGAGAAGAACGTTAAATGTCATACGAGTCATAGCGGAAGGGAAGCCCCTTGAAACGTCGACAATATTGCCAGATTTTTGTTTCTCAATTTGTATCCCGCCAATTCAGGGCACATGAATTAATAAAATCAGATTTTCAGTCATGTTTTCGTTTTGTACATTTTATTTGCAAAAGTGTCTGATGTCTTAAGAAAAACTGATTGCATAAATACAGATGCTTATCTTCAAAAATAAAAGTCACATGCTTGCAGGAAATATACTTACTCTCAGAGGTGTCTAAACTCCTATGACGAAATCCAGTAAAGGATACCTCAGGATCATTTGTACGTTTCTCTATCTTTGCAGGATTGCAGGTATCCAGAACGCAACTTGGGGCATGAAAGCTTCACTCCAGCAAGCTGACGAATCAACACTCAGTCTTAGCACCCAAAGTGTCTTCTCCCCATCTGAGTTTCCACTTGCTATTTCTCCCCAGCCGAGGTGCCAACCTTGCTTCCTCCTCGGCCGAGTACAAAAGTCAGGGAACCATCTCCCCACAGAGCTCCAGCCTCTGTCCAGAAGAGCAACGCACGAAGGGATCACAACAGAATGACGAAAGCTTCTACAAACCCCAGCTGGGTCCCTTATTACCAGGATGGGTTTATCAGTGACCTATCCCCAAGCAGATATCATCTCATCAGGATCTACCAGTGATCTCATCCCCAGCTGGGATGTCCGTTTCAAATAGATCGACCTGAAATCTTCACAGCAACGAGATCCGGATCCCGTTTTGGTATCTTTGCATAATCATGGCATTCGCATCATATTCACCCACAGAGCGTAGCATTCCGTCTAAAACGGAGCATTACGGCAAAAATCAAACACAATGCATAATCATAAGCCATGTTTTGAATCAAGCAATTGTGAATAATGACAATCCATCCGCAATATACAGAAAACTCCCTCCCAAAAATCCCCAGCGGAGATTCCCCAGCAAACACAGTTTCCTTACATCCCCAAACACCAGTATATACTCCTTGTGGCACCCGTCCGTGTCAAATCCCCAGCAGAAAGCCAAAGACATCCTCTTTGCACTCACATACACTTATATATAACTTTCCTTGACATCCGCCCGTGTCATTTTCCCCAATGCAGTAACATAAACACTTTGTATATCAAATACTCGTTTATACTATACTCTTCTCCTTTTGACACTCGCCCGTGTCACTCTCCCCAGCAGATTAAACACTCATCTATACACCACTCACACTTATACAGGTACTCGTCCGTATCTTGTATACACCATGTATATCCCCACAGATTCGACACTCATCCGTGTTCTTTGTTAACCAGTTGGTACTCGTCCGTACCATCATCTCAGAACATGCGTCAAGCGTTTGTTTCTACCTGATACTCGTCCGTATCATAGTCTTAAGGATGCTCGTCCGCATCTTTAATCTATACACAAACATCTAAACACTTATACTTTTATTTTGGATATAAACACTCGTCCGTGTTTACTATTCCCCAGTAGATCGCTACCAAAGCAAATTTTATTTTTTATCTGACATTCGTCCTGTGTCATGATAAACCCCGAGAGCAGCCGTACCCTGCTAGGTGGTCGTCCTCCACCTCTTGATGGACGTCCTCCATCATGCTCATCCGATGGCCGTCCCCATCGTTGATTTTCTATCCGACATTCGTCCTATGTCGTGATATTTAGCAGCCGTCCCCTGCTAGGTGGTCGTCCTCCACCTCTTGATGATCGTCCTTCATCATTTTATCCAATGGCCGTCCCCATTGTTGATTTTGGTTATCTGACATTCGTCCTATGTCATGATAAACCTCGAGAGCAGCCGTCCCCTGCTAGGTGGTCGTCCTCCACCTCTTGATGGTCATCCTCCATCATGCTCGTCCGATGGCCGTCCCCATCGTTGTTTTTTATCCGGCATTCGTCCTATGTCACGATATTTTCGGCAGCCGTACCCTGCCAGGTGGTCGTCCTCCACCTTAGATGACCGTCCCTCATCTTAACCCAACAGAGCAGCTGTCCCCTGCTAGGTGATCGTCCTTCACCTTTGATGACCGTACCTCATCATCTGTTTATTTCATTTATTCTTTAACCCGATGGTCGTCCCCGTCGTGGTCCCTTTTCCTTTCAGTTTAACCCGATGGCCGTCCCCATCGTTGGTTACTTTACTTTGTGAACTTGATGGCCGTCCCCGTCATGTTTCATTAATCCCCAGAGATTTTACAGCCTTATCTTGATGGCCGTCCCCATCATAATTCTTTTATCCCCAGCATGTCGGCTGTCCCCGTCATTGCTTTATTTTCCGCACTTTTCCCAGCATGTCGGCCGTCCCCGTCATTGCTCTTTACCCAGCAGTCGTCCTCTGCTCGACGGTCGTCCTCCGTCGCTCACACTTTGCAATATACTTTATTGTCTTTTACAATCTATATCCCTTTTCTTCTTCATTCTGTGAGTGCAAATTTTGGACTGTCTTTGGTATTCAACCACAAGTTACCTTGTTTGCCTGTTAAGCCGTTGCTTACAACCTGCACAGCTAACTCATGTTTGAATAGGGGCAGCTGTAAACACCCCAAATTTGCCCTCACCCATTTCACCATGGCTTGTGATCATTTTCATATGCATAAACACAATCATAACATCTCATATCACATTTTTGATTCACTGCATAGATTCAAAGTCATCTGCATCTAGGGTTTGTGATCTGAGCAATCCAAGAGCCTCTTGAGCCATTCCAAAGGCCATCAATCACTTAAAAGGGGTCTATGTGTGTTCAATTATCATATTATATCCTCTCAAAGTCAAGAATGTCAAAGAATCAGAAGAACTGAGAATGGTATGGAAGTAGAGCCAGGATTGACTGCACAGATGACCTAAAATTAGGGTTTTGGTCTCAGAGGCCATAACTCCAAATTTTTTGGTCATTCTTGTTTATATTTGTCTCTATATGGTATAAGGAGTATGCATATCAATTTTCATGAAGAAACTCCATGGGGAAGTCATCTGATCAAGAGTTGACTTTTCAAGCAAGTTAGTGCAAAATCAGGGCATCTGAGGCCCTCAATGACCCAACCAAGGGGTGTTCTTCATCATTTTGATTGTATATGATCTTTATTTGATCATGGAAGATGTTGGAAGTTTACAAAATTGAGAAATTTCAAGTCTTTTGCAAGGTTGGCTTTTTGGGCAAGTTTGACTTTTAATGAATTTGTCATTTTAGGCAACTTTTCAACCCTTACTTTTTGATTCAAAAAGGCTTCAAATGGAAAAATTTTGGTCATGAAAGTTGTAGAATAGATCTTTCCCTTTTCAAAAAGTACAAGAACATGACCTAATTCATTTTGGATCAAAAGTTATGGCTCATCAAAGTTGGCAAAAATCACTAAATTTCAAGTTATGCACCAAATGGAAAACTTGCAAATTCTTGTACCAATGCAATTTGTGACTTCTAATTGATGTATAACCTTTACACAAACATCACACATGACCTAAAATCAGAATTGGCCCAAGTGATTTTTCATTTTTGTGCTTTGATTTTCAAAGATCCTTAAGTCATTTTTCATAAAGGTACAAAGAGGGATTCTTGGCAAAATCATCCTCCCATGAATTGTGTGATCACTAATTGGTTTCTATGCATTGCCATGACTAAATGAAGTTCCATACACCAAAATTCAGCAAGAATCATCTCATGAACATAACACAAAATCATAAGAAAACACAAGTGGGCAAGTTGCAAGATCTATCATAGCTCATGATCCACATGCTGCAGACATTCACCAGCAATCTAAGGGTCATCCTTGACTCAAGCTGAAGCAAGACAAGCCCTTAGACAACTGCTGCCATAGCCCATGCTGCAAGTACAAGTCACCTTGACTTTTTGGCCAAAACCCCCATACACTTGGAACAGTAAGCATCCACCTCTACTGACCTGCTCCACAGGCTACTCATACATCTTGGGAGTGTTATAGCAAGGCATTGGTCATTGAAACAACACACATCACAGCCCCCACAAAATTTGTCAAGAAACTCTTCTTCTTCGAATCTCTCTCTACAGCCATCAAACATACATTCTCTCTTCACCAACAAGTCATACACACTCAAGGGAACCAAAATCCACCATTGAAGCAGCCTGAAACCCTACAAATCACAACTGTGAAACCTGCCATATCAGAACTCAAGCTCTCAAATTAGCCACCAACAAAGGATTGTGAGCATTCCATTGGCTTCAGGGGGTTCAGAGAAGGCATTCTGCATCAAAGCAAGGTCTGGAGAGCTCATATCCATAGTTCATCACTTCAGGTAGCTTCGAATCTTCAACTTTTCAGAGCTTGCATTTTATGTTACAAATTGATAGTGTATGTCTTGCTGGTCATGATGATGCCTTTAGAATCAAAAATAGTGAAGAAATGAGTATTTTGTTGCACTCTGAAATTTCACCCGTGAATCTTATTGGCTTCGATTCTCTCTGTTTTTGAATGATAAATATTGTTTGAGGGGTGATTTGAATGGGGTTTGGGTAGAGGATCATTTCCCTGCTTTCAATTTGGTGAATGGTGGCCTGTAACGTGTTTTACGGTTTTCAACCCGCCGGAGAAGATGACCGGAGCTTCCCTCCGGTCACCTGAAAGTCATTAACCCTAACCCTAATTAATTTGCCAGATGCGTTCTCAACCGTTGGATGTGGATTAGTTTAAGATTCGTGTGGTCCAGATTGATTCACTTAGCCCTAATCCTTTTTATTAAATTAATTAAGATTAATTAAGTTAATTAAATCAGAACCCATCTTGGCCATTAAAAGACGCGCCAAGTCAACAGCCTCCTCCCAACTTTGAATCTGATGCGTTGGATGTGAATACTTCTCATTTTCATTAATTTTTATTTCAATTCTTCTCATTTAATTTGTCCATTTATTTTAAAATAGCAAAAATTATTCAAAAATTCTGAAAATTTTTATACACACTTTTATTAATTTTCAGAAACCAAAAACATTTTCATTTTTATTTTTTGCATTGAAAAATATTTTTAAATCATTTAAAAGTTTATTTTTAATTAATTAATGAGAATTAATTAATTAAAAATACTTTTAAGTATTTAAAAATCACAAAAAAATTCATGAAACATTTAAAAACATTTAGAAACATTGTCCAACCCTCAAACCAAATTTCTTTTTTGATCTTGATGCATTTTGAGAATTTTCCATGGAATTAAAATCATTTTTAGGCATTATTTTGATCCAAACTTCCAAAAATCATTTCTGCCTAACCATTGAGAGTTGGACCTTGATTCTTGTTGCATTGCATTGTGTTTAGCATGTAGTTTGTGTTTCCCATTTGTTTGGCATTTTTCTTGGTAAGGAACCCTAAAACCCTAGAAATTTTAGGAAATTCATAACTTTTATTAGATTAAGAGTTGGAATCTCTCCTTTTGGGCAGTGAGTTAGTATAAGTTTAGGGATCCTTTGAGTGCATTTTCAATTTTTTATATTGATGTTTGCTTCTGCTTTTGGGTTATGTTTGATGCTTTGATCATAAACCCTAATTTGGGCTTCCATATGCATCCATCTTGCATTTGCATTCATACCATGACTTGCCATAGCATTTTGTGCATCCATGTAGTTCATTTGACATCTTAAGGCATATTGAAAGCATGTTTGATCATTTCATCTTGCATTTGCCATGTTGTATGCCATTTGCACTTCATAACTTTTCATGTATGGTCATGGTTCTTAACTTGCTCCATTTGCATCCATAAGTTTGTATGATCATCCTCATGTCTTGATTCATGTTGGCATCATTTCATAGCATCATTATCATCTCATGTATGCTTCTGGTTTTGGTTTACATCATGCCATTTCATTTCATCTTGCATTGCATTGCATTCCTTTCACTAACATTCCAGGTGGTAAGTAACTTTGGGAAGTGGATTTGCCTTCACTTCTCACAACTTCTTTTCATCTCCTTCATGCATCCTTGCTGCATTTTGCTTTGTGTTTGAGATTGAGCTTGCTCATTCTTCTTCTTCTCACTTTCTTTCCTCAAGTGACTTGTCTTCTTGAATTAAGCAAGTTACTTTGCTTCTCCTGATCCTTTCATCTGCTTCCTGGTGGTTCCATTGAAGACCTCTTTCTTGAACCTCACAAACCTTAGGAACAACCAAGCATGACAATGATTAGGGTTTTGATTAGTCCCCCACTTAGTTTTTACCTTTGTGTCTCATTGAGTCTTCTCTTCTCAACTCATAATCTGGGACTAAACCCTAAAGGCTTTAAGGCTTTGTGATTAAGCTTATGCCTGCATCCTTCTATTAGGATGGAGTGTATAACTTTAATCCTAAGTGTTAAACCCTTAATGTGTTTAAATCTCTTAAGCAGTCCACTTAATAATCATCAAGACATCAAGCTTGTAACTTGGGCCTTGCATTAGGGTTCTAATTCTTCCTTAACTGGTTAAGAAGGACTAACCCTAATGTTAATGGACACGTCCCCCTCAAGTTGTCTTACAAACCCTAAAAAACACTTCATCATATTACCATTAATTAAAATCCACTTAATAAAGGCTTTGTTTTGTCATGAGTTTAATCCCTAATCATGGATTAAGTTGAGGAGCTTTCCTCAGCTTAAACATTCTCATCTATTATCCTTCTATTAGGATGGTGTAATGAGTCTGTTTAATCCTTGATTATGGCTTAACCTCATTACTCAACACTAAACAAAAACAACAAAAACATCTAAATAATCACAAGTAGGTTAATGATCTTAATCCTCCATCAAAGGTGATTAAGTGTGAGAATCTGACTTCACACTTAAGGTATTCTCATTACCCCTAATCAGAGGGAAGATGTGATGGGTTTACTAAATCCATTGGTTTAGACTTAAGCTCATTAACTTATGACAAAATCCAAAAGCAATAAAAGACTGAAAACACAAAAACAAACAATAATCGTCTCCTTCGGGATTCTTTTCTCATCACCTTCATTCACAAACGAGAACTTGCTTCTTCCGTCTAATGCAAGACAGTTTGCACCTGAGCCAGACAGGTCATACACTTGAGCATAGGCAAGTGAGCAGTTCACAAGTCAATTTATCTTTTAGTCTCTTTGGGTCGAACTAAGGTGTTCTGACTTCCTCATTGCACGAGAGGATACGTAGGCATAACTTAACAGTTATCGAACAAAAGTCTCTGTATATTCCCCCTCTTTCCAGCATTACTCTTTTAGCCTCATGATCTTGAGCGTTTCATTCTTGTCCCTGCACTGACACTGTATATATTACACTTTACTTTTCTTTTACACTGACACCTGTACATCCTTTTCCAGCTCTTTTATGTACAAATTGCACTGACACTACCCCTTTATAACACAAATATTTTAAGCGTGGATCCCGTCGAGTACGGCGGACAATCTGGGTGCTAATACCTTCCCAGGTTGTAACCAACCCCCTTTCTCAGTCTCTCTGGTTCGCAACCGTCTTTTCCATATCTTTCCAGGTCTATGCAGCATTGCCTTTCCTCCGGGATAAAAATGCCTAGCTGGCGACTCTATTCATTCCCTGTGAGTTCACCCCTGTGTGTTCTCGCATCTCCTTTTCGCCGACCGTTCGCGTCTGTACCCCATTTGACCCGGCTTCATTTGGTGGGAGCGACAATGTTCACTTCATTTCATGCCTTTTTGCTAACTTTTTAGGTGGTAAGTGCTTGAGAAGTGAATTTGCCTTCACTTCTCATAATCTTTTCTCATATCTATTATGCATCATTTCTGAATTTTGTATTTGTATTAGAGTAAGCTTGCTCATTCATGTTCCCTCCCCTCTTTCTTTCTTCAAGCAACTTGTCGTCTTAAGTGGAGCAAGTTGTCTTGTTCTTTTTGCTTCTCCTTCCTCCATCCTGTTTCTTCCATGGTGGTTTCTTTCTTGAAGATCTTTTGTAATCCTCATAAACCCTAGGAACATCCAAGTATGATCACAATTAGGGTTTGATTAGTCCCCCATTTAGTTTTACCTTTGTGTCATCTTTGTGTCTTCTCTTCTCATCTCATAATCAGGGACTAAACTTTAAAGGTTTTAAGGCTTTGTGATTAAGGTTATGCCTGTATCCTTTTATTAGGATAGAGTGTATAACTTTAATCCTAAGTGTTAAACCCTTAATGTGTTTAAATCCTTAATCAATTCACCTAATAATCACTAAGACATCAAGCTTGTAACTTGGTCCTTGCATTAGGTTTCTAATTCTTCCTTAATTGGTTAAGAAGGACTAACCCTAGTGTTAATGGACAAGTCCCCCTCAAGTTGTCTTACAAACCATAAAATCCACTTCTTAATCTTATCATTAACTAAAATCCACTTTAATAAGGGCTTTGTTTTGTCATGAGGTTAATCCCTAATCATGGATTAAGCTGAGGAGCCTTCCTCAGCTTAAATGTTATCATCTATTATCCTTCTATTAGGATGGTGTAATGGGTCCATCAAATCTTTGATTATGGCTTAAACTCATTACTTAACACTAAACAAAAACTCCAAAAACATCTAAATAATTACAAGTAGGTTGATGATCTTAATCCTACATCATGGAGATTAAGTGTGAGGTGTTTACTTCATACTTAAGGTATTATCATTACCCCTAATCAGAGGGAAGATGTGATGAGTTTATTAACCCTTGGATTAGGCTTAAGCTCATTTTCTTATGACATATTTCAAAAAGCACTAAAAGACTGAAAACACAAAAACAAACAATAATCGTCTCCTCCGGGATTCTTTTCTCATCTCATTCACTCATAATCGAGAACTTGCTTCTTCCATCTAATGCAAGACAGTTTGCACCTGAGCCAGACATGTCTTACACTTGAGCATAGGCAAGTAAGTAGTTCACAAGTCAATTTACCTTTCAGTCTCTTTGAGTCGAACTACGCTGTTCTGACTTCCTCATTGCACGAGAGGATACGTAGGCATAACTTAACGGTTATCGAACAAAAAAGAGTCTCTGTACATTCCCCCCTCTTCCAGAATTATTCTTTGAGCCTCATAGTCTTGAGCTTTGCATTCTTTCCTTACACTGAAACTCTCATATTTCACTTCACATTTTTCTTACACTGACACCTGTACATCCTTTTTCAGCTCTTTTGCACACAAAATAACACTGACACTACCCCTTTAAACACAAATCTTTCAAACGTGGATCCCGTCGAGTACGGCGGACAATCTGGGTGCTTATACCTTCCGAGGTTGTAACCAACCCCCTTTCTCAGTTTCTCTGGTTCGCAACCGTCTTATCCATCTTTTCTTAGGTTTATGCAGCATTACCTTTCCCTCGGGATAAAAATGCCTAGCTGGCGACACTATTCATTCTCTTCTCTTTCGCCGACCGTTCGCGTCTGTACCCCCTCTTGGCCTGGTGTCATTTGGTGGGAGCGACAGCTTGGGAGCCAATGCAATGCATGATTGAATGTTATGACCTAATGGGAAATGCAGATGAATGCGAAGCGATAAGCCAGTTAGTATTTGAAAAATCAAAGGGAAACTTTTGGGGTATTACAGAAGTTGGAATGAATTATTGATATTAAATGGGCAATAAATATACACAACTAAGAACTAATTTGGAAGTGAATTTGAAAAGATTCATTTTAGTCCCACATATGAGGGAACACAAATATTAGTAGTGTATATATACTCCAACTCGGGCAATTGGGATTGGGCCCCAAGGGGCACCCAATTATGTAAAAGGAGTGAGGACACACCCATGAGTAATCTAAACACAGGTGCATCGCCGTTCGTCCATCCGACCAGCTGGCTCAGCTCGGCTCGGTCCGATCTTGATGAATTAATGTTTTGAACCCTTAATTATCATTAATTTATTTATTTGGTAGAAATTAAATATGGTTATTTAATTATTTGGTAGAAAGTTAATTAATATTAATTATTAATTAAATACGAAATGGTGACGTGTCCTCTCTGAGACCATGTCTTAACCTAATTCCTGACTGGTTTACTTGCCCACAAAGTGTTGACCAATTTAGTAACCGCCAGTTTTGAATGAGTCGGTCCACTCTCCCACAATTTTCTCCACTTACTTGAAAGCGCTGCCTATAAAAACAGGTTTGCACTTCATTTTTTGTTGCTCCAAATTTTCAAATTCGATCCTATCTCTCTCTTTGCTCTCTTCATCTATATTTTTCTTTTTCTTGAGTGGTTTTTCTACCAGATAATGTGACTGGTTTTATAACCATCTAAAGGTGTAATTTCTAGATCGATTTATCAGAATGCAACTGATAAATCGTATTTTCGATGGTTTGTTTTATCCTGGAGACGTCGTAGCGAATTCGACCACTCTGCTTACTTTTGGCAGTATGACGAAACGTCTTAAAGAAAGCGTCCTAGTACGCAACTCATCTTGATAATTTCTCTGTGCCATTTATATTTTTCAAAACCGTAAACAACAATTTTAAGATGTTTTCATAATTTCCATGGAAACTGAGGAAATTATCAGTACTATTGCGGCCGCTTCTGTCTCTAACAAACCATTCAAGTTTGTTGTTTCCAATTTCAAATGTTGGCAAGCCAAGATGAAATTTTTCTTAACTCTGAAAAAGGTTCCCCATGTTCTGACCGAGGATATCCTGGTTGTCCTTTCCGTATCAACTGCAGAATCAAATGGTAAGTCATTTGCAGAATCAGACGTGACTTCCCAAACGTCTGAATCAGATGTTGCAAAAGCTAAGGCTGCAGCAGATGACTTACAGCTCAGGAAATAAATCACCCTATGGAACGAGAATGACTATTTGCGAAAAAATCACATTCTGAATGGTCTTGCTAATGATTTGTACGACTACTACATTAGTTACAAGACTTCTAAACATGTATGGGAGGCTTTGCAAAGGAAATATGATACTGAAGAAACAGGTGCGAAGAAATATGCTGTCAACCACTACTTGAACTACATGATGGTGGATGAAAAGTCTGTGGAAGCTCAAAGCCACGAAATTCAGAAAATTATTCATGAAATTATTATAGAAGGTATTCCCCTCAATGAATAATTTCAAATTGCTATTATCATTGACAAACTGTCCCCCAGTTGGAAAGATTTCAAAAAATTTCTTTGCCACAAAACAAAAGAATTTTCAATCGAGAGTCTTATTACTCGCCTCCAAATTGAAGAGGAAGCTCGGGAACAAGATCAGAAAGATGAAGTCTTAGTTGTTTCTAACAACAAAAAGAGATTCAGTGCGGTTCTAAAGCCTACGGGAAAACCTTTAAAGAATCAGAACCGCAATGCTGCAAACCGAATTAAGAATGGGAATCTGTCTAGGGCCCTGGCTGCTCCATTTTCTAGGCAACAACCACCACCTCAAAGAAATGATGCTCTTGTTTTCTCTTGCTACAATTGTGGGAAACCGGGTAATATGGCAAAAAAAATGTATGAGCATGCCTAAACCTGCTGCTAGCTCAAATGCTCAGGTTAACCTGACTGATGACCAATTCATTGCTATGATCACTGAAGTCAACATGGTTAGTGGAAGTGATTGCTGGTGGATACATGTTTGTGCCACTCGTCATGTCTTTTATGACTGTGCTATGTTCAAGACATACATGATTGCTGAAGATAAGAAAGTGTTCTTGGGAGATGCTCACACCACTAACATTCCTGGAATTGGAGATGTAAAGCTGAAGATCGCCTTAGGAAGGACTTTGATCTTGCAGGATGTCACGCACGTTCCTATGATTAGGAAGAATATTGTTTCTTGTTTTCTTTTGAATAAGGTTGGGTTTAGTCAAACTATAGGGGAAGATTTGTACACCATCACTAAGAATGGTATTTTTGTTGGGAAAGGGTACACCACTGATGGCATGTGTAAGTTGAATGTTGATTTGAATAAAATTTCTCCTTCTATTTACTCTTTGTATGATTTTAATATTTGGCATGGTAGACTTTGTCACGTTAATTAGCGAATTATTTCTAATGCAAGCAAATTAGGCTTAATCCCTAAATTAAATGTCAATGATTCTAATAAATGTGAATTTTGTAGTCAAGCTAAAATAACAAAGACTTCTCATAAATCAATTATAACAGAATATGATCCCCTAGATCTTATACATTATGATATATATGAATTAGATGGAAGTTTAACTAGAAATAGTAAACGTTATTTTATCACTTTTATTGACGATTGCTCTGATTATACTTATGTATACTTAATGAAGAATAAAAGTGAAGCGCTTGACATGTTTAAGATGTATATAACTGAAATTGAGAATCAATTTAACAAGAAGATTAAGAGACTTCATTATTATAGGGGAACTAAATATGAATTTATTTTATTTAATGATTTTTATATTGAACATGGCATTGTACATGAAACGACTGCTCCATACTCTCCTAAAATGAATGGTAAAGCAGAAAGAAAGAATAGAACTCTTACTGAACTTGTTTTTGCAATTATGTTGAATTCTGGTGGTGCACCTCACTGGTGGGGGAAATTTTATTGACTGTTTGTTATGTCCTGAATAGAGTTCCCAAGTCACAAAGTAAGATCTCACCTTATAAGATATTAACTAAAAGGCAACCAAATTTGTCTTATTTGAGAACTTGGGGTTGTCTGGCTTATGTCAGGATTTCGGATCCAAAACGAGTTAAACTCGCTAGTAGAGCCTATGAATGTGTATTCATTGGGTATGCAACAAACAGTAAGGCATATAGGTTTTATAACCTAAATGCCAAAGTGATCATAGAATCAAACGATGTTGAATTCTATGAAGACAAATTTCCTTTGAAATCAAGAAATAGTGGGGGCACCCAATCGAGTCACATTCTTGTGATAAAAAGTACTGAAAGCAGCGACAATGTTGAAACAGAACTTTAAAGAAGTAAAAGAGCAAGAGTTGCTAAAGACTATAGGCCCAATTACGCGGCTTATAATGTAGAAGAAGAACCAATCAATCTTCAAGAAGCACTGTCATTGCATATGCCACTGAATGTACTAAACCCGACATTACATATGTCGTAGGATTGCTGTGCAGATTTACAAGTAAGCCGGGTAACAAGCATTGGCAAGCTATTGAGTGAGTCATGAGAAACCTTAAAAGGAATATGGATCTCGACCTACACTATCAGAAATTTCCTGTTATACTAGAAGGGTATAGTTATGCAGATTGGAACACCTTATCAGATGATTTCAAAGCTACTAGTGGCTATATATTTAGTATAGCTGGAGGAGATGTATCTTGGAAATCAAAGAAACAGACCATCATGGCTCAATCCATAATGGAGTCTGAAATGATAGCACTAGCTACAGTTAGTTAAGAAGTAAGTTGGTTAAAAAAACTATGCCAGCTGTGTTGATCAACTACGATAGTACCGCGACTATTGAAAAAGTTAAGAACCGTTATTATAATGGTAAAAGACATCAAATTAGAAGAAAGCACAACACCGTTAGAGATTGTATCTCCAAAGGAGCTGTGAGAGTGGATCATGTACACACTGATGGGCTATTAGAATACACCTTACGAAAAGGTTATGTGCAGGTCTGATGTCTGAGATAGAGTTCAATACAAAGTGTCACTCTTGTTGGATCAGAATTCAGCTTGCTACGTTAAGGTTCAAGTCGTAGACACCTTTGCTTATACACAATCCTAGAAACGTCTGACGTACTTCTAAAATCACCTTTTTTTTTAAATTCAAGTGGGGGATTGTTGGGATGATGTTAAATTTGGAGTCGAAGTTGGAATGAGTTATTGATATTAAATGGGCAATAAGTGTACACAACTAAGAACTAATTTTGAAGTGAGTTTGAAATGATTCATTTTAGTCCCACATAGGAGGGAACACAAATATTAGTAATGTATATATACTCCAACTTGTACAATTGGGATTGGGCCCCAAGGGGCACCCAATTTTGTAAAATGAGTGAGGACACACCCATGATTCATCTAGAAACATGCGCGCCGCCGCCACCGTTCGACCGCCCGTCTGGCCGGCCGGCTTAGCTCAGCTCGGTTTGGTCCGGTCTAGATGAATTAATTTTTTGAACCCGAATTTAATTATCATTGATTAATTAATTCAATAGAAATTAAATATAGTTATTTAATTATTTGGTAGAAAGTTAATTAATATTAATTATTAATTAAATATGAAATGGTGATGTGTCCTCTCCGAGACCAAGTCTATACTTAATTGCTGACTGGTTTACTTGTCCTCCTGGTGCTGAACAATTTAGTAACCGCCAGTTTTGACTGGGTCGGTCCACTCTCCCACGTTTCTCTCCATGATTTTCTCCACTCACTTGAAAATTCTGCCTATAAAAACAGGTTTGCACTTCATTGGTTATTGCTTCGAATTTTCCAATTCTCTCCTCTCTCTCTCTCTCTTTGATCTCTTCATCTAAATTTTTCTTTTTCTTGACTTGTTTTTCTACCAGATACTGCGATTGGTTTTATAACCATCTGAAGGTGTAATTTCTAGATCAATTTATCAGATTACAACTGATAAATCGTATTTTTAACAAGTTTTTTTTTATCTTGGAGACGTCGTCGCAAATTTGACTGCTTTGCATACTTTTGGGAGTACGACAAAACGTCTTAAAGAAAGAAACCTATTACGCGAATCCTCCCGATAATTTCTCTGTGCCATTTTTTTTTTCAAAACCGGAAACAACAAAAACACATCAAAATTGCTCAAAATGGGATTCAAAATTTCATTCAAAATTCACTCCCATTCTCCTATAAATAGAGTGAAATATTCATTCATTCTTCAAGCTTTGATAGCCTCTTGAATCCCTACAAAAACAACTCCAAAACACCAAAAAATTCATTAAAGCTTCAAGAAAACGCTTCAGTAACATCATCAATTTCTCACCAAAAACCACTTCAAATCATCAAATTATTCATAAAACAACAAGAGGAAGAAATTAGAAGTTGAAGAGCAATCTTGCTTTAATTTTTTAAGGTAGTTAGAAATTTTCGTCGGTTATTCGGAGCTCCGATTTTGTTTAATCATGCATCCTATGATAATTACATATGTATATTCTTAATCATCTCCGTCTCATGATCGCAACGACATATGGTTTGAGCTTTATCGCTCCGATTTGACGGAGCTCAAAATTTTGTGAATAGTGCAATGGTGAAAGTTGTCACGATTACTACAAGGAAGAAGAAGAAGACCATTTTTCTTCTTTTTGATTTATTTTTATTTCATAAAATTGGTGTATAAGTCTTGGCTTAAGTGCAATTTAAGTCTAGTAACTATCTCCACCATACATTATAGCACCTCACCTCCTTTTACTTCTTCATTTTTTTTCTTTTAATTTTCTTTAACTCCACCATATTTTATTTTTCTTAATTGTTTTCTTCTCTAATTTTTTTTATCGATTTCTGAACTTTGGAAAATAATTTTTTAAAAGAGTTTTAAGAGGCTTTTTTGTATATTTTTTTATGGATTATAAATTTTAAATCCATATTTCACTTCATCTTATTTTTTCCTTTTGGTCGATGAGATCTCCGATTCGAAGATTATTGATTTTCAAATATGTTTAATCTTCATTATTTTAAATCCATGGTTGAATAATAATTTAGATCATTCTCCATACTTTGGAATCGTGATAGGTTGCCTTTGATAAATCAATGAGAAATCTCGATTAAGATTAGACTGTTACCACTTTTTCTTTTAGCGTGGCATGTTTTCGGAGAATGATCCATTATATCATTTCTCTAACATGTATTAGCACACATATTTTTCACCTTAATTGGTGTTGGATGGCCTCATTTATAGTGTAATTACTTCGTAAATTACTCAGCGATTGCTTAACATTGACCTAAATCTGACCCGAATTCAAAACAAAAATCCAATTGGATACTTGCACTTTCATGGACCGGTCCTCTTGTTGGTCGCGTAATCCCAAAGTGATTGATCATTTTGCATTAAGAACCAAGACTTATGAATGTTTGATGCGTAGGTTCTTTGGGTCTCCCAATCTCCTTTCAAACTTCATTGAATTTTGTCTTATTTTCCTTGATTGATCACTATAGTGTAAGATACTAAGCGGATTCGGTTGCCTCTTGATTTTGGTTACTCTTTTGGTTGTGGTTGATTAAGTTCACCATACATCTATTATGTATATTATTATACTGATATTTTGGATTCTTGCACCTTTATTGCTTTTATTTTATTATGCTTTATTATGCTTTATTCATTCATTATCATGTTTACTATTTGGATATTATTGTGTTGATTTTAATTTTGTCCATTTGGACACAAAAACATTAATAAAGGTTTAAACCTCTAAAAAACATGGATTTTAATCTTGGACTATTGGTTACTATCCTTGGCATTGGAATGAAAGTTTTGGACTTATATTTTAGGACACCTATCCTTTGCTTTGATCTTCATGAAGTTGGTAGACTTGCCTTTATTTGGCCATTTGCTAGCTTATAAGGATGTAATTCTTGTGCTCATAATTAGAAGCATCATCAAGTTTGGTTAGATCTTTCTCCTTGATCTCTTTATTTTTTTAGGATAGTCTCTTCATCTCCTCCCCTTCTTTAATTTTCAAAACTTCTCCCTTTTTCCAAAACCTTCTTTGTTTTTAAATCTTACCCATTCTCATAATCAAACCTTGACTTAGGTAATATGGTTTTACTCTTTTATTTCTTTTCTTAATAAAAATGCTAAAATACATAAGCATATTAAACCTTTTTCAAAATACTTTAAAAATTACAAAAACTCATTTAATTCTTTTTGTGCCTTTGTGCACTTTTCTTTTAAACTCTTTCATATGTTTAGATATGATCCATTATTTTTAGCGGAAGTATTCGCTAGGGAATGACGACTTATCTTTACATTTTAAAATCAATCCAAAACATTAAATTTTCACTATTTTTACCACGAACTACAGGGTTTTGATCTCGCATTGCACTTTGTGGGTACGTAGACATGAGGTGGTAAACCTCTCCTAACACAAAAATATTAAAAATTAATTCTTTTCTCATCCCTCCACTCTTATTTTACAAACATTTTCAAACCAAAAGCAATACATTTTTCAAAGGGATCCTGTGGAGTACCACATACATTTTGGGTGCGTAAAACCTTCCCATTTTGTAACCTATCTCCTTACCCGGTTCTTTCCTCGTTTCTTTTAGCTTTTTCTTTTAGATTCATTAGGATTTATTTGCTCTTTTTTCCTTTTCCTCTTGGAATAAAATAAAAGAGCGGTGGCGACTCTGTTTACTTTGAGTTAAGTTAACCAATAGCTTACACTCATGTTTTTACCGCTACAGAAAAATGGTGACTATGCTGGGGACAAATGTCTCTAAGTTGATTCGGCCTACTTTGATTTATTTACTGCTCTGGTTTGATTTGTTTGTTATTGATTGTTCTGTTTTGGTTTTGGTGATTGTAACGCCCATATTTAATTAATTGATTTCATTAAATATTATTGCATATTTTCCGATTATTGGTTGTTAAGTGTTGTTTTTGTGGTTTGTCGTTAAGTTGTTTAAGCTGTTAAGTTGATTTTACATTGCGGGTTAAGTTGCGTTTGAATGGTTTAATTTAATTAAGTCGAATAAATAAAATAAGTATTATTGGTATATTATTAAGTTGGGCTTAGTTGTGTGGTGAGAGTAGTAATGTTGGGGGTGTTGTTTTAGGCCCAATAGTAATTAGGTTGATTGATGGTAATTTAGTAGAATTAGACAAAATACCTAATTAGAGTTAATCAGAATTTTTGTGAGAAGAAGAACAAGTCTTAGAGGAAGATCAAGGAAAGGCTAGGTTAAAAAAATTCACGGGAATTTTTGCGGTGAATTCGAGCTGCCTTCAATCCACGGTAAGGGTGGGGTTCGAATTCCATAACCGGGACTAGATGATCGTGTGTAGGTTTGGATTTTCGTGTAAATTCATCGCTGTGTTTTAATATGAATTGTTGATGTTGATTTCGTTCTGACATGAGATGAAAAACATGTTGTTCTTATTATGTTGCTGATATGTATGTTGATATATTCTTCTGTTGTCTATGTTGCTGATGGATCGTGGTTGCAGAATTCGTGTAAATGGAATTAGGTCCGTAAAATCAAACGTAGAAATTGATAGATGAATAGATGTATAATGTTTTGAGGGTAAAATTAATGTAGAAACCCCTTTTGGATTGGACAAAATGGTGAATGTTTGGAGAAAATCGTAGAAAAGATGGAATTTTAGGCATTTTGGTCATTTGAGTAACAGATATGGTATTATGCGTAACAGACAAGGCCATACGCATAACAATCCCTATTACGCAGGCCATACATGTATCACTTTAGGCCAACACACGTATCAAGGAGGCCATACACATATGGGCAGGCTTGGTGAGGAAAATGCGGTTTTTGGCGATTCGACCTATTTTCGCATCCGTTTCAAGTTGGAGTGATCTTAGACTTAAAGTAAAGATAAAATAAGTTGTTTAGAATAGATTGGAGAGTTTAAAATAAGTAATTTAGTAATTTAGTCAATTAAAGTCTTAAATTGTCGTTTTCACATTGAAGTGGTGTTAAAGTTGTTATAAGTTGTGTTATCCCGATTTTGGGAAGATTAATATGATAAAGGTCCTATAACCAATGTTGATTCATGTTGTTGAGTTTTTCAAGTTGTTATGTTGATAAGTTGATGATTATATTGTTTTTTTTGTATGCCATTATTAGTTGCATACATGTTCATATTTCAAGTTGGAGCGTATGCTCGATTCAAGTTGGCCTGGATTGGCAAATAAGTTGATAATACCTCGATAACCTGTTAATGTTTCAAGTTGGGAGTTTACTCCAAATGGTACCACATGCATATAAGTTGAGTCGCATCGATTACATAATGATCACGTTGTTTGTTGAATGTAGTTGTATGTTTAAGTTGCTTGCCGTGTGAAGTGGTGTGATTATATGATTATCTCGTTTACATATTGATTATCGTATCCTGTTTATGTTATTCGATATCTCACCCCTTCTGTTTGAATGTTGCCCTCTGTTGGTAAATAGGTAACAAAAAGTCTAGTACTTGGTAGCTTCGAGTTGGTGTTTGTCGCTCTGATACATAGCACTTCAGGGGGATAAACACTTGTTTTAACTTTATGATTTTGTTTAATTTTATGAACTAGTTTTAAGTTGTTTTATGTTGAAGAACTAAGTTGAAGATCATTTTGATGATTGATTTATTTGAAGTTGTTTACGAGTTGAAACATGTTGATCCGCTGCGTTATTTTTCGAAGTTAATATATTATTAAAGAATGTTATTTGATTTTAAAAGTTGGAAAATGTGATATCCCATGTTTGTTGATGGAATTTTATAACTCTGATTCTAATTTATAAAGTCGGGTAGAAATGGGGTGTTACAGTGATCCTATGTGAGTGAGATAGATTCTAACTCGGATCTGAGTTAACTTATGATAGGACGACAATATTCAAAGTGATACGCGACGGAGTAGTCCAAAGTGATATCAATTTGATAATCTCCACTCGGTTAGGCTCTCTTGGATTATTAATGTCATAATGAGTAGTCGTAACATGGCATTATTTTCCGACCTTGAGCTGATCATACTAAGGACCGTAGAACCCTTAACCCATCCAAGCCAATTTAGGAACATTTGCGGAAACTATCCAGGTGTAGACTTGAGGTGGTTATCACGCGATACTACACTCGGATGAGGATTTTCTTAAGAATGTTATTGGTTAGGGAGTTGTCGCTCCCGAGATTTTCAACCTAGTACAAACGCGAAAGTGGTGCGGAAAAGGTAGAGTCGCCAGCCAGACATTTTTATCCCAGAGGAATGGGAAAGGTAAGGATGCACAAACCTGAGGAAGAAGGAAAGGACGAGGCATTGCGAACCAAAGATCTGGGTTCGAAATTCGGTTACGGCCTGGGTAGGTATTAGCACCCCAGATCGTCCGTCGTACCCGACGGGATCCATGCTTGCTTACTTGTTTCAAAGAGTGAGAAATAAGAGTGTTGCTGAACAAAGGAACTGCTAACTGGAACTGGAATAAGATAGGGATATGGAAAAGAAAATGGAAAGAAGGGGGAAATGTAGGGAAAATAAAGAATGTGCACTAACGGGCCCTACCCCGCTGCCTACGTACCTCATCGGGAAAATGAGGATCAGAGTCGACATAGTTCGCCTAACTAAGGCGAGAACTATTTGTTTGTGTTTTTAATCGCTAGAACTTGCGTATGTCTATGCTCATGTGTTTACTAGCTTGCATGCGAGACAAGTCGTCGCAAGTTCGTGTTGTGAGTGAATGAGATGAGAGGAGAAGTTCCCGCATGAAAGCCGCTTATTGTGTGTTTCTTTTTTAAGATATTTTTTATGAATTTGGCACAAGGAAGTGAATTCAAACTCTTTTCCATGGAATGTGTACTTGCTACTACATTCCAAGATGGAATAGTAGAACATGCACACCAAGTAAGGATAATTTATCCAAAACTTATTTCCAAGGATTAGGTTCTAAGTTCACTAGCTTGTTGAACATATTACATGTTTTTGTAGTTTTTTGTAGAAATATCTTTTATGTTTTCTTTGTGAAAATAGTCTCATGTTCAAACGTGTGCATCATGCTTGACAAGCTCATACTATTCCAAGAATGAATGAATATGAGTTCCCCATGGAATAAAGCTATGCACAAGAGACTATTTCAATCCTTTATTAACCATCTTTTGGATTTTTGTATGAAGATGAGAGGAGAAGACTTAAATGGAGAAAGGGAAAAACTAAGGGGACTGAGACACAACCCTAAATCGTTCTTTAATATGGTGGTCCTAATGGTGAGTGAGGCTTTTCTAATCCTAAAGAGCAAAAGGAAATGAAAGAAGAAAAAGGACACAACTTACTTCCTAAGGAAGATAAGTTGGTCCTAGCCAAAGGGGAAATCCTACCAATCACAAGTATAGAGGTAAAAATCAAATTAAATGCATAAAGAAAATGCCTAAACAAATAAAAGGATAAAGTGTAAGGAAACATACCTTACCCTCCCTACAAAACTAATATTAGTATGCATTTTATTAAAAATAATAAGGCAAACACACAACAATTAAATCCTACTAATTCTAGGACCTACTTCTAGACTCCAACTTAATTCTAAAGTGCTAAAACAAAAATGCTAAAACAAAAATCCAACACCTATTACAGCCCCCTAAATGCACAAATAGCTACCAAACAAAAGTACAACACAAGGCAACTTTTTACAGCCTACAACCAGCATGTAAAGATAGGTGTAGAAAGTCTCATACAACATGCAAACACACATTTCACAACAATGAAAACATGGGGCAGACTTTATCATTTTCATTTATATGCATAAAATGAAGGATAAACAACACATTAATGTCAATTAAAATGGATTTACATACATCACAAAATGAATTCAAACATGCGAATTTATTTACATCATTTATTTAGTTAAAAGGAACAATGATCAACAAGAACAAGTATCATGAAATTGAACAAGTATCACTACAAGCATCAATTATTACACATGCATGGCATAAAAACCAGAATTGAACTCATGTCAAGAAATGATCCCTTAAGCTCAAGAAGCATGCATGAACATGTGAAGCATTTAATCATTTTTAAGCAAACTCATCACGTGGCATTTAATAACTTTAGCAATAAAGCAAGCAATGAAAATAATCATGAAGCACATATTTAATTTAAGCAATCAAT